>JASTWQ010000021.1:0-1200000 GCA_035220615.1 Leptothorax acervorum | reverse complement strand
ATTTATCCAGATACGTATACGAGGAGGAAAAAATCGTACAGTTTCTCGTTTCTGACGTAATTCAATATGCATGTTGAGGAAATGGGAGCCTTGAGGCACTTACGACGCCCAGCGCGCCGATTTCTAAGCTTTCCGATTCGGGTCTGAACCAGTCTGAACTGTCAAAACGTACGTTCGTCTCTCTTCGCTGCGCGCGGGCGGATCGCGCGGCGGAATGAATTGCTCGGCTATTTCGTTCGTGATTCCGTGAATGAAGGCGAAACACGCGTTGTGTCGTTCGAGTGGGGCCAACGCGGCCGTTGACGGGCCCCGACAGGTGCTTATTGATGAAGATAAGGCCGCTGGTTACCAAATGACGGCGCGTTGCTTCATCGCGCCACGCCATGCTATGGATCGTTACGGCAATCTCCGTGATTAAGCAAGAGCAATTATCGATGGTTGTCGCTTAAAACGCGATTAATCGAATTGATTTGGGGGAGCGATCGTGACGGCGGCGGCGGCGGCAGCGGCACCGACGGTATTCCGCCGATCTCTGCTCCGCCTTGAATTCTTTCCAGCTTTGCCCGCCAGTTTTCGCGCGATAATCTCGCCTCCGACATAATTATCGTTGCCGAGCCACTGGCCGGTGGATTGCCACACGCCTTTAACACGGAAACCGTGCGCGGGAGGATGCCGAGTGAGATCGCGCTACCGATACATCCGGAGAGAGGAAGAAAGAGAAAAAGAGAGAGAGAGAATTCTGTTTCTACGATAGCGGGACGAGTGGCGAAAGAGCTCGCCACTCGAACGAGCGAAACCGCTAAGGTTCACTCGATCGCGAAACTATCGCGTGAGTTGTGCATACCGAGTCGGTGGAATGTGCACGGCGCGGGTAACCCGCGCGTTACCCCGGTGTCTTAATGCGCGGTTTCACGCGTAATGGCGCAATGAACTTGTATCAATCCGCGCACGCGAGCTCTACGCGAGCTTCGTCGTTTCCTCGGGTCAGCGCGCAAGAGCGACACGCGACAGAGTAATTAATATCCTTTTGATATTATAAACCCTTTGATCCTAGCACGCATATGTACCGTACGCATCAAAAAACGATCCACCTCCCTTTCAGTAAAGGACTTAAATGTTACGCGAAAAAAAAACGTAGATTGTATATGTACCCACAGTAAGCAAAATGTTAGCAGGATGCGCGCAGATTGGCAGCAAATTTGATCAGAATCCACACCAAAACCATAGCCATCTGTGTCCGCATTAAGCTCGTGTTCTGTCGACAGAGCCTGCTGACAGACAATGTAAGCAGATTGCCAGCAGAAACCGCGCAGAGCCTACACACATAACAGGCTCTGCTCGATCTTTGTCATCAATCTGCTGCCAAGTTTCTACTGCTAATCTGCTCACATTGCCTGTCAGCAGGTTCTGTCGCATTTCTGATTATAGTTTGACAACATCGTCTGATAGAGCAAGTTTCTGCGTGCAATTTGTTGCCTTTCTGATACCAAAAATTTAATGCAGACTCTATCAGAATCTGCTGCTCAGGTTTGGCTATCTGGGATATATAGAAAAATTGTACTTAAATTTTGTCGCTAAAAATCGTAAACGGAGAAAAAATCAGATAACGGATGTCCTGTGAAAGAAAGATAAAACTGTATCTGAGCCGCTCCGAATAATTCATAGCCGTGTCACGCGGGCGCATACATCCGTTAATTAATTTACGAACGCATGAGGAATTACATAAGCCGTGAGGTTGCGCTGCAGATCGGGAGGGTTACGACGAAAGAGATATATAACCGTTTGACAAAGACAAGACAGGAACGCTATCGCCGCATGCGCTCAGCGAGCATAACCGCGCGCTTGCTACAGCAGATCGATCATCGTGACATACCGTCGGGGCAGGGCATCGCTTCGCGTTCGTAGGTCTTCGAGGGTTTTTCGGGGGAGGGGGACCTCCTACGACGAAACGCATCCCACGACATTCGTCTCGCGGCGCAGGGTGTAAAATTTAATAGGAATTTCTCTCTAAGGAAACAGAGAGAAAGAACAAAAATGTATTTTATTTGTTTACGTGATATAGATGTAAAATGTTTGGTCCCAACATGTTAATTTCATGATTATTATTTACCTCGAAAGTGTTTCTTAAAATACATAAAATAAATGTATAGTTTAATATAAAAAAATGTATTATACACATACATATAAAATTATTAAATAATAATATGTATAACATGTATGCACATTTTTAGTTAAATAAAAATCCAGGCATTCTTTAATCCGCCCGACCTGTTATCGAGCACCACCGGGGACGGGTTACTGGTTACTCTCGAATAGCGGCGAGGAAGCGGGATAATACGACGAGGGGGATACGTTATCAGCGCCTAGAAAGTGCGCAAAGTTATTGCGCAGTTAAGCGGTTAAGCTATGCTCTAAATCGTGGTATTTGAGACCGGTGGGCCCATCGAAGCGGCTCGGCTCCTGGCACGGCTCTCGCGTGGTCTCTCGCGGGCACTCGTCGTGGTACCCCCTCGCCGGGGGCACGCGGGGGGGCCCGCGCTGTGCCTCGCGAGCTAGCTACTCCAATCGAGACGCGCTGCTTACAATCGCGGGAGGAGGAGCGCAAGTAGGTGGAGAAAGAGTTGTGAAACCGAGCGCAGACCTCTACGCTCCTCGCGTAGGTTGTTGCCGCGACGACTCGTTACTCTCGTTAGATCGGCGGAGAAGCGACGAAGTCCGCCACGAAAGTTATTGCCGCCGTTAACTCCATAAGCAAGCGAGTTCGGCGTTGCGCCGCGTTGCATGCCAATGTTACCACGATAACGAGCTCGCGTGGCGTAAAATTCCTCTCGCGGGTCTGAATCGCTCTCTTCTATCAGACCGTTCGAAATGAAATAATCCGAGAGACGAAGAAGACGCGGGATGTTTCTACAGGAGTAAACAGAATATTTTGATTCCCTCTTGAATCGATCGATTTACGTACTCCATTATAATTTTATTGACGCGATTCATCTTGCCTTATCTCACACCGAGAGCTCGAAGATGTCGTAATCCAAGCGATCGAGCTTCAGACATTCACCGAATGACAGTCAAACATTTAAGGGTTTCAACTTCCTAAAGCATGTGCAATAAGGACGTATCGTGTTTTCATGGGTTAAGGAGAAGAACGAGAGAGAAAGAAACGAAACCCGAGATCTCCGGCAACAAAGTCGTATTACGAAGTTATCGCCGCAGTTAACTCGATAACCAACCAACTCGCGATCGTTGTACCTCGACAGGATTAAGAGCGCGATCTCCGAGAGGTCTGTATTCTAGAAGGGGTTCGAAGTTTATCGTTATCCTCGTAATGACTGCACTTGGCGTTTCATAGACTCGCAACGCGTGGCGGAAATGTCTAAAATCGAGTACCGCGTTTGAAACCAGTTTCGCTATATAGAATCCTAAGCTCATCGAAGAATTTGAAGATGACAGGTAGCTGTCGTGTGTCATCTCTTTTCGACTTTCATATCTTCACGTTCGCTCTTTATCTTCCTTTTTTATATCTTTAACCCGATACTTCCGTATCGCGCGTCAAACTGTTGAAAACGGATCTCCGCTCCATCCGGCATCCCTCATAATTTTTACCGTGCAATTTTTGTTTATCGTAGATAACAGCATAATATGACGAAAAAAGATGTGGATATCCCCCGTCGTAGTTTAAAGGCCAATAACGCATGTAAGGCAACGATAATTAAACGAGTTTTTGTCAGCAGATAATAACACAAAATCATGCTGACGATAGCCGCCGCGGCTGGCTGATTGGGAACGATGGCTCGGGAAAGAGACCTGCTTTTCCGTTAATTCGTATCCCGTAAAACAATGGCAGGGCTGTGTTTCTTGCTATCGGAGAAAAAAAAACAGCGGGATGGGCAACTGCCGGGAGGCGCAGACGTTACTTTGCGAGAGGGTGTCACGCGGGAATGGAAAAATAAACGTATATACACGCTACGATCGACCCGTGGATTAAAGCGTCAAAAAAGTATTTGATTAAAAAGGTTTCAGTATTCAGGCGCCCCCCGCTTTGGTATCTATCATCCTTTTACACTTAGATTGAAAAAAGTCTGTATTGTCTGTGGTTTCCGTCGATTATACGATACAAGAAGTAAAGTCGAATTTCTCGTAGTTCAAGATCCAGTCGAGGGGGTGGGGAAGAGGGGGGGGGGGGGGAGAACTCGGTGCAGATTGCAATGCATTGACTTACCAGCGATATTCCTGTGCACGCGTCGAAGTCTCTAGGGACGTTCCCTCCTCAGCGAAGGTGGCGCGAGACCCGTTCGCGTTCGCGAGTGCCTCTGCTTCTCCGGAATGACGTTATGCTTTATTCCTTCACGTGTCACTCGTGCGAGTCTTCTGCAGCTTACAGCATCTCGCGTATCTATCTGCTCCGCTTACAGTCTCTCTTTATAAACTGCCCACTACCTTTAACCTCGGCATTGAACTTATGGAGGAAGTTTCTTCTGTTTGACCGTGTATAAAGAATACTTTTGATTTTTTTCGATAATTTATGAAAAAATCGAGCTAATAAGGAGGCGTCCAAAATTCGATTCGCAACTTCACAAAGCAATCTTGTGCTCTGTTTATCGAGCATACGAGGTAGTTGCGAGGTGGCCTTTCTCTCACGTTCTAAACTCGCAGGAAGTTAGTAAATCTTTCCTTTTTATTGGCCACTCTTTCTCTTTCTTTCTCTACATAGCGAGAAAATTTCTTGTCTTGAAAACACGAGTAGAGGAGCAAACGTAAAGCGCTCTTTCGTTATAGCAGCGTAAAGTCATCCGTCGAAGATCTCGCATTCCCCTGGCGGAAGCGATGGGATCAGATTCGTGCGATCGTCTCCATAAATAAAGTATCATCCCAACCGTGGCGCGTGTACTCGTTTACTCGACGCGGTTTCCGAGATATCGCACGGCGAGCGACTGGGGAAAACATTAAAACGCCTTACTGTATATTTCCCCGGAGAATTCGAAAAATCATCGCACCGAGATCATTGATCCTTGATCCTTGTAACGACGCGAGGCCTCCGGGATCCTCGTTTGCTGGAATGATTTTTTGCCTTTCCGCTCGATCGATCCCGACCGGCGCAGCGTGGCGTGGCGTGGCGCGGCCGCGGCCGCGCGGTGATCACAGCCGACTCCCACTTCCTCGATCACTCCGTCGAGTAACCCCGCGGCGTAATCCAACTCGGCACGCATGGCGCACATCGGAATTCAAACGCACTACGTAAGATCGCGATCATATCGCGAGGCGGCGATCGGCGGCGGTTATACGCTCGTGATTCCACCGGAAATCTTCCGCGATAGTCCACGGATGTTCGACGAATTTTATCGCGTGACCCATTCGCGGCAAACTCGTCCGCGACGAACCACGCCTCGTGGCATAGGCGCCGAGGCCAGCCAAGACTAACTAATGTGAGGCGAGACGTATTTTTCATATGTAACGATTGCGATCACAAAGTCCTACCAGGGTCTTGTTCAACGTCAAGAATGTCGGTTTTTCTATGTTCCGTTCAATAACATTGATCAATACTGGCGCGATCATGATAACATATCTGTGTTAAATTGCACTGTTAATCGACACTTTTCGACGAAATCTCCGTATGTACCTCCATGCCTCGCTGTCAATATCTCGATATTCTGTTTCTAATTTGGCGCAGATCGTAGGACATCGGTTAACTGTCCGCAACAGACTGATCGATCATTGATCAGGGACCACAAAGCGGGAAGCGGGGCGTAAGGTTGAGAGTGCAAGGATCGAGTGGCGCGAAATAGCGATCATCGAATCGTTATCGATCCCGCTGTTTCAAGATCCAAGGAGGGAGAAAACTCATCTCGGATTTCCTTCCACTGTCTGCTTTCGACCACTACGTGGCAGCTCAAATATCCTGGATTATTCTCGGTGATCTTCGAGAGTTGATCTCGATTATTCGCTCGGCCGACTCGGCAAAACGAGACAGCAGCGGTCGACCGGATGTCAGTTCGAAGTCGGCGCGAGCGCGAATCATTACCCTCCTCTCGTCTCCATCCCACCTTTCCCTCCCCCCCAAAAAATGAAAAATTAGCAGAATCGCGACGAGTCCTGCCCTAGGATAACTTGACACTCCTGCTCGTCCAAGCATCAGCGAGCAACTGAGGGCTGCAGACAGCGGACCCAGAAACGGGGCCCGCCACGCCACGGCCCCGGCTCACGAGCCCCCCTCGCCGTGTCTCTCAGGACCAGTTCGGTCGCTTCGCCGCTGCGAAGGAAGGATGCTGTGCACCGGAGGACTCCCCACCCGCGGGGAACCTCTACGTCCTACGTCCTACGTCGTGCATTCCGCGTCCTGCGCCCCGACGAAGCCGGGAGAGGGCCGTCCCCACCTGATCTCGGCGCACGCATTTCGCGCCCTCGATCAAGACGCACGGGAAGATCGCTCTTCTTGAGAAGATCGTGTCTTCCGGCGCGCAACACGTACATAACGTACTGCGAGATTTTGTCAGTCTAAAGAAATGGCATTCTACTATTGATTGCGTATAGGAATATCTTGTATTAAACTATTATCTTGTATGTAGATATATATCTTGTTTTAAAACTATTTTATTTGAAAAAATTAGTTGGAAATTTAAGCGTAAAGAATTTTAAAATATATTCACAGAAGAAAATCTTGAGAAAAGAATAAAAATAAAAATTGCTGCCCAAGAAATGTTTTACTAATTTAAACAGATAATGTGGAATTTTATTGAAATTAATTACGTTTATAACATTTACAACTTATAAACCAACTAGGGTAAGGAGGGGCTATTTGAGTCAGATAAAGGAAAAATTTGAATTAAAAAATTTCAATTTTTCACAGGGAGGAGTTTTTTAATTTTCAAGGTAGGGAGGGACTTTTTTAGTCATAAGGTTCCTAGGTTTTTTGGTTTTTTGTCTTTCGATTAACTTCTCAAATTAGATATCTCATTAGAATTTATTTTTACATTCCACTCCCGTGCAATAATATTTTAAAAATATATATTAATATTAAATTTCGATACCATAATATCTTATATTTCAATATTTATTTTTCTTAAATAAATACTCAAAAATTATATGAAGTCAACAATATGTACTGAATAGACATGTTACATAATTTAAATAAATCAATAACAGTTAAACAATTTTTTATATATTTCCTTTTTTAAGCAATTAATAAAACCATTAATAAAATAATTGAATAAGTAAAATAGTTGACGCACACGGCACATATGTAGCGAATTATTTTCTACTCATAGATTTTCTTATCAATTTGGAATAGATTCTTTGTTAGCGATTTTATTACAGATAGAATTACGAAAATAACTTCTTCCTTGCCTCTAATTGATAAATTGTAACGACACTTTAATTAATTTATATTACGTCTTAATACATGTAATCGCTCCGGTAATGTATTCGCTCTACTAATGTATTCACTTGGATCAATGGCGAGTTAATTAATTAATTAGTCGTTCTCCGGACGGAACAAGCTCGTAAACAAGGAAAACCAATAAACAGGCGTAATAATTCGTTTATAGTGAAGCTATGGATTCGCTAACTCGTTTGTCCCCCTTCCTCCGCGGCTGTTTGTGCTGCCAATCGCGTCATGTGCCCCCTGATGGCCCACCTGGCCCAACCTCTTCGCATCCGGCGGGAGCCAATCGCGTGTCTAACGTACGATCTAATGCTACTCTCGTAACGGGTGTCGAAAGTGGAGGGAGATCGTCGCGCTTACGAGTCGCTTCGCTCCGAGCGATTTTAGATCGTCGCGTTACGTCGCGCGATCGTACCCGGCCGGCGGCGGCGGTGTTATCGTTCGTATCGCCGCGAACTGGAATCTCGTTCCGAAATTAGAATTTATTTTTGAACGCTCAGGATATTCAAGAGAAACGAGATCTCGATTTTCCACATTGCAAACCTTTCGCGCGAGCGAAAATAAAATCGATACGAGATAAACAAACAAGCTACTTAGAACAGGAAATGCCCGAGTCTTTTATTTTAATGAAATGTATATATAGAATTAATTATAGAATGCGTGTGTATCTTAGATTTTTAAATCCTTTTTAAAGATTCTCCAAATTGTGCATATAGTCATATAATATAATCACGAAATTAATCGATAGAATAAATATTACGCCTTTGTATGCAGGCAGATAAATCTGATCCTTGCAACGCAAACGTGCGTGAAATCAGAGAGTTTGTTTAATATCTTGCAAATTAAGGTTTTATAAGACGCGACGCGCGAGCGTACGGGAGCATTCTCCCTTTTTTTCCCTTTTTAAACGTGCAGTGTATATATGAGATTGGTCCAGCTACGGGAATCAGGTTCGGTAACTTGTCCCATCCATCACTAACCCGGACAGCCAGATGTTCGCAGGGGGTACAATGGTCGGTATAAGGTATTACCCCTTCGTGCATAATGCCGCCAGCAGAAATTATCCAGCGGCACCCTCCGCACCCTCGGCCGTTCTCGGACGTAGAAAATTTTGGATTTTACGTCTGGTAGAATCTTTTCTCCTTCTGTGCGGCGCAGCCTGCTGTTTGTTGCAGAAGCGCGAAAACTGCTTCCCCCTGGGAGGTCCGCTACGCGAACGCGCTATGCGTAAAATGGAAAATCCCATCGAGTCCCCGCCATGAATGACAAGAAGAATCAATTCTGCCCCTTCAATCTCGTTGCTTGATTTTCTTAGATTGCTCGCGTCAAGCCGGCGACGCGATTTGCGTCGAAGCGTATCTCTTTTATGCTATATTTTATGCCGTGTTTCGTGAATGTTACGAAATTAAATGTCAAGGAAATAAATGTAACGTATCGGAATTAAATGTAACGCGTTGGACTCGATTGAGCGCTTGCTTGAACGCTTGCGACGAGGAAGCTGTTTAGATCAGGGTGTCGTGTAGCGACCGCCGTCTCTCTATCTATTTCTCTCTCTCTCTCTCATTCTTTAAATTTATTGTCTCTCATTTCGAGGAGCATCCCCTGCAAGAGACAGAGTTTTGCCGCAGGTGGTATGGCCTACGAACTGCGCGGCGCGTATGCCATGCGTGGCGTTTTCGCATCACATAACGTCGCCGCTGACCGGTTCGGGCCCCACCGTGCTCTCCACCGATTCACCGTGGGAATGAAGCTTTCAATTAGCCGCGACGGTCGCGGGCTAACGATTGAGCGGCGATCGATCGATCACACTAATGTACTGATGTAAGGATTAGTCTTCGTCAGGGATAAATCCGGGAAATATGGCGCATCTTTCTATCTATACTGAAAAAACCCTGGGCGTACAAACTTCGTCTTTGCGCAAACTCTTTCGTGAAATTCGCAATCCCAGCCCGCAGTCTAACTTGCGAGATCATAATGCTTCATTGTTCAACGACAAATTTTCGTTAGAATCCTTTCCCAAATATCTTTGTTTTCGATCGAGAATTTATTAGCACTGCCCTACTTTCATTTCGGAGATTTAAGGAAGAAATCTGCGCTCGAAATTTCCCACACTGATGATAAATAGCTGTGTATATATATATGTAAATTCCATTTCCATAGAATAAACTTGATAAGTTGTAAAAATCTCAAATATATATATACAGAGTGTTCCCGGGTTAAACGGCCAAACTTGAAATATAAATTTAGGATCTCGAAGCAAGAAAACTTTTCCTCTAGAGGTACCTATACTCGCAAAAGCGTTGTTTAAGAGATATTGATTTCTGAAGTTACAGTTAGGAATGAATAATTTCGAAATAATACCTATAGGTTTATCCTCTTTACTGCTAAACAGTAATCAAAATTATAACAATTATCCTCTTTACTGCTTAACAGTATAATTAAAATAAAAATATTATAATTATCCTGTATATTAGTTTAATCTTTATTACATATATAGATTTTTTTATAAGATATAATATATAATAAGATTTTTACGTCTTATCAAGGTTATTCCACGGAAATGGCTTCTGTCGTCTACCCCGCAAGAGGCTACCAGCGAGGATCCCGAGCAATGTAACGCGCAGAAATATCAGCATCCGAACTGCATAAATATCAAAGCGTGTTCGTTGATATCGAAACAGATCTATTCGGGAGATAGATTCTTACCGTGCCGACGCGGCTACAGTTTCGAGAGGGCTCATAATCTGTTAAAGAAGGATGACACGACAGATGATGAGGAGGATACGCATGTAATAGACGTTTGTGAACAGGTATGAATATGCGAAACGTTATCAAAATCTCAATTGCGTAATCACATTTTGATTTTCTTAAAAAATAGGTCGATTCGCTGGATGTTACATACCGACGTAAAGCTTTACGTGCGATGATGCTAGAGCGAGCTGTAATGCCAGGTATAATGTCTGATTATAACGAATGATAATGCATGCATCTAATTGATATAATTGTGCTAATTAATATAATGTCTGCATAGATAATACTTCTATATATTTATTATTTTTTATTAAAAAAAATTTCGAAAGGCTATACTTCAGGCAAGTTTTATAATTCGGGTTAGATTTCAGGATAGAATTTTATTTATAATTCTATATGCCGTGTATTTTTTTATACACTGCACACGTATGAATTTGAATATTTGATATTTCATAATATATATGAGTGTATTCTAATTTTTCAAACGTTTCTCGCGTTATACAGCGGCGCATAAAATTATAAATATAAATCTATTCTGAATTCTATTTAGTGCGAGAGAAATAGGATTTTTCCATCTTTCGAGCGTACGATGAATTGAAGTGGAATATGTTTCTCGGCAGAATTAAATCAAGACACGGTTTTACGCTTTAGCGGTTCGATGGTGCGGCCTCGGGATCCGCCGCGTCCGGAATACGAGACGAAAGGAAGCTGGAAGTGCGCGCCGCGCCAAAGAATCCTGATAGGAAGCGCGGACAGGATGTTGTGCATGCCCGAAAAATTCTCTTTGCCTAGTACGTCGCAATTGATTCAAAGTACTTAGATTTATTTTTTAAATCCCTGTTTTTTAAATCTCAGACGACTTTTGGTATTGAAGGTAATAATATCAGGGCGATCGACTGGAGCTGCAACGACATGATCGCCATAACCGATTGCGACCGCCTAAGTATATTTGATATAAACGGCGAAGAATTGTCATCATACAAAGCCAACTTGTATTCCGACTTCAATAAAATCATGGACGTTAAATGGAGCAACGACGGTGAGTACTGCATCGAGAACGGTATCAGCGATTACCTCGAATAATGTGACACCGGGAGATCTAGGCGATATGACTACAATGCTTTTTTTAATAAACTATATAATTTTTTATGTCACATTTCGACGTTGACAAAAGTTCAGCAGGTGCAACAGCAAGAACGATGTTTTGTTGCGCCTGCTGAAATAAAAATTCTATTGAAAGATAAGATAGAAAATAATTAGACAACGTGTCCCATTTTAATTAAGATAGTAACACGAGTCATCATGTTTTAGGCAATAAATTGATAATGTCCGTCTTCACTCCTGTTGTAAACGTCTCGATGCTCATGCTGTATGATTTTAAGAAAAAGAAGGTCTTGTGGACCATCAATTGCAGATGTAAATACGATTTGACCGATAAAAAAGGCTGCGTTATGCGTTGCATCTGCTGGTCAGCTCACGATCGTCAGATCATCACGTGAATATCGATTCTATGATTAATATTTTGCGGTCGTAGGGGGTCGATGCATGGGTATTTTAATTACCTTTCCCTGGAAGCAAATCGGCAAGGAGCCTTAGCTAACTAGAATTAACAAATAAAATTCTATTATTTCCTATTATTGTATATCGCAACTCATTATGCCATATAAAAAAATACATTTTTTTAATATCTTGATTTGATAACTTAAGCCTATTTTAGACGATCTGTAATTCGCGTCAGGATTCAGGACTCAATTTTATCTACGACTTTATATGCGGAGTATTCTTTAATGTGTTTGGAACATATTTGATATGCGTATTTTGATTCTTTAAATGTTTTCTTTTTTTCACTAAATGGCGCACATAAGATTATAAATAGAATTCTATCCTGAATTTTGACAAACCGTTTAAAATAGGCTTCATGTTGCCAACCTGATAACCGGGAATATAGACAAACGAGACTGTGTTATAAGAGACTATATAGTAATCAATATAAAACCAATAAAAAATAATAAATATAATAATGATTATATTCGTAGCGGATGTGCCGGCAAAATATCAATATACGAGCCCAACACGGGCAAGTTGCTGCACTTCAATTACGCACATACATCTGACATCCTGACTCTGAGTTTCTCGCCGAATTTCAAACATCTCGTTTCGACCGGGCAGGACAAACTCGCCCGAGTGTACACCTGGCCGGAATTGACTCCTTGTTTCGATATCAAATTCTATAAATCCGTAAAGGTACGTCGGCGAAATGATGTTCGACCGTATAATCCTTAACAAGATAGAAAGATTTACATCGCACGAGTCGACCTTAATGCTCATTCATGACGCCGTCAATATTACGAAAAGTATCATTCAGATTTGTGATCGGTAAACAATTTAGTATACGTCGAAGCAAATCTGAGTGCCGTTTCGGAAATTTTATTTCACAAAGCAGTAAAAGTGAGATTCTTTAAGTAATTACCTGTGTAAGACAAATTCGAAAAACACGACACAAGAATCTGGTCTATAACTTTGAATGTCGCTTGCAAAAAAATTGATATTAATCTACTTATTTTCAATTGCCGACCGATATCTACTATTCTACGCGAATCACATTTTTCCAACAAGAGCGGTAAAGATGACAAAAGTGATAAGTGTTCGTTCTTGACAGGCAATCGCCTGGCATCCGAAAGCGCCCAGCTTGCTTTGCATAGGTGGAAATAGGAGCGGATCATTGTCATTATGGAACGTCAACAAGTGTGCAATGATAGCCTATGTGCGTACCAAGTTCAACGGTCACGTGGAAAATCTCGCTTGGAATAAGTTAAGCGGCGAGTTGGTCGTACATTGGATTTACAAGGAGGGGGACAACCGATACGCCATCGTCGCGGTTCTCGCCAGTATCAATCGGATCGTCGACATGCTGCCACTGGATAAAGAAACGCAACTCTCCTTCTTGAAGTTCAACGCCACGCACGAAAAACTGAGTATGTAAATCCTATCCCCTTTCTTTTTCTCTCGGAATAATTTAATTCAAAGAAGTCCACAAGGTGATCGTAGTACGCGGAATTTGATTCTTTCCACGTAGGAAGAGAAAGTATATTTTATTATTAGAAGAAAAAAATCATCTTTTATTTAAAAATTATACAATCGATAAAAAAATCTTCGTGCCGGACTTTGAGATGTATAATTAGTAACAAAATAATCAAGACAAGAAGATATGCAGACATCATTGCGCAAAAACTATAAAATATACAGGAAATAATTAATTCATAACGATCAGTTAAACATTTCAATTTAGATTGAAATCTCTTTTAATAGTAGATAATCAATGAAATTAAAGCCTTGAAAGTCGTTATTATATGACGTCAAGCAAGATAACAAATCTTGAGTTCGAAATTACTTACTTGAGAGCGGTTGGTATTTTAAATGTTATTTTTAATGTTTTAAAAGATTTGAAATTATAATCCCCTTATATACTTGGTCAACTTCCGAAGGTTTAAACTTACCCGCAATTTTGTCCCCTTGAGTCCTATTTTTGCTTACAAAAGCTAGTGTTCTTCGAAGACCCATGCTATTTTGTATCTTGTCACTGCACGGTTCGCACGTTTATTTTTGTGCCCTTGTGCTTTCTCTCTGTTCCCGTTTCTTCTGGTCTATACCGGAGTGTCGCGAGTTTGCGACATGATTTTCAACTAATTACCCTATTGTTGCTAACGCATTCTGTTATTATAAATTTTCATTATTCTTCGAGTGATACGTTTCCGTTACGGCGGTGCCCAATGGTAAGTGCAATTTTCTTAGAATTTCTTAGAATTTATTTTTCTTCTCGTCTGCTCGCGTGTCCTTTCGAAACACGTTGCTCCTTGACCGCATATTACAGATGGACACTTTCATTTTTTGGCTTATGGGCCAGGTTCGTTACCCAGATTACATTTATGTGTGTTGGCTTGGACTTTTTTTAACAAAATTACTTCTGATTGGTGAGTAATGTTGCTGGTTTGAATAGATTTTTGACCATTTCTATTTTTCTGCCTTGTACTTTTCAAGGCGACATAAAACCAGCGTTAAAATTTGAATTTACTCGCGCTGGCTTGATAACATTGTAAAATTATTTCTACATTGAAAGGAAAGAATTTTAAGAACTTTTTTATCTTGCTCGACGTTGTATAGTAGCGATTTTTAGAACTTCGGGTTTATTGTTATTATTCGTTTTACTGCTAAGAGAGCTTCAATATTAATTGAAGCGCTTAATAAATTGATATAAATTAATTAAGTATTTCGCGTATATTGTTACATACTTTGCGTATTGATTTTTATCGTTAATATTAATTTAATCCTTGTTAATATTAATTTTAATATTAACTGTTGTTGAGTTCACTGGTTATTAAAAATATGACCTAATTATTCCTGTCTATGTCACATTACATAATACGAGTTTATTAATATTTCATCCGTGGACAACTTTCCCACAGAAACCCAAAATTTCTCTTTGTATTTTATATCTCTTGCGTGATATCTAACGTCGACTTTTCCGCGTTCGATCAATCCAACGAATCTCTCGTAAACAAACATTTCTTTTAAGCAAGGAGAGAAGAACACAAAGTAAAAATTTACATACATAAATAGAATTCCTAATAACTTTATGTATAACGAGTTCGTTGCCCCAAAAGAATATTTATTGTTAAATATAAATAGTGACAAACTTCTGTGTTAAAATAATAACAACCCAAAGCGGCGAAATTCGTGCTGCTGTTTCAAGATATTATGTATATCTCTGATATTTTTGAGAAATTTTAATTTCTAGTTTGAAAACTTTTGAAAACTTTTTACTTTTCTAATGAAATAGAATTTCTCGAGAAACGAAAGGAATTATTTACCTTAAAATATTTCCTTTAACCTAGTTTCTTATTCATTATATAGAAAAAGAATAACGTAATTTCAAAAATAAAGTGTCTTCTCTCTGATGCAATTTCTGGTACTCTGATATTAATTAACCAAAACTTTGCTGTTACCATTGAATTACTGTGCGACTATTTTCCACTCCAAAAACACATTGGTAATTTCATAAAATCGACCAATTACATCGAGCATAATTACAAATCAAATACGATCAAATTTTTAAAGTGCAAATTCGCACTTTGTGTAACATTAAGAGGAGCGAAGAAGAATGTGTGAATAGACGGGTTAAAAGATAAGAAAATGTATAATGTTTTTATTTTTGATACTTGTTTCGATTGTTATTTTTAATTAAAAGTAAAATATTGTTATTTAATGTTGTCATTTAAAATATATAAATATACTCTTCCCTTTCGGAACACTTTCCTTCAACTGTATTGAACATCTGTTACAGTAACGTTTTGCAGCAGTAACGTCTGTTCGATATGGAATTTTTTTGGCAACGACAAATCATTCAAAGAATGTAGGTCTACACGGCGGAAGCAAGGAATCATGATCCACAATCCGATTCGATAATTACTTTATTTATAATTTATTTGAAACATTTCACGATAATCTATAATTCGTGATATATGTAGGTATATGTCATGAACATCTATCACACATTGGCGTTTATGTGTTTGATTGATAGATTCACATTGGTAACTCCATGAGTTTATCGAATATTAATTAACATCCTCGCCATTTCTCGATCTTAAAGAACCTGCAGACGGCTGACCAAATTTTTGAAAAAAGTCGTCTTCTATATTGATGTCATTCTTCTCAAGATACTTGAAGATGTGCATAATGGTTGCTTCAATCTGTGATCTATGTCCTATGACATAGCCAATCTTACGGTAATGCTTATATATCTCGTATTCGAATACCGTGTGATACTAACAGCCATCGTCGAGCCAATCGGTGAGCTTCTCGGTAAGATTGCTTTCCCCGTAAAACTTCTACCGTTAAACTATTCCTAGTAGTTTTCAGATCAGTATCAATCGATATCAATTTTTCCATGTCGCGTTCTTGGAATGAGTTGTTTATATACATTTACATCTTCCTTAGCGAAACAAATTCTTGGACAATAATAATCTTACAGAATAGAATCCTATCAGACTTCGCTTGGAGATTTTCTTTTTAATGACCTATTTCTGCGATAGTACTAGCGAGTTTTACTGGGTTGGCATGCTTCGTGACATCGATACGTTTGTGTATACAAATTTTACAAAAAATATGTCTCTAATGCTAATACTTCGTAATTTGAAGAACGAAATTTTGAAGTATACACAGAGAAAACTGTTTTTTTAATTGTTTTATTGTAGACTTTTTAACGCATTTAATTCTTATACTCTACACAGAGAGATAATACGATTACGAATCAGAGAAAACGTTATAAATTTTACGACGTATGGTGTTACAGAGGCGAAATGGCATATCAAAATGTATGTATATTAATGAAAATTTGTATAATGTAGTGAGATCAAATATGCTAGGCGCAAAATTACAAACAAGTATCATGGTGGTAAAAGAGCTTGTTCCGAAGTGACCATCGCTGCAGCAATTAACGCGACGCACAGCGCAGATAATTGCAGTTCGGTAAATCTAATGGCGCTAAGAAGCCATTCAGAAGCGTTAATTTAGCGACGATCGTAAAACGTAATTTTGCACCGCGCCGTGAACAGTCGACTTATCTTGCAATAGATCGGCAACAGCTCGCTGTGCAAGGAAGGTTCACTTCACGTTGACACGCGATATGTCGCTCGGAAGAGGACTGTGCTTAGATACAACCGTCCCAGTCAGCTTTTCGGATTCCATCGAGTCATTATGCTTGATAAAACGTACAACGATTTATCGCGTAATTAAGTAAAGCTCGGAAGAAAGAAACATGTATTTATAAGCGAAAGAAATCGTGGATGCTGGTCATTCTAGTGGGTTATTTTTGTTTTTGTATGCAAACTTGCATGAATATTTTATCATTTATAGCATCGTATATGTAGTTTTATTGCTTTCTTTCGATTTTATTTTATGCGTACATCAGATTTTTTATTTATTAGGTTATACTTACAATAAGATTTGTTTAAAAATTTTTCCACATTTGGATTTATCTTTCTCTCCTTGACATACAGTCTAGCTGAGAAAATTCGTTTATATTTGTCTTCTTCGTCATCTTCTTCTCTAAAATCTAGTTTTCTCCAATAGTAATATTTGTAGTAAATTTAGACAATCTTTTTAGTTTTTATTTCTAGCAAACTGAAAATTGTTTACTTTTATATTAAGATGGATCTTTCTGGAAAAACTGGGAGTGTTTACCGCTAATTAAATTATAAAAGCTCTCTCTTTAATTTTACTGATACAATGGTGGATCTATATCTCAGATTAAAAATTCTTATCAGAAGAACGAATTAACGAATCAATTTATATTTATCTCAATTAAAGTTGTTTAAAATATGGAAGTTGAAAGAGCTCTTGGGCATCGATTTTTTGATTCGGCAGATTTTGTTTAAGTTTGTTTAAGTTTTGTTTAATCTTGCCGTGATTTCTGCTGCTATTTTTTATCAATTTTTTCTCTCATTGTCCACATTGTAAGCAATTACTTTGTTTTCATATTGTAATAAATTTATCATAAACTTTGGATGTTGGAACCTGTTAGGAAATATAGGTATTTTTATTGATCTTGTCGAAGGCGATAACATATTGTTGAAATTCATTAGAGTTAAATTTTCATCGCAAATAATTAACTCGTTTTGTAAAAAATTTCCGGTTACATATATTTTGGATACCATATTGTATCGATCTAACGCTCGATCGTATAATTAAGCTTCGAGCATCATCTTGCATTTTGTAATATTACTAAAATACTTCGGTTATTATATAGAAACAGTTTTTGAATATAAAACTTTTTATATATAAATAATACTATAAGCAGAATAAAATATCGAAAAAAAATCTCATATATCATATAGCTATAGAATATTCTAAGAAAATCGAATATTTTTTTTAGAAATGGATTATTTGATAAATCTAAAATCAATTATTTTTCTCTATCTAAAATAATATCGCAAAGCAATAATAATAATATGTTATAGTAAATACATATTATTATTAATATAATATAAATATATATTACTACTGTATAAGTAATATAAGTATATTATTATTATTACTATACTAGCTTTTAAATTATAAGCCATAAAAAAGAAATTTCTTTCTCGCTAATTAATTATCTCACAGTTAAATAATAAGATTACATTCCTCAGCTCATGTCAACTGGAAAGAAAATTTATTTTAATAAAAATTTAATTTGAAATTTATATAATAATGTCAAACATAGGAAAGTTATTACACTTTTTTTGTAGAAAAATGAACTATAAGTTCAAGATTCCGCGAGATAGTCAATTAAAGAATATGTCGTTAAAAAGATATTCGGATTCTTATAATATTGTCACTATCATTCTGTTTATAATATCACACAATTAATATATAAATGAGTTTCATATTTTTATTTTACTTTATTATTTTCGCACTATATTTACACTGTATAAAAATTTTTATATCTGTATTATTGTTGTAAACTGTATTTTACTAATTGTGTTATTATATTTTTTTTACTAGCGTCAAAGAGATAATTGTAATTTACTCAGTTTTAATTAAAAATCATAAATTTTAACTTTCTCGCGCATTTAATTCTTTTAGTGTGTTCGTACTTTATAATTATAGAGAGAGATCTGCTCTGAAGGGACATCCTTCCCTGCAAGCAACGCACGCGAGGAAAGGTAACGTGAAAGAAATTACAAAATTACAAAAACAAAAAGTAGCTGTTTACTCCGAGACGGTCGATTCGCGATCTTACGACGACCAGAGATTTTTTCTTCAGTTCAGCGACGAGTACTCCAAGCGTTCGTGAATCTTTTTAACATTTCTCCCTGACACCCCCTTTCACCCCGCGTTTCCTATGGGCACGCACACGTGGACGCGCGGACGCATCAATGACCGTGAGCGCGCTGGCTTAGCTGGCTATCGACGATGTTGCACGTCCCCAGCTCGTCCAGCCACCCACACGCGAACACCCGCTGACACAACGCGGTAGGAGGGTCGAGGAAGAGAAGGGGGAGAGAGGAATACACGCGAAGGAACACGCGAGCACGCGACACGCCATGGAGAACACGCGCAATTTCGCAACGCGCGAAGAATGCCGCGAGTGCAGCTGCGGGTCGTTCGCTCGCTCGCTCGCTCGCCTGCCCGTTCGCTCCTCGGCATCCGGATTCCAGCGTGAGGAAACTCCGAGCGAATCGGATAGAAACCGCCGAGCCAGGGAGATCGGATCGGAGCCTGCGAGGAGCAGCTCCATCTTCCGAATTCGACCGCGCGCGCGCGGGGAGAGAAAGAAAGGAAGAAAGAAAGAGAGAGACAGTGAGGGAGAGCCCGAGGGGAAGCCGGAATTCGGTAGTAACGGTATATGGGAAGCGCGGCGTAGGCGGACGTCCTTGATTCTGACGATAGCGATCGAGACGATCGACTCCTCAGCCCCCTCGTCATCGCGCCGTCCGTGTACCTCTCCGGACACCCCCCGTCTGATTGGGCCGCGACGGAACTGGATTGCTGGACCGGTCGCGCAGTCACGTGTCGATGACTTTAGCAGGAATCGATGACCGAGGGGGAAGTCGTACCCTTCCTCTCTCGATTGGACCGGAAGAAAAAATCTCGAAACTCGTGTGCCCTGTATTTTATATAGATATAAATATATGTACCTATATTTCTCTTGTACATGCACGAATATTTTGATTCTGTATATGTATAAGATATCTTTTATACGGCGCGTAAAATTATAGATAAATACTTCTATTTCGAATTCCACCGCAGAATGCGCCTCTTCGAAAAAAAGAAAACCTGAAATAGAGCAGCAGCTCCCGGAAAAAGAGAGAGAGAGAGAGAGAGAGATTTGCCGCCGTGCGCGGATCGCGATAAGAGCCGCGAATAATTCATATCATTAATAATCTTACTGACAAACCGGCGCTACCATTTAAACGATCCCAGGCGGATGCAACATCGATCAACCGTGCATCGCGAAAGACTGACAAATTATTGTCCAATGTAATGTATCGCTTTTACATCTATCGCTTATTATAACGTATCGTTCGCGTTTGAGCAAACTGCCGTGCTTTTGATTGAATCGTTCACGAGAAATAAACATCGCGTTTACATGGTACCGCGTGCAAAAGTGCTCAATAGTTTTTTTCCTATCAAACTTCCGATTATTTTACACTAAATAAGCAAATAAATAAATTTTTTATTCAGAGCAGCAAAATATAATGTTTCACGTGCAGATCCAATGGAATATACATTGCGGATGTACACTTAAACGAAAAAAATTGGAAGGCATGCAGTAGCTACGTAATGAAATCGTAAAATTAATGCGCGGAATTAAACGTTACGCCTATAATTATATATGCGGATTGAGTATCCTCGTCCTCCTAGATACCGGGCAAATTTCACACCGCGAAGGATGCCAGCGGCCTTCGTACCCTCGTTCGTGCGAGAGTGTACGGATCGTGTCGCGATACCGTGAATTTACGACGGTCACCGAGCGAATCCATTTGTTTCATCTGCATCTGCTTAGCACGCTAATGCCGCTTTCCTCGTATTCCTCGTCTCGCGTCGCCGGATCCTTTTCTTTTTCTACTCCGAACAGGGAAGGGCCTGCAGCTCCTTCGACGTTACGTTTGTTGAAACGTAAACGAACCCGTCCACCGATAAGCGGAAGCTGCGATGCTGTATCGGGCGGACGCGAGAGAGAGAGATACGTACGAGAGGGATTTCACACTCGCAAATGTATAAATAAAAGTTATTGCCCTCGCAGCCGCGAGTCGACCTTTTATTGAAATACAAAAATATATCCTCACGTGGGAAAGAGTAGGAAACGTAGAAAGTATCGCTTGGTCTCTTGCGAAAGCGACTTTCAGCTCGTTTCGTTCGCTCAACCTTTGCAGAACTTTTTGGAGAAAGGGGTACGGCGGTCAGAATGAAATCTAAAGCGGCGAGATCGGACGCTAACGGTAGACACGGTATAGGAAACATTTCAGCTCCCGTCTATCGATGTTCGTTAGAACGTAGCTGCATGCGTTCCTCGAAGGACTTTCGTCGAGCCGTCTGTGATTAAAGGAATGCCCATCCGCCTCCGGGTAACAATTATTCATAAAGATATACCCTTACATTATTTTGCATTCTATATCGTACTGTTCGTTATACTGTCGCTTTCTAATGTTTATTATTAAACTAAACAGAGTTTCCGAGTTAAACTCTGAAGTTCAGCTAAACGTTCCTTGATTCTTGAACCTAGTTTCACATAGTTTATATTTGTTTTATAATTACATGTCGAGGATAATTTAGTTGAATCTTAGTTAAGCTTAAGTTGCCAATAAAAGTTTATCCTATAATATTAATAATATAATATTCATAATATTCTTCACACTAAACATTACAAAAAATATTTAATTCTTATAATGATAGAAAGCAGAAAGATTTTAAATACAAGAATACTATAAACTGCCACAATGACGTTTATAGATCCATTAAACAAAGTTTAAACAATTATCTTCTACGGTTTAACTAATCTTAACTTTAAACTACATTTTACACTAATCCACCCATTGAAAAACAGCCAGATGTGCCTGAACGCAGTTTAAACATTAATCTAAGTTTAAGCTACTATAGAAAAATTCGGCCTTAAGGCTTAAGACGACTTCGACTAAACTCTGATTAACTTCATCGACGATTAATTTCGGTAGAATTATACCTACAAAATTTATATTTATGTAATTCGCTATCCTTAATCTAATCTTTTTTGAAAAGTCAGTAATTCTTTTCATGTTAATAAAGTAATACGGGTATTACTTACTCTTAAGTTAATCATCAATTAATATGAATTTGGGCGACCTTTAGTTTTCTTTTCTTAGTTTCCTTTTTATAACATAGATTTACAAGTTCGCGAATAAATAAGTTTATCTTCATGAAGAAAATCCTACTCGTATAGACATAAGCGAAGTTTGGACTATGCATCAAGAGGTAAACTTAAGCAATGACTTAAGTTTTATTTATTTTTAAGTCATTATACGGGCCTTAGATGTCTTTATATCGAAGCATCTTCTTTTTCTCTGTCAAATTTACATACTTATATATATATTTTTCTATTTTTTATAATTTATATATCAGATCTAACAAGGGAGATCCACCAAAGTGTAAATTTGTTTTTCAATTTTGTTGGTCTTACCTCATAGGGCACCTTTCAAAGTATAACACCCTAAGTCCATAAGCCAATATAACGCTTAATAAGCGAAAAACCCATGACACTTTTAACAAAAAATTACTTTTTTTGAGCACAAGAACGAAACTAGTCATTTTCCATAGTCTTTTGGACGCTAAATACGATCCCGTTTGCCAAATTGCTCTATCACGTCACAATTTTAAGGAATTTGCAGTTAAAATTGCAAAAATGGATTAAAGTTGCAAAAATGGCTATTTTAATATATTTTGGCATATTATAACTATGAATAACTAGGATATGTGACGTGTTGGAGAAGTTTTCTTGCAATCAAAATTAAGTAGGTATTTTATTAGGATTTTCAGTCTTTAAAAGGAATTTATTGTGTCGATTATGGTTAAAAAGATATTGTTGATGAACATAGCCCTTTTTGCAACTTCAACTGCAAATTCCTCAAAATTGTGACGTGATAGCAATTTGGCAAACGGGATCGTATTCAGCGTCCAAAAGACTACGGAAAACTACTAGTTTCGTTCTTGTGCTAAAAAAAAGTAATTTTTTGTTAAAAGTGTCATGGGTTTTTCGCTTATTAAGCGTTATATTGGCCTATGGACTTAGGGTGTTATACTTTGAAAGGTGTCCTATGAGGTAAGACCAACAAAATTGAAAAACAAATTTACACTTTGGTGGATCTCCCTTGTAAGACTCAAGATAGAACTTTATTTATAATTTTATGCATGTGTTGTCTAATAAAAAAAATATTTATAAGGAATCAGAATGCAGATACATATAAAGATAGATACATATAAATACACGGATATGCGAATATTGAAATATATCCGAGTATTCATTTAATTAAGTACTTTATACGCGTGATTCACTGACTTTCCAGGTATTGATCATAGAACCCCGGCATTGCCGACCGCCTCAGAGTCAAGTAATTCGTCATTCTGGATCTCGGGCGCAAGCGAACGCTCTGTCTTTACATTCTGCAACATCGATCGAGTCTGTTGCCACGACATCACAGCAATGCCGCTCGGTTGACGTTCCATTCGAAAGAGAACGTTGAAAGGCCGACAACGGCGACGATGAGGAATTTTCGATCTGTCGAATAAAATAAAATAGCTATCGCAAAAAAAAAAAATAGAAAAAAGAAATTTTCGTCGAAATTATCCAAGTCGCTCTGTTATCGCGAATATGTCACTTCTCTCCTTTTTTTCGATTTTTGAAGATTGTCAACGCGTGGGTGACATCAAATTCGAAAGATCCGCGTTGACGGGCGACGTTTCGGCAAAAAAACGCGCCGCGCCGTCGTCGCTGTCGATTTTACAGATGTAATTTATAAAGAAACATTTTATAAAGGAAACTTGTGAAAGGTGCACGAGGGCGTGGTCGGCCATTCACGGTTGACCACTGGCCCAGTGGGTCCAGTTTACGGTCGAGCGATTGCGACATCGCCGTATCGACAACGCCGGCCGACTGGTTCGACCACTGGCGATTATTTGATATCCGCCAACCTCGTTCTCGTAATTTTCTGACTTTTTGCAACTCGCCCTGTAAATGTCCCCTTCCCCTCCCTCCCCCTCCCCCCGCTCCCTGTCCTTCCAGTTGAAAAATCGCACCTGAATAACGTCTTTGCGTTATCTCTCGCAGATCGAGAGATTCGGAAAAAGACCGCAAGGACGATGCAACAGTTTTGAACCAAACACGATTATTATTCTTATCGCTCTCGACGTATCTTTTTGTATCGTTTCACTTTCGTGCGAATCATATTTTTAATAAAAACCGTTTAACAGAGCAAACAGAGCTATAAATCTGTGGAGGAGAATGTCGCAGCACAAAGTAGCATAAAACGACAAATTAAGTACAACGATATTGTTTATCTGTAATACTTATCTTGAAAACAAAATTTATCTTGCAAGCCATATCCATGCTTCTTAAACTCTGCAGACTTTTGAGGAAAAAGAATTCTTTTTCGGACGTACGTCCTGCTTCTCGGGCGGAGGATCATTGCACCGCCACGAATGCTGTTTACGCCGTTAAGTGCCAGCATATAATCATGTTAGATATTTGTATCGCTTATTTATAAGTCGATTTCAGATTGTAAAATTAGAATCTGGAGTCGCGGATGTCATCGAACGCTACCGATACGATCCGTTTCGTAACCGATTAATTTCGATGACTTATGTCTATTTCAACCAATATAGATTAACTTTAATTTCGGTTTAACTTACTTTCTATCTTTTTTAAGTTCTAAAAATTAGATTAAAATAAAAAATAAGTTAAACCGAGATTAAAGTTAATCTAGACTTGTATAAATAGACATTAACCGAACGGATTGCATTGGACAATTTATTAGCCGCGCGTTATAATGATCCGCGTATTTGAGCTCTACAAATCGTGGTAATTAGAAGAAAATACCTCGTGAAAGGAAAAAACATTCAAGAATTGCGTGGAGAAGATGGTTTCTATACTGTCGATTAAATCGAATGCATCGTAAAACGGACGCGCATTCCTTCGGCCAAATTTACGTTGTCGCCATCGTCATCGTCGTCATCCTCGCCGCATCGTTGATTTGCATGTCGCGTCTCGGCAACACCTCGCGAGAGGCGGGAGAGCGGCAGAGTGAAATCTCGATTCGTCGCGTATCCGCAGAAGACGCGAGGCTTAATCCGATTAGACCGCGCGCTACCCCGCATATGCTTACTTAATGTCGATCTGCATCAATGACGCATTCCCGGCTTGAATGCCAGACAAATGTCAGTTGCCGCGCTTGTTTCGGAGCAAAAAAAAATGAAAGAAGGATATAACGCGGGGATAAAGCGAGATACAGATAACTATATAATTCGCATTCACAGATTCCGGACACGCGCGCCCGTGCATGTGCATGCGTGCGTGCGCGCGTACATGCGATATATCTAGCGATTGATCGGAGCATCGACCGTCGGAGTGCTCTACTATAGTCTCTAGAGCTCGATAGAGACACGCGGCTTTCCGCCGCAAATTATTTTAGCTAGCTTTATCGAGGTGGATAAATGTCGAAATACTTGTCTACTTAATTCTTAGAACAGTATCCCGGCTTGTATTCTGCGAGGTGTATTAGTGCGGCGTTAGAATGTCCGAGACACTTGTTTTTGAAAACTTGAGGAATTAGAGAGAACTTTTGAAAGCTTACTTTTTACAAAATGTCTGAAGACATCAGCGAATTTTTTAACCATGATTTTATGGATGGTTCTTTTAATATGATTTCGTTACTAATTATCTTTGATTTATACGACGTAAAATCCGTATAGATTACGTATACCGACGTGTCTCCAATCTCACTTCCCGAACGGACATAGGTCATTCGTCACTTTGACTGAATACGACGCGCCGCGGCCGTCGCGATGCGAGCTATCTCCTTGCGCGACTAAACAACTCAGGTATACCCGGAAACATGCAAATATCATCGTTCCGAATACAGGACGGTTGCGTAAGTACGCGATAGCGGCTAATAATCACGCGAGCCACTGTGAAACGCCGCGGCTCCAAGTTATTTCACGCTCGACGAATCGCGCGCTTTATTATGACGAAAAATACCTTTGCGCTTTGCGACTCCAATTTTCGATTGACCGCGGGACCGTGATATCTGCACAGGCTCCCCAAATGCCACGATAATCTCGCGTCCTGTTATCTAATCTATCCGAGCCGTCATCTGAGCCGACATCTTTAAGATATCTTTTGGACGTCTTACAAAATGATGTCTAAAAGACGTCTTATGTCCCGATTTTGGACATGATACTGTCCGGGTAACCACCTGCGACATGAGAGATAAAATTCTTGCAGTAATTTGATTTTAAAATTCAGTGTAAAGTTATTTTAAAGTTAATTTAACACATTAATATCTATTTTTATCAATATAGATTAACTTTAATCTCGGTTTGTTATTTTTTATTTTAGATAAAAATTAAGTTACATCAAATTAAATCAATTAAAGTTAATCCGCATTGGTAGAAATGGACATGAGAAGATTATTAACGCGTTTGGAAATTATTTTGTGCTAGTCTTTCTTATTTTGATTATAGAAAATATTTTCGTAAGCATCATTCACAAACAAAACGGTCCTTTTCTCCGATCTCGAAGGAAAACTTTTTATCTTATCTTAATTCCTATCACCTTTCGAAACTGATCCTTGACCGATATATCTATATATTTAAGACTTTAAAATAAAGACGCATAAACGTATCCACGGCTGCGTTTTATACGGCCGTGATACGAAAATGTCACCATATTTGATCGTTTTATGGTTTCTCTTTGATTGCGGCGGACTTATACGAGGAATCGGCCTGATGTGTCCCTCGCATAATCAGAGAAACTGGTTGTTTCTCTGATGTTACGAGTGAAACGCACGTAAGCCGGGGTCTATTGAAATTCGGCTCGCCTCGCGAAATGCACGCGAAAAAGAAAGGATAGAAGTGTCGATGCCAGATCCGATTGCTCGCCGTCATTTTAGCGCGTGTCCCACGGCGACGCGATAAATATTCAACTCTGCGAACGGCTGCGGAACAGGTATTCAATAACAGATATACGGCGTTCTAACGCCGATGCAAAGTAGCAACGCGAGGGCGTGTTTCACGTGGCAAATTTTCGTCCGACAAGCTGGAAGTTGTGTAGAAGGCAGCGGCGTTAAAGCGATATAATCCAGACCGAAGAAATATATGCGTTATTCCCCTTATCAGTGCGGCAATATCGGAGTCACTTTCACCGTATTGAATAATATTGTGCTCGTTGCGTGCGTTCGTTTAATTGCCGCGAAACCCTCTCATTTCATCTCGGGGATACCGAACGCAACGGCGATAACGAGCACGCGCGGTATCAATGTATATATGTGTATAATTAAAGCTCGACTTTACGGCTAATCAGCGAGCGGCGGCAATTGAGTAAACGCGCGGCGTAATCCGTTTCTTTCTACTTGGCATTATCGAAAAATAATCGAGCGTCCGGTAGCGAAAACAGCGATTGTGGCCACGTCGAAGACGGTGCCAGGGAATTAATTCCCTGCTTAAGCACGACTCGCTGCCGCTTCAATTTAACGGGCGCTAACGAACGTCTAGCATTTGTAAAGAATAAAGATAACGACTGTCGCGAATAATTTATGATTCACACGGGGACAACGGGTATAATGCGCTTCCAGTTGTATTAATTATCTTGCAATAGACGCAAAAAAAAGAACGTCGTTTATTAGCGATACGTAGGTATTAATCTTCACGCTTTTTTTTAAGTAACGCAGAGATGTCTCGCGAATTATTCCAATAACAAATTCTCCGAAAGAGGCCCGACGGTTGTTTTTGGCTAAATTTAATTGTCGAATGACTGCAAATAAAATGGGATTCCGTCATCTCGAGATAAAAAATTCACTCAATCCTCGTAACGGACGGAATGAATGCCTCTCTTGCGATTCGCGGGGTGAACGTAAAACGTGTTACGAACAATTTATGCGGGCGCTGGAGAGGAGAAGGAGAAGAAGGAGGAGGAGGAGAAAAGTATCTCCTGTAGGTATGTAGAGCCACAGATACGGGCCAATTATTTTTTGGAACGCACATGACGCCCGTATAGGTATGCGCCGATCGAGAGCGAGGTCGAGATAAGCTCGACGTAAGTCGAATACAACGAGAGAAAATAAAGCCCTGCTGCAGCGGTAACGAGTCGCGCTTTTCCACGCCGTTTATTAACGGCAATCAGTCCTCTCTCTCTCTTGTAATATTTACACACGAATCAATCATCGGCCACATCTTCGTCCTCGGCGCGACAATTGCGAACGAGAAGAGGTGACCGAGCGCGATCACGCGTATTATGTTTATCGAGGGAAAGAGAAAGGGGAAAGATAAAGAAATATATAAGTAAATAGATAAAGAAGAAATGAAATGGGAAAAAAAAATATTCACGGCCGTTTTCGGTCGATTACTCGGATCGAGAGCTCCGACGATTATGTTTGCGGCTTTATCTTATCACCAAAATTAAAAATACATACAACGGCCCTGGTCGTGTATTGATTTTATATCGGTGCGAATAACGATCGGTTGGCCGATCACGCGTGATGGAGTTCGCGAGCGTTTTCTTAGGAATAGATGTACAGGCGTTTAGATAGGTAGTAGACGCATCGAAAGCGCAAGTTACGCGAGAGCTTTGCGGGTAACTTTAGAGGCCGGTCGCGCCTTTCGAGCGCAACACGCTCGAGGAAAGATCGCGCTTAATCGAGTGTGCAGTGTCGAGTGAAACGCAGAACGCGAGACAATAGTCTAAATCGGCTTTGGGTAAAGGCCTGGACGCGCGGGGATTATGGAATATCGAGTTGCGAACGGGTCGGCTGAGTCACGATTCACGCGTACGCAATAGATATACAATAGATGCAACATCGTCCCCGCCGAGGCTAAGAATAACCGTAATTATCGCGCGATATTAATCTTCGCACGCGAGCGCGAAACTGCTGACTCCGCTTTGCGAGATTATTGCAAATTCGCTCACGCGTTCGTGGTGGTGCTTCTCTGCAAAACGAGCCCATCTTTATCAGTGCATACGCGCAGATTACCTCTGACCCCGATTGCCTATCATTCACCTTCGCGCTGCACAAAGATAGTCGATCTCCTCGAAAAATGAATCGGTCACTCGAGAAAGAGCACGAAAGAATATTCAGTTTCAGAAAATTTTTGAAACTGCCAAAAATACCCTACCTTCTCATAAAAAAAATATTAATTATTGTATTATAGACATTTTTAAACATGTGTATTATACTTTAAATGTTTTAAAAAGAAAGAGTTATTTATATCACATATTTTTTATTGATGAAGTACTCTTTGTTACTCAAATAAACTGAGATTTATCGTTTAAAAGAGATTCTTATTTTATCTTCAATAGATGTAATATTTTGTCGTGATAGGTAATGACTATTAAAAAAAGAAAATTTTCAGAAACAGGATGCTGTGCTGGGTTCTCCAATGGATTTGGCTGACAATGAGCGAGAAAGTCTTTCGGCATAATTGATGTAGGATGATGAGAGCACAACGCCGTGGTGGATTTCCGCCCTTTTTTACAACACCGCCGTCTTAATTACGATTACGAATAACGAATGTTTCTTGGCGAACGCATTTTTTTCGCGGCGTGCCGCGAGCGAAGCGAAGCGAGTCGGGCCGAGCTGAGCGGAGTCGAGACTCGAGAGTTTCTAACGAGTTTCACCGATCGGCGCGAGAAAGATTTATATCTCGAGTATCGGAGGCATTATGACGCGAGCGTTTAGACGGGACGATGATAAAAACTTGGGCGATCGATGGGCCGTTCGTGCGTTTCGCGAACTAGTCTCGAATGAACTTATCAAGATCCGCTCGAGCGAGACCGCAGAATCGTCGATCATTATCCGCTCGGCCGTAATCGCCGATCAAGAGGTTAATGGGACGGGATTTAGCAACTTTGGCGAAGGAGCCAGTTTCGAGAGCCGGCCATCAGGCTCTCGGCCGCACTGCTCCGCCTCGGCGCCGCGCCGCTTAATTCGATTTCGCTTTTCTTACAATTAGATAATAAGCGCCGGCCGAGCGCGGATAACCGTCCGCGTCTTTGCTCGCCTCTCGCATTTCCCGCCGCGCAGGAGCCTCGTTTGCGAGTATTCATAATTAATCGAAGCGTTTCTCCGTTGATAAATGAATTTGTCGATGCAGCGACGTTTTACGCGCACCTGCGCGGCCGCGGGCGCAGAATGCCGACGCAACAACGGGGCCTCTCATTAAGACGTCCGTTATATCTTCAATGTATCGCTTCCGCACGCAGCCGGTCCGTCCGCGCCCAAATATTTGCGCGTCTCCTCTCCTCGCGTCTCTCGCGAGGTGAACCGCGAGGTGGTCTCGACGCCGCGGCGCACGTGTGTAAATATACGTACAGATGCGCGGGTGTGTGTTAACAAGTGTGTCGTAATCGGCAAGGTCGTCGGGAAATGCTGACGTTGACGTTGACACCGACGTCGCTTTTCAACGACGCCGTTGACGACGACGGCTGCTGGAGAGGAAGAGAGAGAGAGAGAGAGAGAAAGAGAGAGAGATAGAGAGAGAGGATGAGGGGGAGAGAGGGGAAAGAAGAGAGGGAGGGGGAGAGAGGGAGAGAAAGGAAAAGAAGGTGCGCGCCGTCTAGGGAGGCCAATCAGCGCGTGTAACGTGTATTGTTTCGTTATGTTTTAATGTTACCGCTCTCCACGCCGCTATCGCATTCGCGCGAATGGCCGCGATGTCTCGCGACGAGCCGGCGAGAGCTGAACGGTTGATCCCACTTACGCAATTTTCACTCATATAGCACGCGATATCCGTTCGATGGATTCCTACTCGATCTTTACGATCCCAATCTTACGATCGGCTCCAAATGTTCCGACGGATATTTATAGGGCGATTGAAGCATCGCGTCGAGCAGCGTTTCGAAAGACACGTACGTTCTCGAACCGAAAACGCTACAAGAGAAATTCGAGGCTGCAACGGGTTCATTTTCGGAAAAAGGAATGTTACATCTTTGTCGTTAGAATCCAAAACAAACTATTTTGAATCAATAAAATGAAATTAAAGGGCTTAGATCCAAAACTATTTTGATCTTACGAGAGATTATCGCGGCTGTAATTTGGATCAATTCTCGAAAGAAATCTTATTCCTCTCACATTTTATGTGAGATGATATGAAGGAAATAATACTGATAAAAAATTCTCGATATTTCCTAAAATAAATTTATCGAACATTGCCTCTCTCATAATCATGTTAATTAAATGTGAAGAATTTTTATTATGCCTGCACGATGTCTACGTGCCTTAATTCCCGCAATTACTTCAGCAATTAATTGTCAAACCGGACAAGTATCGCCCGCGATAATTTGTCATAAATATTTCTACGTGCCGCCGTTAAGCGATATTGCCAGTGCGCGACGCGACGTAGGAATTACTTTCCCTCGCTTTCGTCGATTTCATAACGCGGCGCGGAACCGCTGACCGTCTTTATTTAATCGCACGCCGCGTACGATCGGCCGCTATTATCGCGTTGAATAATTGGCGGTGCAAAGTGCACGCGGGACAAAGGCGGGGAAAGAAAGAGAGAGAAGAAGAGAAAGAAAGAGAGAGAGAGAGAAGCGGCGAGACGACGGTGGGCGTCCGGTCCGGCCGCGCGTTCGCCGTTTTCGTCGTTCGCATTCCGGGACCGTTCATCGTGCGATCGTAGCCGCGGATTCGCTCGCGACGCGGACGCGGCGAGGAGAAGGTCGAACATCCGACTGGGCTAACTGTAAAACGGCGGTTCCGCTACTCCATGCAAAAAGAACCGTCCCGGTGTCTCGACAGGCTTCAACACCAAGGTGATCGCACGGCCTTGTGTCACGTGTGCGTCCATTAGTGTCGCCGTTTATGTAGGGTACGTAGGGTACGTACGGGAGTATCGGTACGAGCACACGCGGCCGCGCGTCTACTGTCGCGCGTCGCGTCGCGCTCGCGCTCGCGGGACGATCGGCATGGTATCTCCTCACGTGCGGCATTCCTCTCATTCCGCCTCCCTTATCCCTCGCGCCTTGCGATCCTCCGAACTCCCGGGAGAGCCGTTTTAGAAAGGATCGCGCGCACGTTCAAAGGTTTTCGCTCGCGCGCGCCTCGAGGCGCGCACACGGGGTGGCCGAGAATGTCGGCGGAGAAGCGGACACGTTTCTCCTCGCGAAGCTGAAATTTCCATTCCGCTTCCCACTTTTATTAAGAAAGCAGAGTAATTATTTCCTCGAGATACGAGCCGTTGAGTCGAATCGGGCCCCAAATTCTCATCCGCGTTTCGGTGAATGACGGACGGGACCAGGCGCGCAATCGCGGCGAAGCGAGTCACCCGTTAGACCCGCGTTCTTACGCGAGGCCTAGTTTTAGCCTCCCACCCACGACAGCCACCGACGAGAGCAGATTCCAGAAGAGAACACGTACACCGTGGCCGGCTCTATCATATCCTAGCACTATCTATACGATCGCTCGCGCTGTACAGCGCGAAATATTTGCCCAATTAGGGCAAAGGAGAAAGACAAAACTGCTTTATCTAATTGTACACGCAAAAACATGTAACAAGTTAATTTTTATACCGTATAAATTAATTAATTTCACTACCGCTACCGTTGTTGCGCAGCCTCGGGCTACTGCCAGGGGAAGGCAACAGTTTAAAATACTATGCATATGCATATCCGATATATGTATATTATATATATATATATATACGAAATCCATTACATTTATACCCGTTATAGTAACAGTAAAACGGCAAAAACCGTTATTCACTCTTACTTGCGATCATTGTACGATCTGATCATACGTCCACCGTCCCTTACTAATTTTGCAACGCGGAATGTAGGTATGGGATAGCCGGGACGCCCGGCGCGGTTTTCCGATCCTCGCTCTCCGAAATTCAATCGGCGAGGCTGTTCTCAAATCGACCTGGATCGGATCGAGTATCCTGAGCCCGGGAGCCCGGGATGTGTCTTAATGCCGCGCGAGAAAGGCACGGAGAAAGTGCACCTACTGCGCTCGATCGCTCCGCGATTTAGAAATCGTGCGAGAGCGGACTTGGAGCGATTTCAACGCCGCGCGGATCGCGCGTTATGGCGTGCGATCGCTAAACGAGGAGGAAAGAAAGAAAAAAAAAATAGATGAAAGAGGGATCAAACGAGGGAACGAACGGAAGTGATATCTTGCTCGTTTCTCGACTCGGCTGTACAGGGAGATGCCTGAGCATGCCGAAGGACGTCGCGCATCCGTCTTTTGGATGGGAAATCATTTGCGATGAATATCTCGCCTGGCTTACAGTTACGCGGCGCAGATATTACGAAGGTAACGGGCTTCGGCAATCCGTTGAACCCTATTTCGATCCAAAAATTACGTTGGTAAAGTTTCGTCCTTTAAAGAGTTACACAAACAAGAGATTTAATAATAAATTTACAGGCTTGGACATAAAATAAAGTATAAAATAAAATGAAAGAAGGAAAGTTGCTTAATGTTGCAAACTAGTGAATTTATTTTAACGTTGATAAAACTTGTGTAACGTGTACTAATTATCGAAGATAAAGTTTGTATAATTATACATATATAAGATATTCTGTGCTCTCGAAAAAAGTCCCCAACAAATTCCAAAAACTTTTCCCGTTTGTTACAAAACGTCTTTGTAGAAAAATGCATCGTAATTGCACCTTCGTTTTGGAACACCTGTCGAACGGTGATCCGAGTACGTTATCTCCGTTGTAGGAGCCGTTCGCTCTTTATCTTTAAGACGATAAAATTTTTATAGAAGTGTTTTGTTCTATGTTTACAGCAATGTCGTGAGTGAATGGCACGTAAAAGTGCGATTTGCCCCACTGTTGACAGATAGGACCTGCACAATGTAACTTTTTGTCACACGATCGTGAATTCGGTTCGCCCGTTAAAATTTGCCGCGCTAGATTTTTTACGCGATCAGAAAAAAGCGATTTTTCATTCTTCCGTTTTTAATCTTCAAAATTGCGCGAATCCTGCAATGCGCACGTAGTATTGCAATAAAGAGAAACGAAAAATGAACGCTCACGCACGTATGTACACGCGTACAATCGCGCACACGGCACGGGGGGGAGAGACGGAAAGTCGCTAGCCATTTCTTCACTATTAATTATATTCCCCGCCAAGGCGAAGTCTTTTTACGGCGCTACATTCCAGACAGCCGCAAGCGTTGCACTTTTCCTGCGTCTCGATGTCGCTTTTACAAAACTGAACGAAATAAAACCGACTCACCGAGCGATTGTAAAAAAGGAAATAACGCGGAAGAATTTCGCGTTATTGTCGTTGCGATCAGCAACAATTAACACGACAGGGGAATTTATTCCGTAAGTATTTTTCGATGATTGCTCTTTTATTTCGGTTCTAAAAGTTATAAGATCAAATTTATTAATTGTGCCTCGAATAAAAGAATTTTTAAAGATAACAAAATCCATCTAAAATCAAGCAAAGACTGAAATTTCTTTTTGCCGATTAATGTCTTCTTAAAACTAATCAAAGAATGAAATTTTTTAATCAATTCGTTTCTTTCTTGCAACTACTTAATCGCTGAGAAACTATTCTCTCTCTTCCTTCTTTACGACGATATCGAATTCTCGTTCGAGTTGAAGTGTAGGGAATATCAACATATTAATTGCGTAAGTAGATAATACTGTGATGATCCGCGAAATCGTTTATGGGCTTTCCGGACGATTTTTCCGAATCGGGGCGATAAAAATTGGCATCGCGGCAGCAAACGCGTGCGCGTGTACGCCGGCACCGTTCTCCGTTCGCTCGCCTTTACATCCGCGTTTGCGTGACCTTTCGCGTGAGCGTGCGAGCGGGGAAAAATTCCTGCGGACCGGAATATGTAAGTAGTCCAATTAACTCGCAGCGGGCTGGATTTCTCCGGGCAGCGGGACAGACAGGGACCAAGCATACGCCAAAGTAACACGGGCAATTTCGTTAATAACTAAGTACCTGCTGTCATGTTAACGCGCCGTAATTGTTCGCGCTGCGGTAGAAGCGAAATAAGAATCGAGCCGAGTGTGGGCGAGATATAGTGTGTATATTGAACGTTACCGATTTTTCGCTCGAACGCTGCTCGCGAAAGACCCGCGCGTGCGTTCGTGGGTGGATTTTAACGCGCTTACACCGCCGCGCCGCGCCGCCCGATCGTCGCGAGATCGAGACGAATCGAACGGAGCGAATCCAGCCAGTGCGCCTATCGTTCTTCGGGTTCGTCGTTCGTCTTTCAACGACATTCTCGCGCCAGAATCCGGGTGAAAGGAGCATTTTCATACTGACGCGCCGCGCAACACGTTGAAAATCCCCGCCGCGCCGGCGCGATGCCGATTATTCTCACGAACGATCGGTAAAGTCCCAGACGCTTCGAAGTCTACGACGACCGCCTGATTTTTTACGCTGATGATCACAGTAGGTTGACTAGAAGATTGGGATAAATTAGTTGGAAGAATTAACGTGGACTCCTTAATTCTTTCCCACGTCGGGCCAAAGTAGACACGGTAATCCACCGCTCGCTTGCGCGATACACAAGCGATAAAATTTATTAAATGAAAGGAGAACCTGCAATTTCCTTCCTTTCTTTCCCCTCGTTTACCTCCCGCCGCAGTCTTCGACCTGGATCGTTCGAGAGAAATTGTGCCCACGGCGAGGGCGGATTCCCGTCGATTTAATGGCACTTTTATTTTTCGCTTTTTGGACCCGTCTGTCGCGTCGCACGTAGCTGATCGATCGGGCGATAATTTAAGGCAGCATACCGAGCGTCCGTGACAAGCATACACGACGTATTGATCCGGACCAGTTGCTCCTTTTAATTTTAAAGCAGCGGCAACAAATGCCGCTGTTTATTGTCCTCTTCAATTCACGAACACACGTTTATTGAATTGCGAAATACCGCCAAGGTACGTAATAATCTTTAAGAAAAAAAAAACGTGATTTTTTAATCTGGGATAACATTGATTTGGTGGACCGAATTATCGTAATTTTTTTTCAATTATATTGCTTGGAATAATTGGAAAAAGTTATCGCTCTGAAACTTTGATATAAAATGCAAATAAAGGGACGATTGATAAAAAAGAAGTTTTGATTTTGATAAGAAAATGATTTAGTAAATCTGATTTAAGAAACCTGAAGGACGTATATTTTTGGACATTACTTACAAGGAGAGGTCGCATCTGACTCTTCACCGATTTTGATCGCCTTTTTTGTGGTGAATCTATGTGGGCTATAGTTAAGTTCTGCAAGAGCTTTTCATCGAATGCGCCTTGTAAGAAAAGTTTGTTATTCTAAAAAATTCGAGCGATCGGTAGAGTACTTTATATGGTAGGAAGAAAGAGGTGCTATAGATTAGTGCCGAACGGCGCGGTGAGTAAGTGCAGGACTACTAATGATGAGATCACGGGTTCAAAACCTGCACTGCCGAATTTTTTTTTTTTACATATTTTATGTGTAATTTTTTTAACATATTTTATGTGTATATGTAATATGTATTATTTGTTGCAAAGAAATAAATATTTGACATATATTTATTGTTAGATACGCCTTCATATTTTTTTGGATAAAATAATAATAAAATTAATGAAATATTTTTACACAAAAATACTTTTATTTTTATTTTTAAAATGGTCGGTCGAGTAGACTCCCTAACAATACAAGCCCTAACGGTTACAAAATCAATGTACGTATATCCATGTGTCATTTTGGCTCGGGCGCCTCGTCAGAGAGAGAACTATTATTTTTTAAAACTACTAATTATTAAAATATAAAATTACACCGTTAGGGCCTGTATTGTTAGGGAGTCTACTCGACCGACCTTTTTAAAAATAAAAATAAAAGTATTTTTGTGTAAAAATATTTTATTAATTTTATTATTATTTTATCCAAAAAAATATGAAGGCGTATCTAACAATAAATATATGTCAAATATTTATTTCTTCGCAACAAATAATACATATTACATGTACACATAAAATATGTTAAAAAAATTACACATAAAATATGTAAAAAAAAAAATTCGGCAGTGCAGGTTTTGAACCCGAGATCTCATCATTAGTAGTCCTGCGCTTACTCACCGCGCCGTTCGGCACTAATCTATAGCACCTCTTTCTTCCTACCATATAAAGTACTCTACCGATCGCTCGAATTTTTTAGAATAACAAACTTTTCTTACAAGGCGCATTCGATGAAAAGCTCTTGCAGAACTTAACTATAGCCCATATAGATTCACCACAAAAAAAGCGATCAAAATCGGTGAAGAGTCAGATGCGACCTGAAGGACGTATATATTTGGACATTACTTAGTTAATAGTGCCATAAATATCAATAATGAAGACAGTATTATGCCTTGGGAAATAATTAATGGAACCGATCGTTTCGAAATGGAAAGTCTCGATAGTTCCTTAAGAATTTTATCGTGGATGAGGCGTAACGTACACAATGCGTGTGAAGTGTAACGAAGAAACGCTAAAACCGGTTTTTCACAACCGGGATCAAGTTAAATAAGATCGAACACAATCTTTCTCTGTCCTTTTAAGGATTCTTCAATTACTAAAGAGACATCGATCATGAAATATTGGGCCAATATGACTGACGATATAAACGTTCCTGTTAAGAGATTACGATTTCAGAGACCGTAGCTTTTCATATGTATGCATGTATCAAGAGAAAAAAAGAGCTATCGCCATTTTAATCAAGATATCGTCAAATACTGACGATATCCTGGTTATAATGATATTCTTCACCGTCGAAATATGAATCGCGATTATTCACTTTTTGTAGTTCCAAGATACACAAGGTGAATAAAAGGAAGCTATAAAGATAGCTATATAAAGGAAGATATAAAGAAAGCAAATAAAGATCTAAAAAGATTGTGTTGTTGCATTGTCAATTTACATCAGAAATATGTGTGCAGTTTGGGAAAACAAACACGCACACATACACACAGCATTAGTTAAGAATAAATGTCTTAGAATGTATGGAATGTAGACGTGGATAACGTTCCATGCGATTATATTTCAAATCGAACCTTGTTACTGAAATTAACTAGACATTAATGGCTTTCGTGCTGGAAGCTATATAAAATAAAAGATACTTCTCGAGCGGAGATTCCCACCGGTCAAAGTATGCGTCGTATTTGGAAGGGACTTTCTTTTGACGGAACTTTCGTTCGTGACTCAAGTTATCGACTATTGAATATTTAAATTTACGAAAGACGGCGACCGTCCTCGGCGCGCTTATTTTTTGAAGTATTGTATGCAAATGCGCGTTGCGAGGAACGGCGCGGCGTTTATGCGTGCACTTCGCTTTAGTTCTAAGACACCAGGTGTAAGTTAAAGTAAGTCGGTAGCTTTATCCGGGCCGAACATTGTCCCGAGACATTGCGACGAGAATGCAAGGCGCGCTCTTGTGCCGCGACGCCAGCATGCAAAAAAGAAGGTGTGTATCAATGTGTTTTCAGTTAAATTCTTGCCGAGTCAAGAGAGCACCGAGTCTCTTGACATCGCGGTGCGTTTACTTTCGATGTGCATTCGATATCATCAGAGTGGTCCAACAACATCGAAAGATTCGGAGCGCTACTGTTTCACAGTAGGTCCAAAGAATACGAGTCAAACTGCTAACGTTAAGTCGAGCAAGGAGTCAGACCGTACGACTTTTTCTTTATAACTAAAGAGAGTAAGTAAGCCTTTCGGAGATAATTCCAACGAGATTGCTCCCAGACAACACGCATGTCCAAAATCGGGACATAAGACGTGTGTTAAAGACATCTTTAAAACATCTTTTTTAGACGTGGTACAATATGATGTCTAAGAGATGTCTTATGTCCCGATTTTGGACATAAGACGTCTGGGCTGTCTCTGGAGACTATCTCAAATTAGCCGATTTACTGAAAGTTACGTGAAAAATTCGTATTAGCACGAGAGTGACAATAAAACAATGGAGTACCATGAGAAGCATATCTCGGCGAAGACATGAAATATACATACATATATGCACCGGCAAACATAGTCGCGTTATCGTGTTATTATTTGCTTATCTATTCAGTGCTTGACATGTATTAGCGCGATCCGCTGGCGGAATATCAATTTGGTTAAACGGTATTTCGGACAAACGTTATCTCACCATTCGATATCGCGTTACGTCACGAAGATCCACGGTGCGCGTTCGCGTGTCACGGGTGTTTCTGCAAACGACATCATCGTTACAAGCGTAATCGTCTGGTTCATCATTCGTTCGCTCGCTCGCTCGCTCGCTCGTTCGTTCGTTCGTTCGTTCGTTCGTTCGTTAGTTCTGACGTAAGAACACATTGTTCTCACCTCGGCGTAACTCAAGCTAAACGTAGAACGCACTCGTGCATTTTCCCTCGTTTGTCGGCCGGAGCGCGGCGCGAAAGGCAGGGGAAAAACGAGACCGAGATTGAGCCGAGATGAGAGAAAGAGAGACGGAGACGGAGGGAAAGAGAAGAAAAGGACGCCGCGATGCCGGAGAGAAGGTGAAGGTGGCTCGCCCGTACAAATGTGGAAGAAGGTAGCGGCGTGGAAAAGGTAGAAGAGGGGCCTTGACCGATGCGTGATCATCGGCTGTGGACAACGAACGGACGGACGTTCGTGCAACGTGTTCGACCGATTCAGCCGGCCAGGAATGCTCCTCCGCTGCTGTACCGTTATGTCGCGGAACGCCTCGGACCGGACGATCTATCGGCGGCGATCTAGAAAGCAAGCGCGACGAAAGTGTTCCGGTTAGGAAGCGAAATCCTGATCGATCCTCGCCGCGCCCCGCGAGCACCGTCGACGACGTTTGCCGGAGCGTCACTCGACGGAAACGCAGCCTACGAGGCCTGGATATTCGCTCGATCCGTTTCTATTTTTTTTATCTTTTTAAACAATTGTCGTGCGCAACCAGCGTGGCGACACGTTTTGCAGCGTCGCGCAACGTACGATTCGCGGCAGAGAGCTTCGTGGCTTTAAAGATAACAGTTTTTTTTCTTTTCGGATCGTCAGGAACCGGTTCGGAGGAGGAGCCATGAAACTCCGATAGGAGTTACTTACGGATTGCAACGATATTAAAAATATACATATTTTTACGAGGTAAGACAGAGAACGTTGATTTACCTACATGAAATACAATTTATGAAATTAAATAGAATTTGTATTTAACTCTTTCATATTCAACGATTATGAAAAACGACGAGATTATAAAAATTGCCAGTTTTTTAATCGGTTTCTTTGACCAGTCTCAAAATAATTCGAAAATTTCGAGGAAGATCATCATTCTTTATATTTTTGTAACTGAATATTTTTGTGATCAAGTTTTAAATCACGATTTAAAATAGTGTCCTGAAGTTTATTAAAAAAATTACGGAAAATATTTTCCTTGAAAGTTTAGCTTATCTTAAAAAAATATCGTATTTTTCATTATAATAATTGATCGGAAATCGTAAATGCTTCGAAAAGGAAAATCGATTCCAAAGCAGCTGAAGAATCTGTTGCCCGACACCTCGTAATTATTATAGTCTTCAAAATGATAATTAAGTTAAAACTGTACAAAACATGACGATAAAAAAACGTCCGAAGAAAGAGATGCACGATACGTTTGGGTAGCCAACAATTTATTTACAGCGACGATAAGTGCGCAACAGGTTTCCACACATTTTGCGGAAGTTGCGCGGTTACATAACGTCAAGTGTCACACTTCCTGGTAATATAAAAAAAAAAGAATAAAAGGAAAAAAGAGAGAAAGAGAGAGAATGACAAACGCGCGCTATCCGTCGAAAGGAAAAGTCTTCTAATAAAAGCAGCAGCCAGTTGCACGTGGCACGATAAGGATTACGAGATCGGAAAGAAGAACTTCAAGGATTTAGACCGAGGAAGAGATTAGAACGTAAGGGGATGCCAACACGAGTTCCTCTTGAAACGTCAGTTCGCGATCCGTTTCCAAGGAAGGCTCTTTTTCGGTTTTTCGGCCGGATAATCGGCCGGGCGCGTCCGGGCGCATATTCGGAGCATATTCAGAGCGCGAGAGAGCAGGTGGAAGCGGTTCTGGAGCAGGAACTGGTTTGGTGGGAGCCGCAAGGTGGTCCCCGCTGCTTGGTACCTCTCGGTGTACGCCGGCACACCGCTCTCGGTATATACGCTGGCACGTTGTCGCACGAGTATATTCATGCCAGTGGCGGGAGTCCCCGAGGGAAGCCGGTGGGGCCTCCTCGCTCACTTCGCCGACAAGTGATCGTTTACAGTTATAGTCAGTCCGCATTGGGCGCTCGGCCGGCCCTGACTGTATCGGCACCACGTAGCTGCTGATAAAGTTTCAGCTCCTGACTTTTTCGGATAACGCGCTTCGCCGGAGCCTCTTCCTTCCTTTCTCTCACCCTTTTCTCGAGACGAGAGATCGCAATCGTGCCGAATAACAACAGTGATTCCGGGATCTTCTCTCCCTTCCACCCTTCTCCCACCTTCTCTCTCTCTCTCTCTGTTTCTTTGACGTTTTTCTAAAATTGCCTTATCGTCATCACCGATAATCGTCATCGTCGACGTAACGACGTTGCTGCTTTCGAGTTTGAAGTTGACAACAGCGAACGCAACTGACAGGGGCGTTATTGATAACCGTCGAAGGCAGCGGGCTCACGGGCTGAGGAACGAACGATGATTTAGTGGCAAGATCAAGTGAGTGTCGTGTGAAAGGAAAAGTGTGCGGGACGTTCGGCGGCGAAAAGCGCGCTAGTGCCAGACGCCAGTTTCAGTGAGCGCGCACTCGCCGCACTTACACGGGGCACTGATGGGGAATAATCGGCCGACGAGGTAAATACATTTTTTTTTTTTGCAATTTTTACACTCGCGACACCCGGCGCGACGAGCGAACGAGCGAGCGAGCGAGCGAGGAGCGAACACGTCCGCACTTTTGCGCCACTCCGGAATGCGACCGCTCGCGATCCGGAACCGCAACGTTCCTCCGACGACGTCGATCGAGGGGGCCATCGTTCGCGGACTGTCGAGTGCTTTCTAACGCGCGGGTACATTCTCTAATATAAAAAGAAAGAAAAAACTATAATATGTAAAAAGATTTAAAACGCGATTTTCATCCCAGATAACACTATGCCCAAAATCGGGACCTAAGACGTCTTAAAGACGCCGCAGCTTTAAGACATCTTAGGTCCCGATTTTGGACAATGTGTTATCTGGGATGGCTTTTCTCATGACACGTGTTTTCTACTCTTCCGAAATGCGGATTTAAGATAGTTTAGATATTAAGAGTGAGACAAATTCGATTAAAATTCGAAAATAATCGCGCTCTTCCGACAGCGTTCGAGAATTCGGTACATCTTTTGGGCCCGAAGAAAACCCGAACGCTCGGTTACTCGAATGGCTTACGTAGCGAGGCGGTACGGCGCGGCGCGGCGCGGCGTGGCGTGGCGGATACGGTACTCCACCGTAAATCACAACGTAGCACTCGAAGGTTATCGCTCGGCGTAAATTGTCGGAGATCGTTCGATCGTACATAACGAGCATCTTCTCGACAATGAGTGCCGTCTGTGATAATATGTCGCGCGTCCCTCCGAAATTTTCCAGAAAATTAAAACGCGAGACCGAACATTTCCTGTCGCTGTTTACGTCGCCCTTGACACTTTATCCGATAAGCGGGTACTTTTCTCTTCGCGCGTCAAGAGCACCGAGTATATCTGTACTGATAATAAAAGCAAATTAATGCTCGATAATACGAATAAATGGCAATCAAAATGGCGTGCTGTTTTCGAACGATCTCCAACAAAAACATTTCGATAAGAGTGCTGGAACTTAATAGTTCCTCCATATATGCATATCTGTAATAATACGAAAGTGCATGCTATAAAAATTTTCAGACCTCTTATCGAAATGTTCATATAATTCTAAATAATATATATATATTATATAACATATATAACTCTCATATATAGGTAACATATACGCAGTATATACATATACGTACATATAATATGTGTACGTATATAACTCAAGGAATAGCGAGAACGTATGCACTAGAGAGAAGCGGCAATAGCGTTACGATAAGTTACTGCAGCAGTATTATCGATATCGGATACGACCGCGCGCTATTAAAAGATAGAGAAACGACTTTGTTATTATGCGGCGTGTTCTCGCGAAAATGCATCACCGACGAGGTACGAAATTGTCCTGAAAATTGCGTCTCGTATGCCGCGCGAAACGGCATTTCGTCACTTCGCGATTGTAGGTCGATTTGTCATGTTTGCTGCCAATAATGCGTGCGTTAACACAATACGAGCGTTCGTTTGCGAATCGAATGTGCGTGGGGCTGCAAATTTTCGACACCGACGCATCCGTTTGAATTATTACAATCGCATCAAGATACGATCCTAAAACGAATAACGTTTATCGTGTTGTGAGAAACTTGGCATAAACTTTAAATTAATTCGATGTAAAAGATATGCTTTGAGTAAATAAAGATAAACAAAATGTCGTGATGTAAGGAAATATATTGAGAATTTTGTAATTTATATTTTCGAAAAGAATATTAATGCAGCGCGCATCACATTCCATTCCTTTTTTTAGCGTGTATTTCGAAATGAGGAATTAACCTATGAAAAAAATTTGGCAAATACAAATTCCTTCGAGAAGTACCGGGAGGCTCGAAAAATCGAAAGCTAATGATTCCCGATAATATCGTGCATTATGCAACTCCGCAGTATTGCTCAATCTCCTAGGCAGCCCGGGTCTGACTGTGTTACTGTTCGTGCGTTTACGCGTCAAGGTTTGACGAAATCATAATATCATAAGAGCAATCGCATGAGAGCTCGATAGCGGGAGAAAGTATTGTAAGATCCGTGAAGCCGTGTCTCGCTTCCACCTCAAATCACCGATCTCGATTCTGACAGTTGGATTGGCCCAATTGACATGTGCGCGCGCGCGCGCGGCCACGAGCGGGAATTCTTGGCATTGAAGTGCAAAGCAGGAAAAACGGGATACCCTGATTCGATTATCTTCACCCGCACGCGCATGTTGACGTCTCTTACTTTCTCCCTCTCTTTCTCTTTCTCTCTCTCTCTCTTTTCCTATCTCGCCTCGCGTTGACAGAGCTTCCAGTTTTTCACAGAAACGGCAATCAGTCGTGACTTATAGTCTGGTAGTCGAGTATTTCAGAATCGTCGAACGAGACATTAGCGTCAGCATCGGTAATGACGTTTAATCTTGATCGATGATTCTGAAACTTCTTCGCCATGAATCGTAACGTAAATCGTTGCGTTATGCGTCCCGCAAGATGTGATTTACCACGAACATTCATGCACATTATAATGATACCACATTTCATCTTATTTTTATCTATAGCGTATTTAGCAAATATAATTCTTATAAAGTGTATAAAAATACATATTTTTATCTTTTTCGATAAAGTTTGAGTAATATATCATTATTTTATCTTGCGTAAACTTCACTATAGACATGATATAACTAAATCTTCGTCATATTTTTCACAGATAAAGATTATAGATACAGTACTACAAGCTTAATGTGCTAAAAATGTTAATTTCTTTAGCTATTTCTCTCATTATTTATTATGAACTTGTATTCCTGTTTTTCGTTTATGATTACGGAAAGGATAGGAAGAACCGGACGATGCTCGCGTGGGAAGAGCATTTCCTGCTTTCTTCTCTACTGCACAGGTTTTTTGAAAATGATGGTTTGTTACAGAGGGATCGAGCTGTGATTTTGATCAGGATAATGCGAAGCCTGGATAGGCTATCGGGTAGCGACCAAGACTGCGGTGACCGGGAAATGTACATCGACCTGGACGACGCCTCCGTCGACTCGCTTACCGGGAAACGTACTCGCCACCATGTCGCGGAGGTATCATCTATTCTCTTCCCACTGTCGGTTTCCCTTCTTTATCGCACTATGCTACGACGCTCGTTATCTCACCTGAGGCTTTTAAAGTTCCATTTACTACGAATAAGAAGATACTCGACCCACATAAGTCACTATTATCATACCGAATTGATAAGATTTAAAGTTTTTCCGGCACCGTACGCTTCTCGATTTGTAGCTCAACGCAATTTGCTGCAGTAGATATACTCGTAATTCGTGATGAGACACGAGTACGGTGTTTAGTGTGATGTGGTATAACCGAAATGAATTAGTTACGATTGAATTCGGTGAATAGATAAACAAATTAACAAATCAGATCTAGAAATAAACCGTTGAATATACCGGGCATCTCATTATCGGCTATCCGAATTGAGTAAATAGGCTTTTTTATCAGCGTTATGCAGCACCGAAGAAAATTGCTAACATTTTATCTATCGGGTTTAATCGCTTTGACGTTTACAATTAGACAAATACTTGCAAAGCGCATTCTTGAAAGGAGAGACAAGAAGGTAAAGTAAGTTAAATAAATTCCTTTATTGGCGAAAATAGCACGGTAAGATCTTCATCTAGATTAGATTAGAAAATACCATTATGTAACGCGTTATCGCGCATTAATATAATCAACTTCGTTTGTGTCGATTATATTCGGATGTAGGCGCACTTATGAATATAACACATACTCTGAAATACGTTCGTAAGCTAATTCTTTCTTCTCTTATAAAAAATAATTAAGAAAAATTAAATGTGTCTTAATGTGTTGCTGAAATAAAACCGAAACAAAGAATTTGTATAGGTAATATAAGATATTTAATTGTATTATCGTGTCATACATAAAATATAAATAAAATATTACAAGCATTCTGTGTTCCTTGAATTGATTGAGAGATAGCAGTGCAATTTTCGAATGTAAATTGTTTCTTACTGGGAAGTCCCCAAATGTAAATTCGCGATTGTATATCTAAGTCGTGCTATGAAACACCGCGGCAAATATTTGAAAAAGATCTATCTGTCCTATTATGAACTGAACGAAAACAGGTGGGCGAGGAGAGCGACAGCAGCGGGAGCGAGAGGAGCCCAAAGCAGGCGAAGAGAAGAAATCGCGGTAGCGCACCACCGGCCACGAGGAGACGGAAAAGCGGAATTTCCGCGCGCGAGAGGAACTTGAGGAGGCTCGAGAGTAACGAGAGAGAGAGAATGAGAATGCACTCCCTCAACGACGCCTTTGAGGTAACAGTTTATTGCTTCCTCAGGCAGCTTTCGCTTCGTCGCGTCGACGAGCGCGACGAACTTTGCTAAAAACTTTCGAAGAACGAGAAACTTTCGCTACGGAACATTAAATCACGAACAATAAGAACGAAAATAATGAAGTACGATTGATCTCTATCCTACAAACGCATTCACCTATAAGATTGCTAAGTAACTAAAATAGTACATTCAAAATACTTTAAAAAATAATTTCTTTTAATATTGTAGTTGAAAAATGTCTTTTTTACTAATTTTTTTCATAATATCTAAAGAAAGGCGCGATTTGTTCACTTAATTCGATTATATTACGATCATCATTTATTACTATGCGTTGAAACGTGGATCGACGTTGAACGTTAATGCAAACGACAGCAAAATGTGTGGAAAAATCGATTTCTGCGGAAGATAAATGGCGACAGCTCGCAGCTGCAGCTCTATCCGATAAGCAATTCGTTTTATTGATAGGTCATATATAGCATCGTTAAAAATGTATCAACTTTTGACTGTATTTGATTAGATTGCAATCCGGCGCCGTTATTTATCGCGCGAATGCGACTCGATATAGTAGATAGGCTTTCAATCTCCTCGTTGTAATTTCCAGCAATTACGCGAGGTAATACCACACGTAAAAATGGAGAGGAAGCTCAGCAAGATAGAAACGCTCACGTTGGCTAAAAATTACATAATGGCACTGACGAATGTCATATGCGAGATGCGCGGCGAGGAACAGCCGTACACGTGAGTATCGTTCCAATCTAGTGTCTTTTTTCAAATCGCGTGAAATAATTTCTCGATGTAGGTATTCAGAATTAATTGAAATAAAGAGAAAAAAATAGAATAAATATTTTCCTTGGATATAAAGTATTAAAAGTATCGAAATGAGATCGGAAAATAAACTTTTTTATGAGATTTTATTTTATATCTCAAATATATCAGAATATGTAAAAATACAATTTAAAATATTTCGTAAGCTATTGATTTTTGCAACCTTAATATTTTACATACATCATATTTCTCTCTTAAAACTATGATTTCTTGAAACTTAAAATATCTGTTTCTAAAATAAACAGTTATTGAGATATTTAAGATGTGCAATTAAAATGGAATATTCTCTCTGTGTATATTTGTGAAAAATTCCCTATTTTTCAGGTTTGTCGATGGCGAATGCGGTTCCAGCAGCGGTGACAGTACCGGTCAATTAGAATTAAGCGGGGGCGAACAACCTGACGAATCATCCCCCGCGTCAATTCACGAAACCAACAACAACAGTCTTCTCCACGAAGACCTAGAACGCAGAATCTAAGAAAATTCTATCTAAACGACAAACGTCGAGACACGTACATACACACAACCACGTACACACGCACACATACACGCACAGACTCTGTGATAAACTATCATATTAGTGCCTTTCGTAAGGACAGCAATCCGCGACGATTCACTCATTATTCGCCATGGATCTTCGTAGGTCGTCGTACGTTTGCGAAAAATCCACGCTGGAATAACAAAATAATAATTCCGCAGGGACGCAATAATAAAAGAAACGCGAGAACAAGCAAAAAGAAGGGAAAACGAATAGAAAGAGGCATGAAGAAACAGAAGAGAAAGAGAAAAATAAGATAAATATAATAAAATAGAATATAACAAAGTGAATAATGAAGGGACAAGACAGAAAAAGAGAAAGATAGGAAGAGTACGCGTTTTTGCATTATACGTAATACACGGGACGTTTCCGATCTAGCGCATAATCCTTCTCAAAGAGAGATTTCTCGATACGACCCGAGAGTCGAGATGTCCTTAGAAGAAGTTTCATAGAAAGCCATTATTTGTATGACTTAATTTCTATCACCCATGCTAGAGATATCTTAACAGCCAAACCTCGATCTAAGATTCCGTTAAAACTATTATATTCGTCTAAAATAAGTTGAGAAATAACGTTTTATTACGTAGTTGAATTTATAAAGTTTAATTTGTTATTAAAACCGCTCAATTCTCCCTCCCTTTTAACTCAAGAACGAGGAATTCAAAATGAAGCAGGTAGCAAAAATTCTTGGTAGTCTATTTTCTTATTTAGGGCCGAAAAATAATGTACTTCTCCAAATATCTAAGTAATAACGTGTTCAGATAGAACGTGCGTCTCGCTGTACATATAGAATATATCGAGAGAGAAAGAGACAGAGTGAGAGAGTGAGAGAAAGAGAAAGAGAGAAAGAGAACATATCTAGAAAATATTTATATCGTACGACACGTCAAGTGTACCGAAAATAACGGTTGTGCAAATTCACACATCGTGAGTTTTTTCTATCGATCGTTAAATTTCCATTAATTTATTCTTTTATCAACATTGCCGACTTATAGTTAGTGCGAGATATTATCATGCTAGTTTATACAACTACTATTACTATTACTTTTATTCCTATTACTAATACTATTCTGTTACTATACTGCTACACTATTATTATTGCAACCATCACTCCTACTATTATTCCTATTACTATAACTACTATGCAACTATCATTCCTATATAGTACCATTGTTACATGGTTATTAGAGATATTATCTTTTAATATTTTATTTCGATTAATATTTTATTGTTTTAAAATCTTTTAAACGATTATTATTATTACTGTTATTATTATTACAATATTACTATTATTGTTACTATATTAAATTAATAACACGTTATTTTAATGTTTTATCCTAGTAATGTCATCTGTTGCAATATATGTTTCACTCACATTTCTCCGTCCGCGAATTATCTATAAAGACAAACATTTTGATGCATTTGCCAATTGGTATTAACCAACTGCAATAACTACATTTATAATCTTTATTGATCATCAATTACCAATTATATTTTTAGCTGCAAGTTATACGCATAAGTAATAATTGTTTGTTGGCCAATTAGCAATTACAAACGTAATTAACAAATGTAAAATTAATTAAATTACATTTGATGATTACCAAAAGATGTATTACAATTTTACCCATCTCCTGCTTAAAAATTGTTAATTATGTAAATTAATTTTGCACAAATTTAAAGATGGAGAGGTATAATAGTCGCATGATAGGACTAAACAGACTAATCAAGCTAACAGATAACGATTACGTTAAAATTTGTTAACTGTACATTTGCGACAAATCGGATGCAATTAATTTATTAGTTACGTAACTATCATAACATTCATATAGATGCATGATACTGTCAGTTAGATTAATTATTCAGTCGCAACTTTACGTCTCAAGTCATAATTAAGCCATAAAAAAGTTTACAGTCGATTACCGCTATTATTAATATAATAACAGTATCTTCATCAATGCGCGCTATTATCATACCGTTGTTACTATCATTATCGTTATCAATGTCACTGTCACTGTCACTGTCATTATGATGGTAATTGCCATGGTCATTGTCTCACATACGTTTATTATTATGACATTATTACTGAATAGCATTTTATTATGATTCAATACCGCATTTACACAATTCTCTGTATTTGTGCGCATGAATCATTTCTGTAGTTAGCTAAAAATGACTAATTGTAAGATTTAATTGTATTTCCCACTTTATAAAAGAAGAATTACATAGGTATAGGCGATATTTATAGAAGCAGTCTTATTATCAAGAATTTATATGGCACAGATTTATTATATACATTTTTCATGTAAATATTTGCGTTGTGTTTGAAAAATTTTATATAAGAATACAGAGTAATTAAGTTGTTCACTCATATATTATAACTTCTTTTTTAAATGCCTTAAATGGAAATTATTAAACAGAAAAATGTTTTGCTGTAAGAAATTTATAGTTAAAACATTTCTATATCCACCGCTTATTTTCTCGAAATTATCAAGACTGTTTTCATCTTTTTTCTTTAAATAAGAATAAAACATTAAGACCTTATAATTTTGTAATTTTGTAATTTGGTAACACACTTTGGTTTGCATCAACAAAAAAATGGGAGATAAAATACTATTAACAAGATGAGAAAAAGATAAAAAAGGACATTTTTTCAATAATTTATTCTTTAACATAGAGATATTCATATTTTACAAACTTTATTTAAACTTCGAGAGAATGGAGGAACATACACGCGGTATTTAATTTTTATTACTCTTGACGGTATGTACGATAATGGCCACAATTAAAACGAACAGCATTCCTAACAATCCAAGCACGAGGGCCATAAGAACTGTATCGATTGGTATCCACGGATCTTCCTCTTGAGTCCAGGCAATAGACTCAGTTGTTGCAAACAAGCTGTAAACGATGAATAGTTCATCCTTTATTCGGACAAAACTTTTATGTTCAACAGTACGCAGAAGTCAGATAAAAAATATCGGATTATAATCAGAACTGGGCAATATACTTTATCTGAAATACATAAACTTTTGGTTTCTTTAGATATAGAGGAAATAATAAACTAAGAACATTTCTTATGATATTTAAATGGTGCGCATTATTCAATTTGCTTTAATGCTCACATTAGATATACTCTCTGGCCACTTTATTTTACTGTTAAAATGTATTTTACGGATTAACTATCATGCATTTCATATATGCAGGATGTTTTGATCATGTTTTGCACAGTCCTGAGTATAATTAGCAATGTGGAATGCCGACGTGCTGGTTTCCATTTCTTCCTTGGCGAGCTCGTCGAAGGACAGCGTAATAGCGTTGTCCAGATCCTTTCCCAGTTGTTTGAAGGTAGTTCTGCCGAGCCAATCGGCGAGATCGTTGCGATTTAGCTGTCGAAGTCGATGTATAATCGCCGCGTGCGTCTTGCCCCGACCCTCCTCGGGGGAATTATTCCAATGGAGGAGTTGGCGCAGACACGGGATCTCCTCGTCCACCTTACGCTCTTTTATTCGCGGGAATAACTGAGCGTTAGTCAAATCGTTCGGCAAGCAAGAGTCTGACGCGCTTTAAAATTATAAACCACCAGAAAGGAGGGCTGACCTGCCGCGGCCAAGTTCTTCGGCAAGTCGTAAGTCGTGTAATGAAGCGCGGCGATCAATCGTCTACATTCGAACGGGTCCAATCGAGCCGCGAGATACTCCAATTCGCTCAGATTCACGTCTATCGTACCGCGGACTCTTGGGATAAAAATCGTCGCGCTGATTGTAACGTAAATACCGATCGCCCAAGACCGCATTTTTCCGCAAACGAGACGTTACAGGAGGAGAGAGAATCGCGCAGATGAAAACAAAAGACCATCATTCTGTTATCGCATATGTATGTGTGTTTTTATTTCTTTTTAATTCGGAAAGATGTCTCATTTTCGCTCATTTACTTGTTGATTAATCTTCTTCTCAGTCTCAACGTATCTGCCTCTTCGCTTTCCGTCCCCTTTTCTTCTTTCTGTAACATTTGTAACAGGGGGTCGGTGACCCGTTCTCCATCAATTTCTCCGGTTCCCTGGGGATAATCGGCGCGGTGACTTCCGTCGCGATGTATGTCAAGTCCGGCGACACGGTTCTCTTCCTCTTTTTCCGCAACTTCTTCCGTCCTTCCTCGACATCGGGAGAGAAATACTTTCTAAACGTATTTCGCAGCACTGATCAAACGCTTTCTTATATTCTATCGAATCTCGGAATCGCGCCGAGAAAGAATCACGCCGTAAAATAGTACAGTTGTCTCATACTGACTCTTTTTTCCGCCTGCCCGTCAGCTTATTAAAGATCCTCGCACACTTGTTTCTCACGCACAGGGTGCAGCAGCAGGTGCAAAGTATAATCGCGATTACGATACCGCTAGCGACGTAGAAAGACAAGGAGATCGGTCGGCGTCCTAAAATGTGTCGTGTCGGCCACGAATGTCATCGCTTTGGAAATCTTCACTGGACTCACCTGATAGAATATCGTGGAAGATCGCGGTGGTATTATTCATTCCTCGTTTCTTCAAATGCTTTCCGGAGCATTTTGTCCTATCGTCTTGGCAAATGTTAGTAGAAAACAGTAAGGGTAAGCAACTGACATTTCGCGGTTAGGCGAATCGCAATACAACGTGAATACGTGAAATAAATTGAAATATCACGCACATGAAATAACGTATATTCGGCTAATATCACGTCTTCTTATCATTACTCAACGTGAGATAAAAAATAAAATTCTTAAGGCGACTGCAGTAAAAAAAAAGGTTGAAGAAAAATTATATATTATATTAGAATAATAAAATAAAAGTTTATCCAATAAAGTTGAAAGAAAAACTTCAACAAAATCGAAACTAAATTACAGCCATGGAATTTAATACTCTTCTGTCCATTTAGAAAAAAATTCTTCAATCTTTAGAGAGAACTTCGGTCCCCTAGTTTTATTTAATATAAAATTTGATAGAAGGACAATTTTTTGTACTAATCTAATACAATGTACTTTATTGCCATATGAACATATAATATGTACAAATTTCATCATAATATTGCATCAGATTTATTTTGTTAATCACACTTTTCGTTTCTCGGAACGCCAATCAATGTAATTGCAAAGAACAGCGATATCTTCGTCGCGCAAAAAGTTAGTTATATAAGTTTTGTAAATATCATCTTGCGAAGAACCATATCACTGTCACGATTGACTAAATTTTTCGATACATGTCTTCAAAAATCAATATACAATACATGCCACAGATTCGTCAATTACAATTCAAGAATCGCGCCCGAGCATCTCAATCTGCGTAAATCTGATAGATTTTCGAAAAGATCAAGTCTAACGTTTTCTTCCAAGCCTCCTGCACATCTGGTGTATATTGCTTCCCGAATAAGGAAGGGAAGAGATCTAGCATCAGCTGTTTCAAATCCTGAAAGATAATTTATTAGAATTACCATATCATTAAAAAAACGTATACAAAAATAAGTAGAGTTAATGTCAAGACAGAAATGTTAAGATAGAAAATGAATAACTATCAGCTTGTTCCGAAAAATAATATCGCGAAATAATTTTAATACAGGAAACAAAAATTAATTTATGAGCTCAAAAATCTTTTGTACATCTACACATATAAAAAAACTTTTGCATTGAGGAAATAAGCATTTCAAAATAAAAAAGGTATGCCCGATAAAGTCAGTTATATAAAAAGAGAATAGGAAGGGGGGTTTATAGACAAAATTTTAGATATAAAGACATACGATATCGCTGTTACGTCACCAAAAGAGAATGTAGAAGACAAAAAGATTAGTATTTACTTACCTCAAATTGCTTCTGTGTTTGCCCGCGGTTTTTGTGTTTCTCAGTAAGATTAATCAAGGTCGCTTCCATCAATTCCGGATCGTACATTTGTTCGAGCATTTTGCCAATCGTCGCTATGATATTGGCACTGTGCGCTTGAAACCTCTTATTTTTCGACAGTTCGTCGAGAGGGATGTCCTTAAACGACTTAAATTCATTCTGAGCTTCTGGATATTGTTTGAAATAGCTATAAAAAACAATTTCGAGTTACGTGTCAAATTCGCGAAACAGTGAAGTCGTTTAAGGGCTCCATCCTTAAAATTAAATTATAATATAAAAAATTGGAGAAATTCCTTTTATGTCATGCATTGACTGCAAAAATAAATAATGATAATGAGAACGTGATTTCTCAATGTTAAGAAGAAGAAGTTAATATATGAGTGAGCAACTACTTAAATGAATTATTCTATAAGTGATGTATGATTTGTCATGAAAGTTGTGACACTTAACATGCGTCACTTTTAAGAAACACTTAATTAAATGTGCAATTTCGAAAAGAATAATTATTATTCTTTTATACGTTTTGATATTAAAAAATCTTAATATTTATAACCACCCCAATTTGAATTTAGACTCGATTACATTATTACGAGTCGATCTAATGACATTAATACTTTGCATGTGACATTATTTATATTAATATTATATTTTTTAGAAGATCGAAGTGCAGTGCAGTACGGTTTATCTAAAAGATAGACAAACATATTTTATTTTAAGTATAACTGATAATTAAAAAAAGAGAAAGAAAAAATAGTCGAATTAATATCATAAAACAATGGCTATTCAGTGATAGCTAGGATTTATTATTTCCTAGCGTTAATTTTTTTAAATAATATATTATATTCAAGTATGGAAACTTGTACAAAAAGATATTGAAGTATATCAAGAAAAAAATAAAAATATATGGGTAAGAAGAAATATACGATATAAGAGAAGAGAGATATTATTTCTTTTAAGAATAATGAAAGAGTTTAGTATCAAGTTAGTATCGCAGATAGCTTTCTCGTAAGCTATTCGAAAGAAGCATGCCGCGCGAAAATGTATGTACATCTCTCGCGACCTTACAAATTGCAAGTTCTATTTGCGGCATCGATCGCTTTAGTATGTTAGAGATATAACATTAAGCTGTAAACAGCTACCCGATGTTGCAATAATTTATCGGTATCACATGTGATAATGAAAGCGGCCGGCGCGGCGTTAAAATTTTCATAGCGCGCGTTTCTGCATCTTTTGCGACGCATCGCGATGCATTACGCATTAACAAACGCGAATTGTTTCGACGAGACGTGAGGGTGTTGACGAGGAGGCCCCTAGCGCGTGACATGGTTTTTTTATCATGCACCAGATACGCATCGGCGATTCATTAAATAAATGAATGGCTTGTTAGAATGCGGAAGTTCTTCGAGCGAGGAAGCTTCGGTCGCGTCGGAAGAATTTCTAATAACACGTCGCGGCTATCGTTCGTTATCCACGACGAGCATGATCTTATATTAAAGTAAAATCATTATTTTTGTGTTTATTTATTGTTTATCGGCACGATTACCTCCGCTATCTTCGCCTTGTCGAAGTTACGAGTATCGATCTAGCAGAAAGTGCGTGTGGAACGGATGAAGAAAACGGCAATTCACTCACGCGAGTAGAAGGGTGACACCGACAGACACTTCGTCTTTACGAACGATCGCCCATGTGTTCTGCACCAGTCTCTTTTGCTTCTCGGTCAGTCCGAGTTTCTCGTCTAACTTATTGTCATTCAGAACGAAATCGAACAGACTACGGAACACCGCCATTGTTCGCTTCGCCGTGCGGGAATAGAGCCTGATCTATGGAAAACAATTGCACCGTTGATCAGATGATTATTCCGCAAATGATCTTCAATGGGAGACTCAACTTCTCGCGTCATGAGAGTAACTAAAGAAATATACTCGCATATGCGGTGTTAATGTTAAATGTAACGCATTCTATTATTCCATAATGTGTCTTTTTGCGAAACTGATGATCGATCGATCACAATTTAATCGCGTGCGATTGATATCTGATGAAAGATCGGATACAAAAGTAATTAAAGGAGGATACGAGAGACGAAATATTTGAACGAAACGGCGTCTAGTTTTGTCGCGTTTTAATATTAACTCTTTCAAAGTGCTATAATTATGTTTAACACGTTGACTGCCAAGCCATATTTGGAAAAAGAATCTCCGACGCCAATTTAAGTTATGCAAGTTAAATTATTCAAGACTCAAAATATAATATATAAAAATAATAAATATTTATGTTAATAGACGTGTTAATGAATGTTTAATAAAACAATGAATAAGTCTGATAATAAGACAATGGGCGAAATTGCCAAATAGTTAACTCGTATTTGGCAGTCAATGTATTAAATATGAAACGGCATCGGAATAGTAGAGAAAGACGCGAGAAGATAATGTCATTACATTTTTGGTAGAAACGAATGTTATGTACATGCCGCACTAAATATATAAATTGCTTCAAACAGTAATCTGGATTTGTGCATTTGTTAAAAAAGACAAACGCTTTTTTTACTACACACCAAACGCGCTGAAATCAACATTAACGTTAACGAACATAGAGAATTATCAATTTAATCTCGTTATTACGAGACAGATAGATTATCGTGTTTCTTGAGATCAATTAACAAAATTTGTACTTGCGAACAGATAGCAATTGTACGACAAAATATTCGTTAACGAGGAAAATGAGAAGAACGGCAGGAATTTGAAGTAAAATCAAGTGACGTTGGGGCGTTTGTACAAAGGACTCTCGTTCGCGCGATATCAATTCAATCTTTCTTTTTCTCTCGATTTCGGCGTCGCAATTATCTAAATCGCTTGTGAATGAAGAGATAGAGCATGAAAGATAACTGAGCTAATACCAGTGGCAGAGCCGAGGAAGAAACGGAGCGACCGGAGGCACTGCGCGAGCAACTATACGGACTGACACGATGAGGCCTCGCTTATCGAGAATCGTATCAATTACGTTGTAATTCAGTATGATATGTCACGTGCCACGCGTGCTACACTGGTCAAGCGGCGACTACTCGATGCTGCGGCCGATCTAACTATTTTAAAGTCGTCCCCACTCCACTTCCGAAGATATCCCGATGAAGGAATTGCGTTATACGCGAGACGTTTCCGACAATCTCTGTAAGCTCAACTATCTTTAGAAATCTCGATTAAACAATAACAGGAAATACACTGATAACGAGCGGTGGCATCATTCTTTTTGATAACTATGTAAATTGAATTCAGTAACAGCAATATATCGTGTATCGTGCGAAACATATATTTTGTTTTCTAATTTGGGAAGACAAAATAAGTGCATCTCTATACTTGTATTTAGATGTAAATGTGTGTGTAATATTTATATATAATTTTATACGTGATTTTTATGACGTAATTTTATATATACCTTCACAATCTTTAAGATAGCATAAAAATTTTAAATAACGTATGTTTAAATATTTTATATAGATTATGTCTAATATTTTGTATGTTAGTGTTTGTGTGTTATAAATATTTATATTGTATATTTTTCTTCAATTATGCAGCGTTTTTCACAGATTAAAAAATCTATAATTTTAACATAAGAAATTTTATTGACTTGTGACTACAACTGCTTTTATATAAACTATTTTTTATCAAAACTTAAAGTTAATACTAGAATGATTAAAAATATGTACAGACCAACGAGATAGTATCTTTCCTATTATATCTTTTTACATGATTTGGATAGCTTTAATTCTAAAGTAAATTAATTTTCTTACAGAGATTCAAATTCAGAATGAAAAGTGCTTTAATAAATACAACTATTGCAGAAATATTTTTGCATATCTGGTGAGAATCGCGTGTTTATTGCACTGTCGTTGCACTTTGAATTGAAGAGACAGCTCAGGATGTGCGGACGATTTCAATGGCCGCCAAGCACGTAGAAGTGGATCGCCGGCGCCGGAGTCACGCATCTAATATATATATATATATCGTATGTAGATGTGTAATGTGTTATAGTACTGACAATATATTCTTATGAAATACTCAATTTATAAAAATAGGTATATGAGAGAGGTAGGTACATAAATTCAGCCATAGATTTGCAATTAGCTAGTAAAAGACATTCATATTTTTTATGAAATTTATTAAATATTTTATGTCATGTTTTTCATGGAAACAGAAATTTTATTATATCTTTCATATTCTGTTATTACAACTATGTCTTATTTTGCTATTTTTGCTTGTATCATTATTGCGACTTTTGTACAAAACAATTTGCAAAGTGTTCGGATAAATTATTTGTTTCAGTACTTGTCGCATTGTCGCATAACGCTGATCGTGCACGGTATATCGCGTTACGACGAAACACGTCCAAGACAGATTCATAACGTAGCCAATGTCCATAAATCCCGTAGATAATGTCCACGATTTTATGGTTCTCTTCCGTGCTATTCCGTACTACTTTGTGATAATGTTCACGATTTTGTGATTCTCTTGCGTCTTCCGTTGTTATGTTCACGATTTTTTTGTTTTTTTCCGAAAAAATCATCTCTCATTAATTTAAAAAAAGGCATCTCTTCTTTCATTAATTTAATCACTTATATTTACATTAATTGGCTCCCCGTTCGTTTCGGGGAGCGCGTTATTAGAGCTATTTACTTGTTACATCCTTGTTTTCTCTGTTGAGAAGATAAAGATGGAATGACGCTATTAGCGCTAATATCCCCGAACGTGCCATATGTTAACCATGAACTTATTAATATAATAAGGTGTCTCTACACTGTGACCGGACAGCCTTCTAGATTCATAATCCGTCGAGAACAAAAATTCGTCTCCCCGAACGCGCCATATATGTTAACCATGAACTTATTAATATAATTACTAATTATACATATTATTGCTGTGTATTTTATTAAATTTTATACTGACAATAGAGAACTCGCTTTTACCGGACATCTTTGCAATTGAATGTACTTTGGCTAAACCCGGCCTAGATATTTCTAATAAATTTTTTTAAAAGTTACACTTTCAATTTTAACTAAAATTCCGTCCGATAAAAATGAGCCAACCTATAGAGGCCCTCCACCACCCCCGCCAAGATTCCGATTCAGCGGTCCTCTTTTTTTTAAATGCTTTATTTTTTGTTTCTTTATTATTTATCATCTTTTATACAATTTGTTTTACATAAAAATGTATTAACATGTAAAATAAAAATTTATATTAATTGCTCTGATAACAATTACATACACAATTACAATTTAATTTACACAAACAAACAATTTCTTAAAATTATAAAAAAAATTAATTTTCTTTTATTGTTGAATCACACCCTCCCGCTTTATCCCTATACCTACCCGTATGCTTACTTATTCCTCTCTACCTCTAAGTTTCTTACAATTATAATATTAATAAACCCGGCCTAGATATTTCTAATAAATTTTTTTTAAAGTTACACTTTCAATTTTAACTAAAATTCCGTCCGATAAAAATGAGCCAACCTATAGAGGCCCTCCACCACCCCCGCCGAGATTCCGATTCAGCGGTCCTCTTTTTTTTAAATGCTTTATTTTTTGTTTCTTTATTATTTATCATCTTTTATACAATTTGTTTTACATAAAAATGTATTAACATGTAAAATAAAAATTTATATTAAGTTGCTCATGATAACAATTACATACACAATTACAATTTAATTTACACAAACAAACAATTTCTTAAAATTATAAAAAAAATTAATTTTCTTTTATTGTTGAATCACACCCTCCCGCTTTATCCCTATACCTACCCGTATGCTTACTTATTCCTCTCTACCTCTAAGTTTCTTACAATTATAATATTAATAAACCCGGCCTAGATATTTCTAATAAATTTTTTTAAAAGTTACACTTTCAATTTTAACTAAAATTCCGTCCGATAAAAATGAGCCAACCTATAGAGGCCCTCCACCACCCCCGCCGAGATTCCGATTCAGCGGTCCTCTTTTTTTTAAATGCTTTATTTTTTGTTTCTTTATTATTTATCATCTTTTATACAATTTGTTTTACATAAAAATGTATTAACATGTAAAATAAAAATTTATATTAATTGCTCAGATAACAATTACATACACAATTACAATTTAATTTACACAAATAAACAATTTCTTAAAATTATAAAAAAAATTAATTTTCTTTTATTGTTGAATCACACCCTCCCGTTTTATCCCTACCTACCCGTATGCTTACTTATTCCTCTCTACCTCTAAGTTTCTTACAATTATAATATTAATAAAGTTTCCTTCTATCGTCAAAAATCACACCCCTATATCCCTATCTATCCGTACCCTTATTTATTCGTTTCCCTACCTACCCGATTTTTATCTAATTTTTACCTTTATTCCTACCCGCATCTTTATCTAGTATACCTACAGTTACAACCACGATTACCCGAAATTAAAAAAGCTCGCACGCAAATTTAAGAATTTAAATCGGGACTGTTTTATTGGAGGACTTTTATTGGGAGTTTAATTAACGCGGAATAGAAATTTAATACAAGACGGAATCTTTCCGTCTCTGATTACATGCAATCGCACGTATACAAGAAAACCTTACCTTACATGTATCTTTACATGTACTTTTTATAAATTGATTGGTGTTATACACCAACCTATCTTTATCCTCTTCGTCTTCTTTTTTCTGATTAGACTCACCTTGTAACACGTGGCCATATCCTGGCTTCATACAGCCAGAGATCGGCAGCAAGGAGAAATACTCCTTCTGCTGCCAGTTAATCAACGACAGCAGTAAGCGTAAGATTTTACGCTTTTATATACGATGCGCGAAACACGAACGCGACGCGAAGAGGCCATCACATTAATTGAGTCAATTAAATAAAAATTAACAATTAACAATTAACAATAACAATTTCATTAGCATATGAATTAATTTCGCATTTACTCTTTAGACGCATTTATTCAATTAAAATATAATATCCAGTAAATCCAGTAATTAAAATAGATATACGACTAGAAACAAATCTAAATTTGAAAAAATCTCTGACTCGACAGCGTTTTGATTCGATCGCAATTATGAAATTTATATTAAACTTTAAAATATAAACTTTATAATATAAATAACGAAACTTTAATTTAAAAATAACTGAATGAAAATTGTTAAACGCGTTATTCGATAGAATCTAAGGCCCATATACGTATTTTCATCGATTCGAACGATTCGTTGCTGAATCTCATCTCAAAAGCATGCAGAGATAAGAAATTCAGATGAATGACGTGTAAGATCCGAAAGGGATAATTTTCCCACACAATTAAAATTGTTAAAAATATCTTTTTGTATTTTGCAAGGTATTAAAGTTATTTTTTGTGTAATATATTATTTCATTACAATCATTTTTTAGTGATATGAAAATGATCGATTCGGAAATAATTATTTAAAAAATCTATTTTGTAATAAAATATATATTGGATCTCACGTCATACCTATTACTACTTTAACTGGTACAAAAACCAGTTATCACTACGTAAAGAAGTACTGAATAAGCTATAACAGTTTAGGCTAAAGTCAGTGCGTCAAAATAAGTAATAGTAATGATTAATAATTGTAAGCATGTCCTTTATGAAACAGCTTTATGAGATCAATGAATTGAATAAAATATTACGCGATATACATATATGTATACCGCTCTTCTGCACTAACTTATGTAAAGTTTAATCCTGGATAAATAGTTAAGAAAGAAATAGATGAGAAAAGGAATAATACAGTATTTATTACACTTTTATAATGCAATATTTGTAATAAACATCTTTCAATATTATAGTAAGAATATTGTCTAATTTAATTAATTTTTTATTATTTATTATATATTTTTATTTTTTTTTAATATATAAAACTATACCTACAAATATTGCATACTTTTTATTTATTGATCACGAGATATGAATACCATGAGGAAACTTAAATAAAAGCAGTAAATTAAAAAGATTTTAATTGTTAAATATTTATTTGTTTTCTACTTTTTATTTTCTTCATTCATATACATGTATAACTAAAATTCAACAAAGATAAATTCGATTCTAATATTAAATAACGTTATTAATTAATACAATTGTTAAGAAAGAATATTTTATCATGTCCTAATGGTATTCTCAATTCTCCGAAACATAGTGTGTGCATACGAGTACCTTCTCATAAATGCACACTAAATTAATTAGTGCACAATAATAACATAATAAAGAGGCGTCCAGGATTAATCTTACCCTAATCTGTTCTAACTGATCCATTTTAAGGCAACGGATGTATGAAATGCTATATATGTATAAGTATTTATGTGTAACATCTTTATAAAATTGCATACATTTATCTCTAGATATATAGTGTGAATATATATTTAATAAGTTGCCACACATCCGTTACCTCAATAAAGATATGTTAATTCATTACTCACCGACCCCGTTGTGCAACAATGAAACCGCTGGCGCCCGATGACTCTCCCAGACCTCCTCCTCCTCTCAGATTCCCTCGTTGCACTCAGTCACACACTCACTCGCGAACGCGAAGTTTACTATAATCGCGCGATACTTTGTACGGCACTCCCGACATTAAACGTACGCGATACGCATTTTATTTCAATGCGTAAGAGTAAGTACGAGCACTCGAGATCACGATTTGTTCGCGTAATCGACGAATCCTTAGCGATGGAGAAAGTTCAAAAGTCACGTGATCAACTTCATCTTCCGCGTTGCTCCTGACCGTATTTTTCACACTGCAACAAATAATATATGTTCGCGATTTAAAACAAACGTAATTTTGTGCTATAATAATATTATACCTATATATAATTACATTATGACAAATGGAATAAACATGTTAAAATTAAAGATATATAATTGCAGAATGTAATATTCGAAATTATGGTCTTCGCTTTGTCGATTGTTCGCGCTCGATAGATCTCGATCAGGTTAGATTCGGTTATTAATCGTATTTACTCGATCGTACTTACTTACTCGGTCAAACGATTTTCGCAAAATAGACGTTTTATTGAACCGATCATGTCAAATTTATATTTATACTACTACAGTTACAAATATTAAACAGGACTTTAATAATTATCGATAATTATGATTCTACTAATTAAACGCGTCGCGATATCGCCCGATGCGGACTTGATCCGCGACATCCCGTTACCCGTTACTGACCGAAGAACTCGAAAGTAGTGCCGGCAATTTCATCCCGGTGCCGTGCGATAAACACAGTTAATAATGTCGAGTTAATAATGATAAATTTGAAAGCGATAAAAAATATTTAATTAAATTTCGGTAGTACACGCACACTATATTTCGAACGTATATGTACCTACCTACATATATCCCGCGTAACACACGCATTATTGAAAAAAAAAAAAACAAAAGATTTATATCGCTAAATGTTGGGAACGAAATACGAATCTTTTTTTTAGAAATAATTCAGAGAGAAATAATTCAATAGTAATACAGAGCGGCTTGCGTGTCTGCCTGCCCATGCCGGTTCGAGTCTCATTGCGCGAATGTAAAAAAACGAGATAAACTTCTTTAGACTAACAATAAGTGCAGCACGCCGATGTAGGTACATTGCCAGGCGTTGTGTACGACGTTATTGCCACGATTTTAACGTACCAGAAAATGTATGCCGAATACTTTATTGCTCGTATTTGAAATTACTACTGATTACTACGAAATTATCGATATATCATGGTTTTCGGTTACCTAATACTAAAATCACTTCATCCGGCAACGTGTGCATTATTCTATGTTCTCATTTCAAGAGACGAAAAAGTTGCATTCGGTAAAAAATTCGAAACGCACGAAAACGAAAATATATATTCATCCGCAAGAAACAAAAATCGTTAATGATATAATTATCGCCCGCAGATACGAAACAGTGACAAAACTCGCTCTTTGCTCCGATTCTATCTACTATAACCTACTTCAATCGTATAAATTCAAGCGGTCCTACCTGCTTGGATAAATTCATCGTTTGCTAGGCTTCTATAATGCCTCGAAAGAAGTCAGTAATCGGGTAGATTATTAGTACATCGCATAAGCTGACAATCGCTGATTGTAATTAACGCAAAGAATGATCGTATTTGAAGGGATGATAAGACGAAATACGGAGCGGCACGCGCCGCTGCCTACCGGCTCGAGTTTCAACGACGGAATGACGAAGACGAAACGAAGCCGAAGGCGGAAGGACTCGAAGGAGCAAGGAGCACGACCGAACGGACCGTCGACCGAACCGAGCGCGACCGCGACCGAGCGCGACCGAGCGCGACCGAGCGCGTAAACAACAACAAACGACGTTGAACGCCGAGCACTGCGTGCGTACACACATGCTGCGAAATATTTAACGTATCAAAACAAATGTACGACGGGTATTTGGTGTGTGCGCATGTATGTTCCGTATATCTCAAATTATTTTCGATAATTATCGCCCGTAGATACGAAACAGTGACATATAACTCGTTCTTTGCTCCGATTCTATCCACTATAACCTACTTCAATCGGATAAATTCAAGCGATATATATACCTGCTTGGATAAATTCATCGTTTGCTTCTATGATGTCTTAATTAAGGAATTATTGAATATTGAACGTTAAAGTGTTTTAACGAAATCAGACACGTACACAAAATATTAAGCGCGTTATATATTATACAGCATTTGACAATTGGCGCACGAGGCAACCGTATATAAATTAACTTCTGATCGTAAAATTAATTTATGCAATGTAAATTAGATATTGACAAACGTGCTGCTATAATACTAATATATACATTAATTAATGTAAATCAAATAGTTCATTTACTATTTTATATAAACGTCGAATAATTGATCGTAAATCGCATTCATGTCTTTCGATTTCGGGTATATGTGCATGCATGCGAGCATATACATTATTTGTAATTAACAACACCATGTAGCAAGTACATTGATTAATATTTAAAACGAATACCTAGTATGTAAACAGGAAATAATTCAGTAAATTTATATCAGTCTGTATTTACTTTCATACTTTAATAATTGATACGGAACACGGAAATATCCGACTCGACGTAACTTGATTACATGCAACATTTCTCATGCAAATATTAATTATTGACTTTTAATTTTTTGGAAAAAAAAGTAGTATCGACGAGAATGCGAGAAGAGTGAAAAATTGTCACGCTCTGTACTGATTTGGTGACAAGGAAAGAGACACGAGTGCCGTGGTCACCGCACTCACCGCATATTTTGCAAATTTCATGAAATAACGAATGAATAAAAGATCAATCCTTTCTCTCTCCCGCTATTTAATTACGGCGTTTATCAAAGCGCAATCAATTGTGGTAATCAATCAATTAATAATTATACGCAGGTACCATAAATAAATTTACCTACTAGTACTTACCCCCGCGGCCGTTGTGCTTGCGTTAACTCTTTCTCTTTTTCGATTCCGGGAGTCAGCCATGGAGATTCTGCTACTTTTCCGTTGCTGCCTCTTAATTCCTTCTCCTTCCACCTAAAATCGTAAAACAAGAAGATATTAATGCATTCTTATGTTTAGCGAGTAAAAAGTACACTTTACAATTCGTACATCTACAATTTGTGTCAGAATTCAGGAGAGAATTTTGTTTTTAATTTTATATGCACGGTACAAAAAGAAAAAAGCATTTAAGAAATCAGAATGCGCATATATAAAATATATGTTAAAACACTTATATTGAAATACGTAGCATATATAAAATTATACATAAAATTATAAAATTATAAAACATAGATTTTTAATGGAAATAGAAAATTACAAATTCCAGAATAGTAAAATGTAAATTTAATGGAAAATTATAATGAGCAATTATAAAACATAAATTTAATAACACATAATATATAAAATTGGATATAAAATTTGAAAAATTATAAATTAAATTAAAATAAATGTAATGTAAATTATAATGTAAATTATTAATTTCAAAAATAATAAACAGGATTCTATTCTAACATAAAATCTAATGCAAGTTAATAGCTCGCGCGCGCGTCTAAAGTGGGTTTAATGAGAAAATCGAATAGATTAATGCGAAAATGCGATTATAAATTTACCTTCGATTAAACGAGCACTGTGACGTTTAACCGGTTGCGACTGTTGCGAGTGAAATATGGCAAACACATCGACGCGACCGCCGACGATACGAATTGCCGAATATGCGGCCGGCAGCGATCGGTTGCTCGATCACTAATTTATTACGCGTGCAGCTAATAAGCGAATTAAAAAGACGCGACGAGCGATATTCATCCGAAACGAGCGTTACCGCGTCTGTGTGTAGTATGAGAATCGAGCATCGTAAACTCAAACGAGCGTAAAAATTTATTCTTATGCAATTTTTTCTTTTAAAAAATTTATAATTATTTCAATAGATATTTAATTGAAAAGATATAAAAAACTATGCATGTAACAATTATCTTTTGAATCATTGATTATTTTGAGCGCCGTTTTAATTTGAATCTATGTTTGTATATTACATCAGAATCATCGTAGCTACGTGCCTAACAACTCCATTGTCGATCGATGAGTGACAAAAAGCATTATTAATGAAGTAACAAATCTGTGAAAATTGTATGAGATATACATATATTTACATATCATTATAATTGTATTATAAATAAATACAGAACCTCATAGATCCGTTATCTTACAATGGATGAGCTATAAATGATTATGACAGATATTTCATCTCGGACTCGTTTTGCGTTACTTAATAATTTGGTGTGCTAATGTGCTTGAGGCTGCACTCGCACAGGCACACTGAGAAAGGATACGATAGAGATTGGCTGCGTTCAGGAGACAAAACCGCTCAGTGATTCTTTATTATGATTGATTTTTACACTTACAATTAAATCTGGAGAAGAACCAAAGGCAAGAACCAATATCGTATTAAAGAATCACTGAGCGCTCATTAAGCGGCTTTGTCTCCTGAACGGAGCCATTAATAATTATTCAACTATATTATAAATATATTAATAAAATCAAAATGAGAACCCAAATACATATTGAATCTTTTAACTTAAAAGAATGTGGAAGTAAAGTTTCTTTTTCTTAAACAATAGAACTCAGACAATAAAAATAAAAAATACATATCTAGAGTTATATTTAATGTGTATAAATAGAATCTTATCTTTCCTATAAAAACAAGAAATACGTATTTCAGAAACGCTGCATATTGCATCTGATTTATTTTATATATAGGTATATATAACAATATATTATATACGACTAAGCTAATTTTTATTACTTTTATAAAAAGCCCAATTTACATATACTTATAATATTTTATAGCCTATCCCTGTATCCATGTAAATTAACGAATTAGTTTTATAACAAATAATACAAAATACCTATTGTGATGTGAGACCCTATAAATTATTCGTTGAAGAACAGAGGAATTTTTAAATATAATTATCAATGTTTATATTACAATTTTCTTGTCAATAAAGATATTTAACTTTAAATTTATATATACATATATTGTATTTTTAATAAATGTGTTACAAATAACTTTTATAATACCATGTTAAACAACTTACCGGTACGATGCACAGTAATAGAGTTGTGTACAACATTGATCTTCATTGATCTGTAAAATGTAAATATAATAAATTAATGTTTAAAATAATATTTTATATTACTGTAATCGATGCGTGGAATACTCATTGCAATCGCGTAGTTCTCGCGAGAAAAACCGTTTAAATTCACAAGTAAATAATAAATTAAATAAATTAAATAATTATTAAATTGCTCACCTCTCGTAGTTGCTTCGCTGACGGCTCCCTGATGGGGCTTTCTCCTCCTCCTCCCTCGTCCCTCCGCGGCCATCCTTTTATGACGCTCACCAAACATTCGCTCTATAGAACATAATTCATTATTATACATTTTTTGCGATTGCATGATTTACTGAAATCTGAATACGGCACTCCCGACGTCAGTCATTCGCACGACTCGATCTTTATTACGTTCGAACGGAAAATCGATGCATGCAGGAAATGCGCACAATCTCGTACGCGTGAGACTTACAATCCGCCCGATACTCGTAACATTTCGCGACAGATGTATCTAAAAATCGCGAAGAAAAATTCGCGTGAACTGTGCGCAGTCAACTCCACGCGCCCAGGAACAATTATACCGCCGTGGCGATGTAGGTACCGCGCATCGAATCTGCGTCGCGCGATCAGTGTCAAACATTAAGACGCGATTGAGTACGAAGCTCATAACGATTGCGCTTACCTATTAAATATGACGCGACAAATAGATATCCGTCCTGTATCCGCGACACGACGTTCCGTTCGCGACGACGAGAGATTTGCGAGAGTGACGCCGCGCTCACTTCACGGTGACGCCGTCATCTCTAGGTATCGTGATACCGCGCGGTGCGCGATAGCTTTCGATCGGACGCATCTCGTTTTAGCGATGTACCGCGCGTCGAATTTACGTCGCGTGAGCGCCAAATAATGCGAGACACGATTGAGTATGAAGCTTTATAACGATTACTTACCGGCGATTAAACGTGCCGTGACGAATAATCCTGTACCCGCGACGTTCCGTTCACGGCGACGAGAGATTCGAGACGAGAGTGACGCGCGCCAACTTCACAGTAGTCACAGTGACGCCGCGCGTCACGACGCGAGTCGAATTGGCGCCTGATTACGAAATGATTTTTCGAAAATGCAATTATAATTTCCATCACCATCATCTCGCGTTCCTTATATCACTTTAATTCCTTTAAATAATTAAGTCGCTCCAAAAAACATGCAGTATCGAGAAACGCATAATTATTCTCTCTGCTATGTTCTATTAGAGTAGTTTGGACACGAACCAGTACGGACACGAACCAGGTAACGTTACCGAGCGAAACGACGTAGTTGAGTTCCACTTTCTTAGGTGGCGCGTCGGAAAATTGATCCTCGGAAAGAACAAACGGTTAACCGCTCTCAGGCATCTCAGGTTTCTCTCTGCTTTAGTTTTCACTTGAGATAAAATTTGAAACGGTAGGCAGCCGGGCAAGGGCACCGAAGAAAAAACGCAAATGCACTGCCATTTGTTATAATTGTGATTTATTTTGTGATTTATCTGTGATCCGTATTTACTTCTGCGTCATAGTCATCCTGCATCTTGAAGTTTCTAACTGCTCATCTATTACTATTCACGTGTAATTGTATTACTGTAGTAATCTTATTAACTGAAGGACAAGATTAAGGTCTCATAAGAGATGCAAAATGCCTTTCCTTATTTAAGAAAAATAATGTTAGTCTATAATTTGACAACCCTGACAAGTGTATCAATGGGCCACTCTCTTTCACTGACCCGTTATCTTTTGCATAATATAATAATTAAAAAAACAAATTTGAGTTTAAGAATTTCTAGTCAAGATGTAAATGTGCCATACTTATAACTCTCTAGAGTTGGAAGCACTCCAAACCGAATAAAGAAAATATTCTGGTCATATACCATCTTGAGAAATAAAATGAATTAAAACAATGATAAAGTTAACATTGTGTAATAAATTTTATTTGAGTATTAACAATTATATCAGACTTCACAAAAGTTTTTAGAAGTGTACTTAATCGATAGGAGTTTTTAAGCTTGTAGAGATGCTTTATGATTTAGCGTGAGTTTTTAGTCATATATAATATTGAACAGGTGTCAATAGATTGCAACAATGGATGACAATTTGGTAAACCGTATTCTGAACATGTACAAATCACCTGAGCCCTTCAGCATAGTTATGTCAGCTCCCACTAATCGGAAACGAATGAAGAACGACAGATTTATGTTGGATGAAGAAGTAGATAGGTCTCGTGCTGGCAAACGTAGCATTGAATCAGAAACGGAATATGTAAAGGAATATGTACGAAAAGATGAGGAAGAATACATTAAGGTGATTAGCATTAAGATATGTGTTAATATTGCAGTCTGTATTTTGTTCGTCTTATTTATATCCTTTCTTCCGTTTCTTGCAGTTGAAAAATAGTATGTTTCTTAACAATAATGATAATATGGAAACCGTTTCGGAGGTGTCTGGAGACACAGCAATTCTCAGGAAAAATACTGTTCAACTTTACCAATCGTACAATTTTGCCTATCGACCCAACATTAATTTACCTATTCTCTCTGTGAGACACAAGGTAGTATCCATGATTGCCAGCAATTCTGTCGTTATCATTCGCGGTTCTACAGGTTGTGGGAAAACAACACAAGTGCCACAACTTATTCTTGACGCTGAGTACGAAAAGAAGCAACACTGTAACATCATAGGTATCTTGTCGATTTAGAGTGAATTCTCCGAACATCCGCCAAAATATTACTTTAATTTTATCGGTATTTTATGTAATGTAATAATACAAGAGCGCATGTATTTTGCAGTAACACAGCCGAGACGCATCGCCGCTTTGAGCATCGCAAAACGGGTCAGCGAAGAAAGAGAGTGGCCGGTTGGTACACTTGTGGGATATCAAATGGGCTTGATCAGAAATGTAAGCCGCGACACTCGCATAACATATTGCACGACTGGCGTGCTCTTAAACAAGCTCACGAATAAGAAGCACATGATGGACTACACTCATGTTATATTGGACGAAGTGCACGAACGCGACGAAGATATGGATTTCCTTCTGCTCGTAGTGAGAAAGTTATTACGTACAAATTCTACGATGGTCAAAGTTATACTGATGTCCGCGACAATCGACGTGGATAAATTTTCTGCGTATTTTTCAACACCCATAGAAAACGAACTACTACCTGCGCCGATCATCGACATACCCAAGAGTAGCCCTTATGATATCTCTATATATTATATAGACGAGATGGACAATTTGGGTACTGTAAGTATACATTTTCTTACATGACTGAAGTACGATCAAAGAGTAATTGTTTCAGTATCCAAAAAATCAGACACGATCGTTATCTGCTTCAGAGATAGAGGAAAAAGAAAATATTGCGTGTTAACAGGTTTTCTATTCTTAAATTAGAAGTTGCCATTGCAATTATTCCAAGCGTTAACATTAACATAAAATAAATTTTTACTAATATTTTAAAGATGGATTAAACTGTCTTTTATATAACAGCAATAAGAATATGGCTAATAAATAATTAATTTCTTTTTTCTTGCTTTTTTTTGTTTTCCGCAATTTAGAGAAACAATCATGGAAAATATATATTGTGTTTTCCAACAGATCCCTGAAGTAGGCCCAGACCCAAAATTTACGACTGTGATAGCGGAATTTTCCGCACGTATGATATCCGTTTTCGACAGTATTGACGCCCAGAATAATGATACAAGCGATGAATATGAAAGGGCTACTGTGCTAGTGTTTTTACCAGGATTTGGCGAAATTGAAGACTTACGTGGTGTGTTTCTGTCAAAATACGCAGATGCAAATTGGGATATAATTGTTTTACATTCGTTAATCTCGACCGAGGAGCAGGAAAATATATTTAAGAAGCCGCCCAAAAATTTCCGGCGTGTCATACTGTCGACGAACATCGCTGAGAGCAGCATTACTGTGCCCAATGTTAAATACGGTATGCTGTCAATCAATCGAGACTGAATGATATTTATCTGACGGATTAATATCTGCGAATCGATTGAACCACCTACAGATATATAATTCTCACTTTTTTTGTTTAGTGATTGATTTTTGCTTGACAAAGCTTCTTGTTACTGAGCCTGGAACTAACTACCAGTGCCTGCAACTTTGTTGGGCAAGCAAATCAAATTGTCAACAACGTGCCGGTCGTACAGGCCGCGTGATGGATGGTAGGGTATACAGAATGGTGCCAAGAGCATTTTACGAAGTGAGTATAGATTTTACACCGAAACCATCGACCTTAATTTTTCGCAGGACCTGTAAATCACATTATCCCGAAAATTGCAGAATATGCTGCAGGAAGAATCTCCTCCGGAGATGCTCAGGGCGCCGCTTGCAAATGTAGTTCTTAAGACAAAACTGCTGGATATGGGCGAGCCGAAAGCTCTCCTTGCTCTTTCTCTGGATCCACCGAATCTCAGCAATATACGAAACACTATATTATTACTCAAGGAAGTTGGCGCATTGCTTAATAGGGGCACGCAAGAATTTGACGGGGACCTGACGCCCTTGGGTCGTGTAATGGGCAACCTTCCGTTAGATGTACGCGTGACGAAGTTGATTGTCCTGGGTCATCTTTTCGGTGTTCTGTCGGACGCGATCATTCTCGCGGCTAGCATGGCCGTTAAGGATATGTTCAATATCGGATTTTTCGAAATAGAGTCGACCTATCACGAGAAACTGTATTGGGCCGCTAATTCCGACTGCGATAACATAGCCTGCTTGAACGCCTATAAAGTGTGGCGAAACGATAAGGCAAATCGCCGTATAACTAGTCCTAACGATGAAAGAGAATGGGCGCGACGGAGAAGCCTCCGCGTGAGATCGCTACGCGAGATTGACGCCTTTATACACGAAATAACACTCAAGCTGCGCGAATTCAGTATAACAGAAACGACAGGTTCCGAGAAGAATACTTGGGAGAGCCTCCATATCGATCCTACTTTTGTACTTAAATTTATAATCGCCGGTGCATTTTATCCTAATTATTTTATCAAATTCCCCCATAACTTAAATAATTACAAGCGGGATGTAGAGAGAGCATTGGGTCTCCGCGATCCGGCGAATACCATTGTCTTACATGGCTGGCCGTTGAATCAGCCTGGGTCACTGTACTCTAAAAGATTCCAGAAGATCTTTGGACGGCATCTGGAGCAGAAAAACCACGAGAACATAACTGTATCCTTTGACGGATCGAGCCGCGTTTATATCGAACTTGAGATGAAGAATCGCGCATCAAGTGACTACACTTTCGTTCGAGATTGCATAAAGATGAGGCATTGTCGGACCAAGATCGAGATAGATTTATTAAGCGAGACAGACGCTCGTCGTCGAGCTGAGGAGCTTGAGCTTACGGAGGAATACGGAAAACTTGTGTTTCAACCTTCCAATCCGGAAGAACCGCCGTGCAGACGATACATGTACGACAAAAAGCCATATCCGGATTTACCGGAAGATTCCGAGTATCGATCCAAGGTGAAGTTGCAAGGTCCCTTCTCCCCGATAGAAGTTCAACTGACCCATATGGTGACGAAGGGAATGACAAAAATTGTATCTCTGGAATCCACATCGGTAAACTCCGTTCTACTCGACACCTGCCCGGATGATCCGAAAGGACTTTTTCTTGTGGCGGAAAATATCATACGAAACTCCAAGAATACATCGTGCCTGACTCTACGAAATACAACCCTCTTGCCCACTACACCTACTGGTCTCACGTCGCTTGTCACTTTGATTTTTACACCGTACATGGAATTACGACGTAGTCCATTGGGCACTTATTACACAGGCGCTCTGTGTGGACTGGGATACAATCGTGTTACAGAGGAAAGCTTGTTTCCAGAACACGATCTGAAAATTATATTTGACGTCGAGATCACGATGAACGATTTGCGAATGGTGTGTATATCTAATATTAAAAATTTTCACATTTATGATGCACTCAGATATATTCAATCTGGAATTTCCTTTTGTTTGCAATTCGTTTGCACGAATATAAAATCAAGGCAATTAACATGAATTGTAAACATTCTGTTGCAGATTAACAAGTTGCGCCATTGGATGAATGTTGCGATGCACTTTAATAATAGATCTGAAATTGTAGACGATGAGGCTCATCACGAGATGACTATAAATTGTCAGAATCAAATTAAAAATGCGTTCAAAGATGTGATATACAAAACCCGTAAGAGGATAGAGCCTGTTCCAACCAGTAATTTTAACAAGTGGAACCGATATGACGACACTCTATTTCTTGTGCCTGCTCGGGAAACTTCGAGGAAAAGTAATGTATACGGTTTACACAAAGCGTTGGAATTGAATGAGAAGAACGAAAAACTCGAAGAAATGATCAGGCATTTGTTAGAATTAGAGGCCTTAGCTCATCAGTAAGTACATCATTAGCTTTACTTTAATCATTTAGCTTTTAGTAAATCAGAAAAATTATAAAATCGTATTCTTAAAACAAGACGTTTTCCTTATTTTATATACTTATTAGAACGCTTTAGAATCAAATACAAGGTTTCATTACTAACAATGCATGCAATAAAATACATTCAAAAAAATTTTCGCGCAAAATATTACATGTTTGACTGTTGAGCAAATAATTAATCTAAAAACATATTCTTTTTATTCATGTAAGTTAACTTCGAAACATTTAATCAATCGTAATGTATTTCATTGAATTCGGATCATTCAAAATATATAAACAAAATATATTGTTCTTTATTAATATTAATATTTTATATTCTCTGCGCGCAGAGACCCGCGTGAGGTGAGCATCGCACCTGTTTATTGCAATTTGTGTCTAACGGAGGTAAAGGGTATTATGAACCTTCGTGCACATTTGTGTTCAGAACAACATACAACGAAACAACGAATGATAGATACGACTGCTGAATTTGGAGAAAATCTGCAGAGTCTTATGGAAAAACTGAGGCTATAATATAATAAGTAAATCTGAAATATGCATTTAATTGTCTTTTTTATTTTGTGACGTTTTTATTTTTTAATTTTTTTTACTGCGATATCGTATATTTTTACTTATGTGAACAGTACCAAAGCTAAGTTTATTTTGTGATATAAGTACAATGTTATTTGTGTTATATCTGGAAGCTCATTGTAAATATATAATAAGGCGAAATAATTACTTTTTCTTACAGTATTTTTTTATAAGTAAAAATTTAATTAATATTTTATTTTTTTTTTTACTTATGTGGACAATGCAATAGCGAAGTTTATTTTGTGATAAGTAATAAGTACTTGTTATATATCTATGAGCTCATTGTGAATATAAGACATAAGAAGAAATTGTTTTTTTCTTAAATAATATCTTTTTCTTTTCATTCTTATCTCGCACAATTAAGCACATCATTTTTTACAATAATGTTTTCAAATTAATTTACCGATTTAGTTGAATTTTTTGAACATATAAATACAACTTTTTCATAGATATATTATACATGTACAATATATATATAATATATATGATATCTATATCATACATTTGTATTACATTTCTTTGTCAAATACATGACGAAATTATAATTACAACTTGTACAATTGTATAACTGGAATTACACTGTATATTTTATTATAGTAATCTTTAAATTGCTGATTCGTGCGGGGTATATGAGTTGAACTTTATACATATTCTATACATTGACATTTGCATTTGATGCTTAATGGAACTTATTGTTTCATTAAACAATATTGTGTCACTACACAAGAAAACACAGGAAAACTTTATCAATTATAATGAAAATTACGATAAGTTTTCACGAAACGACGTCTTAAAGCTAATTCTAAAAATAATTGCTCGTTTACAATTTTTTAAGTTTTAATTTTGTGTAATAATATCTATAAAATTTTTAAAAGTGAAACAGTATTAAAATAGTTACATACATATATTTATTGAAAATAACATAAGAAAATAAAAATTTTGCAATTAATTACAAAAGATGTCATTTTCGGTCGTGCTGGATCTTGGTACAAATAATAATAATATTTCTGTGTGAATTTTTTATATTTTTTCTAATTAAATCGACAATCGATTTAACTTTTGATCCTAATAAGCATCCTTTTTAAGTAAATATTTATGTAAAATATTTACTGTGAAAAATATTCCAGCCAGGGTTCAAACCTGCACGGAAAAAAAAATGAAGTTTTAATTAAACTCGATATCACGGGCTGCCACAAACATAAACAGTTAATTCAATTGGATATTATTTGAACGAAAACATCAGATGGTTGTTTTAATAATCCAAATATTTGGATCAAATAATATCCAATTGAATTAACTGTTTATGCTTGTGGTAGCCCGTGACGTAGACGTTTAATTAAAGCAACTGCATTTTTTTCTCTGTGGAATAAAAATGTTGATTAAAAGAACAAAAACATTCTTCTTAAGTTGATTTCAAATAATTCTTTATATACATGCTTTAGATTAAACATATTAATCTTTGTGTTTCAAATAAATATCGATTAATCATTATTCCTCGTCAATGGTTCATCGAACACAGACTGAATTCATAGATTTCAATATTTTATACCCTGCACGAGAAAGAACGAAAAAGAGTGCAAGTTAAAAATCTTTCATTAAAACATGTAATTCTATATTTCTCGTTGAAGGTAGCGAGCTCCAGGTTGCGTATACAATAGCCTACCAGGTACATTGGCAGCTGAACCGCTCACATACGTGCCAGGAGATGGTGACGGTGGTGGTGGATATGAGTTAGGTGGTGGTTGAGGTGCTCGTACAGGATAACCCGAAGTAATCCCGCCTGTCTTCGCACCCTTAACAGATAAAAATAAAAATTCAGATACCTACATACAAGCGTATTGTATTTTTGTAACGAATGGATTATTGCAATGACTATTACACAGGATGTAATAGTTAGACAAAATAATTGCTGCTAAACTTGGCCGAATTTGTCCTAGCCTAATTTTTTCAGCAACTCTTTTGCGTGTTTTCTAAAACACGGTAAAAATAAGATACGAAGGATAATAATAATAATAATAGGGGATAATATAAAGGATAATAATAGTGTTTGAGCATAACCTGAGGTGGTTGTTGAATCGGGATAGCTCCACCGTGGACAGTAACGTGATTTGTCGGTCGCAAGTAGAACTTGTCGTCGTAACCACCCTTATGCTCCATCGAGTGCAAGTTAGTTACGTATGCTACAAATCATAATTTTCTTTTTAGTAAAGAATAGTTTTATAAAAAAATCTTGTTCTGAATAGAACTATTACCATATTTCTCGTTTTCGTTTAAAAATTATGTTAACCTTGAGTCTAATGTCGTTTTTATATGTAGCAGAATTTTTCTACTTTTTCTTTATTTTTTTTTCTTTATCTCTTTCTCGAATTCAATCATTCACATCGAATTCAATCAACACTAGAATTGACGTCGTGACAAAATAAACTACATTACCAGTTTGATGTGTTGCTAATGGCGCTCTACCGCCCGAAAGATAAACGGGTTTAGCTGATTCCGAGGATTCTCGAGATTGTTGTGACACAGGTGCGGAATAACTGTAAACACTCTGGCCTGCGGGCGTCGAATAAAAATTCGGTGCGGAGTACTGATTATTCTCTGTCAAACGAGAAGGAAAGTAATTAAGATAAATGATCAGATAACATGAAAACGATGGAAAACACTCATGGTTTTTACTCGAGAAAGCAAAGGAGAGACGCAAAAGAAAGAAAAAAGAATTATTTACTTACTATTCCAAAGAACTGCCCGAGCATCACCGGATCTTCTGGCAGCGTCTTCAGATTCTATAAGTACAAAGCATCAATGTTCAATGCCATCTTTACGATTTAAATAGTGTGAGGGAACTATATCATCATTTCAAAACTAATTTATGTGATATTTAAACTCATCTTTTTGAATCTTTTTTGAAGATTTTGATGATTACTGCCAGCGAATATAAATGAATCTGTAATCTAGATAGCTTATACTTACTAGGAGGAGGTGGATTATAACTTGGGATAGACGGTGGCGGTTTGTAGCCGTACGTGTGATATGGAGATGCAGTGGGTGGCGGCGACGGAGTGTGGGTCCTTTTCATAGTTCCCTGAAGACAAGAAAAATTGAAATGCAAAATTTACTCTGAAAAAATATATCTAAAGTACACATTGACGAGAAAATTTCACTCACACTTGATAACAGATGCGTCGGTGTGCCGACAGCAACCTTGTAGAGAGGACTGCTGCTACGTGGTAATGGTAGAAACAACTGTGGGTGTACCACTCTCGGACCTGTTGCGGGATATCCTCCCACTGTTGTCGAAACTTCCGAGCAAACGCTGGAAAACAAGGTTTTATCGTATAAATATATATGGTATACATTATTAATTTCTGAATGCCCCTTGAAACATTGCAATTGCGATACGAACCTGGTTTCTTTTATGAGTTGTCGCCTTCTGTCGTCCTCATTTAGAACTTTCTTCAATTGCAGAAACAACTGATGCTTCTCCGCTTTCAACTGAGACAGTTCGTTGTCCAAGTTTGAGATTTGTTCTCGCGTTTCACCTAGTGTCATCACGTCTTGCTTCTGCTGGCGCTCTCTCTCCTTGCGTAAACGTTCTTCCTCAGCGTCAGCCTCTTGTTCTGAAAGACAATATAAGACGTTATCAAGGCGCTTGGATAATCTTTACAAAGTTTCTTAGAAGAAACTCCATGGATGTATGGACTTATCTTTTGTTCTAATGGAGTATCTCAATTGTAACAGAGAGACAGGCCTCCACGTTAAGTACCTTGTTTCTTTCGTTGTCGTTCTCTCAAAATGTGAGTCTTTAGCGCCTGCCACATTTGCTCATTGCGTTGCGGCGGTCCAACTAGTATCGCCGGCATTTTTCTGGCAGCACCTGACAATTCTTCGCTGCCTGGCGTTATATATTTATACTGAATTACCAATAAGTCAAGTTTTTACCGGGCCAGTCGCATTAGCGGCTAGAATAGCTTCGGAGTTTCATCCTTCTGATCACTTCTGACGTTCTAACCGTTCTGACACTGACAAACGGATCCTGCAAGGGTTATGGCGACACATACAAAAGATAAAGAATCACAAAACAACACAGAGATAGATTGTGCGCAACCATTGGAAGCATGAAAGTGGATTATTAAAGAGAGGATGATAGCGAATCAAACCATAAATGCCAGAATGACGACGCTGCTCTTTTAATTCTTAAGAATTAGAAAAAGGTAAAAAGTAATTAAGTTAATTAACTCACATTGGTAGAAATGGACATTAGATAACAAAAAATTAATGGTTATCTCTATCAATGCATATTTTAATCTCGGTTTAACTTTCTTTTTCTAGTTACACGCCTCTGCATTTTGCTGTTGCGTGAGAACATGCACGAAATGTTAACCCTTAATGGTCACACCTCCGGAAAATCCCGTAATGGTCACACGGGGTGAAATAGACCCCAGCGTGTTTGCACGTGTATAAAAAATTGTAGGTGACCTTTAAAAAAAAAAAAAATTATCCTGTTGTACTTTAAGTCTTCCTTAAAAAGACTGTATAGGTTTGATTTCCAAAAAATTAATTTAACATATGTAAAAAAATAGCCCATTTCCATTGGTTTACTGGGTCGTTTTCGAAGTCAAGAAAACGCTGGGGTCTATTGGACCCAGTGTGACCATTAAGGGTTAAAGACTCTAGAAGAAACACTAATCTAACCTCACATGAGCTGACAGCGGTCGACGCACTACACCACCACAGCCACACTACCACAAGGCACAACTCCACACTACACGGGAGGAGTCAGGTGTCTGAGTGAGGTTATGATAATCGATGTAAACAATGAAGACCGAAGTGTATAATGAAATAATGATGACGATCCGTAATTTTCGAGGCCTATCGAGAGATTGTGCCAAAATGTTAAAGGAGAAATATAATGAGTAAGAATTCCTTTTTTATTAAGGGTGCATACCCGTTTAAACCCTCGAAAAATTAATAAATTTTCTAGGTTTATTGCAGTGCAACGACTTGATAAAAACTGTTTATTTTTTTATTTTGTAGTTTTGAGAAAATCGCGTTTCAAATTTTGACTCGGATTTTTTGCCAAATAAAATATAATTATTTTAAGATACTTAGATAATAAGATGTTTTACTTTTACACAGCATCCACCCAAATACACTGTACAGTATCCTGTCTTTAGAAGTACAACAGAAAATGAAAACCAATCACGTCAGATTGTTTGGGAACAACAAAAGTTATTACGACAGGTAAAATGGCCTTATTATAGTAAAATTATCATGAACAATTGTACAGTATAGAAAAAAATATGTATTTTTTTAATCCCAAATTTTATTTTTGTTTTGGTGTATATTATGTCTTTAAATCACAGCTACTTGGAAGCGGTACAGAATGGGGAGCCAGTAGGCATTCTGTTAAGGATAGCAAAAGACATCGACGCTGCACCAGCTCTATTAGCGCGTAACATTTTGGAAAAATACTGTATGCGCGACAATGCAAGTGGTAATAAGTAATCAATGTTTGAAGGCCCGAGCGACAGGCACAATAAATTAACGGGCATTTTGGATTAAAAATGTTATGTAAAATTTCATTTCAGTTTCAAAAAATCTAGTTTCCAAGCTGTTTAAGGATACGACACTGATTGACGATAAGGATCTCGCGTACGAAATTTACTTGGTAATTAATCTAAAAAGATATCTATATATAACGCGTTCCATAAGAAGTTGCATTTCATTTTGATTTTATGACGTTTCTGTTTTAATATATCTAATTATTTAATATTTTAATATACAGGGTGGCCCACATAACTCTTTACAGCTCGATATATCCAACCCTTTTAATCGAGTTTAAAGGTTTAGGTATGGATCTGAACCCAATTCAAGACCTAGACCTTTAAAATTGATGAAGTAATTTCCAAACTGTAAAGAGTTATGTGGGCCACCCTGTATAAATTATTAATCTACTTGTCGCGAAAAGAAAATGAAAATTTTAGCTCATAAAATTTTTTTTACAGTGTACATTATACGATGATCTATATGGACCAATAGCCGATGCAATGGGAATGTAAGTATTCCTCATTACATGTGTTAAACTTCAAATCTATACTATTATTTTTCAATATTATTGTAGACATTTATCAAATAAAATTCTTTATTTTATCTTCATATTAAGGAAAATAAAATAAATAACAATAAAATATATAAGAAATAATATATAAGGATAATAAAACTAATAACTTTTAATTTTTATTAAAAACTCTAATACTCATTGTTCTTAATTTTTCTGTGACGTAAAATTACAAAAATAAAATGATACATTAATAAATTACAAAACGAGAAAAATGTATTTATAAATGTGTTACTTTTTTATTAGATGCATAGGACAAGAATATGAAATCAAGCTTCAAGATTGTTTAATACAAAGAAATATTGCATTTCGTAACGAAGAACACTTACGATTACGAGGATACGACAAAACTCCAGACATTAAATTGGAAGTACCAATCGCGGTGAATGGTTACGTGATAAACTGGATTGAATCAAAGGCACGATTCGGTAATATGGACGTTCATCAAAAATACATGAAGGAACAATTCTTGAGCTACTGGAACAGATTCGGGTCTGGACTAGTTATTTACTGGTTTGGATTTATTGACTGCTTGAACAAATCGACTGAGAAAAAGTTTATTATAATGGACCATTTTCCCGAAAATATTACATACATGGATCCAGCTTGCATCAAACCTATGAATAGTACGTGATTATCTAATCTATATAATTGTATATATATCTATTTTTGTACAGTTTCTTTATGAAATGACAAGAGGTGACACATCTAATACTTGTAAGTAGATTTCTGATAGAAGATCTAATCATGGATTAATATTTCAATATCATTTCTCATTGTTATCGGAATGGATTAAAATACGGTTTTGTATTTTCACATTAACTGTAATTATTATATTCAAATTATTCAACTATTCATATATTTTTATTTTCCCCCAAATTTTCGCAACTTAACTATATAGTAGAGCTACATAATCGAGTTAAATGAATTAAATACTATCATATAACTGAACGAATTAAAATCACAGTCGTTAAAAATACATGTGGCTACAATATATATACATATATGTATATTACAATCTGTTTTATAATGAATCGTACGATGAATCGTTTCATTAATAACATTGCAGTTATTTATGAATATTATAATATTTTTTACAGTGTTCTTTGAATCCGAATCCTTTAAACGAAATTAGACAATTCGTACAATCTAAGTTTATCAGTTCTTATCTTTCTTCCTATTTTTATCCGACACCGTATACTTGTCGTAACTTTTCGTTGGATCAAAGGGTTCCCATCTACTCGCTGGAAAAATGTGCTTGTTCCTCTCGTACCATGATCTAAAAATATAAAAAAAAGTGGCATAGTAAAATGTGAGAAGAAATAAAAACTACGTAAAAAAATTATACAAAGTATCCTTTAATGATAAATACCTAAGTAAAACTTTTCCGGCATGTGATTCCTCAGTTTCGACAGAAGCATCGTGCATAACTCGAATATCATCGTGAACGTCAAATGTGAACAGAGGCCCGCTCTTTCCTCGTGCCTAATCGCAATAACATATATATTTTAAAATAAGATGCCAACATTGTGATATTGCTTTATAAGTTTTATCATTTAGTATCTTTACCTTTGTTACGATAAAATCGTAAAACGTATAATGGTGCGGTAATATAAGATCCTCCTTGACGTACATTAACTGATCTGCCATTACTGTTTTAAGTTCGCTGAATTCACGCCTCAGAACTTCCAAACATCTCTGAAGAAGCTGATAGATAGAATTACCTGTATGTGAAAAAAGAAAGAGACTGTTTTAATTTATGCAGTAGAACATTACATATCATGCCAATGTTACTCCAAAAGTAACACTGGAGTATTTTAATAACTTTAAAATTCTCTAAACTAAATCACTGAGATATTCACCTTTCTTCATTATAACACTTCGACGATGGCCAGATCCATCCCAATAACTAAACGTGATCTCAATCTCTTCTTCCTTTAATGCGTTCTGCTTTCTAGCCCATTCTTGCCTCAATTCCTCCCTAAGTTTATTTTCCTCCTCCTCTCTTTCCCTATCCGGCAAGAAACTTGTATCCACATCTGGATTTTTCTTGATCTTCTTGATCGTGGAGCCATTAGATTGCACATTTTCTGATTGCGTGGATTCTTCGGAGTTGTCTTCGTCGGAAATCTCATCTTCATCTTCGTCCAGATTAAAGGACAAAGCTTGAATCTGCCTCTTTTGTTTATTCTTCTCTGCCTGTTTCGCCGCTAGCGCTCTTTCCTTTTCCTGTTCTCTTTCACGTTCCTTCTGAGCGAGCTTCCTCTCACGTTCCTTCACTATGTTCTCCTGTTTTGCTTTCATCTCGTTCAATGTGACCAGACCAATCGTAGAGGTCTTTAATTGTTGTTCAACAGCATTGTAATGAGTCGCAAACTTATTCTCTATGTTATGAATCTTCAAGTCGTCTTCGATTTTCTTTTTTCGCAATTCTATCTCTTGCTGCGCAATTTCTCGCTTCTTCATCAGCTGCATGGCTCGGCCAGCTTCACTAGCTGCTCCTTTGTAATGCGCCATTATATTGTTTTGCAATACCACTCAATTACTGCTTAGAAGTACAGGAGATTCTTGAAGCCTCCACCAAATTTATTGTAAGATTCACTATAAATCCTAGATGAAAATGTTATATTAATAGACAATGCAATATTTCAAAAAATTATGATATTCTTAAGTCATAAAGCTCAATATTTTTTACAATAAATAAAATACAAATTGTATAGAGATCTCTGATAATTATTTAAATTTTAACGTTAATATACGATAGATTTATCGTTTTAAAAGACTTTTAAGCCAAAGATTTTTTAATCTTAAAATTCGTGCTCTTATGAGAATTTTCATATTTGTTTTGATTCGGTTTTACTGAAATATTATTTATATGCAAATATTACCTTCTATTATATATTACCTGCAACGCAATTCCTCAAATATTTAAAACGTGTTTAACATAATAAAACCAATTTAAAAGGGACGAAGAATTGTAAAAAATATTACAATCCACAGACACTCACGAAACTGAAGCCAACTGAAGCTGAGCTGACCGAAGTGTGCAGAAGTGTGAGTGAAAAGATAAACATGTGCACAGTGCACAGTGAGGCAAACGTTTAAGTATTGGAAGATCCTAGAACATATGAGTAACAACCGCTAGTGAGATTCAGTCACGTGATCAGTTTGGGCGCGCAAATGTACGATGTCAGCTGTGCTGTAATGAGACAGGTTACGGAACAAGGTGATTGCACGTAGTGTATTCTTTCATAATTCTGTATTCTGTTCTCTGTGTGTTTAAGAAAAGATATCACATATGTGAATATTTTGGATTCTGTTTTGTTACATATAATTTCTGTTTTGGTTTCACCAAAAAGAAACTAAGATCTCACACGTTTTTGACAATGGCATGCATCGTACCTCCTCCAGTGGTTACTGATCTCACAGGAATTTATTCAAACAAAAAAGATTTTAATGAGAAAGATCACGATGAATCGGATATCTCTAAAGATATTCAAAAACTCAATGACGATCAAGTAGCACATAGTCAAGAACGTGAGGAAAATATTGACGGAAACTTAAGAGACGTGTTTATATCATCAAATGAAGAGAGCTGTTATAACCAGGAGAAGTTAGAAAATAATGAAGCTTCCAATATCGTAGTTAACAAAGTTCTCCCAAGCGATGGAATCAATCTGAACGAATCCAGTAAAGAAGACGAATTACGAGTTGAGGATGATAAAAAATACTGCGATGCTGATGATAATAATAGTAATATTGTTAAAAAGATTTTGAAGAGAGTTTTAAACTTTGCTGACAGTGATTCTGCAGAAGAAAATAATTTAGATGAAACATTAAATAAAAATTCTTCTATTGATGAAGATGAATATCGGTCTGAATCACCTGAATACTCACAGATTGCAGAACATAAGAACAATTCAAAAAATAGAAGCTTAAGGAGAATAGTAGACAGTGAATCTGAAGAAGATACACATGAAGAAACAAATAAAAGTAACAACTTTCCTCAAACGGTTCATGATACTATAATAAGCACTACTGTAAGTAACCATATTACATGCAAGCATTGTCATCATTACGTTATAATTTTAAAATGTATAAGACATATAAAAAGTATTTAAAATATATCTTTGTTTTCTTTGATACAGGCTGAAAGCTATCGGGCTTTAATAGATTCTGAATCAGAGGAAGAGAAGCAAAATGAAGAAACAGAAAACGATACTTCTGTCACACCTGAAAAAATATCTGAAAGTAAAGATGCTAAGAAAAAATTGGTTAAAAAGAGAAAGGTCAGGTTTAACTTTCTATCAGTTTATCTATGCTACAATCATTTTAATAACTTATAAAAGTTCAATTATAGTAGCTATCATAATCACAAATCTTAGGTAGCACTGATATACTTAGCTGCTGTATTACATTTATATTTAGTATTTATTTATTACAAAACAAAATCTTTTTAACTAATAACAATATTTTGATTTTATAATATAGGGCTCTATAAGAGCTTCTAAAGATGAGGCAATGCGTCAGATACATAGCGAATCTCAACGTTTATTGAGAGAGACAGAAATTTCTTTACCATATCATAGGCCAAAGCAGCGCACATTACAAGAATTCTTGAACAGAAAAAAAATATCAGCTGCTCTTCCGAAAGCACCTTCAACAGCTGCAAAACTTAAGATGTCATCTGCGATAGTAAGGTAAGTATTTGTGTATATAGATTCTAGATAAGCTATATATAAGTCGACATATATATGTGTGTGTAATGTGTATAGATTTTAAAATTACATATGATTTTAAACAGTCAGGTCCTTGCAGAAAAGGAAAAGGAAGCAGAACTTTTTTACAAATCTTCAGATTCGGAAGATGATGATATGCAACAATCTACGTCTTTTGTTAACAAGAGTATAAAAAAATCTTTTATTACAAATGAGAGAGAGAAGATATCTTCGATAGATATCGATCATATATGTATTCAAGATCCTAAAAGGATTGGAACAAGCACTCAAGATTCTCAGGATAATGAAAAAGAGATTGTACAAGAAGATGACTTAGATCTTAATGCACCCAGATACAAAGTATTAGAAAAAGATTTTTCCGAAGTAGATCGTCCAGCTGTAGAATTATCCTCTTTGACAGATAACAGTAATCTAGATGATGAATCTGATACATTATTACAACAGATAACAGATAAATGCAATCAAAATCTTCCGAAGCCTAGTTTCTCAAGAAAATTATTTGACACATCTTTTGAAAATGAATCAAATGACGTTTCTGAAACAAATCTCGATGCTCAAAAAGAAACAGTTGAGACTGTTATTACCTCCTTGAGCAAGGAAAAATGTATTGACGAGAATCAGAAATCAAAAGTTGCTGTAACAGAGAATCACATACATGAAATATCAAAAGTGCATCAAGATGATTCTGAAGTGATTAATGGAAGAGATAAAAATCAGGTTATAGAAGCAATGGAAATATCAGAAACATCTAATAGCATAAATAGTAAGGAAGTAGCTGAAACATTTCAAAGTGACAATGATGTATCGTATAACGTTATATGTTCAAATTCTAATAACTGCATTATAACACAGGATAAAAATAATGAAAAAGAAGATAAATGTTCTGAAACAAATGATGTACCATCACCATCTCTTACTATAATTAACGATGATCAATCAAAAATTCAACATAATTCTTCAACAAATGAATGTGAGAAGTTTGATGGTCACGTACAAGGTTTGCCACTTCCAGAATTTGCAGATGAGACTTTAATAAATAGAAGAAAATTATCAGCATTAGTATCCAATTCGAAAGTTACATTAAAAGGATCGCCAGGTATGATTATTGATCTAACATGCGATGCAAAACCAAATGAAAAAGGTGTAAGCACCTTATTAGATAGATTTTTCTGTAAACATGCTAACACAAAAAAACAGAATGATAATAAGTCTGAAGTGACTGTAGTACACTTAAAAGATACGCAGAATGGTCCTGTTCCAATTAAAGAAGTACTCCCGTATAAAGTGCCTACTAGTACCGATAATCCTGAATTGAATAAGCCTGGAGCCAAATTAATGCGTTTAAAAGAAGATCTGAAATTGCAAATGACTTTAAAGCGTAACAAAGAATGGAAACAAAAAGAAATGGAGCTGCAAGCGCAGGAGAAGGAAGAATGGAATGAAGAAGAAGAAGAAAGTGATTATGATTTATTGTTAGATGAACAAGAAAGAGAATTGGGTTTTGAATCGAGTGGCAGTGAAGAAAGCGAACCCGAGGAGAATGATATTTGCATTAAGGATAAGAAAAGGAGTAAATGCCTATTTGCAGATGACGAAGCTGAAGTTACAGACAATGAGGATTCAAATACAGAAGAGACATGTCATGAGGACGATACGGATCGTGTAAAATGTAGTAAACAGTCCAAAAGTTTTAAATATAGAAAAGAATACATGGACGACGATGTAAGTGAGACAGAAATCGATCAAGAAGAGGAAGATGAAGAACAAGAACAAGAAGAGGAAAATAACGACGACGATGATGATGAAGATGAAAACGAGGATGAAGAAGCCTTAGAAGAAAGAGGAGAAAGTTTAGATACAAATATGGAGAATAGAAATAAATCAAACTTTAAAAATTGGAACTTTGATGTTTGTAAAAGCTTAGGCATTGCCAAAGATAAGAATAATAGAAAAACGAGACAGTTAACAGAAGAGCTTCAAGATGATTCAAACATTACAAATTCAAGTTACTTACAAAATGATAACAGTCAGTTAAATATAGTGACAGACATAGGTGCATCTAAAGCACATTGCAAGGATAATGATTGGATAAGTGAAAATGAAAGCAATATGCCTGCTTGTCAGCAATATGCAGTTCCTACGAGAAGCCAAATATGTAAGACACCTTTGACGAAAACAAGTATGCTCGATTTGGTTTCTCCTATAACGCAATTAAGTGTATTGAATACAAGCTTATATTCCAATAAGAAAGATTTATCGGAAAGGACAGAAAGTCTAATTGATAAACACTTCCTCTCCATAGAAAACACACAGAGTGGCGAACCTTCTGAACATGTATACAATAGAGATAAAACTATTTTAAAAAAGAAATTGTTCGATGATATTGGAGAAACTATTGATGATGAATATCTCATGCGATTATGTTCGGGCAAATTTGAATCTACGCAAAGAACTGATCTAGATTTACCTTCGCAATCCAATACCACTGAAGTATCGCAGTTACGTTTAAGTGAATCCGAATTATGTCCTGGAAGTTCTAACACGAAACTAGTTGAAGTTAAACAATCAAAAAATCCAAAAGAAAAGGACAAAATGCTTCAAGATATGAAATTGATCTTAGACGAAGATTCCAATTCTGTAAATTATTCAAGAGAAATAAATAAAGTTAACGCAGTGGATTCGGAATTTAAATTAAGAGTTATCTCCTCGGACGATGAGGATGATGAAGATACGTTTTTAAAATCCAAAAAACGTCCGGCCAAAAGATTCAACTTGTCCGATTCGGAAGAGGAGAGTTGTAAATTATCCGACGAAGAAAACGATGATGTAGATAATGAAGAGGCAGAGGAACAATACGTTGATTATGATTCCGAGGAAAATGAAGTGATAGTTGAACCAGAAAAGGATATAAAAAAAGTTGCAGCTGGTTTTTTGGAAGAAGAGGCGGAGTTAAGTGAAAGCGATTGGGATTCCGCCGATGAGGACGAAAAGGACATGGATAAATTAGAATTTGAGGAAGCTGATGATGAAAATATAGACGAACACGAGGTGAAGGGTCAACTGGAAAAGATCCATATGAAACAAATGCTGGATGAAGATAAACGGGAAGTTAGATATCTAAAAGAGTTATTATTTGAGGATGGCGATTTGCATACCGATGGAACGGGACGTGAGCGTAAATTCAAATGGAGGAATATAGGTATGAGAGTGTTTTTTACACGATTTTTCTTTCCTGTCGATTGAATGACTATTGCAATTTTTTTAATATGACAGACAAAGATTATCAGAAAATATTTTCTCTTTCAAGATATTTTCTAAGATTCAAATTTCCAAAATATTTGATATACAATATTCCAATACGTGTACGACTTTATAACACCGTAATCTTTTTATTAGATAAATTAGGAAGTAATATTGAGATGCCACAAATGTCTGATGAAAACGATGGCTGGGTAGACGTGCAAGAAGATGAGGAAGAGGCAAAGTGGAGTAAACTCAGACACGAAAGAGACAAATTTCTTGAGGAAAGAATGGTACAAATAATAACTATTATGTGTAACAATAATCGCATGACATTTAAAGAATATGCTTATATAGATGTATATCTTATGTATTCACAGAAATGCTTAAATAACGAAATCGAGGATGAGTTATGCGACAGTCAAATTTTTAAATTCGGACTGAAAGCAGTTAGGAAAATCAAGGATAATGAGTCACAAAAACAAGATACTTCTCTCGACAAAATAGAACTTTCCGAGAATATGGAACCGATTATGCCACGGAATATAACAGATCTCTTGAATGGACCAAATATTGGAAAGAAATCCCAGATGATATATGTAAGATTATCAATTTACTAATTTACTAATTAACCAATTAATTAATAAAGATACGACATATGTCACATATTGTCACATTTCATAAGTAAATGAATAAATAAATCGTTCCATTTATGCTTGTTACGTATGATTGTGTATTTTACAGAATGTTATAAGAAGACGTTCGCTCTTATCTCGAGGGGAAGAGTCGTTAGCGAGGATAGCTTCATTGGCAAAACAAGGTGATTCTGCCCCTCATGCGGTAAATAAAAGAAATTTTGTCTTCCCGCACATTGATCAAAACACAGATAATTTACCTAAAAAACAGAACGAAATCATAGGAGAAGATTTGGACTCGCAAATTAAGGTATATAAAATTTAATTATTTTAATTGTATAAAGTGCACTGCTGCTGTATGCATGTTTTTCATTTATTCGATCTCTATATGTTTCTATTGAAAGAAATTTATACATTTTGACGTGTGATACCTTTTTGTAGCCTGGAAAGAGAAAGATGATGTCAAATGTGTCATCAGCATCGAAAAAAAGGCGAAAATAACTTCGTAGAAGAAAAATTTTATTTTATTTATATAATACGTAAAGACTGTCGTTTTTACACAAATAGCATTTAATATAAATTTTATATGTATAGATGAAATGACAATGACATTACCTATTTTCGCGTTAAGCTATTTCTAAAAGTTTGTTAGATGCATAAGAATGTTAATAATGATAATCAAGTGCCTCTGTGCCTTATTTCTTATGTATAAATAACAAATATATACAAACGACAATCAGTACAACAAAGAAGGAATGGTTCTCTTATAAAAAATACGACTTTCCTTTCTTGTTTTTACAAAAAGATCGTTTCTTCACGATTCTGCTTTTAAAACTATGATTTGACAATTCATGGTCGCATCTTTCAAATGTACTTTTTATACATTTTTCTCAATTGCATTCTTAAATTCATAATCGTGATTATTGTATTAGTTTTTGTAAAGATATGAAGATATAAAATATTTCTGTCAGAAATATAGAGACCAAAGACACAAGAAAGGAAAAACGAATGTTTCTATGTCTTTTTGACTTCAAATTTTATTTCTCTTTTTTAAAGATCTGTTCTATTATATTGTTGTCTTTAGCTGTGCGAGAAACATAGCTACATTCGACGGCGTTTAAACAATCATTAACGTACGATAACAATATTTAACATATTCAACGAACATACAAAGAATGAATATTAACAGTGATTATTTTTTCAATGAAAAACGCGGAATATTTGATTTCACAATTTGTCGACTTTGCACATTCGCTCATATTACAAACTCGCTCTTTTTCGATAATATCATTTCAGTGTCGGAAATTTGGATTATCCGTTTGCCATCCTTTCGCATTTGGCCCAAACTGATACACTAATCTTCGACCAAGTACTGGTAGAAATATTTTGCTTTTGTAATAATACCTAAAAAGTATCATTTTTTTAAATAACTAATGAATATGTATTTAAATTATTTTTTTCTCAGCATATTGAAAATTTTATCATTATTATTATTATTACCTCATAGCTCTACTGAGCTTTTCATAAGTCATTTTCGTATTTCCTTTCCGTGAACCCCATCGTTTCGCTACTTCGTCGCTCTTTACGAAGCGAAATTTTGCTTGCGAGTAGTCTTCCCAACAGATTAAACTCGGACATGTTTCTCTGTTACGTAGTAAATCTCTAATAAATTCCCACAATTTTCCTTGACTGGCGGCTATAAGTTAAATCGTATAATTCGATGAACACACTTTTACATGCATTTTTCTCGATTTATACACCGAAAGATAAGTTTTGCAGTTGTACTTACGATTCTTTTTTGTCTTTAGTACCCTTGGTCTGCCAGGCAACCTTTTGGTTGCAATTTCGATGCTATTATCTGATTCTGCATCTGAAAAAAGTGAGAAAATAAGATAACGGATCAATCATCTTCTAAAGTTAATTTTTTTCTTAATAATTTACCGGATATGTTGCTAGAATTGACTCGCGCGTACTCATCCTCCGATTGCGGCTGAATGGTATCAAATGATGGCACTGTACAAAACATTGGTCCTTTAGTCTTGCAGCATTCAATAATCATTTTACGTCATTATTTTGCATCGCATTATTTATTTACCAAGTTCCAGCTATCTACCATTGATATCGTGAATCAAGATATCGAGTGTATCATAAAATTAAAAAAAAATTGATATTTGTCGAAGAATCTGTTGTTAAATTGAGTTTCAGAAATTTCGGCCGTTCTCTCAACATCTACAAGCATATTACATTAATAATGTGAATACGTACAAAGGTTTGATATACGTTGCGAGTGAAGAAGATCGTACAATCGGTTGCCGTACACAGGATCGTGGTTGATGAAATCTTGCCGTGTAAAAGTGATGATATCTTTTCCGGGCACCGCGAGGCTGTGCTGAATAGAACTGTAAGGTTGACCTATATATGACGCGGCTGACATAAGCCAATTTATTGTTTCCTCTTGACACCAGCTTCTGATAGGTTTGTCGGACCACCCGGTGCCGTCGATCTCCTCGCTCTCATCACCTTCATCGAAAGGACATTAAAGATCAGATCTCATGCAGGCAATTCCTGTTCGATCCTGCTGTTTGCACGTTTAAAACCGCATAAATACGTTTTGAATGCAAAACGTTTGTTTTAGATCGATCGAACGATTAAATGCTAAAAGCCGGTGCGGTTTCCCATAAATCGATGCAACACGTCAACGTTAAACAGTCCCGGGAAACCCCCACCAGCGACTATCGCTACGTCGGCAATCGCAGACCAGTAGTGAGTAGCAGACTCGAACCTTCGTAAGTCACTATAAGCAAGCAAGAAAATGGAAAAGATAATAGATTAATCGTCTAATTTACTTCTTTTTTTCTTAATAATTTGCCAGATTTCATTACTTGTGTGACAAAAAACGCGTTAAGAATTATTGCTTTCTTACAGTGACAAATACAAGTTCGCTTTATGATATTCCATCTCTATCGTGAAATGTTAATTCGCCTCGACATGCAATATAATTGAGATAAATATATGCAAACTTGGAAAAAAGAAAAGCGCGAAACAAATATTCGAATACTCCAAATTTATCTTTTACTTTTTAATCGAAATTGATCAAAATTAAAACGGAGTGTGCACTTGAAAATAAACAAAATATCAATTCTTTTTATTTAAAAAAAAAGAGTACATTTACTGTGAACTGTAGAAAATAATTTTGGCGTGTCTAAAATGTCTAGAAAAAGGTGAACATATATTTAATCGTCTCGCGGGTTGAATGGTTAGAAGCTAATTAATGCTCAAAAAGTAATTTAAAAAATTAGTTTCACATTTTGCTTCAAATTTTTATTTGATTTATCACCTAGTAACATCCTCTATTTGTAGTTTTTATTTGAAATGAAAAGACAAGGAAAAAGAGGATGAATTATTGCAAATGTATAAGGTCGCGACGCCAAGTAACATCAAAATGAAACGATCTCATGTAAAATTATATCTTTTGTCTTTTATGTGCCTTTCTCTTGAGAAGTACCGAGTCAATTTTTATAATTTTTTAAATTGGTCGGTTTTGCGCGAGATTATAATTCAAAGGTTACTTGCACGACCAATTAATGTAACAGGTAAAAAACTGGCCTGTCTCAAACCGTAATTAAAATTCAGAAAAAGCTTATTTAGAAAGAAGCATCGATTAAAATGCAACCAATCATATGGAAAAACTAACAAAGAAATAAGATGATTTGAACATGTAGATATTGTAGATTCAGTGATGACAAAAAGAAAACGTAAAGATAGGTAATTTCGCCCTATGATTTCGCAACTGTCTTAATCGAACCCTCTTCTTTAGTAAAAAATAATTGATATTTTTCTTTTACTTCTTTTTTATGCATTACCGAGCGAACATTTCTTTTTGGTTGGTTCGCAACCGCGACTTGCTAAGAAATTGCTCCGTCTGGGAACCAAGGAATCCATGTCCAAGAGCAAATGGTCGTTCTCATCTTCGTGCAAATTAATAAACGACGTATACATCTGCAATCACAGGATTTAAAATTTAATACCACGGTTTAACATGGGCGGAGCGTGTGGCGCCGTCTCTATATATGAAAATAGGGAAAAACCCAAAAGAAAATTGAAATCGAGGGACTCAGCGTTATCTATCTCGCGTTATCTATGTGTCGAAAGACTGACAAATTCTTAGACAAATAGGAAATTGAATTTTTATAAATTACAAATTCGACGGATAGTGTACATGAGACGTCTAATATTACAATTTATGTACACTTGGAATTGAGAAAGAGAAAGCGATTGCAATTGTGAGATTAGGGCTATAAATATGATTTGAATCTAATAATAAATCGAATATCCCGATAATTAATGTGTCAAACGGTCCGCTTGCTCAAGTTCGGATATCGGAATTTACCGGGAAGTTCATTTTAATATTTGAAGAATCTAATCTACTCCGATCTGTGAATTTATCTGGTGCGAGAAGCAGAATAGAAACAAAACTGCTAATTGCTAACAATAAGTTTATTAGCTGAGACTTATTTAACTGCTGTCTCGACGCTGTTTCCAAGAAGGAGAGAGAGTTTTCGACCACACAAAATATGGTTGTAGCAAAAAAAAGACTCAAGACTACACGTATGTCCCAAATCGGGACATATGACGTGTTAAAGACGTCTTATGATACCTATGACGTCTTTAAAACGTCTTAATGACGTCTTGTGTCCCGATTTGGGACATTATGTTCACTTGGAAGCTGCTTATCGTACTTAATTTGGTTGATAATTCCTTTATCAAAAACGTGAGATGCTTAATTGAATTAAATTTTCCTTGTTTTTTTCTTGTTTCCATTCTCAGTTTATATTGGATTTATTATCGTCGTATATGATTGTAAAACGATCATATCAAAATGATAAAGCGATCTCTTTACATATTATACAAGATGTTTATTTAGGTTTAGGTGTATTATACTCTCACAATCGGTCATTTTTTTAAATAATAGGTATAAACAAATTTTTCAAATAAAAGTTATCTCCTTTAAAAAGAAAATATTTTCTTTTTAAAGATGAGATAACTTATTTGAAAAATTTGTTTATAACTCATTAAAAAAAATAACCGATAAAAAACCGAATTTAAAGTATCCGAGCCATTATGATACGGATATCCATGTCATAATAATGGCTTTGATACTTGAAATTCGCGAATTAAACTCCGATAATAATAAGATTCAGATCATCCGGATAATTCTGCCAAAAATTGCAATCTCTTTAATCCGAGCTAACTGTATTTTATTGTGTCTACTTTGTTAGCGATAAACTCAAATATTCTAAACAGATATCGAAGACGATATGGAACTGTCACGAATAATAAACGGAGGATAAACACGATGAAAAGAAATGCGGGGAAAAAGCGAGCGAAACGGAGTTAGAGAGAGAGAAAGAAGAGACGGCGATCACGCGAGCGGTTCGTGGCGCTTAGAAAAATACACGCTATAAATTGCATTCTTATTATTAAACTCACCTCCGACAGGTCGTTCCTGTCGTAGCTATTAAACGAGTCCATTTTCACGCGATGACGGCACCGGCGCTCTCACCTTAATTCCCTCATACAACAATGTCGGCGAGTACTATCGCTCGTTTATTACGAATGCGTACTTGCGTGGCGGCGATAAATCGCACATGCGGGAATTAAGTGCGCGGCAATTCACGAGGAACGTGCCGATATCGCGCGCGAAGAAATCATCTCGTCTCGAGAATCAATTAAAAAATACGGTAATTCGATTAAAAATACGGTATCGTTTTACGCTATCTCGATATCGACAAGCGACGGCGACGGCGACGACGTTCCACCGCGCGTCTCTCCCGAACGACTGAACACGAGGTCTTTACTCGACTCGACGGGGAATGACGAAGAAGATGAGTGCGAGACTGCAGCGGGACAGCCGCGGTCGCGCGGAGCAGGTTTCAACGGGGATTTCCCGCTCCGCAGCCGGGGCCAATCACACAGAACATATACAATTAGAAGTGCTAGCTCTCTGTGTAGCAGTGGAAACACGAAACGCCGCCGCGCGATCGACGCGCCACGCGGTCTGGCCCTGGTACTACGTTCTATATCTATAGCTACTAGCTGTATCTATAGCTACTAGCTGTGTTCCGAATACACTGCCAGTACTGAAAATCTATAATTTACGTTATACGTAAACTATAGATTTTCAATACTGGCAGTGTATATCGGAACACGGCCTATATGAACTGTAAATAATATAGAATAATATATGTTAATAAATAATGTTATTTTCGTCATTAAATGAGGGAATGCGCAATAAAGAACAAATTAATTGCATATAAAATAAAATACATTTTTATTTCAAAATTTATAACATGAAATACATTTCTATTTCAAAGTGTGTAACATATAATTACATTTTTATGTCAAAGTGTGTAACATAAAATACATTTTCGTTTCAAATAAAGTCTATAATAATAGACATTTTACTTTCAAAGTTTAACATGAAATACATTTTTATGTCAGTGTGTAACATAAAATACATGTTGATTTCAAATAAAGTCTATAATAATAGCTATTTTAATTTCAAAGTTTAACATAAAATACATTTTAATGTCAAAGTGTGTAACATAAAATACATTTTGATTTCAAATAAAGTCTATAATAATAGACATTTTAATTTCAAAGTTTAACATAAAATACATTTTTATGTCAAAGTGTATAACATAAAATACATTTTGATACCAAATATTCTTGCAAATAGCCTGATTGTATGCATGTATTACGCTTAAGCAACTCTATAATCGTCGAATCCTAAACGCGAGTAAATTACATATCACAGAATGTTACATACTAATCTCTACGACTACATTAACATTACCGGTTTTTCTCGCTCATCTGTGATGCTTCTTGTGCATACTCAAGTCGGTTATGTGGTGGAAGGTCTTCTGACATGTTGTACTTGCGTTGTTCGTCAGGCATGTGCGACTCATCGTGTTTCGCTAGACTGGTCTTATTACTTCCTTTCAGGGCCTTCGGTATTGCCTTCGGTAGCAGCAGTCTGAAAAATTAAAACAATACAATTACATTCACACACTTAAAAGACAGATTCAAAAATATATATACACAAATATATATATATATATTTCTCTGTAGTTGTTACACTCTGCTTTCTTTTTTCATTTTGCCTTATCTCTGTTGTATACTTGCATTCTTTTTGCTGCCAATTTCATTTGTGAATATATATATATATATATATATATTTATTCACAAATAAAATTAGCAGCAAAAAGAATGCAAGTATACAACAGAGATAAGGCAAAATAAAAAAAGAAAGCAGAGTGTAACAACTACAGAGAAAACATGATTCTAAGAATTGAGAAAAATAAAAGATAGTTGGAGTGAAATATTTATACGTACTTGTTCATGTACCAGCATGTGTCTCTGTAGATTGTTCAGCCTGTTGAACTCGCGATCGCACACTTCGCAATCAAACTTCTTGTCAGGATCGTGATGCTTCTTGTGCACACTCAAGTCGGTTATGTGGTGGAAGGTCTTCTGACATGTATCGCACACTTGCGTTGCTCGTTACGAATATGCGACTCCTCGTTCCTCGTGTTTCGCTACACTGGTCTTATCCATGAACCGCCGACCGCAGTAAATGCAAGGAAGCGGTCGCGATCCACGAGGCACGGACACCACCGAAATTCAATATGGCAGGCCTCACTTTCACTTTCGTGTCTCCGAGTCTCCGACGCCGACCATGCCCGATCGACGTTCGGCTTGCTTCGGCTCACGATGCGCGCGCATTACCCCCGCTCTTTTTGTCTGGCCCTGCCGCCATGATGTTTCTCCCCTTCTCCTACGAGTTTCACCCCCATGGCCAATCATCACCGTCGCGCGCGTCGAGGCGCGATAGCTGACGCAATGATTACTTACGCCTCATTGGCGTCGATCTTTTCGAAGCGAGCCGTATTTTTCTTCGGCTATTATTTCATTCGATAAATCGAGGCCGATTAGGTCAAATTGAAAACAAAATGTGTAATCATATATCGCTCTTTTGTGGAAGATAAAATTTCAGCTGGAAAGAATCGAAGACCGCGGTTTCGAAACGAGTATTTTAAAATTTGACGAATGATTTAAAATTTAAAACGGAGCGCGAATAAGCGAGACGATAATATGAAATTTGAAAATGATATTTGTGTATATCTCGTATTTTGCGTATATCTCGCGGTAGGCGCCTATGCTGTTGTATAAGTTTATTTATAGCACGTGGTGATGCACACCACACACTGTGGATATATGTACACGTCGGTACAGCCGTGATCTTCCTTGCGACGCAGTATATTTGTTTCTTTGCAGTCTTCGCACCGTTGATTTACGATTTTTTTACAAGGCGACCGGCGCTACATAATTCGTAACAACTATAAGTTTTACGAAAATATGCGAATGCACGATAAAGTTGTAACGACGGACGTTCTCACATCTTGTTCTCTGCAGCACACATTTCCACAAAACAATATTATTCCTACAAAAAAATAATGATATTAGAAAGTTACGCCAACTGAGAATGAAAATTTATGATAGAAATTTTCTTGTACTATTAATATAAATTGATCATAATGTCTTATATTCCTTTTATCATCATATTCCTTTATATTACTTTAATTATTATTTAATCAAATATAATTCCTTATAACTCTTATTATTACATTATTTTTATTATATTCTTTTAATTTATTCAATTAAATGTAATTCTTTAAATTTCTTTTACGATCTTTGAATCGACAAGAGCTTGTTTTGCTTCCAAACGTATCGCACGCATATCAAGCGAGACTATTAGCGAGGAAGACTTATTATTTTATTTAATCGGGATGATTACGTACGATTAATTGGAAATATGCAGCTTGGCTGAATAATCAATCGGCTTGGAGGAAAGATATCCACGATAGAACACGTTGCTTACGTCTACGGATAATTACACCTGTGTAGTTAACATGAATCCTAGACTGATCATGTGTGTGGTAGTGGTCATGCGGACGTAAGCGCTATGAATCATTTTGATGTATATTTCGCAACTCGCCAGGGAAAAGGCCGTAGGCTCCGCTTCTAAGAACACAGACGTCTTTGCGGCGGGACGTTCCACTCATTAACGGCTCGTTAAAGTATACATGATGTTAATAATATAATATAAACGACGTAAATATAAGAGACGCGGGCCCAAATTATACTTTCATAGACCCGATGTGGGATGATAAAAGGGAAAACATAAAAGAAAAATGTATTAGATATATACATTCTTCTCTTTTTAACAAAACTTTTTTCCCGGTCTAGAAAATATCTCTTTGTCTAATTATACTTCGAATTTATGTATCTATAATTTGTATGATCATACACGTTCTGTGATATTAATAGTTATTCTCATCATTGTTGTTTTTCTTTCTTTCCTCAATAATGAAAGATCAGGAGGTAATGTCGACATAAAGAAAACATTGATATAAAACTACACAAGTCGTTTTTATGGTGATACGTGTCGAGGATTGTTATCGCCAAGATAATGTACGGCGGTTTCTTTTCAGGAAAAGGAACCAACGTGAGATATAACGGTAGCGGAAGCAGTGGTACTATACAATTCGTTTATCTGTTGTTTTGCGCATTTACAATATTATGCTATATATATGTACAATTCAATCTAAAATTTGTTATTATTTGTCATTATTACATTGTATGCGTCTCTGCAAAAATGTAAGAATACAGATGCGCGTAATTTTATCGAGTTGTATTAGAAAAGTAAAGAACGGCCAATCTTTCGTATATATCACAAAATATGGACATATATAAATTATTTAATCCTATTAATACTTTTTCGATTTACCTATTTTTTATTTTCATCGGAAGCTATTTGCGATGCAAGATTTGCAAACTTTACCATGTAGTCCACACTGTTTTCCCCCATGAGGCACTGCATATGCGACACGACCTGAAATATCATTATAGAGCAGGCTGTAATAAAGTGTATAAAATATGACAAAATAATATTTAACATAATTTTATGTATTCAAATAAAAAAGAGAGAACACAAAGGCACAAAAGCATATTCGTGTCTCGCAATCTTTAATTAAATTAATACTTGACATACGTTTCGGTCTGTCATCAGACAATCTTCAGTGTGATAAATTAAGAAAATACATGAAACAATACGATAATCAAACGATAAAGAATAAATCACAATGAAAATGGTCTGATGACAGACCGAAACGAGTGTCAAGTATTAATTCAATTGAAGATTACGACACGAACATCCTGTTGTGGTTCTGTGCCTTCTCTTTTTTACTGATCTTTAATTATTGGAGCCTTATCAATTGAGATTATTTATATATTTATTTATATTTACATCGGAAGACGGACGAGTATCTTCCATAATCTGTTCACCCGCTTGACTTCTTTGTGAGCCTTTCATAGGCGATTCAAGCTGTCCTAAGAAACTGCTCAATGAAAAATCTGCAACCTAAAATTCAATTCGTTTTATCGGCATTAATTTTTGAGACAAAAACATGTATGTTGCGTATATTTATACTGATTATTAATAACCTCGCTATTTAACCATTGATGTTCGCCTTCTTTAAGAATTTGGGTAGCACTAGTAATAATTGAATTGGAGTTCTTTGCATCTCCGCCAGTCTCTAAAGCGTCTAATTGTAAGAAAGTTTTGTCCTGAGCCTCGTTCGCATTTACCGTTGTTTTATCAGTTTGCATTTGACATAATGAAGAACCACTAGCGATCTTACTACCACTAGCGTCAGTTGTCAAATTTTCCGATGGCATATTCGGCGCAGATACAATAGGCAATACCCTTTGTATAACAAGACTTTTCTGTCTCACTGTTCTACCTCGTTTACAAAAGCGCGTTTTAAATTTCTGTAAATAGTAGATTTTTACTGCAACATCTCATCATATACTTTTTATAAGGTATAATATAATTTGTGTACATATATATATATATATATCTTTTTTAAATGAATAGTAAACTTACATCAAGTTGTGTCTTAAATGCGTCAGCTGCACCAATCTTGTGATACGTTTGTGGAATAAGAGGCCTTCTGAATGTAGATTCTTTAATAGATGGGACTCGAGACGAGATTATTGTTTCGTTACTTCCTGATGTGTTATCGTATACCTAAACCGAGATAGTTTATAGCATTAGAAAAAACTGTCTTAAAATGCAACTGGGCTCTCTACATCAAAATCAGCAAGATATTTGTCACGTCTTACTTTATTTGTGCCATAATTATGTTTGGCCAGTGACAATAACTTTTGTAAAACCGAGCATACATTGTTGTCACGCATGATGCCCGATGATGCTGAATCAGTTGTATATTGTTCACTAGGTATCCATTCCCACCAGTATTCAAGTACAATCTTTGATTCACGGCCAAACTGTTAAACTTAGAAAATTAGAAGACTCTCTAATTTCTCTAATAATGAGATGTAAATATATAAACACACAAATTGTGATTTTACTTATTTTGATGACTGTTAAGATTAAACGTAATGTGTATATTATATATATATACATAGTAATACATGTAATGTTGCGCACCATTAGAAAAAGATCGCCCACAGTAATCGTATTTGCTTCTTCGACGTTCCAACCCTTTCGAATTCTCTCGATAGTCTCTCTACCAGGAAATCTATTGGGTTCTGAATGATATTCTGGTGACGGTTTTTCTGTATTATTTATTATTGCTGTTTTTTCGGATATACTACTTCCTGTTTCTAAGAGATCCACGTCGCTACTAATATCTGGCAGTGTACAATTTTCATCAGTGCGGTTTACGACCTTTTTATCCGATTTATGTCTCTTAATGCCTTTTTTCCCTACTCCTTTTAAATATTGAACAGATCCCAATAAGTCTTCCCTTGAGCTCTTCAGACCAAGACGCTTCTCATACGAGTTCAAGTTAACGCTATTGCTAGTGAGATATTCTCCGAGATTAACCATTGGTAAAGCAATTTTACATCCTTCTGGTGGAGCAACTCGTAATAAATAAGTATCTTTTACATCGTTAGCAACAAGATTCTCCACAGTAGAACACTATAAATAATATTTAAGCATTATACTATAAGATATCCAAATAAACAAAAATTTCAATGTGTAGAGACAGAAATGTTGCAATTAAGTAGATATAAGGATACCGTGGTATATTTTGCGAGTCGCCATCGCTGTTGCAAAAATATTAATAAACTTGAGAGGCGTCTCTGTATGGGGAGCAACGTACGAACTCTTGGATTCATGGATGCTGCTTGTACTTGCCACCATGCCATGTTGTTACGCGGTCGCAGTTCTATCGTTATCCTAGACGGTAATTTAATTTCTTCCTGCCAATCTGAAGTAAAACAGGCATATTCTAAAGTTCGATGTTGATTTTTATAAAAAAAAATGTATTAATATTTCTCTTACATGTGATTATTTATCGCAAATAATAAGACTGTTATACACAGATATATTATATAAATATGTGGAACTATTTTAATTTACTGTATACTTTTTTTGAAAAAAAGTATAAATTTTATGTCTCTTTAAATATTTACGATTAACATAATGCAGCACATATTAATGTCTTATTTCTTAAATATATTGAAAATTTCAGGTACCTTCTAACTGGTTTAACTTTCTAAGCGCTCTACATATTGGTGTTTTAATTCTCATAGTTTTTCCTCTAAGCCTGACTTGCGTAGATCCCCAATAGACCAATTCGTTTAATCTTAAATGAACTTTTTCGTGAATACGAGGTAATTTTCTTCTAAGTTCGCCATAATTTATTAGTCCATATAATTCCTGGGATGTTTTTTTGACATCTAAATGTAAGAGAATTATATCGTGTGTTTCACAGAATCATAATGTGTTTATACCTATCAATATAAATGTTTATATATATAAATTGTTATGTTAATACAAATACTTTAGCAACCTTCCGAAAATTTGAGATGTTTCGATATCTTCAGCCATGTTCTGTAATAAAAATGTCGAATTTGCTCTTTATTTTTTATCATGACGTCTGCGAGACCCCGCTTTTTGCCTTGACTTAGAAAGTAGCTTTGCAGTGCATCAAAATCTTTGCCATATTCATTAAGAGCTTTAAAAAAGGTATTTTTATCCTCCATAGACCACAATTCACAGGAACGTTTGAGAGATTTTACTTTAACTTCTGCTGTTTCTTCCTCTTTCGCATCTATGTTTAAACAAAAAAAGTTGTATTGTTCAATTTTAATATTATATCTACCAATAATTAAAATATATATTACGTAAATTATATGTTCAACACACCCTTTTTCTCCACGTTGCTAGGATCGTTGTCAATTTTGAACTTTTTAGTACCACGGACAACGCGCGCCTGCGTATTCTTGCTATCTGATAAAGACTTTGTTTCGGAGCATGTTTGATTCACTTGAGGAGCAGGAGTTGCATTGCTAAGTTCAGTATCTTCACATTTCGTAGAATCCTCCATCGTGTTATACGTTTCTTGTAAGCTCTAGAAGATGGACATTTAGAACATAAATATTTGTTTAAAATTGATGCTGAAGTAGTATTTTAAATTTAGAATAATTAATTGTCATGAATAACATTGTGAAGAAAATATAAAGAGAAAATATAAGCCACAACTTGTACAATAACTAATTTGTTTACAATGCTGCTGATTCTCTTTCTTTCATGGTATTTAATATGCTGTCAACCCTATCAAACTTTAGAGGTTTTTTGACACTTCTATTTCATATTTTCCGTTTGGAAGGGTTCGTATATCTTTATACGTTATAGCTTACCACTTTCTTTTAATTACTTCTTATCTTTCTTCTATATTTACTCATATCATACAGCCTTGATTGCACTATATTATTTTGCCTATTTCTCTTAGGAAGGTGCTGCTGATTCTTGGTCTAAAGTGTGTTTACTTTCTAGATTTCAGTGATCACTAATCTAGAATACTCTTCTTTAGTTTCCTCTTTCTTGGATAACCGTCCCAATAGACACATAATACCGTTTCTCTTTGTTTAACACTGAAAATTGAAGGAACTGCAAATTAACCTCTTTTATTCTTCTACTGTCAATCTTAAGATCGTTGAGATTTCTTCGCTTCACAGTTTAATTTCCTCTTTGTAGAAACAAATTGCATGCATACAAATAAAAATCTCTCTTTTGGAATACAGAGGATAGATGAAAAAGCTCTTTCTCAACGAATCATCGCATTAGTACATATGACTTTATTTACAACAGGTGTTAAGTGGTCATGACTAGAGTACCTGGTGTAAGAGTTTCGGAGTTCGGACACCGTCCGCCATTTTCGAGCTAACCGGGCGCTATGGTGCGCCTTTCAAAAACGTTCAAACCGGTTTACTATCTATGCAGTTTACTATAATACAAAAATGAATTTAATTTAATAATTTATATGTATTATATAAATATTATTATTGTTATTAATACATAAAACTGCAAAAAATAATAATAAAATGTATATTTTTGGCCTGAAATATATGACGGATGAATCAAAAATTGTCTAAACGATGTTCAAACTCTTGGTTGCGGAATTCTCGTAATGACATGATATGGTTAAATTATAATTTCCAATCTTTGCACCTGTTGTCACGCATAAAGGAATTATATGTTTAATTACCGTTTAATAAGACAATTTCCTAGTAAACAAATTCTAGAGAGATGTATTATTTTATTTCCATTTAATAAAATCTTTATAATATATATCAAAAGATTTAATATTTTATATTTCGCGTTTTGGATTTTTATTTTACTCGTGTATATTTATAACGAATAAATTATTGACGATGTGAAATAATTTATTATCATCTAGAGTATACGCATGCATCGCGATTCGCTACCACAGACGAGCCCTACCTGAGCCACTACGACCTGAACGGAGCGGTACATGAGTTTAAACGCCCCCTCCCGGCTCCCGCTCCGCCGCTCGATCCCCTTTACGAGGAGAAAGAGCTCGGCGGGGCCTATGGACGCTTCGCGGGCGCGCTTCGCCGGCGGGAAAGGTGCAATGCGGCGAGAGCGCGAAAAAAGGATCCGTCCGACAGACCGGCAGCGGCGGGGCCGCGGCAGTTGAGGCAGTTGTCCCGGTCGTCCGTTCGATATCGACGGTTAAACGCTCCGGAGCCTCCGGAGTCCACGGTGAGCGCGGCGCGTGACGGGAGTCGGGACGGAACGGAAAACGGAGCGGTCGATGGGACGGACGCCTGTCTGTATCGTGGCGGAGTGGAAAAGTGGAATTATCGGTCGCGCATAGTCCGTAGGTAGAATTCGCAAGTATATCGTTTTCGGTGGATCGACGAGCGGAGAATCCGCAGCTCGAATAGCTCGCGCGGCCCGCGCGGCCCGTGCTGGTGCCCGACGAAGATGGCCGCCTGACCGACGGTGTCCGGAGGACCGAGGATAATCGTGCGCGCATCGATCGCGTGCGATCGACCTCGGGAACGTTGAACGTTCGGCGATCGGCCACTCGCGTCCTTGGTGATCCTTGGGGTGAGTGTACTCTGAGTGTGCTCGCCCTCGCCGAATGTCGAGGTGGACGTTAACACTGGTTGACACGTGCGTGCCTGCGTGCGTGTGCCTAACGCCGGACGCGTTTTTGAAAACGCACAGGATCGAGTCGCCCCGCGGATGATGCTGCGATCGTGCTCTACTCCCACGGCTCTTTCTAAACGCTACGCCCGAGGGAAATGATGCTCTTCGATGTTCCTTGTTTACATGTTGTTCCTGGAAGTATAGAAGGTAACGTGTGAGCTTTGGAGGTGATGCTGAAAAATAAAAACATTCGCGTAATCTTGTGCCGTCCTTTAATATTACGTGGTATCGTTCCGAAGGAGGATCGCGATTTGCATGGAAATTTTTACCTTGACATTAATAATTCTATACATATATTGCTCCACTCCTAATTGTTCCGTGTTAATCGAAATACTGTATAGCATTAAAATTTACGTGTCCGAAGATTTGAAAGAAAAAACTGTAATAAAAAACAAACTCTGATTTGAAATGGATTATTCCTTCGTTCGCCCACGCTATATAAAGTCCACTCGTTTTAGGAAGTGGAGAGCGTTTTAACGCGCCGACGGACGTAACGGAGAATCCTGGCCCCGGAAGGTCCGTTACCTCCGCGAAGGAGGTAAGAGAGCGAGAAGCGGGTAGAAGAAGCGCCGTGCGATCCTGTTGATTTCCACGATTTTTACCTGGCGCAATTGCGAGAGAGCGCGGCGAGCTCAGAGCTGTAATATCAACGTGTGTCCGTCTGTCCGTGTGCGAGTGAAGAATTAGGAATTACGAAACCCGTCACTGCCCGCTGACTGAGCTACGCTTAAATTGCTAACGTAAACGTTTGTTATATATCAAATGCGCAAAAGGTATCTCGAATTAATGCGAAGCGAAGGAGTTTCGGTTTCACGGGAGAAACTCCGTGTAAGGATTTATGATCGTGAATCGCGATCTAATATTGAAATATATATCGAGAGAGGATTTTCTCTGCAGAGTGAAATTCCATAAAAGTTATTGGCTCGGTGTGAAACGAGGAAGCGCTTGCATCGAGGAAACTCCGCCGTACACGCGTGAAGGAGACGACGGAAAAGGAAAATTATCGAGGTCGACGGGAACTGAAGAGGAACCGTGCGCGAGAAATCTCGGTAATATCGATTGAAATTTCACACATTTATGCGAATAACAGGCATCACCGATTTCTTTCGCACCGCACAAAGTTGCTCGATAAAGAAAGTACAAGGCTTTTGGCTTTGTAGACCATACTTTCGTCAAGGAATCATCGACACGGGAACGAGGATATTCATTATCAAAGTACTTAAATTATTTAAGCACTTAAATGGAGATATAATCAATAATATCAAAGTACGTACAAATTTAACGAATTAGGAGGGTGCATTGCGACGGTGTATCTTGCGCAACGAATCAGCTGACGCGATTGGAAGCGGTGGTTCCAAGCGTCGCGATTCGCGATTCGGAAAGGATCAGTCGACACAGTGGGATCGTCCGGATGGGAGTATCGCCGCCGAGGGTGGCACTTCCTTGGAGCCGCACCTACCGCTAGGAAACGATAAATGGAACGCAGGGCCGACAGATACGGCGCGAGGGAGATGCGCCATTCGCGAAGTGAGGATCTGCTGGGCGCGATTTCCAGATCACCTAGCCCGTGCGTCGATCTACCGACCACGGCGTCCGAGGACGATCTAATCGCGGCCAGTGCCCTCCGGGACTCGGGCATCTACGACGAGGCCGTCGGCAGTGCCGGCATCGCAGGGCCGTCGCGGCGTATTCTCTCGTCGTCGTCCAGAACGGTGGGAGTTCCTGTCGATCCGGAGGACTCCATTCGCGACATCGTCACCGAGAACGATCTGTACAGGTTAGTGCGGAATAACTCATTTAAGGAGGGAGGGAACTTATATATACATTAGTGTCTTCTATTTCTACAATTTCTTCTTCAATTCTATTGCACATTTGGCAGTTTATTATTTCTTTTATAACAACAAATAATTTTTTAGAAGTCTTTTAGATTTTGAAATTTTTCTTTTTATTGCCTATTCATAATTTGCATTTCTTCACAATTTCTATTTTTTAGTTTTGTAATTTTTTTCTTAAATTATCTTTTTTTTGCTCATAACTCTTTTATTTCTCTCTTTGTATGATTCTTCTTTATTTTTCTCTTCATAGTAAGTAGATTAAGAAAATTTTTTCTGTTATGAACGAATTTTCTGGAGAGCAAAAGTCACTCAAGACTTTGTCTATTTCTAAATCCATAAATAAGGGACACTCTATAATATACATATGTAATTTATTTCCTTCAACTGATGTAAGTTGAAGGAAATAAATCCAAGTGGATTTGGTTTACAATTTTTCCTAACACTCATATTATCCTTACTACATACTTCCTTTATTCTTATTCGACCTATTTGTTGCTTCTCTGGTGAAAAACTCACAAATGCTTTCAGATGAATAATTAGAGAGGATAGATTAAAGAATAGTTGAACGCGAGGATTTTCAGAATATTTCAATATCCGTATATATGAAAATTTCTGCTTAATTACACAGATATTTTCTCATATTTAATTACAGATTTTTACAAAGATGTGTTGGCGGGAAAAATCTGAAATATTTTATTATTATTTTGTCTGTTTTTTTTTAACGTTCCATATCATATAAAAAATCTGAAAAATTCTGTGCATTCTGAGACATTCTAAAAATTTTTATAGAAATTCTAATTAATAATATGATTCTGATTAATAATATGAAAAAAATCTGAGACATTTTTCCATTGCCTATGCTTTTTTGTTCTAATAACTTCTCTTTCTTTCCACAATTTTCTTAACACATTTCCTTTTACATTATCCAAATTATCGCTCCATATTCTTTCCAATACTTTTTTATACGTAACTCTTTAAACCAATCCTTAGTCCAATAACACTTCTCCATGTAATGACTCATACAATCCTGCCCTTGCCCGCAAATTATACATACCGTTCTCTCCTAACCAATGTTTATTCCCCTCCTCCATATTACCACACCTCAGGCTTATCATCTTACACTATCCCATCTATTCAACTTGTCAACATTTTCAGGAGAGAGAGTACTTGTACTAGTTGAGGGTATTACTATCGGAATACCACTGTTTTAATATTTTTTTTAAGCAGAATGTTATCCGCACACTTTGAGCTATATAAGATGATTTTTTACTCCTCGTTATTTTACTTATTAATATAAAAACAACAAGCCACGACAGAACGTATTGCACGATTGCACTATATTTATATTTTGTCTGCAAATGAAACTTGCGAAAGGATAGCTAACGTAGAAATGTTATAGAGGAATAATAATCGAGATAAATTAGAAATTCTCCTCGCGAAACATCCTCGATGAAGATAAGATCCATTCCAAACAATGATGGTAATTATAAACTTCCTAGTAATTATGCAAAGATATAGAATTATCATTATCGTTTTTGTTATGAACGAATCTCCGTAAAGTCGATTGATAAACACACACATGAAAAGAGATTTGTCACTAATGATCTATTTTACTTTCACAGTTGCGTACCTAATTTTGTAAAGTTAAATATGTAATTCAAATGTTAGAGTATTGCCGATTACTCAACTACGACGGGGATGGCCTTGGCGCTACAAGAAAATCATTACGATCTGCTTATCAACGCAATCAAGAAACGGAAACAAGCGTCGTTTCTTTTCTAAATGATCGGGAGTGGCTTCCGGGAATCGTGGTCACTCAACGGGATAAATCAAATATTATTTTGATCGCTCCTTATTATTTCGTGATGCGAAGTAGTAACGAGGACCATACAGAAAGTATTTAGTACATGGGTGTGTTTTAAAAATGTGTCAGGCTTGAAAAATAAATGCGTGGAATATAATAGCCTCTAATGATTATGTCATCGACTATCGAATACGCGCCGCAGCCTTGACGCGAGCCTCGTATTTCCGGAGACCCAGATGACTTTCGCGCTTCGCAACTCGTCGAGGGCCCCGAGACCCGAGATGAGCGTCGCGGGGCCAGCCAGTTCGGTCCCACTCGCTCGTCGGCTGCCGGAAGAATTGTGTGCGCGCCTACGACCGGAACGCTGGCTGGCTCCGAGGCGTACGAATCAGTCCAAATCGGCCCGAACGACGTCTGCCCGGCCGCGTAAAAGCGAAAGTTCGCGGGGACCAGTTCGCTGGCGAACGTGAGCGAGCGAGCGAGCGAGCGGACGAGCGAGAAGCGGAGAGGAAGCCTCTCGACACGCGGTGAAATCGATTTCGAGCGCGAGACGTGAAATCCGAAGGCCTAAGGGCTCGAAGTTGGATAAAAGCGCGTGCACATCCGGTTTCGTTTCTCCCGCTGCAGGATAATAATTGCTAGGCAACAAATCGCGAATCTATCGCAGATGGCTGATATTGCGATGCACGACGACGACGTGTACAACGAGAGACGCGTATCCGCGTATGTTATGCATGATTTAATAGAGAGAGTCCAATGGATCTTTTTAAAGATCCTATAAATGTTTATTTTTTATATATCTTTTTGCTATCTCTAACGATTTGTCTTTTCTGCAGATATGTCCTGTTCAAGCGGCATTATGACAAATATGTGGACCTCGCGGAAAAGTACAAGGAGGCGAAGAGTGTCGCTTACTACTTGGAGGAGCGATATCATGAGATCAAGGTATGTGAAAGCGTCTTTTTTGCCTCACGAAAATCTTTCCGCGTAATTCAATCTAACATTATATGGACAATTTTGATACAATGTTAAATATTTTTTCTGATCCAACTTACTATGTACTATGTACAAGATGTCCTAGAATTGGTGATAAAAGCGGAAAAGGGAGTGGTTCTGCATGAAAAAATACGTCGAACGTGTAGAATAAAATTTTTCCATACGAGACTTTGTTTTCCAGAAAAAAATATGTAAAGATATATTGTTGTATTTTTTCTGATTTATCGAATTTTATTAATACCATTTTATTAATTTATTATAATGAATGGCATTCACTCCTCCGTGCTTTTGTGCTATTTTATAACATACAACAAAGGAAAATTGCACCGGGCTTTCCCACGTTAAATCGCGATAGCAGGCTCATTGTTAGAACAGCATGATACGCCTATTCCCACGGTACATTTTGTTACTATTGTGGAAATAATTTGATGGGTTCTCGCAATTTTATTTGCGTATTCTCGCCGTCTTTACAAACCTACTTTAATACCAATTTTAAATATATTACCGTCTCTTTCACTTAATTTTACTCTTCTTTTAATTCAATTGTACAATGAAATCGGTTTCTTCGTGCTTCAAGACTTTGTGCGTTATTTTAATAGACGATGAAAGCTACATTTCGTTTTTCCGCAATAAAAAGTAATAACAGTTGCGATAATATAGCATCTTATCTGCTTGTTGCGAAATAATTGATTCAGAAATTAGAAATTTTTTTAATTTGCCGCCAAGTTTCTTTCGCTTAATTTTTTAATTTCTAATTACCTAATTTTCGTTACAAGGAAGAACGTCAGTGAAAATCTGTCATTAATCAGTGTCACGCATGATGGGGACATTCGTGAATCCTTTTAAGATAGAATACTGTGCGAAATATCTCGTTGCTCAAGCTTTGCTCTTTTAATTTCTTGATAGAAATAATGAGACAGCCTCGCAAATTAGTAGCCACGTTTTCCATCTTCTAATTCGTGAAAAGAAAACGTGAGACAGTATAAGACTCCTGATATCCGATGAAGCCAAATGAGAGTCGAGCAGTCCTTTGTACCTTATAATCTAACGCGGAAGACAAATCGCATCCTATATAAGCGTTAATGTGATTTGTGTCGCGATCGCGACGATAATTATCAAGATGCATCTAGTTCTTCCGCGATTTCTTAGCGCACGATGATATTATCTCGCCGTTTGATTGTGAGTCAGTCTGGCGCAGTGAAATCGAGTCTCCTTTCTTATAACGTTACCTGCGAATTGTGTTTTCGTGAAACAGGAAGAACATCCGCGATGAGAAGAACTTTATGAGAAAAGAACCGATCGATAAAAAAAAATTTACTTTTTCCGTGAGAGGTTCTTTTAATAAGTTTATCTTTATTTTATTGTCTCTATATCTTGATGTGTGATTTGATATCTGGTTTATTGTTTCTGCCATTTACGAAATCTCTGATTGATATCAATCGCCAAGAATTTTAATTTATTTGTTTTGTCTTATATCCAGAGTTGTATTCTACGAATTAAATTAAAATGGATTGTTTCTAACGTATTCTGTTCTCTTAATTCTTAAAAAAGAAATTTATTTTATTATTTTGACTTATTTTGAGCCGTAAAAGACAAGCCGCCCTTCCCGTCTTCTATTTTCGAATGATATCTGAAGCAAAATCTTAAATCTTTATGTCATAGAATTGTTTGAAAACTCTTAAAGGGGAGGATATCTAATCTCGATCTACTATAAGCGATATGATAAAAGCAATCGCATAATTGTATATAATGTATTCGACTTAAAAAGAGATTGCCTTTGAACGAAAATAGCAGTTAGCTTGCCTTTTATTTCACTTTTCGGCCGCGTTGCACATCCTTCGACTCGTTTTTCGCTTCAACTTTTCATTACGGGACTTTCTTTGGGATTAACATTCCTCACCTCATTTCCCAGATAAGGTTTCCCCGTGAGATCAAACGAGGCGTGACTCGAAAAAAAGATTGCGGTTTGACACACGAGCTCCGATGTCGATGCCTCGTATTTTTCTCTGCAGCATCCTGTTTTCCCAGTGCTCCACACTTCCACACCTCGTTCATTTGATTGCATGAAAGTTTTTGTACGGTTAAGTTACATGCAAGTTGTAACGCATCGAACAGTTCATGCGAAGCAATAAAAAACAAGATAAGTAGGTACATGGTTTAAGAATCAAGGGTCAACGATAATACAATTTTTGGTCAACGATAATACAATTTTACTTCATAATACAATGCTCTCTAAAGCCAACGAGACACAATAAATAGAATATTATTTTTATTGTGTGATTATGTAGCCTTATCATTAGCCGTTTTCTTCCATTCTATTACAATTTTGTTGGTCAATTTTCTCTGATATGTTAGGAATTTTAATGAGGCTAAAAACTGACTAATACGTTAATTTGCAATCCTGATTTTTTATTTAAGTAATATTGGTATTTAATTTTATGAATATTCATTGCAATCTCTTTGACCTTATTATTAGAGCGTTTTTTTTTTTATTACCTATATTTTGTCTTTTAACGCTCAGCTGTGCGTTTCATGTCGACAAATAAAACTTAAAAAAGTTTATGCCTCGCAAGCAGTTATTATATTAATTATAATTATTTTGTTAATCGGTCTACGTGTTTCCTCTCGGCATTTCCGGCTTGCGATCTTCCCGTTCCTCGTAGTAAGAGAACTTGCCAGAGGAGCCTGGCATTCTCGGTGCGCCATAGCTGGCGTTCATCAACCTCTCCAGCCTCGCTTTACCTACCTAGTTGACCTACAATGTGGCTGACTAGCCACCGCTAGACAGAACTAAAAGCGGCAGAGGGGAAGTGCTGAGCGTGCGTCATCGGTCGGTGTCATGCAATTGCGTCAAGTCGAGCCAGACGCGGGTCACCGGCGATTGTCGACGCACATCGATGTCGATTATACAAAATCACTGAATAAAATCGTCCGAAGCACTTCTGGAACGGAATGTCTAACGGAAAGGCCAGCGCGAATTTTCATAGAACGGAAATTTCCGACAAATCTAAAGTTTTGAAATGATATTGACGCGCAGCTTATATAGAGACATTTTATATAGTCGTGCCATATAAATTCTGTTTTTAAGAAAAATAGACTTATATATAACTAAAATAAAAAGCAGCATGAAATGTTTACCTATTGTTGTTTAAATTGACCAATCATAGTACAGAAATAATTATAACTATTAAAAATGTTCACCTTTTTACACACACATATTTCATAAATTTCCTCAAACGGTCGGAGCCTTCACCAAATTAGTTTGCAAAATTCAAGTTATTTCATTGAAGGCTTAGAACAAGTCTTTTCGTTTAAATTTTAGAACGTCTCAATACAAGCTTTTATTAGAATTTAAAGATATTTTAATCTTTAAAGTTACGTTAAAGTTGTTTTGGATTTTTATGTTTTAATTCCATTTTCGTATTTAGGGACTCCAAAAATCTTAAAAAATAATTAAACGAGACATATTTCTCTTCTCCAAAAAGGTCAAGCATGAAAAAATTAAGAAGCTATATATATCAGGATTTAAGATATTACTTTTTCAAAGATAGATATTTATTAGACATTAGCACTTTAACTACTGACATTATTCGAAAGTTTCTATTTTTTTTTCATGTAAAAGAATTACTTCACGTGAAATTCTTTTTTCAAAGGCCGAGCGAGACAGGTTGGAGGAAGCTCGAAGGCACTTGGAAAGACGACTGGAAGGTTGCGAGACGGAACTTCGTGGCAAGGAGGACGAGCTCTTCTTGCAGCTGGAGAGAGGTTTGCGGCTGGAAGAAGAGATCGAACGGGCCAAGGCCGAGAGGGACAGCTATGTGGAGGCGCAGCGTCGACTGGAACAACAACGGGAATCGGCTTTTCGTCGTTTGCGGATGCAGCTCGAGCAGAACGAAGTCACAAGACGAGATCTCGAGAGAGCGCGCCAAGATGTTGTTCGCCAAGCTACTATTATCCGTATCGAAAGAGACACCTTGGAAAGAGAAGTGAGTGTTTAAATTGAGTAATGTGTCTTGCGTCACTTTATCTAAAAAAAACTTCATTTTCTTTACCTTTACACATGTGTTCCATCTCTGGAGTTCGCGAATCGTTTCCTTTTCTCGTACGCTCCTCTGTTCCTCTGTTCCTTATATACCTTACATATAATATATGACATTGATTGAAATTCCGTTTTTTTCGATTGTTTCCTTCAGAATGAGATGTTGCGGCAGAGATTGAGGGTGGAACAGGACGAATTAGGAGCGGAGCGACGCCGTCGGGAAGAAGGCGTTGCAGCATTAACGAGAGAGACAGTCGCATTGAAACACGCAACGCGTCATTTGAGTGCCGCGACGTTTCATGCAACGTCCTGCCGGAATCGTCGCCGATGTTCCATCTGCATATATGCTAGACGCACCTTTGCCAACATCGACAATTATCGTGACAAGTGGGTAATATCTATCAAAATTTTTATTGAGGAAAAGCGATGATTTTAATACACTAGCTCGTATTCAGTGTCCGAAGACGATGTATTTTAAGCGCCAAAACTTTGTTCTTTGCAGTGGGAATCTCTTGCAGTGCCTTCAAACGCCCTTACAAGATCTTCGTAATTGGTTACGACCTAGCATGTCGTCGGCCAGCTCGTCTCGAGTACCGCAAGTCGAATCATCCATTGCCGATCGGGAAATTTCTTACATCGACGACTCCAGTGCTGATAGTAGCAGCAACGGCAGTACTAACAGCCGCAGCTGCAGTAGCAGTACTAGCAGCAGCAATAGCGCTTACGACGATGATGCATATCCGAGCACTCCAATAGCCGAACCTTCCCTTTCGTCGGCCACTTCTAGCGTCCCGCATACAGCCAGGGCCTTTTCTTCGGATTCAGGGTTTGTTCAGTTAAATATTACAATAATGATGATGATAGTGAAAGATCGGCCGCACCTGATTTTCATATTAATTGTTTGTCAGGTTTTCCTCAGAGATAGGAGATCGTAGATCGCGATGTTTCGACAACGTTGGCAGCAGTACCAGTAGTAGCAGTGGCAAAAGCAGAAATATCAGCGAGTCGTTAGACAGCAACGAAATCGAAGATCAGGGTGCGAGTGGAAGAGACGGGCTTAGCCGCTCGAGATGGACTTCCTCCTTCCGTAGACTACTCGGACGGAAATCGAAGAGTAAGCACGACCGTTCCTCAGGAACAAGCAAGACTGATGAACCGCAATGAATTATTTGTACTGAGACAAAGACTCAACATAAATACATTTATCCCGTCCTCCTCCCCTCTTCCAAAACAACCTCTGCGAAAAAATTCAGTTCTTAATTCGAAATGAAGCAAGGTACGTCTTTGCGAACTGGTTGAATTCTTTTCGTCGGAAAGTGTTGAAACTGCCGAGGGTTGCATTTCTTTTTTAATATAAAACGCAGATGAATTTATATATGGATTTAGGGATCCTGGAATTTTTAAGAGAATAAACTATGAATAATGCATGTTCTCGAAACTTCCTGTTTCCAGAGATATAATCGTGATTTTATCTTTTTCAATATTATGAACTAGAATAATTTAGAGAGAATAATTCAGAAAGCAAAGATATCTTATAAAATATTAGAAATGACATATAATTTCTAGAGTTTTTTATTTTCTTCTTCTCTCGATAATGTTTTACGTCAGGAATTTTTTAGTAAAAATTATATCGTACTCCAGAATCCAGAAATTCTAACAATAAGTATAGATCCATGATGTAGGAATTGAATATTGTATAAAAAAAAGGAGTTAAATTATTAGAAACAATCGAAGTTTATAAGTATTTATTAGAAAAATGTTTAGATGGGTTTTAAAAGCTTTGAATTTTAAAATATAAGATTTTCATGTTTTAGAATGTAATTTTAAAATATTTGGTTTAAATCAAACTATATAATAATAGAGAAACGCGTTATTGTTTGCATTCCGAAAGTTTCTTGTATTGTTACGTTTTATTGTTATCACGGCGATTGTTGTTGTATTTGCCAAAGAATACAGTGGCTTATAAGCATCATCGATTAATCGCCATTCAATTGGAAGTTTTAAATTCACGACAATTTTTGTCGTTCGTCAATATTATATCGTTTGCGACGAAAGAACCAGTCCTTTAAATAGGTACGTGTGTGGTGAAAATGGTCGGACCAAATTGCTGACATGTCACAATCCTGTTAATGTTGTGAAATGTAGGAAATTCCAATATATGAATATTACGCAAATAAAAATATGTATTCGATAAAGGGCGTTTTTCAAAATATTTTCTATAAATGTTCTTCTCTCTCTCTCTCTCTCAAATTAAAAAATTTCCTAAGAATTAACATTAAATTTTAATATAGTTACAAAATGGACAAGAGTATTACGGGATTTTGTTATTAATCCAAAAATATGCAATTAAAAATAAATCTAAGCGAAATATTATAATATACTATATTTATAGGTATTGGGGGGAAATTAATTGAATATGAGTTCTCTTTAAAAAATTAAAGATTATTTACGATCTATGAAATAATGACAGAACTTTCAAACATAAATGTATGAAATATTTGTGAACTTTTAATAATTATTATTCCAAGTAGTGGAATAATGATCTTTGTGGTTACGAACAATGCGCAATTATAATTATACTCTGAATTAACAACTAGAAATTATTTACGGCTATAAATATCTGCCGGAGTTACAATTTTCTGAATTGGTATTTAAGAGCACTTTATTCTTGTTTTATTATCGACATCATGTAACATTGCTATCCGTAGGCGTAGGGCGTAGTATCTGTCATTTAATTATTATTAAAATCTAATTTTATCAGTCTTCGATTTAGAATAATAATGAAACTTTGATTTAAAAAATATCTTGTCATAAATGTCTGTTATCGTAATTGTGTCTATTTGGAAATGCAAAGATTAGGTACAGGCGAATATTGCTCATCGCTAAGTTCGTAAGTAACACAACGATATAGTACCACATTTTAAGAATCCACGAATTACAATTAACACTTTGATAAAATTACGATTAATTTAATAGATTAATTTAAAAGAATTTAATAAATAACAAAATAACACCCGCAACCTTAAACTCTGTTTAAGGTAGAATTAACATAGATAAATATTAATTTATTATTTGATGCATGGTAAGAAATATTAGATTAACAATTTGAATTATACAGAGTTAGAAATCTTAGTTGTACATACGTAGTAGCCCATTGAATCGATCGCTGATTGTTAATAAAAGTTTAATTGAAGTCGATCGTCTAACGTTTAGACAAAGTTGCGATTCGAATAGAAATTATTTAACTTTTTAATAATAACCGATATTATACATATTGCTTTTTGAACAACATTCTTCAATCTCACGAAATTTTTTTTCTGTTTCTTTTCTTCGTATAATTAACATATACAAAATCTGTCAATTATAGTGTAGGAGGAGGAAATGGAATAATCATATTTAAATTTGCAAATATATATCTATAAATATATATATAAGTATATCAATTTTGCATGTTTATTTCACATATGCTTTTTGCATATGCAAAATTGACACCTATATATTAGTTAAAATCAGCTGGCAGATATTATCGCAACTTTATTTTATTTTATTTCCGCTTTGATTAAAATTGACTGTAACAAAATAAGAATTTTTATAATATATTCCAGAGCTACATCATTGTAAGTTATAATTGTTGGCATAATAAGCGATGTTTCAGTTTTTTAATTGAAAAAGCCAAGGAGAAGTTCAAAGTAATAATAATTATCTTAATCTTTCCTCGATTGTGTGTTCCTATTTCCGGATCAGCGACATCGTGGCGACTCCGTGATGTCTCCGTGATGTTTTCCAGTACGTTCCCCCATTCACGACGAATCCCGCCTTCAAGCAGAGAAACCGATATATAGCACCAGCGTAGAGTCCACTATAGTCCACTATGTACCGCATTCGCCGCTAAAAACTCTACCAGTGCGATTTTAGTGCGCGCCGCGAGCATTTGAACGTTCTACAACAAACGTTCTCAAACGAATGTTCTCTGACGCAACAGGTACGCTTACCTATTAATAGATCGGCGGCCAGGTCGACGAATTGCACAAATTCGCAAGCGATCAGCTAGTTACGCTTCTTGCGACAAAAAGAAAAGTTTTTGGCAGAATTTTTCGCGGAGGAATAGTGTTTAAAAGGAATGCGGACCAAGACCTTGATTTTGGAGCGAAGTTATATTGTAAGTCTAAAATTAACACGTTCGCTACCGCTGGAATACAATTGGCACCGCTACAGACTTTACCTTTACGGATACGCACACAGTATATGCTGCGTACATTTTCACTTAAGTACGCACGCATAATATAAACAGGAAAACAGGCAACTGAACATGTTACATAATAAAGTGTCACATATGTATGACGATATAAAGTTGTGTTACACATGTACGATTCTCTCATGAGAATGGATGCGTCACACACATGTGACACATGATAGCGGACGTGTTAAGATTAGCTAATGTGATCAAAAGTAAAAACACTGCAGTGAGCGAATCACTAATAATAAAGGAATCTTTCACGTGTGATGCAAATTATTTACTATTTAATTGCTTTTATTGTGAATAAATAATTGTTTTTAACAAAGATTTATTTTAAATTATGTCTAACGTTTGACAAACTATGTCTGAAAAACAATAAAATTGGCGTTTCAATGTTTTTTTAAACCAAGCAATGACTTACAACGATGTAGCTCCGGAATACAGAAATTCTTATTTTCTTACAGTCAATTTTAATCAAAGCGGAAATTGAATGAAATAAAATAAAATAAAGTTGCAATAATATCTGCCAGCTGATTTTAACCAATATAGATATTAATTTTTCATATGTACAAAGTTATATTAATTTTACTAATATATGAATATTTTAATCAATATTTTAATAAAAAATAATAAATATTAATTCAGGAAAGAGAGAGAAAGAGAGGGGGGCAGGAAGGAAGATAAAGCAGGAATGATATAATTTATCTCGCACAACTCCCACGACCTAATTAATACCGTTTAGACTGTTCATAAAACGCTATACCAAGGAAAAAAAGAGAAAAAAAAATAGAAAAGAAAGAGGAAGAATATAAAAATATGAACAATATGAAGTAGAAATTAACAAGTTACTGTGCCACTTTTTTGGTCGCTCTTAAAAGGCGAGACACTTAATTTCCTTATCGGTTATCTGTATATAAGTGAAACGTAGACAACAATTTGCTGAAGGTGATGCGAACGCTTATTATTTTATTCAATCGATGATATCGAACACTGAACAGACCGATTATTCGAAGGACACGTGCCCACTTGTTCACTTTTAACAAATCGAAAACATTCCTCGATGCAAATTTTACGTAACTGCAAAGATATGGTAAACAATCTTTTTATTGTACACATCCAGAAAAAATAAAATAGTTCTGCCAACTATTGTAACAACTGACTTAAGTAAACTAGTATTATAAAGTCATAAAAACAATAAGTAACTTTGAGAACTATCAAAATGAACGATCTCACCAACAAATGTGATATGTTGAATATTAACATGTACAATCTAGGATTATCAAACAAAACATGTATTTGTCTCGTATAGTAAAATGTTATATTATTTTAGAAAAGCAGTGGCACACTGGACAAATCTTCGATTCGTTTTATCGCCTATATGATCATTGCAATTAACGTTAAGGACCTGCTCTTACCCTCTCAAGTATCTCTTATCATTCTTTTTATCTCCGCGTTTATCTCGTGTGGACATGAAAAAACCTATACTGCGAGAAATAATGTTACATTGCTAACAGAATAGATATATATCTAAAAAGAATAATTGTTCCTATATCAGATTTTTTTTCAAAATTTTGAAACATCTTTCAAAATCAGAGGGGGTTTCTATTTTTATATAAAAATATCTTTTCTTTTAATTTTTCAATTTCTACGTTCCTATTTTTATCACATTCTATGTACTGTTTTAACAGAAATTTAATATAGTAATATATGTATTTGAATTATTCTCGACGCAATTTCAACTGACATATAACATTGAAACTACAACGCATGAGTCATATTTATGACTTGTCTATTTGTGTACATATTCCACACGTTGTGTGGCGTCAAATCTCCCGTATAGGTACATTTAGATTTTTTTTCGAGAATTCGATAGCTTATCACATTGCGTAATAAACTTATTACACGATACGCATGTACTCGTAACTCGATTCGCAATCGAGTTGTATTCCGCGTAATGATCTAATAAACAAGTTCCAGCAAGGTTTCAATGTAATGACGTACTTACTGTATTTATGTCGTAGCCAGATTACAAAGTCCGCTGTTTTATAAAACGTCTAGGCATTTTATAAAGTGCGGCCACATTCTCAAATCATGGTTGAAAATAAAATGTTTTACAATCTGGCTAAGAATTTTAGTCGTTTCATAAAACGCTAACAAGCGACCCGCCACATTATCAAACGCAACGATTTGTACATTGTTTTAGAATCTGGCTGGTTTATTTCAGTCATTTTATGAACTGTCTTTATAGAATAATCATTTATAGAAAATTAATAGATAAATATAAAAAATTAATAGGTAATTATGTTATAATATTAATAGGTAATTATATGTATTTTTAAATAAGAAAATTTTCAGGCTTGTATAAACACATTTATTACGATTAAGATTTTATAAAAAGTAACATCAGCCATAGTTTATAGAACTTAAAGCAGTGAATCGTACATATATTGAACAGTCTTTTTGTTAAAGCAGAGAATAGTTGGTATAGAAAAGTATATACCTAAAGTACTCTCTGCTTTAACTGTAATTGTACAATTAAAGATAGTGATTGTGGCCCACCTACACAACAATTGGTTTGAATTGCACGAAATACGAAACGTCGGTAAAAACGCGCCGTTCATAAAATGACTGAAATGAACCAGCCAGACAGAATCTAAAATGGATGTACAAATCATTGCGTTTGACAATGTGGCGAGTTGCTTGTTAGCGTTTTATAAAACGACTAAAATTCTTAGCCAGATTGTGAAACGTTTCATTTTCAACCATGATTTGAGAATGTGGCCGCACTTTATAAAATGCCTAGACGTTTTATAAAACGGCGGACTTTGTAATCTGGCTACGACATTTATAAGACGTGTTTAAATTACAATGTTTTCTCGAAAAAGAATTAGGGAATAGTGAAGCAAATATTTCTCAGCAGCGATCAATACATTTTTCATTTTTTTATTTGTTGAATAACTGATATCGAATTAATAACTTTTGAAGAAAGATCACGAAATTTATGATTAGTTATCCGGAGAAGTATTATATTATACTGCGAATGTGGTGATAAGACACACACACACACACACTCTCTCTCTCTCTCTCTCTCTCTCTCTCTCTCTCTCTCTCTATCTCTCTCTATCTCTCTCTGTGCGGTCACACATTTATGATCGCTGAAGATTATATGCGTGTAAGTGATATAGATCATGCTTATTTTACTTTATCAGCGGACATACTCCGCGGAAGTTGGGGAATTGGGAATTTTGGCGAACAAGATATCAAACGTTTTTGTTATGGTTAGATAGTCTAAATAATCTGCTAAAAATAGATTTCGCAGGGTACAATCGACAGACAGGTATTGTGTTCATTCTATAAACAGTAAAAGATTATTGAAAGGAAAATTTCACATATTACATTCAGATTTAAAAATGTGCCCTGAAAAGTTTTTCGCGTATTGCAGAGAATGAGTCTATCCAGTTTTAACGAGCTTCTCATGTTTAATTAGCCCATATATTAGAAAGTACGATATGATTTTTGTCTATAATATGCGCGGCTTTATATCACTCTGGGCGTAGTACAACACGGTCGATGATAGTCGATCGACACTTTTGTCAAAAAGCCATCAAGCTGTCTTTTGACTTTTTAGTCGATATCAAATCGATAAGTATGCGCGCTCTCTAAAAGCGCGATTCAATCGTTTTTTTTTTTATAAAAAACTGATTGTAAAACATAAAAAATCGATACGATAAAATGAATAAATAGAAAAAAATATTCCGATCCATCCAATAGTTGACTACGTTTACACCCTGAATTTAGGCCGCGGCCTATACCCCAAATTCGACCTAAATTATTTAGGCCGCCTGCTGTAAACACTTATTGATAGGCGACCCGACCTGGCTTTAGGTCAATCCTCGTATTTTGGTGACCTGACCTAAAATAGGGCGTTATCATTTGCGGTGTAAACGCACGATCACGCGCGATGCGACCTAAAAGCTTTATTCAGCTTTTTTTCGCTGCAGTTTCAGACTGAGCTGTCACTAAACTGGTGAAATCGTGACTTCAAGGCGTGTATTATAAAACTTTTCGTAATATATTTCGATCGGAACTATTTCGTTTTCCTTAGAAAATATTATTTCAATAGACATTTAGGAAATAAAACCAAACCATACACGACGTGACTTAAAAACTTATTTATTTGCTTACTCGCGGGTTCGCTGCAGTTTCAGACTGAGCTGTCAAAATAGGTCGAATGACCCAAATACGACCACGTCTTTCGGTGTAAGTCACGGTAAAGGTCAGTCCGCGATCAGGTCGCTGGGTGTAAACGTAGTCAGTTTCGAGAAAAACGCGTTTAAAATTTTAAGTATATACTTAGCAACATACAAATAATTTCTTTTGACTTATATAGAATTATCTATTCCGTATAGCGTATAGCAAGCCCTTTGTAGACGTAACAAAAGAAAAACATACGGGCGAACGTACACACACGGGGACAGATGCCTAGCCATCTAATGCCTAGCCATCATTGTCCCGGTCTGTACATCTTTATTGACTCGTTCAGTGATTGTGACGCCAAACACTTCTCTAAAACGCTGTAATTTTTTTATCTTTTCGAATTCACACTGTAAGAAAATGCAAAAATTGATTCTTTTTGCCTGTCTCGGTGTATGTCCCTTTTTAATTAGAATGCAGTTAACACCAATCTACTCCAATATTCTGCTTGAATCTGTCGGAAAACTGCTAACATACCTACTGCCAACATTTTGCTTATTGGTTTATTTGCTCTGAATTCCGTTTATTCCTCCACCTTGTTTAAAATGGATAAGAAATCAATATACATATATCATTAAGATTGTTACATATATGGTCATCTGACTACGCTTTTTGTTTCTTGAAATTTATCTGTATCAGTCACCGTGACAATCCGTTCTTCTATATAAGTCTATTTTTATCCGACAAGACAACTATGTCGTTCAGCTGAAAGTTTGCTGCACTCACGAATTTATTATTTGATCTGTTCTCTTATTAATTGTTATTTCTTTTTAACCCCATTGCTCAACATTACAATCTTATATATTACGACAAAATGTTTTAGTGATACGATAAAAACGTAAGGTTATAAAATTAACATATATGTATAGTATAGTAGCAATTGCGTTCGTATGAAAATTGCGACGACTTATGTAGAAAGACTAGATTTTATACATACGAAGAACGGACGATGCAAGCGGATGATCAAACGTGGCATAAAATTATAATTTTTCTTGTATTTCTTTGCAATTAGATAATAACGAAAGAGTAGACAATTTTTATGGGAAAAATGGAACAATCAAATTACACGTCACCACACTCACCACAATATAATAATTCTTATCAGGAGCCACCACCGTCAATAACGCCACTATCAATGCCACCACCACGTAAGTATAAAATTATGAAAAAAAAGATCTTAAATAAAAATTATATTACAATATAGAAGACGAGTGCTTAAATACAATATTTTGTGTATACCTAATTATCCAAGATTAATATATTACTTTAATGTGACCACAGATACGGCACATACAATTGTAACGGGCGTGACTTTATTTAGCCAGGAAAGTCAACATATGAACTGTCCATATTGCCATGCTACTATAAGTACGCGCGTAGAATCTGAATCAAACACGAAAACACATCTGATTGCGCTACTCCTCTGTTTATTCGGGTAAGATTTTGAAATAGAGGGTAAAAGAATCTTCCCGGAAAAAGGTATGATTAAATCTGACGTTCTTTTCCAGATGCTGGTGTTGTGCACCGTGTCCTTATTGCATGGATTCTTGTCTAGTCCACAAGCATTACTGTCCAGCGTGCAACTCTTTCCTTGGAGCATCCGAAAATTAATCAATTCCTCTTATGTGATAGAAAATATAAGAAGATACTGCAGATTTATATTATCATCAGTTAGGATATACGATTCATGAACAAGGCATTGTCCTTACCACGTATTTCAAATAAACCGTTGTCGAATTATCCACACGTAAATTAGTATAAAAAGAATTGTTGTTCACAATATTACGAAGTGTGCGAATAGGTATAATTAACACACACACACGCACACAAAGGAAAGGGGGAGAGAAAAGTTCTTACTCTTTTATTTTTATAAATAATGGTAGAAAAGAGAGATTATATGTAAGTTACATGCGCTTTATAAGTGTTTTTTATACTGTTCGCGGTATTTTTTATCAATCTGTAATCTTGCATTGTAAATGGAAATATTATAGAAAAAATTAATGATTCTTTTAGACATACGTGTCTAAGAAACATTTTAGAAACGTGTTTACGTCTTTATGCGTGCAATCTGGAATACTATACTATTAAATTATACATACGTGCATAGTATGATATATTATAATATAATTTATATATTATAATACCAACAAAATTGATTACAAGACTTTAAATTTCTTGTCAAAAAGTGGATAATTACAGTATTATATTACTTTCAAAGATATTTCTTAAACATTAACACTTTAACTATACTGACGTGTTCTAAAATTTCCATTTTCTTCACGTAAAAGAATCACGTAAAATCCGTTTTTTAAAGACCGAGCGAGATAGATTAAAAAGGAAGCTTAAAGGCATTTGGAAAGACGAGAAGAAGGTTGCGAGACGGAATTTCGTGGCAAGAAGGCAGCTCGAGCAGAATGCAAATTGAATCATACATTGACAATCGGGAAATTTCTTACATCGACGAATCCAGTGCTGATAATAGCAACACTAACAGCCGCAGCTGCAGTAGCAGTATTAGCAGCAGCAATAGCTCTTACGACGATGATAATACGATAGCCGAACCACACCAAACCTTCCCTTTCGTCGGTCACTTCTAGCATCCCGCATACAGCCAGGGTGTTTTCTTTGGATTCAGGGTTTGTTCAACCAAAAACAAATATTACAATAATGATGACGACATGCAATAATGAAAGTAGGGCCGCACCTGTTTTTTCATATGCATATTTATATAATATGTTTGTTCAGGTTTTCCTCAGAGATAGGAGATCGTATAGATAGCGATGTTTCGACAACGTTGGCAGCAGTACCAGTATATAGTAGCAGTGACAAGAACAGAAATATCAGCGAGTCAGTTAGACAGCAACTAAATCGACGATCAGGATACGAGTAAAAGAGACGCCGCTCGAGATGGACTTCCTCCTTCCGTAGACTACTCGGACGGAAATCGAAGAGTAAGCTCGACCGTTCCTCAGGAACAGGCAAGACTGATGAACCGCAATGAATTATTTGTAACTGAGACAAAGACTCGACATAAATACATTTATCCCGTCCTCCTCCCCTCTTCCAAAACAACCTCTGCGAAAAAATTCAGTTCTTAATTCGAAATAAAGCAAGGTACGTCTTTGCGAACTGGTTGAATTATTTTCGTCGGAAAATGTTGGAACTGCCGAGGGTTGCATTTCTTTTTTAATAAGAGACACAGATGAATTTATATATAGATTTAGGGATTCTGGAATTTTTAAGAGAATATAAACTACGAATAATGCATGTTCTCGAAACTTCTTGTTTTCAGAAATATAATCGTGATTTTATCGTTTTTACAAGATTATGAACTAGAATAATTTAGAGAGAATAATTCAGAAAGCGAAGATATCTTATAAAATATTAGAAATGACATATAATTTCTAGAGTTTTTATTTTCTTCTTCTCTCGATAATGTTTTACGTCAGGAATTTTTTAGTAAAAATTGTATCGTACTCTAGAATCCAGAAATTCTAATAATAAGTATCTATAGATCCATGATGTAGAAATTGAATATTGAATAAGTTAAAGAGAATTATATTATGTAACAAAGGAGTTAAATTATTTTAGAAACAATCGCAATAAGTTTATAAGTATTTATTAGAAAAATTTATAGATGGGTTTCAAAAGCTTTAAATTTTAAAATATAAGAGTTTCATGTTTTAGAATGTAATTTTAAAATATTTGGTTTAAATCAATCTATATAGGAATAATAGAAAAACGCGTTATTGTTTGCATTCCAAAAGTTTCTTGTATTGTTACGTTTTATTGTTATCACGGCGATTATTGTTGTATTTGCCAAAGAATACAGTGGCTTATAAGCATCATCGATTAATCGCCATTCAATTGGAAGTTTTAAATTCGCGACAATTTTTTGTCGTTTGTCAATATTATATCGTTTGAAACGAATGAGCCAGTCTTTTAAATACGTGTGTGATGAAAATGGTTGGACCAAATTGCTGACATGTCACAATCCTGTTACGATGATGTTGTAAAATGTAGGAAATTCCAATATATGAATATTACAAATAAAAATATGTATACGATAAAGAGCGTTTTTAAAATATTTCCTATAAATGTTCTTCTCAAAGAATTTCCTAAGAATTAACACTCGAATTAACATTAAATTTCAATATATAAATTACAAAATTATAACAAGAGTATTACAGGATTGTTATTGATCCAAAAAATGCAATTAAAAATAAATCTAATAAGCGAAATATTCCAATATTATAATGTACTATATTTATATTGGAAATTAATTGATTATGAATTCTTTTAAAAAAGTTAAAGATTATTTACGATCTACGGAATAATGACAGGTCTTTCAAACATGAATGTATGAAATATTTGTGGAATTTTAATAATCATTATTCCAAGTAGCGGAATAATGATCTCTATGAATACGAATATGCAATTATAATAATACTCTGAAAATTATTTACGGCTATAAATATCTGCCGGAGTTACAATTTTTTTTATTATTAATATCATATAATATTGCTATCTGTCATTTATTATCAAACTCTTATAGCTTTATCAGTCTCCGACTAAGAATTATAAAGAAAATTACTTCGTTTTTGATAAAGAAAATATATCTTATCATAAAAATGTCTGTTATCGTAATTGCGTCTACTTGGAAATGCAAAGCTTACGGGCAAATATTGCTCATCGCTAAGTTCGTATAAAGTACCTAACACGCGACGATACGATACCGCATTTTAAAAATCCACAACATCCACGAATTAACACTTTGATCAATTACGATTAATTTAATAAATTAATTTAAAAGAACTTATAATAGCGACAATTTAATTTAATAAAACTTGCAACCTTAAACTTTGTTTAAGATAGAATTAACATAGATAATTATTAATTTATTGTTTAATGCATGGTAAGAAATATTAGATTAGCAATGATAAATTATACACAGAGTTAGAAATCTTAGTTGTATAAGTAATTCTGCCCATTGAATTTATTGCTGATTAAGTTAATAAAAGTTTGATTGAAGTCGATCGTCTAACGTTTAGACAAAGTTGCGATTCAAATAGAAATTATTTAACTTTTTAGTAACCGATATTACTTTTTAATCAACATTTGATTAAAATTGACTGTAAGAAAATAAGAATTCTTATAATATATTCCAAAGCTACATCATTGTAAGTCATAATTGCTGGCATAATAAGCATTGTTTCTCAGTTTTTTAATTGAAAGGGCCAAGGATAAGTTCAAAGTAATTATATAATTATCTTAATCTTTCCTCGAATGTGTATTCCCGTTTCCGGATAAGCGACATCGTGGCGACTCCGTGACGTCTCCGTGACGTGTTCGTTATTTATTTTTTAATACGTTCCCCCATCCACGCGAATGCCGCCTTCAAGCAGAGAAACCGATATATAGGACCAGCAGAGTCCACATGTACCGCATTCGTCGCCGCTAAAAATTCTACCAGTGCGATTTTGGTGCGCGCCGCGAGCATTCGAGCGTTCTCCAACGAACGTTCTCAAACATACGAGTGTTCTCTGACACAACAGGTACGCCTATTAATAGATTTGCGCCAGATCGAAGAATTGCACGAATTCGCAAGCGATCAGCTAGTTACGCTTCTTGCGACAAAAAGAAAAGTTTTTAGCAGAATTTGTCGCTGAGAAATAACTTGTGTTTGAAAGCACGACGGACCAAGACCTTTATTTTGGAGCAAAGTCATTGTAAGTCTCGAAATTAACACATTCGCTATGTGACGCCGCATGATAGCGAACGTGTTAAGATTCGCTAATGTGATTAAAAGTAAAATCACTGCATGTAGTTAGAATCATTAATAATAAAGGAATAATTTGCGTGTGATGCAAATTATTTACTTTTATTGTGAATAAACAATTGTTTTTAACGAAGATTTATGTCCAAGTCTTTGACAAACTGTGTCTGATAAACATTAAATTAATTGGCGTTTTAATGTTTTTTTTTTTAAACCAAGCAATGACACAATGATGTAGCTCTGGAATACAGAAATTCTTATTTTCAGTCAATTTTAATCAAAATGGAAATTGAATAAAATAAAATAAAATTGCAATAATATCTGCCAGCTAATTTTAAATAATACAGATGTTAATTTTGCATATGTAAAAAGTTATTAATTTTACTAATATAAATACTTTAATCAATATTTTAATAAAAAATAATCAATATTAATTCAGGAAAGAAAGAGAGAGAGAGAGAGAGAGAGGGAGAAGGAGGAATTTATGAGACGGAGCAGGAATGTTTATCTCATACGACTTGCACAATCTATTAAGTAATTAATATCGTTTACATTGTTCATAAAACACGATACCAAGGAAAGAGAAAGAAAATAGAAAAGAAAAAAGAGGAAGAATACAAATTAAAATATAAAGTAGAAACAAGTTACTGTACCACTTTTTTGGTCGCTCTTAAAAGGTACATACGTGAGTCATCAGACATTTCCTTATCGGTTATCTTTAGTGAAACGTGGCCAACAATTTGCTGAAGGTGATGCGAACGCTTATTTTACTCAATCGATGATATTGAACAGACCGGCGATTATTCGAAGGACACGTGCCCATTCGTTCATTTTTTACGAATCGAAAACATTCCGCGATGCAAATTTTACGTAACTGCAAAGATCTCTTCATTGTACTGACCGCGACCCTACACACTTAGAAAAAATAAAATAGTTCTGCCAACTATAATATGACAATTGACTTAAGTAAACTATCGTAGTTTTATAAAGTCATGAGAACTCTATCAAAATTCAAAATAAACGGTCTCGTGATCACCAACAAATGTGATATGTTGAATATTAACATGTACAATTAAAGTTTAAAATTACCAAACAAAACATTTTTGTCTCGTATAGTAAAAAGTTATATTATTTTAGAAGAGCAGTGTGGCACACTGGACAAACGTGCGATTTATTTTATCGCCTATATCATTGCGATTGTTTTTACCCTCTCAAGTATCTCTTATCATTTTTTTTATCTCCGCGTTTATCTCGTGTAGACATGCAAAAACCTAACTACAAGAAATAATGTTACATTGCTAACAGAATAGATATATATCTAAAAAGAATTATTATTCCTATATCAGACTTTTTTTCAAAATTTTGAAACATTTTTTAAAATCAGAGGGTGTTCCCATTTTTACCTATATGAAAATATATTTTCTTTTAATTTTTCAATTTCTACGTTCCTATTTTTATCACATTCTATGTACTTACTGTTTTAACAGAAATTTAATATAAGTATAATATATGTATTATCTTTTCATAAGAATACTCATTCTACTGTGAGATAACGTGAATGCTCAATTTCATAAAAATGAACAGTACGATGTGTGTGCTGTAATTGAATTATTCTCGATGCAATTTCAATTGATATGACACTGAAACTGCAACGTATGAGTCATATTTATGACTTGTCTGTGTACATATTTCACGTGGTGTGGCGTCAAATCTCCCGTATACATTCAGATTTTTTTTTCGAAAATTCAATAGCTTATCACATTACGTAATAAGCTTATTACATGATACGCATGTACCTGCTCGTAACTCGATTCGCAATCGAGTTGTATTCCGCGTAATAATCTAATAAACAAGTTTCAGCATAGGTTTCAATGTAATGACGTACTACTTACTGTATTTAGACATCATGTTTAAATTACAGTGTTTTCCGAAAAAGAATTAGCAGGGAATAGTGAAGCAAATATTTCTCTACCAGCAGCAATCGATAATTTTCCATTTTTTATTCGTTTAACTGATATCGAATTAATAACTTTTGAAGAAAGATCACGAAATTTATGATTAGTTATCCGGAGAAGTATTATATTATACTGCGAATAGTGATAAGGCATACACACACACACACACACACACACACACACACACACACACACACACACACTCTCTCTCTCTCTCTCTCTCTCTCTCTCTCTCTCTCTCTCTCTCTCTCTCTCTCTCTCTCTCTGCGGTCACATACGTATGATCAATAAAGATTATATGCGTAAGTCTGTAAGTGATATAGATAATGCTGACTTTATCAGCGGACATACTCCAAAGTTAGAAAATTGGGAATTTTGGCGAACAAGATATCATACGTTTTCGTTGCGTTGGTTAGATAGTCTAAATAATCCACTAAAAATAGATTTCACAGCATGCCGTCTACAAATTTTATCGACAGAACGTTAACAGAAATATAAGGGGGAATCTGCTAACAGAATATGATAACAGAGCGACTGCAAGAATCGAGCAGAATCTGTCACTTTGTAACTATTTACATAATACATTCCATTTAAATGATTACGAAATAACAGATATCGCCCGGTTTCTGCAGAAAATAGTATTACGTCGACAATGTCCACCGGGGAGAGACCCGAGCTTAATTAAGGGGGGACACCCAGAGGCACCAAAAATAATTATTTATGAACATTTTTTCAGAAAGTATTAGGATTATCGAAGCGGGGTTTTATACCAGTATATTATATGTATATTTATTGATATAATGTTAAACTTTTATTTAAAAATATTAAAAAATACGGCACATATATGCGAAATGCGACACAATATGCTGTACATTTATGGCCATTGGCGTCAGATACGTCCGCTGCTGTTAAGCCCGTATCAGACTATGGATTAGGATTGAGATTGGATTGAAATGTAATAAAGAAAATAAATCAGAATAAAAAAAATTAATCTCAAGTTTAGTGAATTTTACTCTGATTGGTCAAATTTCAATCTAATCTCAATCCCAATCCATAGTCTGATACGGACTTTACGCTTTGCAGTATAACCCAATGTACAACCTATATATGGTTAATCTAAAACAAAAGAACTAAATAGATTCTTAAAATATATAGATAAATCATAAATTTAGTCTTTAGCGGAAACAATTGAAAAAATTCGCAATTTTTGCAAAGTGGCGCTTATCTAAATATAAGGTTGAACGCATATATTAGGTATATTATCGACTTTACATTGACTAAACTGTTTAATCGATGTTGAACAGCACCAACGATTTCTTATCAACAAAACAATTTAATCGAGGATTCGCGCATACTACAATCGACAGACGGACAGTCGAGAAACAGCTGTATTCCAAGATGGACAAAAAAAAGACTTTTGTTTACGAATTATTTATTTATCTTTATAAAACAAATAAAAAACAGTATAGGCGATATTGTGTTCGTCCTATAAACAGTAAACGATTATTAAAAGAGAAATATCACATATTACATTCAGATCTAGAAATTAATGTATCCTGAAAAGTTTTTTGCATATTGCAAAATGGGTGTATCCATGGAATCATCTATTCCGTATAGCAAGCCCTCTGCAGACGTACTTAACAAAAGGAAAAATACGGGCGAACGTACGCAGGCTCTGCGGCGCTTGCTCAGCGATCGTGACGCCGGACGCTTATCTCTTTAAAACGCTGTAAATTTTTTATTTCTTTGAATTGCGACTTGCAACTCCAGGAAAATACTCTTAAGATATCACACTGTAAGAAAATGCAAAAATTGAAAAATCGATTTTTTTGCCTGTCTGGGTGTTTGTCCCTTCTTAATTATAATTATGCAGTTAACACCAATCTACTCCAATATTCTGCTTGAAACTATCGGCAAACTGCTAGCATACCTACTACTAACATTTTGCTTATTGGTTTATTTGCTTCAAATTCCGTTTACCTCCACCTTGTTTAAAATGGATAAGAAATCGATAGGCATATCATTAAAATTGTTACATGGTCATCTGACTACGCTTTTTGTTTCTTGAAATTTATCTGTATCAGTCACCACGACAATCCGTTTTTCTATATAAGTTTATTTTTGTCCGACAAGACAACTATACGTCGTTCAGCTGAAAGTTTGCTGCACTCACGAATTTATTATATGATCTGTTCTCTTATTGTTATTTCTTTTCAACTCCATTGCTCTCAACAACATTACAATCTTATGTATTGCGATAAAATGTTTCAGATGATATAATAAAAACGTAAGGTTGTAAAATTAATTCATATATAGTAGCAATAGCGTTTGTGCGAAACTTGCGACGATTTTTGTAATATACTATAAGCGTAGATAAAATATTAGATTTTACATACAAAGAACGAACAATGCGAGCGGATGATTAAACTTAAACGTTGTATAAAATTCTAATTTATCTTGTATTTCTTTGCAACTAGATAATAACGAAACAGTAGACAATTTTTATGGAAAAAATGGATCAACAACCAAGTTACACGTCACCACCATATCCTTATCCGCAGCCACCACCGACAATGCCGCCACCACCACGTAAGTATAAAATTATGAGAAAAGGATCTTAAACAAAAATCATATTATAGAAGACGAGTGCTTATTATACATACAATATTTTGTGTATATACCTAATCATCCAAGATTAATATATTACTTCAATGTGGTTTACAGATACGGTACATACAATTGTAACGGGGGCGGTCTTTAACACGGAAAGTCAACATATGACCTGCCCATGTTGCCATGCTACTATAAGTACGCGCGTAGAATCGGAATCAAACACGAAAACACATCTGATTGCGCTACTCCTCTGTTTATTCGGGTAAGATTTTGAAATAGAGGGTAAAAAAATCTTACCGGAAAAAGGTATGATTAAATCTGACATTCTTTTCCAGATGCTGGTGTTGTGCACCGTGTCCTTACTGCATGGATTCGTGTCTAGTCCACAAGCATTACTGTCCAGCGTGCAACTCTTTCCTTGGAGCATCCGAAAATTAATCAATTCCACTTATGTGATAGAAAATATAAGAAGATACTGCAGATTTATATTATCATCAGTTAGGATATACGATTCATGAACAAGGCATTGTCCTTACCACAGATTAATAGACAGATAGCCAATGGCCCGGGTGAAAGCGAGACCACTATTTCCGTATTTTGATTACCGACAGACTTTGCCCCTAGGAGCGAATCCAGGCTAATTGATGGCGAGACGGGTGAGAGGAGAGAAAACTTTCTTCACCTCTCACCCGTCTCGCCCTCAATTAGCCTGGATTCGCTCCTAGGGGCAAAGTCTGTCGGTAATCAAAATACGGAAATAGTGGTCTCGCTTTCACCCGGGCCATTGGCTATCTGTCTATTAATCTGTGGTCCTTACCACGTATTTCAAATAAACCGTTGTCGAATTATCCACACGTAAATTAGTATAAAAAGAATCGTTGCTCACAATATTACGAAGTGTGCAAATAGGTATAATTAACACACACACACGCACACAAAGGAAGGGGGGAAAGAAATTTTCTTACTCTTTTATTTTTATAAATAATGGTAGAAAAGAGAGATTATATGTAAGTTACATGCGCTTTATAAGTGTTTTTTATACTGTTCGCGGTATTTTTTATCAATATGTAATCCTGCATCGTAAAACAAAAATACCTATTATAGAAAGAATTAGCGATTTTTTTAGACATACGTGTCTAAGAAACATTTTAAAAACGTCTTTATGTCTTCAGATATAATATGCGTGCTGTCTGGAATACTATACTATTATACGTACATGTATAGTATATATTTTTTATTCTGAATTATATCATAATACCAATAAAATTGATTACAAGCCTTCAAATTTGAGTTTCTTGTCAAAAAGCGGATAATTACAGTTTATTACTTTCAAAGACATTTTTTAAACATTAGCTTTTAACTACTAATGCTATTCTAAAGTTTCCATTTTCTTCACGTAAAAGAATCACGTAAAATCCTTTTTTTTTTAACTAAGCGAGATAGATTAAACTCCTAAACGTTATATTGTTTAGGACGAAAGAACCAGTCCTTTAAATAACAGTGTGTAGCAAAAATGGTCGGACCAAATTGCTGACACCTCACAATCTTGTTACGATAATGTTGTGAGATTTAGGAAATTCCAATATTATCACAATATATGAATATTAGGCAAATAAAAAATTATGTATAAGATAAAAATGGCGTTTTTAAAAATATTGTCTGAATTTTCTTCAAATTAAAGAATTTCCTCAGATTTAACATTAAATTTCAATAATAATTGAAAAATTAATAAGAATATTACGGGATTATTATTGATCCGAAAAAGTGTAATTAAAAATAAATCTAAACGGAATATTATATAATATACTACCTATATCTATATGTTGGAAAGATTAATTGACTATAAATTCTCTTTAAAGAATTAAAGATTATTTACGATCTACGAAATAATGACATTAATGACAGATCTTTCAAACATAGATGTTTGAAATATTTGTGGAATTTTAATAATTATTATTCCAAGTAGCGGAATAATGATCGCTATGAATACGAATATGTAATTATAATTATACTCTAAATTAATATCTGAAAATTATTTACGGCTATAAATATTTGCCGGAGTTACAATTTTCTGTATTGGCATTTAAGAGTACGTTAGGTATATCTACTTATTTTATTATCGATATCATATAATATTGCTATCTGTTATTTATTATCAAATTCTAACTTTATATCAGTCTCCGATTAAGAATTATTTACGGCTGTAAATATCTGCCGGAGTTACAATTTTCTAAATCGGTATTTATAAGAATAATTTTTTGTTATTTTATTATTAATAGGTATCATGTATTATTGTTATTTGTCATTTATTATCTAACTTTATCAGTTTTCGCGATTTAGAACGATAACATGAAAATTAATTATTTCGTTTTTTATAAAGAACAAGGAAATATCTTATCATAAATATCTGTTATCGTAATTGTGTCTACATGGAAATGCAAAGCTTGCTGGCAAATATATGCTCATCGCCAAGTTCGTAAGTAACACCACGATATGATACCGTATTTTAAGAATCCGCAACATCCACGAATTGCAATTAACACTGATCAAATTACGATTAATTTAAACGACGATTGACTTATTAAATAACACCTTTACTATTTTGTTAAAATAGAATTAACGCATACAACCTTGGCCAAAATTATTAGGCACCCTATTAAAATAAAGTTTTTCCAAAATAACATTTATTTTTGAAAGAAATAAGAAATAAACGTATAAAAGCGTATATAATAATAAACACTCTAGTAAAGAACTTTTAAACAATAGAAGTCTTTCCTGCTATTAGATTCAGTACAGCGGCGCATAATGATTATACGAGGGTAGGTCTAATAATTGTGGCCAAGACTGTAGATATTAATTTATATTGTTTAATACATGGAGAAAAAAAATAGATTAGCAACGATAAATCATATACAGAGTTAGAAATCTTGTTGTTAGTGATTCTTATACCCATTGATTTGATCACCGATTAAGTTACCTAATAATAGTTTAATTGAAGTCGATTGTCTAACGTTTAGACAAAGTTGCAATTCAAATAGAAATTATTTAATTTTCAAATAGAAATTATTTAATTTTTTGGTAACCGATATTACATTGCAACTTGCAACATTCTTCAGCAACTAAAATTTTTAAGCAACATCTCACAAATTTTTTTTTCAATCTTTTTTTTTTATATATAAAATATACACGCTATGTCAATTATAGTGGAGGAGGGAATGAGACGACTGTATTTAAATTTGTAAATACGTATCTAATTGTAAGTATATATAAGCATTGTTTCTCAGTTTTTTAGTTGGAAAGGCCAAAGAGAAGTTCGAAGTAATATAGTTAATTATCTTAATCTTTCCTCGAGTGTATGTTTCCGTTTCCGGATCAGCGACAGCGTGGGGACTCCGTGACGTCTATTCGTTTATTTGCTAATACAGTCTCCCATCCACGCGAATCCCGCGTCCGGCCTTGGTTCGAGCAGAGAAACCAATATATATATAGGACCAGCGCCAGCGTAGAGTCCACATGTACCGCATTCGCCGCTGATAACTCTACCAGTGCGATTTTGGTGCGCGCCACGAGCATTCGAACGTTCTCAAACGAGTGTTCTCTGACGCAACAGGTACGCTTACCTATTAATAGATCGGCGCCAGGTCAATGAATTGCACGAATTCGTAAGCGATAAGCTAGTTATGCTTCTTGCGAAAAAAAGAAAAGTTTTTGGCAGAATTAGTCGCGGAGGAATAACTCGTGTTTAAAAGAAAGACGGACCAAGACATTGATTTTGGAGCGAAGTTATTGTGAGTCTCGATATTAACACATTCGATACTGCTGAAAAACAATTGGTACCGCTATAGACTTTATTTTTACGGGTACACATGATATGCCTGTACATTTTCATTTACGCACGCATATGTTATACTAAAACTAAACAGGCAACTGAATATGTTAAATTAAAACAACAGTAGTTTTTGATTAACCCAACTGGTCAAATTAATATATTATATATTAATATATTATTCTCACGACGTTTCGACCGTAGTTTCGGTCCTTTTTAAGTGAAATAAGCATTTCAGCAATCAATCCGCATACAAAACATTCATTACGTCGCGGTCGCTGACATCGTGCCCTAACTACATCATGCAAACGCAAATCTAAAAAATGAAAATCGACATTTACAAAAATAAGCTTACGAAAGTAAAAAAATATTAATAATCAGAAGTCAATAGTTAAAAAATTAACATTAAAAAGGCTTACATATCTTGTGCGTCGAAATAAAATAGAAAAGCAGTGTAACGTGAATAGAAAAACGTCGCAAGCCATATCGGCGAACACATCCGAACAGTATAACTGTCAAAGTCACAATAAAAAATAACCGACATAATCAGCAAATAACATTAATAAGTACATTAATGTCCGACTTAATGAACTACAGAATCGTAATAGTAATAGTAATGACTCTAGTTGTGACAAGACAATACAACCCAAGATCCTTTAAAATTTATTACTGTACCTTATGTTAAAGGTCTTAGTGGTAATGTTGGCCGTATAATGCGTGACGTTAAAAGAGTAATTCTCACCATTCCGAAGAAATTAGATTGCGTTATTAGAAAAGGAAAGGATAGGCTACAACATCTCAAACAAACTGAGTTGGTTTATAAGATTGATTGTATAAATTGTAATGCCACATACATTGAACAAACAAAAAAGCACTTAGACTCGCATCAAGGAACATCGTTGTGATATCAAGAAAAATATTAACAATCATTCTGTTATTAGTAAACACCGTCTCACGTATAATCATGATTTTAATTGGAATCAACCTGAGATTTTATATAAAGAGAAACAATTTAAGAAAAGAGAAATCTCAGAAATGTTTCTTATCAAAAAATACTATTGCACAATCAATCTTCAAAAAGACACTGAAAATCTACCTGAGATATACAACCGCGTTATCAGTGCCACTTAATCTGCACTTTTTGTTTTGGTTCTGTTAGTTTTTATTTTTGGAACACATCTTGTTATTTGCTGATTATGTCGGTTATTTTTCATTGTGACTTTAACAGTTATACTGTTCGGATGTGTTCGCCGATATGGCTTGCGACGTTTCTCTATTCACGTTACACTGCTTTTCTATTTTATTTCGACGCACAAGATATGCAAACCTTTTTAATGTTAATTTTTTAACTATTGACTTCTGATTATTAATATTTTTTGACTTTCGTAAGCTTATTTTTGTAAATGTCGATTTTCATTTTTTAGATTTGCGTTTGCATGATGTAGTTAGGGCACGATGTCAGCGACCGCGACGTAATGAATGTTTTGTATGCGGATTGATTGCTGAAATGCTTATCTCACTTGAAAAGGACCGAAACTACGGTCAAAACGTCGTGAGAATATAATATATTAATTTGGCCAGTTGGGTCGATCAAAAACTACTGTTGTTTTGATTATTATTTACCGGCAAAGGATAGAAGTCACTTGTTATGTTAAATTAAGTGTCACACATGTATGACGATATAAAGTTGTGTTACACATGTACGATTCTCTCATGAGAATGGATGCGTCACACATGGCATATTATATATGTGTATGTGGCGCATGATAGCGCACGTGTTAAGATTTGCTAATGTGATTAAAAGTAAAACCACTGTAGTTATAGAATCTTATTTAGAAAATTAATAATAAAGGAATATTTCACGTGTAATGCAAATTATTTACTTTTTAATTTCTTTTATTGTGAATGAATAATTGTTTTTAACGAAGATTTATTTTAAATTATGTCTACGTTTGACAAAAGCTATGTCTGAAATCACTAATTGTATAAGATTAGCGTTTTAATGTTTCTTTTAAGCCATCAGCAGTTATGACTTACAATGATGTAGCTTCGGAAATTCTTATTTTCTTATTTACAGTCAATTTTAATCCAAGCGGAAATTGAATAAAATAAAATAAAATAAAGTTGCGATATCTGCCAGCAGTGATTTTAACTAATAATAAGTGTCAATTTCACATATGTGAAAAATTACTAATTTTAGCAAATAATATTAACAAATCTTCGACGTGATGGATGTGCTCCGGAGCCTACATTCGCCTTTACTTTCATATGTGAGAGACGATGATATAAATATAAGTTAATGACTATCTACAAACTGTTAATTGATTAACTCTTTTAATTGTTTGACTGCGTTAAATTCTGACTTATGTAAGCCAATGCACTGTTTTAATTTATTGACTGCGTTAAATTTCAACTTATGTAAGCTAATTCACTAATGTTATTGTATGTACATATGTATATACTATGTACATACAACAACATTCACTAATGTATAAGCTGAGGATGACCCAAAGAAAGGATCGAAACGTACGCTAATCTTATTAGTCTAGATTATAATAAATTATATATTATAGCGTACTGTAATTACCACGCCTGTGTCTTACCATCAAATTTGTTAATACATTATTTGATTTTATTCAAAAGAGTTCCCTTTTTATATATTTTTATTTATTGTGGTTATTTAATTTTACTAATATGAATATTTTTATTAATATTTTAATATAAAATAATCAATATTAATTTAGGAGAGAGAAAAGGAGAAAGAGGGAAATAGAGCAGGAATAATTTATTTCGTACGACTCACACGATCTAATTAATATCGCTGACTGTTCGTAAAACGCGAAAAGAAAGAAGAAGAATACAGAAATATAAAGTAGAAATATGTTACTGTGCCGAGAGTTTGTAGCCGCTCTTAAAAGGCGAGGCAGTCGAGGCACTTTCCTTATCGGTTATCTCTATAGTGAAAACGTGGCCGACCATTTATTGTAGGTGATTGCTATGACGCAAACGCTTATTTTACTCAATACTCAATCGATAATATTCGAAGGACACATGTGCCTATTCGTTTACTTTTTACAAATAAAAAACATTCCACGATGCAAATTTTACGTAACTGTAAAGATACGGCAAAAGATCTCTTCATTGCATACACTCAGAAGAAATAAAATAGTTCCGCCAACTATAATGTGATAACTGATTTAAGTAAACTATAGTTTTATTATAGAAGTATAACTATACGTTTTCACCGTTTTTCATAAAAATTCTTTTATTAATGCAAAAGAAACGATATAATTGTTTTAATAAAAATACTTTTATTCCGTTTGCGTCTACCACATTTTGCCATCCTTCAGGCAGCATGTACGGATGCCGCATGCTCGCGTGCTTTATCGTGCCTCAAAATAACTTTGCGTCATTTTGAGGCACATGCCGGACGTTTCTCTCCGAAGTGCCTGATTAAAACGGTTATTTAATTAATGCATGTATATAGCGTTTCGCTGTAACTGTTTGATCCGGTTGAAGAATTAAGTCCACTCATAATAATTATCACAGTATCTACCACACGACCACACCCCATGTTCATCCCATCAGATACAAAGAAGTATAGTTGTCGTGCATGTTGCGTTTTAATGTCGAGGTCATCGGTTGCCCAGGATCACGATCGTAATGTAAGACCGTGCCCAGGATCTACGATTTTTTGCGTTTAGGTTTATCGTACCACAAAAAACTCATCTTCTTGCGTTGCCTTGTCAACAGTGCGAGACTGGCGTCAAAAAGTCGCGCACTATATATTCTCCTCGGTCAACTGATCGATACTGCACCCACATTCCGTCCTTTTATATCTTTTCCATCGCGTGCAATCGTTTAGAAACGGCGGCTTGAGTTACTCTAAGGCTGTGTTCGTTTTGACGTTTTCAGCGCGGTAAGCATTGCTCTATCTTCCATTTAATATTCAATGTACAATGAAGGCAGAATGATGCTTGTATACAGCTCTGAAAGCGTTAAAACAAACCCAGCCCAAGTTCTGCAGGCTCCGGCGAAGATGTACCTTTTCAACGTTCATTTTTGATTGAATAAAAGTTCATCTTAAAAAAATAATTATTCCTATATCTGCAAATTTTGTTTCAAAATTTTGAAACATTCTTTAAAATCAGGAGAGGTTTCCATTTGTATATAAAAAATATCTCTTGCACATGAGACATTTAGTCAAGTTTTATTTTCCAAAAGTGTGGTGGTTCTATAAGCGTGAATTTATGTATCCTCGCACTCTCTGCAGTATGTATCATATTCGGTAGAAAGAAAATAATTTTTGATGAAGGAACAAAATCTTTCAAGCGAATTTCTTTTAACTTTTCAATTTCTTATACGTTCCTATTTTTATCACATTCTACGTACTATTTCAACAGAAATTTAATATAATTAGTAATATGTGTATTATCTTTTCATAAGAATACTCATTCTACCGACATTGAGATACGTGAATGCTCAATTTTATAAAAATAAACAGTACGATTAAGTGATTCAATTATTCTCAATGCAATTTCAATTGATATGACATTGAAACTGATGCGACGTATGAGTAATATTTATGACATGTCTACGTGAGCACATATTTCACACGTTGTGTGGCGTCAAATCTCCCATATACATTCAGATTCTTTTTTGGAGAATTTGATAGCTTATCTGGGCTTATCACATTATACGATACGCATGTATAACTCGCTCGTAACTCGATCTGTAATAGATTTGTATTCCGCGTAATGATCTAATAAACAAGTTCTAGCATATTATAGGTTTTAATATAATTACGTATTTAAACGTGTTTAAATTACAGTGCAGGTTTCCCGTAAAAGAATTAGGGAATAATGAAACAAATATTTCTCTTCCAGCAGCGATCAATATACATTTTTCATTTTCTTCATTTGTTTCACTAATATCAAATTAAAAACTTTCGAAGAAAGATTATGAAGTTTAGTTCCAAAGAAGCATTATATTATACTTTCTGCAAATTATGATAAGACGCTCACACATGTATATGATCGGTGAAGATTATATGCGTGTGAGAGTAGAGACACATACGTAACATACCTATATAAATAATGTTGACTTCATCAGCGGACATACTCCTGGGAGACTGGGAATTTTTGGCAAACATGATATCAAACGTTTCCGTTCGTTGGGTAGTTAAATTTGCTAAAAATAGATTTTGCAGAGTACCGTCTACAAATTTTATCGGCAGATCGTTAGTAGAAAATTAGAAATTGTATAACAAAATCTGCTAACAGAACATGATGACAGAGTGACTGCAAAAGAATCTCGCAAAATCTGTCATTTCACAATTATTGAAATAATACATTCCATCCAAATGATCACGGTATGACAGATATCGCTCGGTTTCTGCTGGCAATTATGACGATAACCTCCGCTGGAGGAACGCGAGCTTAATTGATTACAATGCAGTTGACACCAATCTACCCCAATGTTATGCTTGAATCTGTTGGAAAACTGCTAGCATACTGCTAACATTTTGTTTATTGGATTATTCGCTCCGAATCCCATTTAGCCCACCACCTTGTTTAAAATGGATAAGAAATCGATAGACAGATCATTAAAATTGTTACATGTCATCTGACTACGCTTTTGTTTCTTGAAATATTTCTGTATCAGTCACCGCAACAAAATCCGTTTTTCTATATAAGTCTATTCTTATCCGACAAGACAACTTATACGTGCCATTCAGCTGAAAGTTTGCTGCACTCACGAATTTATTATTTGATCTGTTCTCTTATTGTTATTTCTTTTCAACTTCATTGCTCAACAAAATTACAATCTTATGTATTGCGATAAATATTATAATAATAATATAATAAAAACGTAAAAGGTTGTAAAATTAACATATATTATACAAGTACAGTATAGCAATTGCGTTCGTATGAAACTTGCGACGACTTACATATGTAATATAAACGATAAGCGTTATAATGCTAGATTTTACATACGAAGAACGGATGATGCAAGCGGATGATCAAACGTTGCATAAAATTCTAATTTATCTTGTATTTTTTTGCAATTAGATAATATCGAAAGAATAGACAATTATAATGGAAAAAACGGACCCACCAAGTTACACGTCAACACCATACCCTCATCCGCAGCCACCACCGACAATTCCGCTACCACCACGTAAGTGTAAAATTATGAAAAAAATCTTAAGTAATAAATATATTATAAAAATGCATACATATAATAATACATACCTACATACAATATTTGTGCGTACCTAATCATTCAAGATTAATATATTACTTTAATGTGGCCACATTAGATACGGTACATACGGTTGTAACGGGGATGGTCTTCGGCAAGGAAAGTCAACATATGATCTGTCCACGTTGCAATGCTGATATAAGTACGCGCGTAGAATCGGAAGCAAACACGAAAACACATTTGATTGCGTTATTCCTCTGTGTATTGGGGTAAGATTTCAAAATACTTATTAGATAAGAGAATCTTATCGGAAAAAGGATTAAATCTGACGTTCTTTCGCAGATGCTGTTGTTGTGCACCGTGTCCTTACTGCATGGATTCTTGTCTAGTCCACAAGCATTACTGTCCAGCGTGCAATTCTTTCCTTGGAGAATCCAAAAATTAATCAATTCCACTTGCGATAGAAATATAAGAAGATACAGCAGAATTATATTATCATCAGTTATAATATACGATTCACGAAGAGGGCATTGTGTCCTTATCACGTATTGTAAAATAAACCGTTGTCGAATTATCCACACGTAAATTAGCATAAAAAGATTTGTTGCTTACAATTTTACGAAGTGTGCAAATGTAATAAACACACACACACACACACACACGAAAAAAGGGGGGAGATAGAAGTTCTTTTTTATTTTTATAAATAATGGTGGAGAAGAGAGATTATATACTATGTAAGTTACATGCGCTTTATAAGTGTTTTGTTTTTTTTATACTGTTTGCGGTATTTTTTATCAATATGTGATTTTGCATTGTAAAAGGAAATATTATAGAAAGAATTGGCAATTTTTTTAGACATACGTGTGATGTATAAGAAACATTTTAAAAACGTCTTTACGTCTTCTGCAGATATGCGTGCTGTCTGGAATACTATACTACTAAATTATATACGCACCTACATGTATAGTATATTATATATATATATTTCTTTTTTATTATAAGCTATATTATAATACCAATAAAATTGATTACAAGACTTCAAATTTGAGTTTCTTGTCAAAAAGCGCGGATAATTACAGTTTATTACTTTTAAAAATATTTCTTAAACATTAGCCTTTAATTGCTGACGCTATTCTAAAGTTTCCATTTTCTTCACGTAAAAGAATCACGTAAAATTCTTTTTTCAAAAGCGAGCGAGATAGATTAATCTCGTAAACAATATATTGTTTACGACAAAAGAACTAGTCCTTTAAATAGATACGTGTGTGGTGAAAATGGTCGGACCAAATTGCTGACATATCACAATCCTGTTACGATAATGCTGTAAAATGTAGAAAATTCCAATATATGAATATTACGCAAATAAAATTTGATAAAGGGCATTTTTTAAAATATTTTGTATAAATGTTCTTCTCTCTTTCTCAAATTAAAAAATTTCCTAATAATTAACATTAAATTTTAATATAATTACAAAATTGACAAGAGTATTATGGGATTGTTATTGATCCAAAAAAATACAATTACAAATAAATCTAATAAGCAAAATATTATAATATATATCTACTATATCTATGTTGGAAAGATTAGTTGACTATAAATTTTCTTTAAAAAATTAAAGATTATTTACGATCTTATGAAATAATGATAGGTCTTCCAACCATGAATTTATGAAATATTTGTGAAACTTTAATAATCATTATTCCAAGTAGCGGAATAATGATCTCTATAAATACGAATGTGCAATTATAATTATACTCTGAATTAATAACTAAAAATTATTTACGGCTATAAATATCTGCCGGAGTTACAATTTTCTGAATCAGTATTTATAAGAATAATTTTTTCTTATTTTATTATCAATATTATGTATTATCGTTATCTGTTATTTATTATATTTAACTTTATCAGTTTTCGCGATTTAGAACGATTATGGAAATTACTTCGTTTAATTAAATTACTTCGTTTTTTTTTTAATAAAAGTTTAATTAAAGTCGATTGTCTAACGTTTAAATAAAGTTGCAATTCGAATAGAAATTATTTAACTTCTCGGTAACCGATACTACATTGCTTTTTAAGCAACTTTCTTCAGCAACTAAAATTTTTAAGCAACATCTCACAAATTTTTTTTAAATCTCTTTCCTTTGATATATAAAATATATATGTTAATCATAGGAGGAAACGGGACAACTGTATTTAAATTTGTAAATATATATTTAAATATATTGTATAAGCATTAATTGTTTCTCAGTTTTTTAGTTGGAAAGATCAAAGAAAAGTTCGAAGTAATATAGTTATCATAATCTTTCCTCGAGCGTACCTATATATATGTTCCCGTTTCTGGATCAACGACAGCGTGGAGACTCCGTGGCGTCTATACTTAATTCGTTTATTTGCCAATACAGTCTCCCATCCACGCGAATCCTGCGCCCGCAGCCTTGGATCAGAGAAACCAATATATAGGACCATCGTAGACTCCACATCTATGTACCGCATTCGCCGCTGATAATTCATCTACCAGTGCGATTTTGGTGCGCGCCACGAGCATTCGAACGTTCTCAAACGAGTGTTTTCTGTCGCAACAGGTACGCTTAGGCCTATTAATAGATCGGCGCCAGGTCGAAGAATTGCACGAATTCGTAAGCGATAACTAAGCTAGTTACGCTTCTTGCAACAAAAAAGTTTTTGGCACAATTAGTCGCGGAAGAATAGCTCGTGTTTCAAAGAAAGACGGACTAACACCTTGATTTTGGAGCGAAGTTATGAGTCTCGAAATTAACAAGTTTGATACCGCTGAAAAACAATTGGTACCGCTATAGACTTTCTTTTTATGGGCACGCACAGTATGCTGTACAGTGTACATTTTCACTTACGCACGCATATAATACTAAAGCTAAACAGGCAACTGAACATGTAGTTTGTAAATCGTCAGTAATGATAAACCAATATATTTGTTATAATCAACTTAACTAACAAGAAAGACATTTCCGACCAAAGATTTTGGTCCGTTGATGTAATATAAATAATTTTTAATTTCAAACTGCTACCTAATTGGCTGTATTCAATCGTCAATTACGATGTGACCATTGGCCAGAAACACTGCGTTCCGACCAGATTTATCAGACTTTAAAAACGCGACTCTATAACTAACACGGTTAAAATATTCGTCAAGACAATTCTACCACGGAAGCATTTGAAAAAACTGTAAAGTGAACATGTTAAATGAAGTGCCACACATGTATGACGATATAAAGTTGTGTTACCCATGTACGATTCTCTCATGAGAATGGATACGTCACACATGGCATACAATATATGTGTATGTGACGCATGATAGCGCACGTGTTATTAAGATTCGCTAATGTAATTAAAAGTAAAACCACTGTAGTGCTTCACACGTAAAATATTCCTTTATTATTAATAATTCTAAAATTATTAATAATAAATATTTCACATGTGATGCAAATTATTTACTTTCTAATTGCTTTCATTGTGAATAAACAATAAATATAATTGTTTTTAATGAAAATTTATTTTATGTCTACGTTTGACAAGCTATGTCTGAAGAACATGAAGATTAGCGTTTTAATGTTTCTTTTTAAAGCCAGCAGTTACAATAATATGTAGCTTCGGAATACTGAAATTCTTATTTTTTTACAGTCAATTTTAATCCAAGACAAAAAATTGAATAAAATAAAATAAAATAAAGTGATAATATCTGCCAGCTGTGATTTTAACTAATATAAGTGTCAATTTTGCATATGTAAAATGTTATTAATTTTAGCAAATAATATTAACAAATCTTCGAGGTGATGGATGTGCTCCGGAGCCTACACTCGCCTTTACTTTTATGTGTGAAAGACGATGATACAAATATAAGTTAATGACTATCTACAAACTGTTCATTGATTAACTGTTTTAATTGTTTAACTGCGTTAAATTCTGACTTATGTAAGCCAATGCACTGTTTTAATTGATTGACTGTGTTATATTTTGACTTACGTAAGCTAAATTCACTAATGTTATTGTATGTACATACTACATATATGCTATGTACATTCACAATGTATAAGCTGAGGATGACCCAAAGAAAGGATCGAAACGTACGCTAATCTTATTAGTCTGGATTATAATAAATTATATATTATAGCGTACTAATTACCACGCCTGGCTCTTATTACCAAATTTGTTAATATTATTTGATTCAAGAGAGTTCTCCGTTTATATATTTTTATTTATTGTTATTAATTTTACTAATATAAATATTTTAATTAATATTTTAATATAAAATAATCAATATTAATTCAAGAGAGAGAAAAGGAGAGGGAGGGAAATAGAGCAGGAATAATTTATTTCGTACGACTCACACGATCTAATTAATATCGCTGACAGCATATACGGATTCCACATGCTCGCGTTATCGTGAAGCAAAATAAAACTTTGCGTCATTTTGAGGCACATGCCAGACGTTTCTCCCCAAGTGCCTGATTAAAACGGTTTAATTTATGCATATATGTATATAGCGTTCCGCTGGTAACTGTTTGACCCGGTGGAAGAAGTCCACTCATAATTACCACAGTATCTACCACACCCCATGTTCATCCCATCAGATACAGAAAAGTAGCTTCTCTATATCTAGTTGCCGTGTATGTTGCATTTTAATGCCAAGGTCATAGGATGCCCAGGATCCACTCACGATTTTTTGCGTTAAGTTTATCGTAGTAAACCCATTTTTTTTGTCGCCTGTCACGATTTGCCACAAGAAACCCATCTTCTTGCGTTGCCTTGTCAACAGTGCGAGACTGCATGGCGTCAAGAAGTCGAGCACAATATATTCTCCTCGGCCAACTGATCGATACTGCACCCACTTTCCTCCCTTTTGTATCTTTTCCATCGCATGAAATCGTTTAGAAACGGCGACTCTAAGGCTGCGTTCGTTTTGACGCTTTCAGCGCGGTATGCATCGCTCTATCTTCGTTTAATATTCGATACAATGAAGATAGAATGATGCTTATATACAGCTCTGAAAGCGTTATTAAAACAAACCCAACTCAAGGTGTTCTGCAAGCTCCGGCGAAGATGTACCATTTCGACGTTCATTTTTCATTGAATAAAAATATATCTTAAAATGATAATTATTCCTGTATCAGATTCTTTTTCAAAATTTTCAAACATCTTTAAAAAAATCAGGAGGTTTCCATTTTTATATAAAAATATCTCTTGCACATGAGATATTTGTCAGGTTTTATTTTCCAAAAGTTTGGTGGTTCTAGCGTGAATTTATATATCCTCGCACTCTCAGTATGTATTATTCTTATCCGGTAGAAAGAAAATAATTGTTCATGAAGGAACAAGATCTTTCAAGCAGATTTCTTTTAATTTTTTAATTTCTAAGTTCCTATTTTTATCACATTTATACGTACTATATTCTAACAGAAATTTAATATAAGTAATATATATGTATTATCTTTTTATAAGAACACTCACACATTCTACCGACGTGAATGCTCAATTTTATAAAAATAAACAGTACGATTAAGTGATTGAATTATTCTCAATGCAATTTTAATTGATATGACATGTCTACGTGTGCACATATTTCACAGGCTGTGTGACGTCAAATCTCCTGTATACATTCAGATTTTTCTTCCGAGAATTCGATAGCTTATCTGGGCTTATCACATTATACGATATGCATGTATAACTCGTTCGTAACTCGATCCGTAATAGATTTGTATTCTGCGTAATGATTTAATAAACAAGTTCTAGATTTTAATATATGTAATTACGTATTTAGACCTGTTTAAATTACAGTGCAGGTTTCCCGAAAGAGAATTAGGGAATAGTGAAGCAAATATTTCTCTACCAGCAGCGATCAATACATTTTTCATTTTTTTTATTTGTTCCACTGACATCGAATTAAAAACTTTTGAAGAAAGGTTATAAAGTTTAGTTCCAAATAAGCATTATATTATACTTTCTGCAAATAACGATAAGACGCTCACACATGTAGAGGAAGGGGTGGTATCGTGGCCCCCCAGGATATCAAACATTTTCGTTCGTTGGGTAGTTAAATCTGCTAAAAATAGATTTCGCAGAGTACCGTCTACAAATTTTATCGGCAGAACGTTAGTAGGAAATAAAAAATTGTATAACGAAATCTGCTACCAGAACATGATGACAGAGTGACTGCAAAAGAATCGAGCAGAATCTGTCATTTTACAATTATTGAAATAATACATTCCATCCAAATGATTACGATATGACAGATATCGCTCTGTTTCTGCTGGCAATTATGTCGATAATTTCCGCTGGAGGAACGCGAGCTTAATTGATTACAATGCAGTTGACACCAATCTACCCCAATGTTCTGTTTGAATCTGTCGGAAAACTGCTAGCATATATACTGCTAACATTTTGCTTATTGGATTATTGTCATTATTCGCTCCGAATCCCATTTACCCCTCCACTTCGTTTTATTTAAAATGAATAAAAAATCGATAGACATTAAAATTATTACAAGATCATCTGACTACGTTTTTTGTTTCTTGAAATTTATCTGTATCAGTCACCACGACAATCCGTTTTTCTATTGTCTACTTTTATCCGACAAGACAACTACGTGTCATTCAGCTGAAAGTTTGCTGCACTCACGAATTTATTATTTGATCTATTCTCTTATTGTTATTTTTTTTCGACTTTATTGCTCCACAAAATTACAATCTTACGTATTGTGATAAAATGTTTTAGTATAAATATGATAAAAATGTAAGGTTTTAAACATATATATATAGTACAGTAGCAATTGCGTTCGTGAGAAATTTGCGACGACTTACATATGTAATATAAACGATAAGCGTAATGCTAAATTTTACATACTAAGATTTTACGGACGATGCAAGCGGATGATTAAGCGTTATATAAAATTATAATTTATCTTGTATTTCATTTCTTTGCAATTAGATAATAACGAAAGACAATTATAATGGAGAAGACGGACCCACCAAGTTACACCGCGTCAACACCATATCCTCAGCAGCAGCCACCACCGACTGCACCGACAATGCCGCTACTATCACGTAAGTGTAAAATTACGAAAAGATAATGAAGAATCTTAAGTGATAATTATATATATTATATAAATGCATACATACAATATTTGTACGTAATCATCTAAGATTAATATATTATTTTAATGTGGCCACAGATACGGTACATACGGTTGTAACGGCGACGGCCTTTAGCAAGGAAAGTCAACATATGATCTGTCCACGTTGCAATGGTGATATGAGTACGCGCGTAGAACCGGAAGCGAACATGAAAACACATCTGCTTGTGTTTCTTCTCTGTATAATGGGGTAAAATTTCGAAATATTAGATAAGAAAATCTTACCGGAAAAAGGAATGATTAAATCTGGCGTTCTTTTGCAGATGCTGTTGTTGCGCACCGTGTATTTACTGCCAGGATTCTTGTCTAGTCCACAAACATTACTGTCCAGCATGCAATGCTTTCGTTGGAGAATCCATAAATTAATCAATTCCACTTGCGATAGAAATATAAAAAGATATACACGTAGAAAAAGAGTTAGCTTACAAAACTAAAATATAGCTGTGTCAGCTAAGATGTGTCGTTGAAATAGGGATAGCTAATGTCGTTGTTACCGAAGCTAAATTTATTCGCTGTTTGAACTTAGGCGCTGTAGCAAGACATATTAGCTGCTGGAACAAATAACGTTTAGCTAAATCTATTAAGCTATTTCACTGTTCGCAATAGAAGCTAATAATACATTCGCAAGATGATTATAAGATTCTTAGCTAAGGCTTTATATGCCTCGATGTTCTGGTGCTAAGAGAAAACAAATGCAGAGAAAGGAAGACTTACAAATCAATTGTCAATCCTAAATCGCTTATAAGAGCAGGTAAAAAACGGTATGCACGCAATGACTCGTATGTCCGCTAATCGTAGCCGACCAACCTCTCACAGCGGATGGCTCAAATGAATTGGTCGGTTAAAAGGTATACTAGCTTGGACTACAATTAGGACTACAATTGGTCTTTATGCAGTTAAGTGCTAAAGTGATTGTTGTTTTAGGAATGCTATACACATGATTATAAAAAATTACGTTACGACAAACGATATAAGCATACCTAATTATCTTTGAATCTGTCTATTACTCCCAGATAGCCAAGCGTGACATATTATAAATAGCTGCCACTTTCTTAGCTACTCGAAGTAATATGCCTTTTTAATTTTACCTAATATACCTCGACATTTTGGCATTAGGATTTTTGTCTCAAAATGATCTCAGCAATCCACCATTAACCGGTGATACGGTAGGTCTGGTACACCCTATTTGTATCTCATAACAAATGCTCTTTAGCTGTCATAGCCAACTCTTAGCAATGACAGAAAAACGATTAGCGTTTTAGCTGTTCGAATCAGCTACCGGGATTTAGCTAAATTACTAACAATAAGTCATTTTTTTATGTATACTGCAGAATTATATTACCTGCATCAGTTAGGATATACGATTCATGAAGAAGGCATTATTTTTATTTACTTCAAATAAACCATTGTCGAATTATCCACACGTAAATTAATACAAAAAGTTTGTTGCTCACAATTTTACGAAGTGTGCGAATATAATTAACCCTCTAATGGCAAAGTGTTTTTTCAGAACATATAACTTTTCCATATAATTAAATAGGTAAACAGAGGAAAAAGTTTCATGTTATATATTTACTTCTTTTATACCCATTTTATATATTATTGATTAAGTCATCAATCAATGTATAAAATGGGTAAAAGAAGTAAATATAGTAACATGAAACTTTTTAATTCCTCTGTTTCTTTATATAAAAAAGAATAGATACGATAAAGTTACTTTACATAATTGCAGTAAAACAAAAAACTATAAAACAGGCAAAGCCGTGGGTCGCATCCGACCTAAACTTTACTATTAGAGGGTTTCACACACGAACACAGAGAAGAAGAGAGAAGAGTATTCTTATTCTTTTATTTTTATAAATATTGCTAGAGAAGAGAGATTATATATAAGTTGTATAAACTTGTTATAAATGTTTTTTATATACTGTTCGCGATATTTTTCATCAATCTGTAATGTTGCATTGTAAAAGGAAATATTATAGAAAGAATTAGTGATTCTTTTAAAGTTAAACATATCGCACCCCGAGAAGAGTACTCTGTCATAACTAAAAAAATCACAAGTTTTAGAAGAGAAAAACAATTTCTTAAATTGTGAGATAACTATAACGCAATTATAATAATTATAATATTTTTTTATAATGAAACATACTGTCCCTTGAAGAGATTTGCTGTGATTCACTTATCAATTCACTTATGACACTGTTCATCCAGAAAACCGCAACATAACTGATTTACAAAGATAATGATACTTCTGCCCCGTGCAGCGGATTTTGCATGTAGACTTGTGACACTATTATAGCACGTAACATTTTAGGCATACTCTTTATACGATAGATTTAACTCAAAATCAAAGTTTTTTAAGTTATGACAGTATTCTTCTCGGAGTGCGATATGTCTAAAAAAACATTTTAAAAACTATTTATATATGTCTTTAGACATACGTGCTGTTTGGAATACTATACGATTAATTATATACTTACGTGTATAGTATATATATTATAATATGAATTATAAACCAATAAAATTGATTAGATTTCACATTTAAGTTTCTTGTCATATCGGATAATTACAGTTTACAATGGTTTAGCCCTGACACACACCAATTCTTTTCAGAATCAACTTTGATTAAAGCAGGAAACAATTAAAATAGAATAAAATAAAGTGGAGAGACAGTTATAGTTTATCTTTTTTTCAGCCGATTAAACTGATCAAACCCTTTTTAAACGCACACACGGACACATAACAAAAAATAATTGCGGGATGGAACAAGCGCCACACAAATTTCTTCTCTTTTCCGTCGCAACCACCCTGTAGATACGCTTAAGTATAACGTTACAAAGATAAATCCTGCAAGCGGAATCGTGAAATTGCAACGTCGCGTCGCGTTGTAATTCTAAGAAGACGATATCAATAAGTAAAACAACACCTACTTTCCGAGCGCGGACTAGCTCGTGGCGATTCAGGGTTCCGAGTAGGGGTCCAGAGACAAATGAACACAACGCCGATTAATTCATATTGTTAACTTACATGCTAATTTATTAAATCTAGAAATTATTTACAAACTTAGAGAATTACAAACTGAGAGAACTACAAAACTGAGTAGAACGGACAGTCGGTGGAACCGGACAGTTACGCGGAATACAATCTGTATATAGGCGCGGATATTCGTATTACGGACGGACGAAACGGAAAAATATATTTACAGGTACGCGGCGAACCGGATATTTTAATCGGAATCGGAAATTATTTACAAGGGCGTGGATCTTTCTTGATTCTGCACGCGAGGTCGGAGTGGCCGCGGTAAGTGGCCTCTCGTTTTACATTATATACGGGTCGGAACGGCGCGGTCATCTAAATCGGACCGGTCACGTAAATCGGAACGGGCGCGTGGATCATCTACGATACGGCACGCGGGACTGGAGTGGTCGCGATAGCGACGTCTTGTTTTATTATACGATACATATCGTTATGGGATGACGCGGTCATCCAACGGACAAACTGGACGTTTAATCGGGACGGACGCGCGGATCGGCTTCGATCCGGCACGAGGGAATTGGAGTGGTCACGTTAAGCTACGTCTCGTTTTATTTTTGTTACATTACGGAGACGCGTTTGACCGACGCGGGCGGTATGACGGATGTTCGTGTGGGAAAGATCGGAGAATACCGAGAAGCTCTCGGGTGAAACAAAGTAACACTCTACCTCGGCTACTTCCAGATCTTGGTATTGACAGGTTCACCGAGACACACTCGGTGGAGACAGAGAAATCTCTCGACCTCGGCTCTCTAACTCTAGGAGTAGAGCTCGCTCCCAGCGATCCAGATCGGATGTTGGCCGGGAAGCGAATCGTTGTTTTCAAATTTTTTTTTTTTTTTTAATATATAGATCCGATGTCCCTCGATGCAGTACCCAGGAACAAGCCTATAACCCGCATTTAAAGTAAACAGTAAAATAATAGAGGAAAGTCCCCTATTATGAGATAGGTTCCTAATATGAAATAACAGGGTTTCTTTTAAACTATTAGGTCCTATCTGGGCCTATTAGTTTAAAAAAAACCCTGTTATCTCATATTAGGAACCTATCTCATAATAAGGGACTTTTCTCTACATAAGATAAATATTGGAAGAGCAATTTTCTCCAGAATGAATAGAGATGGGAAAAACTTGCAAAAAAACCCATAAAAACATTAAAGCTAACAATCAGAGAAAGAAAAAGGAAAAGAAGGAATCGTTGTTTTCGGCTCGGTAGCGCGGTTTTATACACCCCCGGAGGAGGCTGTCGGCGTACCGGCGTTGCGCGCGCATCGGGGCGAGATCGTAGGGCGTGGTCCCAAAAACGCTCGGCGGCGGTCGGGCTTTTTCGGCAGCCAGTTATCGCAAGCTTTACAAAAATCGATCGAGCGGCAACCAGCGGGTTAGGAACGATGCCCAAAAATGGCGTATCGTTACAAGGTTGTGGATGGCAACGACGCCGCCGCGCCGCGCCGCGCCGTTGAAACTTCATTCTCGGCATTCTCGCATCAGTGCTCGATCAACTCGGATGTATATAACTATTCGATCTTTCAATCATAAATAATAGAGTCATTTTAGCGAGTGTTCAACGTATCTACATTCCTGCCGATTTGTGCGCGCAGAATTCGTCTTTCATCATTTTTTCCTGGGACTGAAATCAAGATTGCTTTTAACATTAGCAACAATATCGTAAGTATTAATTAATTAATTTTGTGCATTACATGTTCGCATACATTTCATTTTGTGATTAATTGATTACAATGTAGTTGGCACCAATCTACCCTAAATAATATATTCTACTTGAATCTGTCGGAAAGCTGCTAGCATACTGCTAACATTTTGCTTATTGGTTTATTTGCTCCAAATCCCGGCAGTTTTCCCCTTCATATTGTTTTATTTAAAATGAATAAGAAATCGATAAACATATCATTAAAATTATTACAAAAACGATAATCTGATTACGCCTTTTGCTTCTTGAAATAATGACATTTACCTGTATCAGTCGCTGCGACAATCTGTTTTCTATATGTATATAATTCAATTTTTATCCGACAAGACAGCTACGTCGTTCAGCTGAAAGTTTGCTGCACTCATGAATTTATTATTTCATCTATTCTCTTATTGTTATTTCTTTTCAACTTCATTGCTCAACAACATTACAATTTATAATGTATTGCGATAAAATGTCTTTATAGTGATATGATAAAAACGTAAAGTTGTAAAATTAACATATATTATACGTATAGTTATAGCAATTGCTGCGCGTTTGTGTAAAACTTGCGACAACTTACATGTGTAATATAAACGATAAGCGTAATGCTAGATTTTACATACGAAGAACGGACGATGCAAGTGGATGATCAAACGTTGCATAAAATTCTAATTTATCTTGTATTTTTTTGCAATTAGATAATATCGAAAGAATAGACAATTATAATGGAAAAAACGGACCCACCAAGTTACACGTCACCACCTGCATACCCTCATTCGCAGCCACTAACGACAATGCCGCTACCATCAAGTAAGTGTAAACTTATAATTATGAAAAAAAATTTTAAGTAATAATTATATTATAGCACATTTATTATAGAAATGCATATATACAATAATGCATACATACAATATTTGTGCATACCTAACCATCCAAAATTAATAATTACTTTAATGTGGCCACAGGTACGGTACATACGGTTGTAATGGGGATGGCCTTTAACAAGGAAAGTCAACATATGATCTGTCCACGTTGTAATGCTGATATAAGTACGCGCGTAGAATCGGAAGCAAACACGAAAACACACCTGATAGCATTACTCCTCTGTGCAGTCGGGTAAGATTTCAAAATATAAGGTAAGAGAATCTTACCCGAAAAAGGTATGATTAAATCTGACGTTCTTTCGCAGATGCTGTTGTTGTATACCGTGTGTTTACTGCATGGATTCTTTTCTAGTCCACAAGCATTACTGTCCAGCGTGCACTTCTTTCCTTGGAGAATCCAAAAATTAATCAATTCTACTTGTGATAGAAATATAAGAAGATATGCTGCAAAATTATATTACCATCATTTAGGATACGATTCATGAAGAAGTCATTGTTTTTATTACGTATTTCAAATAAACCGTTGTCGAATTTTCCACACGTAAATTAGCATAAAAAGATTTGTTGCTCACAATTTACGAAGTGTGCAAATGTAATTAACACACACGCACACGAAGAAAGGGGGGAAGATAGAAGTTCTTTTTTATTTTTATAAATATTAGTGGAGAAGAGAGATTATATACTATGTAAGTTACATGCGCTTTATAAGTGTTTTGTGTCTTTTATACTGTTTGCGGTATTTTTTATCAATATGTAACCTTGCATTGTAAAAGGAAATATTATAGAAAGAATTTGCAATTTTTTTAGACATACGTGATGTCTAAGAAACATTTTAAAAACGTCTTTACGTCTTCTACAGATATGCGTGCGCTGTTTGGAATACTATACTACTAAATTTTACGTACATGTATAGTATGTTATATATATTTTTTTTTTAATTATAAGCTATATCATAATACCAATAAAATTAATTACAAGACTTCAAATTTGAGTAAAAAAATGGTCGGACCAAATTGCTGATATATCACAATCCTGTTACGATAATGTTGTGAAATGTAGGAAATTCCAATATGTGAATATTACGCAAATAAAAATATGTATTCGATAAAGGGCGTTTTTTTAAATATTTTGTATAAATGTTCTTCTCAAATTAAAGAATTTCCTAATAATTAACATTAAATTTTAATATAATTACAAAATTGACAAGAGTATTATGGAATCAAATTGTTATTGATCCAAAAAAATACAATTATAAATAAATCTAATAAATAAAATATTATAATATATACTATATCTATGTTGGAAAGATTAGTTGAGACTATAATTTCTCTTTAAAAAATTAAAGATTATTTACGATCTTCTAAAATAATGATAGGTCTTTCAAACATAAATTTATGAAATATTTGTGAAATTTTAATAATTATTTTGAGCTATAAATAATTATATTGAGCTGCCTAATTGTAAGATCCAAGCTTAGACCGTATGGCTATTTCCTTTGTATTGATTTATATCTTAACGGTCTTAACATATATTGTTTATTCACGTCGCCTGAGAAAGACGTTCAAATTATTGTTATCTGGTTATTGCGATAAATATTACCACATGCCCCGGTAGTCAAATTGGTAAGACGCCCGAACGGAATGCGGGAGATTCCAGGTTCGAACCCTGGCTGGGGTAATATTTTTCGCAATAAGTTTTTACAGTGATTTTAATATTAAATCGATATCGATTTAATTAGGGAAGGGAGAGGGAATTTCTAATGTTCCAACAATAGCTGTGTTTTAAGTCCGACAAATAATCGGCGCGAAGTTTAATATGTTGGAAAATACGCGTATTAATACATATAGAAAATAATTATATTGAGCTGCCTAAGATCCAAGCTTAGACCGTATGGCTATTTCCTTTGTATTGATTAATAATTATTATTCCAAGTAGCGGAATAATGATCTCTATAAATACGAATTATAATTATACTCTGAATTAATAACCAAAAATTATATATGGCTATAAATATCTGCCGGAGTTACAATTTTCTGAATCAGTATTTATAAGAATAATTTTTTCTTATTTTATTATCAATATTATGTATTATCACAAGTAATACATTATTTATTTCGCCAGTGATAATTAACAATTAACAAGTTAAGAATTTTTTAATTGACTTTAACTGCAGGCAATATTCAATCATTTTTCCGAAATGAACGTTGAAAATCTGCGAGCCGACCAGATTTGTCAGATTCACACAGCACGTTTTCAAATCAAATCGAGACGATAAATTCGACCATGGATTTTGGTTAATAACCTGACCTGACCGAGGAATTGCAGTTAATTAAGAATTTAGAAGTTAAGAAGAAATCTAAACCACTTCCTGATAATACAGCTACATGTCAGTAGCGCCGGTGTTGCAACCAGCAAAGTTAACACTCGAAACTAACTTCCAGCGACCCTTGAAAAACGTTGAAATGCATTCTAAACCTGTGGTTTGAATTTTCAATTTTACAATTTATTGTTTCAACTTATGCTTTCATGAATTTTTTCCACAATCTTAAACTCAAGTTTTATAAATTCCTGTAAACTTATAATAGATTTCTTTTACTGCAGTTTACATATTTTAAATAAATGCATGTACCTATATATCGCAGCTTTATTATTGACGTAAATAAAATTATTAACGTAAATATTGATCAATTATTTTCTTTTCAGCATTTGCCGTTCACAAATTGTGGACACGAGATATATATAATGAAATTAGAAAAGTAATAAGCGATGATCTAGTAAAAGATATAGAAAAAAATCCTGATAGTAAAAACATAATATTTAATAAGAAAGCTAATGCATTATATGTCAAATTAATATCCATGTTTCCAAATGTGAAAACTCATTATATTAAACAGTTATGTCATGATTATACTAGAGATTATGAGCGATTACTGAATAAAGCAGGATTATTCCAGCATTTAGTTGACATGTTGCTGAATTGTGGCCCAGAGAATCTGAAAAAACTCAAGCCGTTTCCTCTACCGAAAGAGGAGGATCCACCCGATCCATCTTATGACATGAATGAGCAATATGCCAATTTATTAACGATATTCCCTGAAGCAGATCCCGTAATATTTAAGAAAGCGCGCGGAGGAGATGCACGGCGATCATGAGCGGTTTAAAGAATTTGTCGACTTAAAATTGGAAAATCCAGATTATCCAACAAGGACGCAATTTCTGGCTAAGAAAAAGATTACTGAACAGCAGAAGCACTACACGACAAATTTTAAAAAGTGCAACATTTCTTAGAGATATTTCCAGATCCATTTTTACACTTTGAAAATGAGAAGAGGATTTGCGAATTTAATCCGCACGCAATAGATTTTCTTAAATATTATTTCAGAAAATTGAAGGTAACTGCTATTTAAGATACACATTACAATATTCTTCTAAATGCATGATTAATTTTAATTCTTCTTGATTATGGATTTTTGATCGGTGTTGAATCACAGTATTATGGTTTCAATTTTTAAGTTCATTATTATTGTACTTTCGTTCTCTACGAAACTTAGTATGATGTATTACCCTGGATTTATTTATATTTATGATTTTGATTACTTATCTTCATTGCAATGAAATTATAATAGTTTTTTATTTAAAATTCCTTACAACATGTGTAAAATAATAGGGAAACGTACCTGAATCTTTTGCTTAATATTACTGTTATCATTAATCTGTCCAACATCTTGATATTAAATAATGTACAGTTAAATATACTCTCTACAGGTAAACACATTGGTGAAAGCATACGGTAAATATAGAAATAATTTAAGTTTAACTGCGAAGGCCCTGGAAACGTTCCACGCCGATATGAAAACTAAACGACAAGGTAACAAGATGGTTTTAACAGAAGATATTCCTTTCCTTCAAGAATGTGCTTTTATACAACATAAAGCAGAACTTAGAAAATATTTGGATGGAATGAAAACAAGAAAAGAGCTAAGAATTCAATGAGCTTAAAGTACGAAATGTTCTATTTAGAAATCAAGACTATTTTCTTTTTAGATAGATTGTTATCTTTATTAATTTCTTTCGTTCAGGCAAAAGGTGAACTGCTCGAATGTCAGTGTTGTTTCGAGAACGAATGTATGCCATCAAAGTGCTCCACGTGCGAGGAGGGTCATATATTTTGCAACTCGTGCATAATACGGAGTACGGATGTGGTATTGGGTGACGGCAATACACGTGTGGACTGCTTACTAAAGTGCGGGTGTAAATTTCCTATATCTTGTACTTCAGCGAGTATTACCGCCAACTAAATTTAGTATTCTGCTTTGTAAGCGGCAAGAAGCGGAGGTAATAGCCGCTAGAGTTGAAGGCTTGGTGTCATGCCCATTCTGCCATTTTGCATCTATACCACCACCAGAAGATAAGATTTTCAAATGCCTTAATCCGAAATGCATGAAAGTATCTTGCCGGTGAGTGTAATCCTGACGTTACTGCTACAATTTTGATGTCATCGATTTTCACTGTCATCAAATTCTATATCTGACTGAATTAAAGTGTCAATGAAGATTGTAAGTTTCAGAACAGAATGTACCAAATACTTATTTCATAGAATATTATCATTGTTTTAACATAAATTTGCAAATAAACATTTACATTTTCATATTATAATATGCATTTCAAAATATTGATGGTTTAGCACTTGGAAAAGATATTCAAAGATAAACACATGACTGCACATTACTAATAAATTGTTTTGGTATTAAATTATGCAAGAAAATTAATCACATACCTCTGAAATGCAACGAAAAGAAAGAGTCTGCGCGTTTGTACTTGGAAAAGAAGATGACTGAAGCTTTGGTACGGAAATGCTATCGTTGCAGCCTAATGTTTTTCAAGGAAGGAGGCTGTAATAAAATGACTTGTATATGGCGCTCAAATGTGTTATATTTGCGACAAACCGGTAACTGATTATACGCACTTTCAAGGTCAAAGAGCAGAACGTACAAATCTGTGAGTTTTGATAATATGCAATTTGATATCATTGTGCAATCGAGTCAACATTATCTTACTTTACGTTTTTCTTTAACATAGTTGTCCATTATGGAGTGATGATCGTCGCATAAATGCCAAGTCTGTAATCAAAGTTTGTCAGGAAACTGTAAAGCAAATTAAAGAGAAAGACCCTAAAATCGATAAAAATGTTGATGCACTTCTACCAAAGTTACCGCCTAAAAGCAGGGGACCTCATGATTATATTCATTAAAATGCAATGGTATATACACAATCTACATATTTCTTTTTCCAAATTTGACCCTAAATAACTACCGAATGTTCCCACGCTGCCTCTTACGGCAGGGGTCGGTCTATCTCGTATACATAGTATAAGTCTATGGTTTTAAATCATAACTGTGTTACTGAAATAAAATTCAAGTATTGTATTTTATTTAGATAAACAGATTTAGACTTTGTCAATAACCAGAAACAAATACTCGTTACAATTTTTTAAAACAAAAGTTTCTTGAACAGAAATTAAGCAGAATGTATTTCATAAAAAAATTTTATTGAAATATTCAAGCCGTAATTACCATACAAAAATGATCAGATTATAAATTCCGGCAACAACATATGCAAAAAGTTGAACGGCTTTCGTGTTGTTCCTCGCTGTACAAAGTATATTGCTACGTTCTATGTTCACAAGTTATTAAATAGTCTCATTGAATAAAATAATTAAATTTTAGTTACAATATTGGAATATAATTAGACGATAGATAATGCATTCAAGATGCATTAGTTATAAGATTGCAAAAGTTGTTGAAGGATTTTTTTTCGATAAGAGAACACGAGTGAATTAGAACAAAGTTCGAATACGAGTCTCAATAATTTTCAGAAAACTAATTAAAATTACTAGGAAAGTGTATTCGACAAGAAGAAGTATAGGTGTCAGCAAAAACTGCAAAGCGCGTTCGTCAAAAATTCGAAAATTTACGCCAATAACAAAAAAGCATCTATTAGCGAGAAAGCTCCATAACTAGGTATTAGGTATTAAAGACCCTATATTATATAGGGTCTCTAGAGGCAATACCCTCGTTTAGAATACCTCCGTCGACCTCCTTGCCTAAAGGTGCGCCTACATCTATCGTAAATAATTATCGTAAGCTCCTTGCGACGATCGTAACGCTCAACGTGACAGTTATCGTAACCTCATCGATAAGTTGATTCAACTTGAACTCTGACGATTATGACGCTTGTCTAGCGTTACAACAGTAACCTAATCTGTCAACCTTCTCGACGTGCAAAGAAAAGTGTGATTATAAATATATTAACATAGATATATTGTTTACGAGAGCTTCTTTGCTTACGACCACAATCGCAGCGTTACGACAGATGTAGGCGCACCTTTACGTGCGCTTTGCATACTTCAATAGATCTAAACCGAGTTCGTGGGACATGGGATGTGGGATCTCTTGACGCGGGATGTACTATGCACTTTTAATAATTTTTCTGCTCTTTCGTGCATCTCCACAGACGCATAATTAAATTTAATCTATTGTTTAATTATATAACGTAAAACAAAAAAATACAATTTACCTATTTTATTATTATTATTTATTATTTACATACATCGTTATCATTTCATGAAACCTGAATCATTTCATTAAACCTGAAAGGATTGAAATTATTTACTACAAAACTATATATATATGTATATGGACGTGTGTGTGTGTTAAGGAATACATTAATATCAATAATATAATAATAATAATAATAGTACAAATAATAAAATTAGTTGTACAATTTCTTATATCTAAGTATTCTTTATTTATACATATTATGTACAAAAAATATTTTGAAGTAAATATATTACAGTATCATTAATAGACAAGAACCATTATTTATAATAAAAAAGGTGCATTAAATTTTTCCCGTCCCACTTACAGACTGCGGACTGTCAAGAATACTTTTACAGTATACCTGGTGTGGTTAAAAATATTTGATGCACAAAACCACCATGCATCATGCACATCCATCCATCCACACTACATAAATATACAAAGAATGTTTTGCACAATATTAAAGAATAAATTAAGTTTAAGTTAGCGAACGAGCCGCTAAAATCTCTCCCTCTCACACATACGCATACAAGTTAGCGAACGAGCCGCTAAAGTTAGCGAACGAGCCGCTAAAATCTCTCTCTCTCACACATACGCATACAAGTTAGCGAACGAGCCGCTAAAGTTAGCGAACGAGCCGCTAAAATCTCTCTCTCTCACACATACGCATACAAGTTAGCGAACGAGCCGCTAAAATCTCTCCCTCTCACACATACGCATACAAGTTAGCGAACGAGCCGCTAAAATTTCTCCCTCTCACACATACGCATATAAGTTAGCGAACGCGCCGCTAAAGTCTCTCCCTCTCACACATACGCATATAAGTTAGCGAACGCGCCGCTAAAGTCTCTCCCTCTCACACATACGCATTATAAATTACGCTTCATACATGCATACACTAATTAAAGTATCTTCGCTCGCAGCGCGCGAACGAGACGAGCTCAGGTGCTCGTCTTTACGTGTTCGCGCGCGGGTCTCGCTTCGCTCGCAACGCGCGGATGAGACAAGCACAGGCGCAAGTCTCTTACATATCCGCGGCCCGCGTGTCGCGAACTCGGGTCCGTGGGTGCGTTAAGCCCAAGGAATTGCGCGGAACAATTCCCCCTGCGGATACACGCTTATATGAGTTAGCGAACGAGCCGCTAAAGTCTCTCCCTCTCACACATACGCATATAAGTTAGCGAACGAGCCGCTAAAGTCTCTCCCTCTCACACATACGCATATAAGTTAGCGAACGCGCCGCTAAAGTCTCTCCCTCTCACACATACGCATATAAGTTAGCGAACGCGCCGCTAAAGTCTCTCCCTCTCACACATACGCATATAAGTCAGCGAACGAGCCGCTAAAGTCTCTCCCTCTCACACATACGCATATAAGTTAGCGAACGAGCCGCTAATTATTTATGTCCGCTAGAGTCCTACAAAATAGACTATTATTATCTATTAAGACCCTAAAGCCCCAGACACAATGCCAGGCAACATAATGTATTGAAAAATGATGCGACTATGTTATTCCTATTCCTATTGCCTGTTACCTGGTATTGTATCTGAGGCTTAATGTCCGCGTCGGAAACTCGGGTCCGTGGGTGCGTTAAGCCCAAGGAATTGCGCGGATCAATTCCCCCTGCGGATACACGCTCGTCTTTTACAGGCGCGGTGTCGCTTTTCAGACAAGTAACATTATTTAAAATGAAAAAGGTGCATCAAATTTTTTCCGTCCCACTTACAGACTGCGGACTGTCAGGAATACTATTACAGTATACCTGGTGTGGTTAAAAATATTTGATGCACAAAACCACCATGCATCATGCACATCCATCCATCCACACTACATAAATATACAAAGAATGTTTTGCACAATATTAAAGAATAAATTAAGTTTAAGTTAGCGAATGAGCCGCTAAAATCTCTCCCTCTCACACATACGCATACAAGTTAGCGAACGAGCCGCTAAAGTTAGCGAACGAGCCGCTAAAATCTCTCTCTCTCACACATACGCATACAAGTTAGCGAACGAGCCGCTAAAATCTCTCCCTCTCACACATACGCATACAAGTTAGCGAACGAGCCGCTAAAGTTAGCGAACGAGCCGCTAAAATCTCTCTCTCTCTCACATACGCATACAAGTTAGCGAACGAGCCGCTAAAATCTCTCCCTCTCACACATACGCGTACAAGTTAGCGAACGAGCCGCTAAAGTTAGCGAACGAGCCGCTAAAATCTCTCCCTCTCACACATACGCATACAAGTTAGCGAACGAGCCGCTAAAATCTCTCTCTCTCACACATACGCATACAAGTTAGCGAACGAGCCGCTAAAGTTAGCGAACGAGCCGCTAAAATCTCTCTCTCTCACACATACGCGTACAAGTTAGCGAACGAGCCGCTAAAGTCCCTCTCTATTATCTATTATCTATTAAGACTCTAAAGCCCCAGACACAATGCCAGGCAACACAGTGTATTGAAAAAAAATGCGACTATGTTATTCTTATTCCTATTGCTTATTACCTGGTATTGTGTCTGGGGCTTAATGTCCGCGTCGGAAACTCGGGTCCGTGGGTGCGTTAAGCCCAAGGAATTGCGCGGATCAATTCCCCCTGCGGATACACGCTCGTCTTTTACAGGCGCGGTGTCGCTTTTCAGACAAGTAACATTATTTAAAATGAAAAAGGTGCATCAAATTTTTTCCGTCCCACTTACAGACTGCGGACTGTCAGGAATACTATTACAGTATACCTGGTGTGGTTAAAAATATTTGATGCACAAAACCACCATGCATCATGCACATCCATCCATCCACACTACATAAATATACAAAGAATGTTTTGCACAATATTAAAGAATAAATTAAGTTTAAGTTAGCGAACGAGCCGCTAAAATCTCTCCCTCTCACACATACGCATACAAGTTAGCGAACGAGCCGCTAAAGTTAGCGAACGAGCCGCTAAAATCTCTCTCTCTCTCACATACGCATACAAGTTAGCGAACGAGCCGCTAAAATCTCTCCCTCTCACACATACGCGTACAAGTTAGCGAACGAGCCGCTAAAGTTAGCGAACGAGCCGCTAAAATCTCTCCCTCTCACACATACGCATACAAGTTAGCGAACGAGCCGCTAAAGTTAGCGAACGAGCCGCTAAAATCTCTCTCTCTCACACATACGCATACAAGTTAGCGAACGAGCCGCTAAAATCTCTCCCTCTCACACATACGCATACAAGTTAGCGAACGAGCCGCTAAAGTTAGCGAACGAGCCGCTAAAATCTCTCTCTCTTTCACATACGCATACAAGTTAGCGAACGAGCCGCTAAAATCTCTCCCTCTCACACATACGCGTACAAGTTAGCGAACGAGCCGCTAAAGTTAGCGAACGAGCCGCTAAAATCTCTCCCTCTCACACATACGCATACAAGTTAGCGAACGAGCCGCTAAAATCTCTCTCTCTCACACATACGCATACAAGTTAGCGAACGAGCCGCTAAAGTTAGCGAACGAGCCGCTAAAATCTCTCTCTCTCACACATACGCGTACAAGTTAGCGAACGAGCCGCTAAAGTCCCTCTCTATTATCTATTATCTATTAAGACTCTAAAGCCCCAGACACAATGCCAGGCAACACAGTGTATTGAAAAAAAATGCGACTATGTTATTCTTATTCCTATTGCTTATTACCTGGTATTGTGTCTGGGGCTTAATGTCCGCGTCGGAAACTCGGGTCCGTGGGTGCGTTAAGCCCAAGGAATTGCGCGGATCAATTCCCCCTGCGGATACACGCCCATCTTTTACAGGCGCGGTGTCGCTTTTCAGACAAGTAACATTATTTAAAATGAAAAAGGTGCATCAAATTTTTTCCGTCCCACTTACAGACTGCGGACTGTCAGGAATACTTTTACAGTATACCTGGTGTGGTTAAAAATATTTGATGCACAAAACCACCATGCATCATGCACATCCAACCAACAACACGTCTGTCGTACGTGATTTATAATCACCGTCGCTTGAGTCAGCGGGACAGTGAGTATATCTCACGATACGCTCCACGTCTTCCGTCGTACGTGATTTATAATCACCGTCGCTTGAGTCAGCGGGACAGTGAGTATATCTCACGATACGCTCCACGTCTTCCGTCGTACGTGATTTATAATCACCGTCGCTTGAGTCAGCGGGACAGTGAGTATATCTCACGATACGCTCCACGTCTTCCGTCGTACGTGATTTATAATCACCGTCGCTTGAGTCAGCGGGACAGTGAGTATATCTCACGATACGCTCCACGTCTTCCGTCGTACGTGATTTATAATCACCGTCGCTTGAGTCAGCGGGACAGTGAGTATATCTCACGATACGCTCCACGTCTTCCGTCGTACGTGATTTATAATCACCGTCGCTTGAGTCAGCGGGACAGTGAGTATATCTCACGATACGCTCCACGTCTTCCGTCGTACGTGATTTATAATCACCGTCGCTTGAGTCAGCGGGACAGTGAGTATATCTCACGATACGCTCCACGTCTTCCGTCGTACGTGATTTATAATCACCGTCGCTTGAGTCAGCGGGACAGTGAGTATATCTCACGATACGCTCCACGTCTTCCGTCGTACGTGATTTATAATCACCGTCGCTTGAGTCAGCGGGACAGTGAGTATATCTCACGATACGCTCCACGTCTTCCGTCGTACGTGATTTATAATCACCGTCGCTTGAGTCAGCGGGACAGTGAGTATATCTCACGATACGCTCCACGTCTTCCGTCGTACGTGATTTATAATCACCGTCGCTTGAGTCAGCGGGACAGTGAGTATATCTCACGATACGCTCCACGTCTTCCGTCGTACGTGATTTATAATCACCGTCGCTTGAGTCAGCGGGACAGTGAGTATATCTCACGATACGCTCCACGTCTTCCGTCGTACGTGATTTATAATCACCGTCGCTTGAGTCAGCGGGACAGTGAGTATATCTCACGATACGCTCCACGTCTTCCGTCGTACGTGATTTATAATCACCGTCGCTTGAGTCAGCGGGACAGTGAGTATATCTCACGATACGCTCCACGTCTTCCGTCGTACGTGATTTATAATCACCGTCGCTTGAGTCAGCGGGACAGTGAGTATATCTCACGATACGCTCCACGTCTTCCGTCGTACGTGATTTATAATCACCGTCGCTTGAGTCAGCGGGACAGTGAGTATATCTCACGATACGCTCCACGTCTTCCGTCGTACGTGATTTATAATCACCGTCGCTTGAGTCAGCGGGACAGTGAGTATATCTCACGATACGCTCCACGTCTTCCGTCGTACGTGATTTATAATCACCGTCGCTTGAGTCAGCGGGACAGTGAGTATATCTCACGATACGCTCCACGTCTTCCGTCGTACGTGATTTATAATCACCGTCGCTTGAGTCAGCGGGACAGTGAGTATATCTCACGATACGCTCCACGTCTTCCGTCGTACGTGATTTATAATCACCGTCGCTTGAGTCAGCGGGACAGTGAGTATATCTCACGATACGCTCCACGTCTTCCGTCGTACGTGATTTATAATCACCGTCGCTTGAGTCAGCGGGACAGTGAGTATATCTCACGATACGCTCCACGTCTTCCGTCGTACGTGATTTATAATCACCGTCGCTTGAGTCAGCGGGACAGTGAGTATATCTCACGATACGCTCCACGTCTTCCGTCGTACGTGATTTATAATCACCGTCGCTTGAGTCAGCGGGACAGTGAGTATATCTCACGATACGCTCCACGTCTTCCGTCGTACGTGATTTATAATCACCGTCGCTTGAGTCAGCGGGACAGTGAGTATATCTCACGATACGCTCCACGTCTTCCGTCGTACGTGATTTATAATCACCGTCGCTTGAGTCAGCGGGACAGTGAGTATATCTCACGATACGCTCCACGTCTTCCGTCGTACGTGATTTATAATCACCGTCGCTTGAGTCAGCGGGACAGTGAGTATATCTCACGATACGCTCCACGTCTTCCGTCGTACGTGATTTATAATCACCGTCGCTTGAGTCAGCGGGACAGTGAGTATATCTCACGATACGCTCCACGTCTTCCGTCGTACGTGATTTATAATCACCGTCGCTTGAGTCAGCGGGACAGTGAGTATATCTCACGATACGCTCCACGTCTTCCGTCGTACGTGATTTATAATCACCGTCGCTTGAGTCAGCGGGACAGTGAGTATATCTCACGATACGCTCCACGTCTTCCGTCGTACGTGATTTATAATCACCGTCGCTTGAGTCAGCGGGACAGTGAGTATATCTCACGATACGCTCCACGTCTTCCGTCGTACGTGATTTATAATCACCGTCGCTTGAGTCAGCGGGACAGTGAGTATATCTCACGATACGCTCCACGTCTTCCGTCGTACGTGATTTATAATCACCGTCGCTTGAGTCAGCGGGACAGTGAGTATATCTCACGATACGCTCCACGTCTTCCGTCGTACGTGATTTATAATCACCGTCGCTTGAGTCAGCGGGACAGTGAGTATATCTCACGATACGCTCCACGTCTTCCGTCGTACGTGATGTATAATCACCGTCGCTTGAATCAGCGGGACAGTGAGTATATCTCACGATACGCTCCACGTCTTCCGTCGTACGTGATTTATAATCACCGTCGCTTGAATCAGCGGGACAGTGAGTATACCTCACATACATTCTTTCGAACTCGGGTACGTGGGTGCGTTAAGCCCAAGGAATTGCGCGGATCAATTCCCCCTGCGGGTACACGCTCATCTTTTACAGGCGCGGTGTCGCTTTTCAGACAAGTAACATTATTTATAATAAAAAAGGTGCATCAAATTTTTTCCGTCACTTACAGACTGCGGACTGTCAGGAATACTATTACAGTATACCTGGTGTGGTTAAAAATATTTGATGCACAAAACCACCATGCATCATGCACATCCATCCATCCACACTACATAAATATACAAAGAATGTTTGGCGTAATATTAAAGTATAAATTAAGTATAAGTTAGCGAACGAGCCGCTAAAGTCTCTCTCTCTCTCACACATATACGCATATAAGTAGCGAACGAGCCGCTAAAGTCTCTCCCTCTCACACATACGCATATAAGTTAGCGAATGAGCCGCTAAAGTCTCTCTCTCTCTCACACATATACGCATATAAGGTAGCAAACGAGCCGCTAATTATTTATGTCCGCTAGAGTCCTACAAAATAGACTATTATCTATTAAGACCCTAAAGCCCCAGACACAATGCCAGGCAACATAATGTATTGAAAAATGATGCCACTCTATATGTTATTCTTATTCCTATTGCCTATTACCTGGTATTGTATCTGGGGCTTAATGTCCGCGTCGGAAACTCGGGTCCGTGGGTGCGTTAAGCCCAAGGAATTGCGCGGATCAATTCCCCCTGCGGATACACGCTCGTCTTTTACAGGCGCGGTGTCGCTTTTCAGACAAGTAACATTATTTAAAATGAAAAAGGTGCATCAAATTTTTTCCGTCCCACTTACAGACTGCGGACTGTCAGGAATACTTTTACAGTATACCTGGTGTGGTTAAAAATATTTGATGCACAAAACCACCATGTTCTTCTCCCCGCGCGTAAACTCCTATAATATTTATAATACGAATGAGTATCGGCCTTCGGAGCCATACCGCGGTGTACTTCTTTCCGCGCGTGAACCCCTATAGTACTTATAATACGAACGAGTGTCGAGATATACAGAATGAATGACGTGAGATCCGAAAGAGACAAGAATTTCCGAAGCAAATATATTCACGCAATAAGTGTCGTAATCAATATAATGAATTTATCGTATTCTTGCGAATGTGACACTTCTCTTTGTAAATTTTCAGGTATATTATATGTATATTCATATATAAACGTCCCGTTATTTTTCTGCCAAACGTTATTAAAATTTTGTTTAATATGACATATAAAATATGTATCAACTTTGAGATATTTCTATATATCTATAAAATACTTTGTCGCGTGACAGAGTAATTTTATATATATCTATATAGATATATATAAAATTACTCTGTCACGCGACAAAGTATTCGCTGGATCTCACACGTCGTTTTATTATATTTTATTTATTGATACAAAATCAAGCTATTAAATGGATAACTATAAAAGATTAAGATAAAATTGATGGGTTTTATATATATGTATGTATAATAAAAATAAATATGCAATTAACAATTATCAATGTGATTTATAGGTATGTATATAATATAAGATTCACAAAGAATATGTGCAACGTGAACCAAAATATCTTGATCTTTTCATTCATTTGTGATACATGCATGTTAAATTTGTTTAACATGCATTCAAGATACATTTTGCTTTCTTGCATAATTTTTTGTAATATTTAATGCTGGAAAGGAAAGAAAATGAAAAGGGAAGAAAGAAAAATAAAAATGTTCTAATTGTTGTAACAATCTTCTTCTTTTATATAATGGTTTGTTTTATTTTATTTTATTTTATTGAATCTGTTCTTTATCTACAGATTTCTTTATTCATTTTTATTCTTTAATTATAAGAAAATCGCTATCTACTGCCTATATCTATAAAAAATTATTTTTACTTATTATTATATTGTATGTCTAAAAAAATATTTAGAAATATTTTTGAAACCTTATCACACAAAAAATAAATGTCAAACAAATTTCAAAATGTAATTAATTTAATACTTGATAATGTGAAATATATAGATATTTAAAAAATTTCAATAAATCGCCTATTAGGCGACTGATATACTTCGCGGTTAATGTTCTATGCAATAAACATTAGACGCATGTGTTTAAAACGCCCGAAAACAGACAGTAAGGATGTGGGCTGCATGATAAATGGAAGGAGCGATACACTTTCGTAAATCGTAAACAGTCTTTATTCACTTTAATAAGCAATCGTTATAACTGATACAACACTTGTAGGAAGAAAAGCTCGTATAAGCTCTCGTTCGGTTGTTGAATGCTGTGGAGCGCATCTGTCATCGTTCTCTCGTCGTGACGACACAGATTCTCTCGTAGTTGCTAGGCAGCTCGATAGGAGGGTGAAACGTGGCACAGGCAGCAAGATAGCAAGTGATATGAGCGGCTACAACTCGATGTAATCCCGATTTCAGCACGAGTTTTGCACAACGGTGTTACGTAGTAACACCCGTAAGGAAGCGTGACCGCTCACGCTAGAACGTGTGCTCGGCTCGAGTTCGCGACAAGAAGTCAGTCCGCCGTCGCCGCATCGTGCACGCAGCCGAACGGCGCGCCGTAAACAAAGGTCGGCTCTCCTCGCGCGTCTTCGGAAAATCAATAAATTGATCGCGCTCGATTATACACGGTGTCTCCTCGCGTCGCGCGTCCATTCGCGGTATATTTTAAACAGCATGAAATAAATAATGCCGACATAACGAGTTCTATTGTAAACTCGATGCGTGCTAACGCTAGAGCAATCTCCCGTAAGCACAACAAATTGATAAATAATGGAGATCCAGGATTAATTATTTTCAGCCCAGTCTGATTTAGTCTATCCATTTTAGGACAACGAATCTGTGACAAGTGGCATTTATCTGATAATATTATTTTATAGGAATAATACATAAATATATACAATCTAATATTCACAGATTCGTTACCCTATAATAAAAAAAATAATTCGTCATTCACCGGCCAATGCGCAACGGGCGGAGTTATTCCGTATACGGAATATACGGAATCACGTGATAATTTCGTAACACAAAAATGAAAGATTCAAATTATAGAGACGCTGAAAATGATCAACGTTTCAAAAAATAATTCTTACGCGCGTCTAATTCGATTTTCAATTAAATTTACTAATTTAATTATCTATTTATTCTGGAAAAATATTTACGAGAATAAACTTTTATAAAATTTTTAATGGTTTTTCTTTCTCTAATTATTTCTAGTTATTTTAGATAAAACGGCTCGAATAAATGGGAAAGAACAATTAATTTTAAGATAAGAAAGGATACTTACCCCAAGGTTGCCCCGCCGGTGCCAGATGCCTCTGCCACAGGCCTCCTCTGCTCCTCTCAGAATGTCTGGGTTGAAGCCTCCTTTTCCTCCTTCCGTTGCACAGGACACTCACAAAACCAGTGTTCAATATTCCGCGATCGAAAGCGAAGTAAAGTAACTATCATAATATACGATCGCGATATTTTACGAGACACTCCCGAGATATATGAAATGTATCACGGCTCACGGCGCACTTTTGACATTTAAATCCGACAGTTCACCGAGCTTCTCTTATTTCCACTGAAAGCGAACCTTTCAAAGAACGCCATACGCTCGAGACACACTGCAGCGATACAGCTCAAACGCGTAAGTACATAAATTCCGCTAGATGCGAATGCAATTAAACGGTCGACACATCACACATCACCGCGTCTCGAACGTTACTGATCGAAATCACGCGATCCGCGCACTCTGTCACATTAAATCCCTCGAAAGCGGCGGTCGAATTACACATTCTCAAATCAATAAATTCTTCGCAAGACAATCGTCGTCCGTAAAATAAATCGCGACAAAATGTTAGTCCAGCACTCCAATCGTCTCCTCGTTCCCGTATGCGATAATATTTCATTCATCGAAATATTGCATGTATACAAAAAATGGAATATTTGGCGTACAAATTCTGTATTATTCTATATTAATTAATCTCAACGCGCAAATGGAGTAATCCGATAGTTAATAGACAACGCCGCATCTATTTAGTACGTGCGATATTACCGTAACACTTATCGCGGCACATCTCGCGATGTAATATAACGTTACATACGGAGCGGCTCGGGCTCGCTCGGCTACCTGTCGCGTCGAGTGTCGGGACGCGAATGAATGAATGATAGCGCCACCTGCGCCACGCGGCGTACGTACAACCCCCGTCGCGCCGGCCCCCCTCGCCTGCGCGCGAATACGAAAAACAATGTCGAACATCTGCGTGCCGCGTGCCAACGGTAATATTCTCACCACCGGCAATATTCGCTTGACGATAACGTTTAATACTTATACATTAATTAATTATGTATCTAGCGGGAATCGGGATAGAATAAACGTACGCCAAATATTCCGTTTCTCGTATCTCGATGAATAATAGCGCGGCGCGCGAATGGGCTGTTATCGCATATCTTTCGCGTTGTTTCGTGGACCCGCATATTACCCGATAGCGCATTACCCGATAATTTCTCTCTCAATAATATTTCGATCTAATAGTAAGTAAGAAACGATTTTAGAGTAATAAAATAATTCAAAATAAAGAAGATTAACGCGATGAGCTATCGCGGGGTCGGCTCTTTGTTCGAAATTGTTTCGTTTTATTTCGAGCATGTAAGGTGGGTCACATAAAGGTTGCAACACTTAATTTCTGGATTGGTTTTGAAATGCACAAATATTTCGAGACTACAAACCACTATCAAAACAAATCACCCATCCAAAAATTAAGTGTTGCAACCTTTATGTGACCCACAGTATTAAAATTATATTATGGAACTTTTCGGAATGGATTTCGATCGGAATTGTTTCGTTACACTCGCAACTCTTATTTTACGCGGTGGATACATTGTATATGCGTAAGAAGAAATTGCGTAATTTGGAAAAAACCGTATACGTTATTTCAAAAACCATGACTGATTGTGAGTTTAAAAAGAATAAAGGCGAACGAACAAATGATAAGCGAATCACGACTGATAATAACAACCAATTAGCTGCTGAAATATATTTGAAAAAATATATAGTACCTACGTACATCTATAGATTCTATAGTATTACTCGCTTTTGTAACATGATAATATACAGTGGGCATGTGTCGGATTAAACATTTTTAGATTTTCATTATTTATTATTAGAAATTAAAAATTAAAAATCTGCACACGAAAGATTGCATACAATTTCTCGAAAAAAAAACGCGTTATTTAAAAAAATCGAGTAAGAAAAACGCGGAGAGAACGTAAGAAAAGAGTTGGGTGCATGCATTCTTTAGATTTCTATTGTATTTTCTAGAAAAAAACGAAACAATATCGATCGAAATCCATTTCGAAAAGTTCCACAATAAAATACATGCTCGAAATAACGAAACAAGAAACAAGCAAGCAAACAGCCAACCGCTCGATAGTTCATCGCGTTAATCTTCATTATTTTTAATTATTTTATTACTCTAAAATCGTTTCTTATAATTATCGTAGATCGAAATATTATTGGATCTTACGTCATTAATTCTGTATATTTTACTTGACATCTGAGGTGAGATCAAATAATGTTAGCGGTTCGCGATTCGCAATTCAGATTGTATTAAAAATTGTTTCTCTATTCATTGATTTGTTGATTAATTCATCGACTAATTTTTAAATTTCGGTTGTTTCGTAATCCTATTTATAGTATTCAAATTAAAATATTCGCAACTTTTATAAAATTTTAAATGGTTTTTCTTTCTTTAATTATTTATAATTATTTTTTATTTATTATTTTAGATCTTTTCGTTCTCGATTAACAAACTAAAATTTCTCTCTTTTTTCTCTTCTATATCGATCCAACCTAGTATCAGAAATATCTTCTCTGTACATAATTCACATGAAATAAAGGTTAAATAGAATAAACAAGCTCGTGTGTTTAAAAAACATGCAACGATAACAAGGCCAATAAACGAGCAATAATATATGGATCTTGAATTAATAAAGTTTAATACCTCATATGCCTATACATAAGTAGGAACGTTTCGACCAACACAGGGTCTTCTTCAGCCATAAATAAAAAAATTAAAAAAAAAAAAATAGAATAGGTTATATAATAGTCACAATTACCTTGTAAAATTGCAAAAGAAAGTCGATGGCAAACTACAGAAATGAATAGGAGTCGCTTTACATGAAAGCGGTAAACGGTAAACGATATGAAAAGATGTATAAGATCTTATAGTGTTTGAAGTCCGGTGTAGAATCAACTGGTCAATCGAAATCATGGTTGAGTCCTTTTCTTGTTTGACGGCGAGGAAGAACCAAGTCAATTAGGATGCAAAAGTGTCATGAAGATTGTCAAATTCAAGGTGAAAGTATGAGATTCTAAAATTAAATAAATTATGTGACCGATCTTTTATATATGACTCTAACTAGAGTCTCTGGGAATGCACTTACAGTATATAGAAGCATCAAAAAACACCGTTTCACGCTTTCAAAACTGCGGTCTCCTGTGAATGACGAGTGATATGAAGAGACTGGATGGAACCGTTACAATGATGTGTCAAGATACGTTAAAATTAAACAAGAGAGGTTATCCCTGTGAGTCGTGAAAATAATAAGTATGTTTATAATTTAGAGAGTTTGTTTAAAATACTAAAATATGATCCATTTAAAAGCTCTGTGTTTTTGTTAGCATTGATATCGTTTTTTTTTGTCCTTTGATGTATATCATCTCTGAAATGAATTATAACACACCAATTTTTGTCATATCGAATAACTACAATTTACAGTGGTTTAGCTCTGACACACACCAATTGTTTTCAATCAACTTCGATTAAAGCAGAAAATAAATAAAATAAAGTGGAGAGACAGTGGTTGATCTATTTTTCAAATAATTAAACCGATCTAACTCCTTGAACACACACGCACACATAAAAGAAAATAATTGCGGGATATATGGAACATAAACGCCATACAAGTTTCTTCTTTTCCGTCGCAACCACCCTACGTAGATACGCCTAAAGTGTACATAACGTTATACGTCTCAAGCGAGATCATGTCAATATTGTCGATCATGAAATCGCAACGTCGCGTCGTAATTCTAAGAAGTAAGAAGACAATATATCAATAAGTATGCTGTGGATTGCAAGTTGCAACGACGCCGGCGCGCGCCGTCGAAACTTCATTCTCACATCAGTGCACGATCAATTCGGATGTATATAACTATTCGATCTTTCAATCATAAAATAATAGTGTCATTTTATACAGCGAGTGTTCAACGTATCTACATTCCTGCCAATTTGTTAGCGCAGAATTCGTTTTTCTTCATTTTGTCGTGGGACTGGAATCAAAATTGCTTTTAACATTATCAACGATATCGTAAGTATTAATCAATTAATTTTCTGCATTATATGCTTGCATACATTTTATTTTGCGTATTTTTTGTTAATGCTTGCGTGAGAAATAATTTATTAATAATAAAAATTTTATCTTTTATTGATATAATAGGAATATTTTGGCTTCTCTTTTAGATCACGTAAATATTATATTGTATTGGCACTTTATATATGCACTACTATATGTATAATTACTTCGTACTACTATAATTACTTCGTAATTTTATCTCTATTTATCTATAAAATTATGACAGATATCGCTCGGTTTCTGCTGGTAATTATGCCGATAACTTCCACTGGCGGAACGCGAGCTTAATTGTCTTAATTGATTACAATGCAGTTGATACCAATCTACCCTAATGTTATGCTTGAATCTGTCGGAAATCTACTAGCATACTGCTATTAAACATTTTGCTTAATTGGAATATTCGAATTTGCTCATCCAAATCCCGTTTACCCCTCTATACCTCGTTTTTTAAAATAAATAAGAAATTGATAGACATATCATTAAAAGTATATCGTTACGAAGTCATCTGACTAAGCTCTTAATATTTGATTTGTTCTCTTATTGTTATTTCTTTTCAACTTTATTGCTCAACAACATTACAATCTTTATAGCAATAAAATCTTTTAGTGATATCGATAAAAACGTAAGGTTGTAAAATTAACAAATATAATATAGTAGCAATTATTGCTTTCGTGTGAAACTTGCGACGACTTACATATTATGTAATATAAGCGTAATATGCTAGATTTTACGAAAAACGGACGATGCGAGCGGATGATTAAACGTTACATGAAATTATAATCTGTGTTATGGATAAATAACGTTTTATATTAGGCGCGTAATTTCGGTAAAGAGCGAACCGCGGAGACCGATGCGTTTTTGTTCCCGTCTTCTTCGGCTTCTTCCGCTCACGCACCACACAATGAATGACACAATCACACTGCACACATACGCAGAGCACGCAGAGGTCGCAGAGCCGAGGCCGCACACCGTACGCAGAGCGGGTGATACCGTGATAACGGGCACGGCGTTGGTTTGGAAGTTGGAAAGTCGCGTGTGCACATTCTTCCAAAGCTCTCATACACATATAACAATCTGTCTTGTATTACTTGCAATTAGATAATAACGAAAACGAAAGAGTAGACAAATGGAGGAAAAGGATCCACCAAGTTCACCACAATACCCTCATCCACAGCCACCACCGATGGCACCGGTACCGACAATGCCGCTACCATCAAGTAAGTGTAAAATTATGATTATGAAAAAAGAAACTTAAGTAATAATTATATTATAGCAAATTTATTATAGAAATCCATACATATATACAATAATGCATGCATACGATATTTGTGCATACCTAATCATCCAAAATTAATAAATTACTTTAATGTGGCCACAGATACGACGGTTGTAATGAAGATGGCCTTTAGCAAGGGAAGTCAACATATGATCTGTCCACGTTGCAATGCTGATATAAAAACGCGCGTAAAATCGAGAGCGAACACGAAAACACATCTGCTTGCGTTACTACTCTGTGTATGCGGGTAAGGTTTCGAAATATAAGATAAGAGAATCTTACCCGAAAAAGGTATGATTAAATCTGACGTTATTTTGCAGATGCTGTTGTTGTGCATTGTGTACTTACTGCAGGGATTCTTGTCTAGTCCACAAGCATTACTGTCCAGCGTGCAAATCTTTCCTTGGACAATCCAAAAATTAATCAGTTCTACTTGCGGCAGAAATATAAGAAGATACACGTATTTCAAATAATCCATTGCAGTTATCCACACGTAAATTAGTATAAAAAGTTTCGTTGTTGCTCACAATTTTACGAAGTGTGCAAATGTAATTAACCCTCTAATGGCAAAGCGTTTTTTTTTTCAGAACATAAACAGAAGTAAAAGTTTTATGTTACTATTTACTTCTTTTACCCATTTTATACATCAATGTGTAAAATGGGTAAAAGAAGCAAATAGTAAAACAACTTTTAATCAATGTGTAAAATGGGTAAAAGAAGCAAATAGTAAAACAAAACTTTTTCCTCTGTATATTTATATGAAAAAGAAAAAAGTTTATTAATTGATGACTTTAAATAATTGCAATAAAACAAAAAACTATAAAACAGACGAAGCCGTGAGTCGGATCAGACCTCAACTTGATCATTAGAGGATTTAATTAACATACGCACACAGAGAGAAAAGGGGAAGAGTGTTCTTATTTTTTTTTTTTTTTTTTTTATAAATATTGCTAGAGAAGAGCATTATATGTAAGTTGCATATAAATTGTGAGAACTAACGCAATTACCATAATTATATTTTGTTAATATAATGCGATGAGCCTAAAAAACATTTTTATTTCTTTAGACACACGTGCTGTCTGGAACACTATACTATTAATTATACTTGTGTGTATAGTATATTATGAATTATAACACACCAATTTTTTTCATATCGGATAACTACAATTTAGCTTTGACACACACCAATTGTTTTCAATCAACTTTGATTAAAGCAGAAAATAAATAAAATAAAGTGGAGAGACAGTGGTTGATATATTTTTCAGGTGATTAAACTAATCTAACCCCTTAAATTTTATACTACTATATAATAACTTTTAATAAGATATTATTTATAACTTAAAGTATTTCATTGAATTATTATTGTTGGTATGGCCACGTTCCTTCCATTGCAGTAAACTTGATGTAATACGTTGTATAATAAGCGTTGTGTAACACGTTACAGTACTCGGTGGCCTCGTTGCTCCCTTATTATTTAAATTACTTACCTTCATTACACTTGAAGAATTTAATATACATAGATAGACACAAGGGTCATGCTACATTTTATCAAAGATCCATTAATTATAGACAAGGAACGCGAAAGGATACAGGAAATATATATATATATATATATATATATATATATATAAATTTTAATGATTATTTTTATACAAATTAAGTTTATTGTAATTGCAAACTTGCGACAAAGTATGATAACTTTCATATCACATCTACAACAGCATTCAGTAGTAATATGGTAGTTTTTTTAAAATAAAACAAGATTTTTTTTTATTTCTATATATTTTACAATTTCAGTTAAATGACATTTCCGTATCCTAACATTATATTTTTAGCGATTTTATTCTTTGATAAATTATTTCGCAAGTTTCGAAGAGAAAGTTTGTTTTTTCCATGATAGCTATTTTTCACATCAACTTTTATTCATGACAGCTTCTTTAACAGCTTTTGTTTGCGATAGCCTTTTTCACGACAGCTTTTCTTTTGCGACAGCTTTATTCGCGATAGCATTTTTTACGACAGCTTTATTCGCGACAGCTTTTTTCACGACAGCTTTTTTTGCGACAGCCTTTTTCACATCTTTATTCGCGACAGCTTTTTTTACGAAAGCCTTTTTCACGACAGCTTTATTCGCGGCAGCCTTTTTTGCGACAGCCTTTTTCACGACAGCTTTATTCGCGACAGCTTTTATCCACATCCTTTTTCACGACAGCTTTATTCGCGATAGCTTTCATCCACGACAACTTTCTTTATTACGACAGCTTTTTTTTATAAGTTTTAGCTAATTTTATTTATTTTTCCTACATCTTTTTGTTGCAGTTTGAGTATAGCTAAAAATCTTTACTTTTTTAAAGTTTTAATAGCTAATTTTTTAATTTATCCGACATCTCTTTTTTTAAGATTTGGCAGTCCTTTATGTTTTTATATCTTCCTTTTTTATAAATATTGGCAATTAATTTATTGTTCACATATCTCCTTTCTCCTGCATATATTTTAGTAGCTAATTTTCTTGCAAGTTTCAGTGGCTGATTTTTTTTCGCGATACCTTATCCTTTGTAAGTTTTGGCAAATTATCTTATTTTAAACAGAGTAATACATTTCCTTTGCCAGCATTAAATAAAAATTAAAGTAATTTAAATCGACCGTTTAAATTACTTTAATTATCTTATTTTATTTGTAAATTTCAATATTTTTCTTAATTTTTTAATAATTTTCAGTTTTATTTTAATTAAGACTTTGTTTTTGAAAACAGGTTTCTATTTTTAATTAAGTAGCCTTCTAATTCTGATAAATTTTATTACAATGCCTTCCATATCCAGATAATTTCAATACGAGTTATATCAATAACTCGTCTCTTCTTATTCTTATCTCAACCCAATTTTTTATGAAATTTTGATAAAGTTTGACAAGTTTATTTACTCCTTACAAATGTCAGATGTTTTTCGAATTGACTATTGAGATTCGAAACCTTGCTCAAACAATTCGGTCCGCTTGCGTGCTGGCAGTAGATTTAGGAAGACTCTCCAAGGAAATGCTCATAGAGAAACGATATCCTCTGAGAAACCTAGTCTCCGTCACAGATTCTTATTCGTAGATCCAATTTTCAGACGCATGCGTCCAGTCGACCACCTCCTTCTCGCCAAACCACAGGGCAATCTCCTTTTTAGCTGACTCGACAGCATCGGAGCCGTGGATAATATTGCGTCCGACTTGTATGCAAAAATCACCACGAATTGTGCCTGGTGCTGAATCCTTAGGATTTGTTTCGCCCAACATCACGCGGCCGGTCTTAACAACATTCAATCCTTCCCAGACCTAAAACAGCAATTTCATAAATATATTAATATAAATATTACTACAGTTCGTTAATTGATATTATTGATGTAGCTTAAAATTTATTATTGTATCAGTAATATTTAATTATAAATTATTTTTATAAGAAACTCACCATCGGTACAACTGGTCCCGAGCTCATATACTTGACCAAACCTGGGAAGAAAGGTCTTGACGCCAGATCGGCATAGTGTTTCTTCAAGAGATCTTCACTAGGCTATAACAAAAATGATATATAAATTAGAGAAATATAATATGAATGTGTTTTAGACAAGAATATTAAAGATTCAGTAAAAAATAATTAAACATTTATATATTTCTTGTATCTCATGTTTAAAAATCTTTACATTTTTATGCTTGTTACGCCGACATACATTTCGTTGTACAATATAGATTGCTAATATTTTACGCCATATTGTATTCTTTCAATCAGTTACAGCTTCAGTAATAATCATAAATTTTATGAGAAATGTGAAATTAGTAACTTCAATTGAATCCAATATACTCAGCCAAATGTAATTCGAAGAGACAAAATCTCGAAGAGCCACGTGGCGTTTCGCGAGTTTTTTTTAATCAATCTCCGTGAAGCTGGGATGCGGGGAAAGGGGGGGGGGGGGGGTATAATGACTATAATGCAATTACACCGATTACGCGTGAGCTATCACTTACCCACAGCATCTTCATAGCCACCAGTTTGAAACCCTTCTCTTCGAATCGTTGAATAATCTTGCCGACCAGACCACGCTGCACGCCGTCCGGCTTGACCATTATAAAGGTACGCTCTTTGTTCTCCGCCATAATTAACTTGCAAATAATCTGTAGTAGAGTCAAGACGGAACCCAAGACCATGCGGTGCCAACGAGCCGCGAAAAAGTGAGGTCAGTGAGGACAACCGACGAGAATGGACGAGAAGACGCGAACAGTGGCAAGGCAATAGGCAATCTCTTCACGGAAGGTGGGGAGCGTCGTGACGTCGCAACGTGCCGGTTAATGCCGGTCGATGCCGGTTGATACCGAATTGATGGCTGTTGATAATTACGATGACTTAGCTGCGATTTGTGGCTGATCGAATTTCAAGATTTGCCGAAACCACAAACCACAGTTTTCTGGATAGAATACCTCTTTTAACTATAAAAGTATGGATTGCCAGGCCAATACCGTATTCCTCCTATTCATCACTGTGCTGAGAAATTGAGAATGAGAATTTAGAATAGAATATCGAGAAATGTATACATCTTCGATTCTTCGATACCTTTCGAGATTTAAGCCCCGCCCCATCGACCAAAGAGCGGGAAATATAACCATATTTTTTTAAGCTGTACCAATTATAATGAAATATATTTCGTATTCTGTGTATAATAATAAATAATGTAAATGAAAATTTTAGTTAATTGAAACACATGTGTCGTCCTTAAATTTCGAAACGTACGGATACTATATATCTGAACGTTTTGTACTTTTCATCCTTTCTCTTTCTCCTTTCAACGTCTAATTGCATACCAACCCAGCTAGCAAAAACTTCTAAATAACGTCTCAAAAACGTTTAAAAGACGATTAAAAACGTTTGAAGACGTTAAAAAACGTGAAGAAGAAATCAGCCGGCAAGCTGCTTTACTCTGATTGGTCAATCCGCGACCGTCAAAAGGCCTTTGCATTCCATTCAGTTATCTTCTGTTTCTATGGTCAGTCTGGCAGTGGTGTGCGATCCATGCGGTTTTTGTTTACTTTATTGAACGAGCGAATTATATTTTGATAAACCGCATAATTACATATTTTGTTATATAAATCATGGCTACTTCGGTTAGCACGAATCCATCTACGTTGTTGCCTTTAGGTAAAATCATTCACTCGTATTTTATAAATTTATGCCAATATTATTTTGCTAGATTTGCGATCTATTGCTAATAAACTGTATCATTACTTGTAGAACTAGTTGACAAGTGTATCGGTTCTCGGATACACATTATTATGAAAAACGATAAGGAGATTGTGGGAACTTTGCAAGGCTTTGATGACTTCGTAAACATGTTACTGGAGGATGTAACGGAAAGTGAAGCAACGCCGGAAGGTCGCAGAGTTACAAAATTGGATCAGATTCTTCTTAATGGCAGCAATATTACAATGGTTATTATCAATGATATCGATAATACATAATACTTAATAATTCTGAGAAATTCAACATTTCTAGTGGAGCATAATTTCTGACACGATCGAGAAGGAAAGCAAAGCATAAATTTTTATAATTGATTTATTCTGCTACAGTTGGTGCCTGGTGGTGAGATGCCGGATACGTAAAACTGACTTTTGAGTCATCATCCTAAGCGCATTAGATTTACCCCTAACAAGATTATGATGAAGCACTAACCAAGCTACTTATCGCAAGTAAGACTCCTTATAAGCTTAAGCTCAATTTTGATTAAATAAATATTAACTATTGATTACAAAAGATCAAGTCTACTGATTATTTCACCGAGCGAGGGTCTGTCGATGACATTCTGCGACCACGCTGCTCTGAACAGTGCCTTGTATCTCCCAGCGAACTCGTCGTCGAGAGCTTCATCTTTAGGACGCGTTCCTTTTACAGAGATATATATGATAGTATGGATATGTAATCCATGGAAGGGTACTTCGCGAGATAGCATTTGCCAGGCTACGATTCCTAGTGAATAAATATCAGCGGCGAACGTAGGTACGTCTCCTCGAAGCACTTCTGGTGCTGCGTAACCTGGTGTACCCTGATGAGCAGATATGAGTTTTAATGAGAAGAATTAAATAAAAATCTCGTCATTACATATAAACGCGTGTTTTCATAACTATGTGTACACATATATATATATATATATAAAATGTTGGAACTATATTGCATGTGTTTAGCTGCAATTCTATTAGAAAAGTTAAAGTATTTTCGAGTAAAGATTCAACGAATATATTATATATGTGTGTGTGCGTACTCGCGGCCTGTTTGAAACATGCGGTTCATCGACCAATATAGAACTCCCAAAGTCGGTGAGTTTAGCTTGATCATTAGCTGCCATTAGGATATTAGTTGCTTTGACGTCTGCGTGTATCACGCCGGAATCGTGGCAGAATTGGAGCGCGCTAGCAATGTCTCTCCAAATGGAAACTCGCTCCTCTTTCGACAGAGCCGATTCCTGCAGCCTGTCCTGCAACGACGTACCGCACAGCTCCATCGTTATCAGCGATAAGCTACTGCCCTGCTCTATGCTTAATATTTTCACGATGTTGGCGTGACGCAGATTAGTCGCGTGTCTCTCCGAGTTTATCACTTCATCGTCGTTTTGTTTACGTAGAATTACCTTGGCTGCTACTTGATCTCCTAAAAAAAATGTAACGGTAGTAAACAGTATTTATAGGTCTCTATCGCTTCTATTATGCGTTTAGTTTTAATACATATTTGATAGCAAAATTTATTAAGAAAAATTGCGGTAAGGCACCTTTGTAAAACACCTTGTAGACGGTACCGAAAGCACCCGCTCCGAGCACAGAGTGATGTTTCCTCGGTAGACCGTCTTTGAGCAATTTGACCCTATTAGGAGTATCGATATTGAACGGTGACAATAGTTTTTCACCTCCCGCCTTTCTTTGGCGAATGTTATCCGGAGTTTTTGGACTTAGAGAAGCTCTAATAAATTATTAATCCGTTTACGAATTTTGGTTTAATTAAATGACAAAAAAGATTCTTGTTATTCTCACCTGACGTTCGAAATAGCACTTTCTAATGGCCGAGGCGACAGGTGCTTAAGTGTGGACACTAATCTTCGCGGTGAAGCCATTTAGGTGGAGATTACGATACGAATAACGATTTCTACATGTAGAAACGAAGAACGTAGAATTTTTCTATTACCATTTGCATAGAAAACGACGAAATTTCCAATATATCGCGTATATAGGAAAACGTAGGACTCCCATTAAAATTCCGTTCTCTGTATACAAACACATCGCGGACAATGAGAGAGTCGAGCGGAATAGATACACATGGATTGTTTATACGGAACGCTCTCTCAACTTGGAGCACACGAGATTTACATCCCTTTTACAGATCGAGATTTTAATTACAAAGTAACAAAGAAAATTGGTGGGTAATGGGACAAGTATCAAATAGAGTACAATTAAAATATGTTTTATTTCTTCGATCACTAATTCAAGGCGTAAATCAACTACTATGCCTATTGTCTATTGCTAATTTATTATTATTACTTTTAATACTGTACGTTAACTAGAATTATGTACAACCGTACTATCGCTTCGTAACAATTCGCCTCGATAATCTTCTGTTACAATCTATAATAATATCAACGACGATAGGAACGCATATAGGTGAATATGTACGCGCGTACGTGTGCATCGATAATGCTCTACGGATCAATTAAACATCTAATTAGAGGATTTGCATTATAAACTTGTCGCTAACGTTAAGTGCTCGATTGTACCATCTTTTGTTTTCGAGCGATTCTGCTTGCTATCACAATGATTAAGTATATCGCTTCCACTCTCTCTAGATTTCTCTCTATTATCGATTAATTAACAATCGATGTGTTATAATAAGCGGAAACGACTCTTTACGGAAGTTTTAGTAAAATACTCTAATACGGATAAAAATACAATGTATCTCTTCTCTATATATATATATATATCCTCTATTTGTTCGAAAATAGTTTATTTAGTTAAATATAACTCTTCCTTTTTCTTTCACCAGCCTTTATTCCTTACGATAATTCTGAACCGCTCTAATTATAGCGTCATTGATCGCTTCGTCTTGCTCGAAACGCGCGCGCGAATATATCTTCTCTCAGATTTCAACCCGTAAGAATGAATTAAAATTATAGTGTTTTACGAGCAAATACACGAATGCTTATCCAGTAGGATTTGCAGGACGTACTGATCAAGTCAATAGAGAGAATAAAATATCGCAGTTTCGATTTTGTCGACCTGCGGGATTTGTGAAACGGAAGATCCGTCCACGGAATCCAAGGATGAGAAATAAATCCTTAGAAAGTTGAAAATCTATGGATCTGGTTTGTGTAGATATAAAAATATGTAAGAATTATCCCATTTTTAAGTGCAATCGCGCGAATAAGCACCTGTGCAAATAAGGGAGACACAACAGTTGTGTGTCTTTTTAAGTATCCTTTATATAGTAAAATGCACAAGTTTTGTAAGTACTCGTGACTATGAAGATATGTAAATACTAATCAGAAAAATTGACGAATTTAACTGTATGCTACAGTGATAAAATTTATAAAAGCAAAGATTACTGGGGCTTTAAAGTCTAATTGTAAGATTAATACGAATTTTGTTAAATGTTTCTGTTAAATTTGTTAATTCGATGATCGATAGAATTCCTAAAATAAAAAATCTGAAGAAGTGAAGATATTTGACATTTATACATTCGCGCTTCAATATATGATCCGCGTACGTAAGCACCTATAAATTTAAAGATTTACACGTTTAGAGAGAGAGGCACAATTGTGAAGAAGAAGAGGAAAAAGAGAAGTAAAACGTTGAAACTTAGATATTGCGTAGAACCTAAAAATTTGGAATACACGAAGATTCACAAACTGTGTCACATACTCGTACACATCTTTGAAGAATTTAAGGATCAAGGCAACTATATGTTCCCTTATATGCGTGTGTGTGTGTGTATATTAATATATATGTATATATATCCATGAAAGGAAGGGGAAAAGGAAGGATTTGCGAAAACGTTATCTCTCAAAAATCATCACTAGCCAAGCATTGTCCTCATAACATTTTGATTTGGCACTATCCTTATGTGTGCCATTACGTAAACTTCTCCTGAGCATTGCATCGTCAAGTGCAAATATCAGGCACTCAGAGGCACCGGTTTTCCACTTAATTTCAAGAACGCAAACGCATCGTATCGTCCATTAGGCATGTATGAGTAACTCATTATTTCAAAATGTACGGTCAGGCTATATAATTTTATGACAAAAAACAGTTGAAATGTATAGGCAGATGTAATATTAGTAACTATCAATAAAAATAAATATTCATGCGTTCCAAGATTCGTGGAAAATTATGGAATAAAAAGTGCAAAACACAAAAGAATCAAAAATTTGTGCAAACGATATCCGACAGTCTAATGACTGTTGATAATCCTTTCTGTATTATATATGTCGTACATATTTACTTGAATTATATGACACCGTTTATCAACTCCCTATCAATGGACCCTATCAATGGACGTGTTATATATATGCATATACATAATCTAATGAAAATAGAACTCTGTACTTGCGAATTGGCGCTAGATAAGGACTTTGAGACCCTGATGTGAAACAGGTATATGAGTAGATAATTTCGAAAGGTACATGGTGTACTGATTTAAAGAGAGAGAGAAAGAGAGAGGGGGCAGAGAGAGATACGCCATGATATCGAGTAGTCGATTAAGGCACAGTCTAACCAGGTAGAGGAGCCTCCTCGTAGAAGTCCAGCTCGTCTTCGACTTCGTGCTCAGGTCCCTTACTGTCGAGAGCGCGTAGTTCCGCGGTGGTGAAGAAATGGGTCATCTGAGAGCGCAATGGTATCATCAGGATAAGGAAGAAGGGCAGGGCCAGAGCGGCTCTAGTACTCTTGACAATCCACAATATGGCTAGGCACAAGATCTGTATGGAGGTAAAGATGTGCATCTTGGAGGTTTGCACGCGGCGCACGTAGTTTGCTGTGCCGTGGTGCTTGACTGGCATGAAAAAGAGCTTGATGCGGTCAAACAACTGCACGCCGTTCGTCGACGAGATACCCATGTAGAGGAACACACCAAGAAGAACGGACATCGGTACCCGCCGCAACAGCGGTGCCATTAACACGCTCACGCCTATCAGGATCGCGACCAGAAGAGCGCTCACTCGTTGCTCTTTCACTTCAACGATGTGCGGCTTGTCACCGGGTGCGTGAGTGCGTGACATCACAGTCACGGCGGATACGTGGGTGAGGGAGCGTACCGACGCGGCGCAACACCAAGGTGCACCCATCAGGCCACATCCCACGTTCATCAGGCAGACCACCACGATGTCCATGTGATAGCCATTTCCCTTTCGCAGCTTACGCTCCTTTTTATCGATGATCAGCCTGCAAAGCGGACGATATGGTTAATTCGAAACCGCGAACTATCTCGGACAATTAGGTAAACGATTTAAATCTACTTACTCCGATATTTGAGTCTCCATAAACACCAGGATGTAAACCAGCAAAGCTGGCACCACGCAAGCTAAAGCCATCCAAAGCGGTATAGGTTTCTCGTATCCGGCGGGGGATACGAACCAATTTCTACCGGGTATAGTTGGAGAGAGTCCTTCAGGAACCAGCAACTTTTCCGTTTTTACCATAAATAGATAGTCGATCAAAACAAAGACGACAATGCTAATAGGCACGCCAAAGTCTCCGAAGGCTCTTCGAGCACTACGGCCCAGGTAATGGCTATTGCGGAAGATTCTTAAGTAATAGGCGCCCAGGAAGGTGCCCAGACAAAGGATAGTACACATCAAAGCTGTGTTGGGCTGATTGATCAGCAGCCCAGCTAGGTCGCGACTCGGCACCAGTTCGTGAACTTTCTCCAAGTGCAAGACCTCCTCGGTTCCGTTCCATGGCGATGTAGTGACCTTCATTTCGGTAACGTAGAGCGGATAGGCTGTGTCGTTGATACCCGGCCCAAAGCTGTACTCGTGGAGAAGAGGATTTCGCACGAAGTAGTTGTAGAGCTTGATGAACGTTTCAACGATGTAAAGGATAGAGATCAATCCAGTGAAGATCTCCTCGGTGAAGCGCGTGAAGAGTCGCACGAGGACCGAACCCTCGACAGAGGCAATCGCTAGGGCGATGATCCCCATCCAGGCGCCAACATATACCCGTACAGTGAGAAACTCAAGCTCGTTGGCCAAGCAGAAGTTGTAGAGGCTTTCGTCGAAGAGCAATAGAGGACCAGTCGTGCCGATGATCACCAACGGCTGAGTGGCAAATAGTGCCATCACTACGCCCGTCCACGAACCGGAGATCAGAGTCTCGGAGATGCCTATTACATTTTGCGTCTTGTCGCTCAACAGGCCGCCAAAGGTGATGGCGGTGCATAGCGCGGCGAAATACATGAAGATAGCTGCCGCGAGGCAGGACGAGTTCAGGCCGTCTGTGAAATCGGATAAATAGAAGGGATAGCGACGCTTAATGTCGTTGATGAGGCCGCCGAATGGTCGTCTGGTACGTCGCAATGGATCGTCATCGTCCTCTGGTGGCTTCTTCTCCTCCTCGCCGGCGAGAAGAGCTGTTATACATTACATTATAGGTAATAATACTAATAATTAATTAAGAACGAAGAAACGAGAAAAAAAAATTTTAAGAATTGAAGAACAAATATATTTAACTACTGAGACGTTTAAAGTATTTGAGGAAATTACCCTTTTTCACAGCCGCCTCACTTTGCTCTGTCTTGCGCTTCTCCTCGAGCGCCTTTGCCTTTCGATTCCTGATAGCCTCGCTCTTCGCCTTAAGTTCGCCGAACGGTAGCAAGGCCTGTCTCTCCCAGTCGCCGGGTGGCAGTACAATCGAATCATCTAGGAACTCGTTAATAGCCGAGAGCAGCTCTCGCCTCTCGTTGGCCTTATAAGCGACCTTGTGGAACGACGTGTTCGCCATCAGAGTGGAGATTGACCGGCCGATCTCGTGATAATCCAGGTCGGCGTTTCTCGGCCCCAATAGGGTAAACATGAATCTGACCGGTATCGTCACCTCCGTGATGGACGGCATAAACACACCTTCGGCCAATCGTACGAAGGCTATCGTCGGCTGATCCAGGAAGTCGACGGCGCCGACAAGTACGACTATCGCCTCAGCACCGGCTGGAATCCTCTTGAGGATGTAGTCGTTGTGACTCTTCTTCAAGTCCTCGTTACTGCTCATGTACGTTAGTTCCTCCTTGATGTCGACCACCGTGTGGTTACTGTCGAGCGCCTGGTTCGACGACACGATCTTCGGCTTCGCATCGTGCAGATTCTGTTGGATGTTTCAAAATTTTTATAAAACAATCTGAGAACCTTTAAATTCCGCCGATGAAAGACTACGTATGTAAGTCTTCGGTGAGAAAATTAAATCAGTTGTTTCTCAATATCTTGAAACTAGAACAACCTATGCCCTCGAGCAATTGGAACTGAGCAAAAGACTAAATCAGGAGATAAATAGCCTGTTAATTACGATACAAAAATTATACATATAAACGGTAATAATAATAACTTATTTGCGAACATAACTTTTACCTCTCATAAAAAATATACAGAATTATTTTAACTTGCAAAATGAGACATCTGTTTATCTAATTTCATGATATTGTTTAACTTACGACGGAAAATGTTTTAAAAATAATAATAATAATGAATTTCCCAAAAAGGCAAGCTGATTGATTTTTTTCAGTTTATAAGAATAAGCAGAATAAAAATATACAACAACAGAAGAGTGTGACGACATTGTCAATGATTGCTTTTTTCGTCTCAAGTACTTCATGATTATGAAAGATATTAATCGAAGTGAACATCTCGCGATAAGAAAGTATGCTTGCGATAGAAATAATTGTAATTGTAAAGTGAGAAAACCGCCATGTAGTGTACTCGTGAATGCACACAGGAATGCTTACAGAATAATGCACGCTAAAATAGTTCATCCGCACATTAATGCGAAAGACACGTCATATCTTCGTGACTTGCTCCGCAATAACGAATAAAAATTAGGCAAAAAAAGAATAAACTATAAAGTATAAAAATAAAATTCTAATGGATAGAAGCGCGACATATACGATCACAAACGTTTGTAGTCGCTATCGTTCGGCAAACGGCACTAAACGAATATTTCTAGAATTAATTTAACCCAGGCGGGTCTAGGACCAGCCGTGCTAAAAAGGCACCGTGGAGAACGCAACACAATGGAAAAACTGCAAGCTGTAGGAACGCGCTGCGGTTGTCCTGCTTTAAGCTACGGAGTAAAATTGCGGCATTTATCTATCTATGAAATAACTATGAAGGACATGAGGCAAAAAACTGACTCCACTTAAATAAGCTTTTCACTAGTTTCAATGTTAAGACTAAAAAAAATATACAAAAACTAAACTATACAACTAAAATGGACCTTAAATTAAGCAGCTACGTTGTGTCAATGACTATTCTAATCAATGTTCTATATTGCTATGTGTCTACCTATCTACTACAACTAACGATAATTTAGAGATAGATGTTAACTTTGTATTAATGTTGTACTAGTATTAGGCATATAAAATACACAAAATATTAAACCAGATTAAAAGTATTCGAAATATTGACCCGAAAAATTGTTGTTTCATGTTTTAAGATAATCAGTCTTTAAGTAAAGAATTTTACAAAATCGGCATTGCCCCGTAGATTCATGCCGGATTTACTTTAAAAAGTATATAAAAATTCATATGAAGAGTGCGAGCGAACAGAGTGAAGGACTAGAGTAATAGAAGTAAAAAAAAAACTGCGTTTGATTCGGGAAACGAGAGATTTACATGTTGGGTTACATGGTTCTCAGCGGCTTCCCGCGCAGCATCTTCTTCCTCCAGCCAGATGGACTGTGGAAATAATATTAGCACTGTCAGTTAAACCCTATTCCCCGCTACCACCCGTTGCGACTACTCACTACTGATCGCGCTCGATACATCGCCCTCGCAGGTGATCTTCGACATTTCCATAAACTGCGACATTCATATAAAATTGACTTATTTTCAAGTCTCAACGCGAACACGGTGAAATACATCAGCATTCATTACAGTCATCGCGATTATTTCGATCACTAGATTCGAAATGTGCAAACTCAGGGTCGGTCAGTTCGTTAAAGCTCAAATTGAAGTGGAATTCGTTGAAATCTAATTTATATATATTTATGTAGCAACCCTGAGGTTTGTGAACACGGTTATTACCTGTTGAGCAATAGATTATCACTCTCCACCTTTCATCGGTGCTTATTTACTTTTTGATACAAGCAAGTCGAAGCGAATCTTGCGAGTTTTAATCAGAAGTCGGCCGTTTTCGTGCGCATGATGCATATTATACAAAGGATATCGTCATTATGGGCGAATTACCTGAAGGCTGGTGTAACTAGAATAGCTCCTCTTGCCGCCGAAACGGAACCCACGTTCGTGCTCGTGTACGTGCCTGTGCCTGAGCAGTAACGCTCTCATTACAACCGGTCTGTCTTGGGCCAGAATAAGCTCCTCGATGACCATCTGCTCGACTATCCTGTAAGCCAACCCAGGCAGATCCTTTTCCTCCAGATCAAGGAGGACCACGCCGGTTTCCAGGCAACGACGAAGATTCAGCAGTGAATGGAAGCTAAGGGAAGCCACGTGTGGCCTGCCCCATCTGTCAGCACCCTCCTCAACGTCCTCCTCGTATTTAATCCACCTAGCAGTCTCTCGCCATTCGCGTTCCTCGCCCAAGCCGTGTAGCTCGTCTAGCTGGACGAACACCTGGTGCGGCGAGTGATCGTACATTTTCTTGAAGGTGTCATGAGGGATACCGCCTTCCTTCCGTCGGCCAATCTGCACCATTAAGTGAGCGGCTTTGTGCCGGCGCATGCCACGCGGATCGTCGCTACGATGCGACTCCAGATCGTCGATGTCGAGTTCCTGCAAGGTGCTCGCTTCTTCTGGCTGGACACTGACACGTCGAGTCAGCAGGCTCGAACTGTCTGGAAGACCGGCTCCCGATCGCTTCCGCCATTGCGGATCCTCCTGCAGAGAGTATTTGCGAGATTTGTGATGGTGACGTCTGGAAGAGCAGTCGATAATGGGGCGGTTAGTTAAGTCTTTTTGTAGGAAAATATATTTAAATTTTTATACAGAGAGTAAAAGAGGTTTCGTGATCGTGATTTATAATCATGAAATAAAGAAAGGGAAGGGTCAATCAGTCCTACAGCCACCGTGGGCGTGCAGATTTGCCAATCTTGTTGAGATAATCGTGATAAATATACGCATATTACTTTAGACTCTGATTAGCTTTAATTTGTTATTATAATACTTTAATCTGTCTCATGTCATACTTAAAAAGGTAATTTATAAGATTCTTATTCAGATTTATTTATAAAATTCTTATTCTTCTTCTCTTCGAAGAGAATTAGAGAATCTGGACGGCCTAAATAAAGCAAACGTAATTAAGTCGCTGATGTAAACATACATATTTTAGCACACCCCACCCCCATAAATCTTGAACCAACTAGCCGACTTGGTACCGCGCCGTACCGGAATTGTCACGCTGCTGAATCTAGCCCATCGCTCGGGATGGTACGAAATAAAGGTCGATCGTTTCGTGCTCATAATTGCGCGGTTTATACAGTGCAAATATGAGTCCGCAAAATTGTGACATGAAATGCGACCGCCAGATTTAAACTTTCGCCTTTAAAATATCGAGGATCCGTGCACGTAATATATGCAGACACGATATTCAAATTAGAGTTACTTTGACCCCGTATTCTCATCAAGATGTTATTTTACTAATCGGAAAAAAGTACGTTCCCGTTCGACGCTAAATGTGTTAATTAAAGTCGCGTGATCTTTTTCTTCTATTTTATCTCTGCCGCTCTTTACAAGCCATCACGTCGATTCTCAACTTACTTATGTTCGTGCTTCTGGTGCCGTCGGCGATTCCGATCTTCCTCGTGGCCACTCGGAGCGGCACCCGTTGGCACTTCCGGTGTCTGCATGGTAAATACATCTTCTTCCTTGATATTCTCAAATTGTACCCTCGGACTGCCGATGGTCGGACTGTCGCTGTAACCGGAAGCTGCCCTCTCCGAGATCGGCGCTTCGCTCTCGCTGCTGCCTACATTTTCGGTTTCCTCCACCGTTTCTTCGTCGACTTCGGCCTCGGCCTCAGCTGTGGTGACGGTCGATTGCAATCCATTACGGTTCATCCCGTCGACCTCCTGGATCTCGTTACTCCTCGCTTGGACATTACCATGGTCCTCCTCGGTGAACACTTCCGTCGCCGATCCTTCGCTAAGGATATCGAAGAAACGTAAGATATACCTTTTCTGGCTTCAGTTTCCCAGCAAAAGGTTCTCATGCGCATTCAATTGAATTTTGCTCGCTCGGAACTCGAGAAATTTCGCAGTTATCTTTTACAATTAGAGCTATCAGAAGCTAAACGCTTATTAGTTTCAAGGTTCGTCAAGAATATTAAATCAAACCATGTGCTTACTCGCGTGCATGAAATCGATCGTCCGTACATACAATTGATACGGAAAAGATATTGCACTCTCAAATGATGATTCGCACAAGATTTCAACTTTCAATAAGGTATCCGAGAAAACTGCGAAAAAGATTTTGCTGAATATCTGCTTTTATTGAGTAACTTACGGTGAAAGGTGTCGTCGCATAGATCTGGAATGCAGGCTCTTCAGGGGCATGTGCGGATGTGGGTAGCTTCTTTTACGGTATTCTAAGGAACGTCATTTTTATTATTTCTAATTTTCGAAGGGACGGCACGAAAATAAACAATATCGAAAAGCGACAATACGACTTACGATTGAAATCGCGATCGCCGCCATATCGCGGGGGTGGCCCGCGATCGCGATCTCGATCAGATCCAGCCGATTCCGAGGGCGATCCAAGCCGGGCTACGTCGAACTTCTCCCCGGCGTCCATCGCAAAGACCTTCTCCATCTCCTCGTCGAGCTCCGGTCCCGTTTCCGCGGCATGCCCGTCGATCTGATATCAGATATGACAAATAATGATGTTACATTAACGTTTGTCGCTGCTGCATTAATCGCTGTAAATCAATTCAATTATGTCGCAGAAATAGCTGTAGAATATTGAGAGAGAAAGAGAGCGAGCTATAAATATATATGATAGATATATATTTATAGGCAACTTTCTTCCGAGACTTACGCTCTTAAAAGTTCTTTCGAGAGAAGAATCGTGAAAGATCCTTTTTAGGGCATCCTAGGTACGCAAGAGCTATAGATAAGTGCATTAATCGCCCTAGGCCACTCTACCTATGCAATTCAGGATACAGATATCGATTTCTACAGAGAGCAACATATCTTCACAAGTGCCAGTTACGTTATTAGCATTATTCTGAATGCGTATTATCGAGCTATTTTAGAAGACTTATGTTCATTCCTATTAATGCAGATTAACTTTAATATCGGTTTAACTTGTTTTTTTTATTATTTTCTAGTTTTAAGAATTAGAAAAAGATAAACGGTAAGTCAACCCGAAATTAAAGTTAATCTACATCGGTAGAAATGGACGTAAGATAATGCCATAACAATATTGGGGACGGAATAACGTTTTGATTATGCAATATGCACTTTGATTCTTCACAATTCCTATATATAACCGTGTCAATATGTGAGAGATGTGCAAAGGGAATAAATTTCAAAAATTTCCGAAACATCGATTATAATTGACTAAAATAAATATAATTTACTAATTTCGGATGCATTTACATCGCATTTTATTCAGAAAAATAGTGTATTTATAGAGAGTACTTTTTTTACCTCTAAAAAGGATTATATCGTATGCAATTAATTACTGTGCATCAGCCATGCACAATTTTACTTATCAACCTCGTTTCAAAATGGAAATTCGCTTTGAAGTTTATTCTCATCGAGTTTCACATTCTCATACAGGCTTAAAAATATGCTACTTAGTCTCTGTTCGGGTCAAGCACACAACGCTTACAATAGTCAAAGAGCCATTGAGAATCGATCCCGCACTTCGTAACACATTGTCGAAATCCTGCTTTGTATCGCGATGGATTTGTGACGCACGGAAATAAATATGTTTTTCCGATAAAGTTCGAGTGAAACTGGTTTTTCATTGCGGGATCGAGATTAAATTGGTGTTCTCGGCACGAATTTAATCTTTGAAGCGCCACAAAAATGTACCGTTGGCTGGTTTTAGTATTGAGGAAAAGATGAAAAACACCGAAAACTTTTCCATGCGCTGCACTAACAAATCTTGAAACAACACCAAATTAATTTGGCACGTCATCTGGCACGACCATTCAAACGAACGTTGCGCAGTCATTCACGAAATTCTTTTCTACCAATTGTCCGTCCAAGAACTTGGCAAAACTAAAAAATACAGCTGTTTTTCATTACGCGATACAACCAGTGCTCTTGTGACAAGATTACGTTGAAGAGTTTTACGAGTAGACTTCCTTTTTACGCTATTTTCACATGCCGATACAGATGTACAGAAAAAAATGTGTACCTTTCTTTACAATACGTAAAAATAAATGAGAATAATTTTGCAAATGTCGTTTTACATGTTCAATGTCCTTCTAAGTTAACATCTGCTAAGCTAATCCATGATCCGACTTGCGATTTTAATAACGAGGATTTAGTGGATAAAAATAGAATGGGTAAAAATAGAAAAAAATGAAATAATATTGGAGATTATCTCCAAGATTATCTGCAAGATTATATTAAATCTATTGTGGATTTCAGGCATTATGTAATATATTTTAAGTGATAAGTCCTATACTTATATCTTTTTACTGTACTTTGCTCATAACAACTTTACAGAAATGTTTGAGAGATATTTGAAATATCTCTCTTTTTTCAACAACCATTTGAAGAGTTTCTTGAAATCTTTGATTTTAGTAAACTCTACTAAAATTGTATTAATTTTGGGTTTCAGTTTTCAACAAGAAAAATTGAAATGCCATAGATTTGAAGCTTTATGAAATCTATAGATTGCTGCCTCCGCTGATCTTTCATAGTCCATATGAATTTTCACAGAAATTTCAAAATTTCATGATACTTCACCGAACAACAATCACAAAAAGCGCTAAGGAATATCTCGAGAACAGCTGGAAGAATATGGGGATCTCGCCTTTCCGTAGGATAGTTTAATCGGTCGCGCGAATCGCGGGCGCGAAAAATTAATTGGGGTGACCGGCTCTTTCGAGGGGACGGGACAGCGCGTTCACCTGGTGGGTCGTCCGCAGGGAACGTCGTAGCCAGCGGAGAACTTTGCCCCGCGCCCGCTGCAGGAACGACTTCCCGGAGGAACCGGCGGTGGCTTCGGGCATGGCATCCCGGGCCGAGTGACAACCCGGCCGGTCGGCGCTGAGAGCTGGAGGAATCAGAACTGAGGGCGGAGGGTGGCGCCCGCCGGACCGGGAAGAGCGAAAGAGGGGAAGGCTGGTGGGGAACGCGCGACAATCCGTGGTAGGGGTGGATCGATATCAACCCCATACGCTCAATCGAGGAGCAATCCCTTCATTCTTCTTTTTCCTCCCCTCCCTCCCCCCCCTGCCTCCTCGCCCCGTCCTTCCTCCTCTGCTCATTCGATTTATCAGGATCTCAATTCAGGATTTTCAATTTCCCTTCGTGTAAACTAATTTCCTACCTAATAGCCGTATACCTTTGAGCGTACCGCTTCTGACGATTCGAGTTAATCCTTTGATGCACAAAAAGACTGCCCAGAGTACCTTCTGTAAAGATTCTAGAGAAAGGGAACGTCGAAATTACCAATCTCCTAAACACTTTGCTAATAATATGTTATTAATTCTATACAATTTATTAATTTACAGTTTAATCGATGGGATGAGAATCGAACGGAGAATTGCAGCTAACGAATTAACGACTGATACGTTCTGGCAAAGGGCTGTTCTCCGTTTTATATAACTGCCCCGATTTCTTGGCACATTTGAAATAAAACGTGCTACGGGAAGACCGCGCAGATGATTGACAAAGGCTGGCGGGCGCAACAAGTGTCAATCGGCCGTGAAATTGGGGATACAAGGGTTCGAGTGGAACAGACCTCGAGAGTAAAAGAAAGAAAAAAAACTGGCTTTAAGGGGAGGAATCTCCACAAGGAAAAAGCTCAGCTGATGGTGTTGAATAATAGGTGGTAGGTGGTAGAAGCGATAAGAGAGGACGAGAATTGCGGACCGACTCGACCTCGGCTAGGCCTAGGTCATAGAGGTGTTATCGATCATTGTTAGCGAGAAGCGCGCGAGAAAAAGAAGGAAGAGACACGACGACTAATACAATAAATTGTCTGAAAAGCGTTTCCACCTGAATATTACACGCATAATTGTCTTGTATTTCCGACCGATAAGGATTGCAAAAGAAAAAAATCTATTATCTACACAGGTGATCGTCAATATCCGTTGTTCCTCGCTGAACACCGTAACCGCCGATTTCGCGGAATGGATCGTCAATGTTTCAACGCTTCATCATCACCTGCCTACGCCGCGGCTGCGATCGCGTGAGAAGTATTAGAGACGAGTGAGAAACAAGCGCGTTTCCATCATCGACCGCGTTTTCCCATTTCTCCGCTTGACGTGCGCTCCTCGCTTCCTGCTCCATACCGACCTTGAACCTGAACCGCAGCCTCCCCAGTTTATTCCACCAGCAATGACCTTTCCTCCCAAATGCCGACAGGGGAAATCGATGGAGAGTTTAGTATTTAACGAAGTTAAATACTAAACAAGTGGTTTTGTTTCCTGCCGATAATTGTTTCTTGTTGATCATTTGACATTTCTAACAGGATAGACCACGCGATTAAATCCTGGACGTGAAGAAAATGAGAAAACACGCATTCGGTATTCTTGCGTGTTTTTATCAATATTAAATCCGCGTTCAAGCATATTTTTAATTTTTAAAAATATGAGAGAAAGGTAGATATGCCCGGATGTTCTTCTGCTTCCGCGAAAAGCTGTCAATACTTTAACTTTTATTTCCTTCGTGATATTTTTAGAAACATTTTGTGACGCTTTCAAATAAATTTTTTTTCTAATTTTTACAACGGCGTAGGTGGCGTAGGTGCATTAACTTATTCATTGATTAGCTGACGATAAGAGTGCACTCATTAAAAATCGAGAAATTTTATTGTTTAAATTATATATAAAAGGCTTATCAAATTGACTTCTAATTGATGTCCATTAAAGTTAATCCTTTATCACATTAAATTGTCGGGCATCAAATTAAGCTTACGCGCGATCGGTTTTCTTCAACTTCAAGGCGCACGCGATTTCGCAGCCTGCCTTCCGCACCCGTGAGCACGTCCGAGGCCGGCGCGGCCAACCCTGCGCGGCGAGTTAAATGAACATCCGACCTTGAACTTGACTAGGAAGCGAAGGGCGACTGACCGTGGGGGAATACGGGAGAGATAGAGATGAAGGAGAAGAGCGAACCTTAGATCGTTCGTAAATTATTCTCCTCTTCGAAAAATCTCTCATCTATGTTGTATTCTTCTATCTCTTCTCTATTCCACCTATCTCTATTATTCTTCATGTTCTAAACGCTAGCGCTTTAAACAAGCAATTACGTTACAGAATTAATTGCAGAAACAGCACAGCGGGAACTGCATATTCCGCATTTATGTATCTGCTGCAAATGGATCATTTTTTTGATATCCTACTAACTATAATACCGCAATTAGTGACAAGGTCTCAACAATTGTTAGCTAAAGAAATTGCCGGTGTAAAGGTGCCCACAAGACGTTTCGACGAGTTACACTTGGATAGTTTAGTTTCAAAATTGTTCGACTTGTAAAACAGATCGGTAAACGAGCTTTGGTGCGAATTTGGTTGCGTAATAAGCCGGATGATCTTTCTTGTCGCGCTGGGTGGAAAGGAACGAGTTGGAAGCGCGTCTTATGGCCGCGATACGTTATTACGGAAAGTGGTCCCCTACCTTCGGGATTGTTGCGAACATAGAAGGAGTGTCTCTCTTACGGATCAACGAGCTCCGACATAAACGGGCCCACCTGTACACTGACAATGCCAGCGACGTTCGAGCTGTGTGATAGCGAGGATATACGATTGACACCGCTCTTGATAATCGAATTTGCGGCTTCCGACCTTGCGTAAGCGCTTGAATGGCACGTCGGCGAACTCGTTAACGTTTTAAAACCCCCGCGCCGATGCAAGACGAGACTCGAGGCTGTAAACGGAGAAGTGCCCCGAGTGAGGCATATCTATTCCCGGAATCCGTCCTACCCGTCATTCACTCTCGGATTACAGTTAACATCTAAAAAGAGAAGAGATGGGGAAAAGAGGACAACGTCGAATCGAATTTCCGGACGTTTCCGTCCAATTTGCGTTTCTATTAGGTGACTTCCTGCTCCGTAAGGGCAAAACACTTCGCTGTTCGATCGCTCGATCCAGGTCAGCGGGACGAAACTAATCGCGGCCTTTCACGAATCAAAAAAACTAGTATAGAACATGAAGAGTAATATTAGAGATAGGTGGAATAGAGATAGAAGAATATAAGATAGATAAAAGATTTTTCGAAGAGGAGAAAGACTTACGAACGATCTAATTGTAAGATTCGCGCGCTTCTCCTTCATCTCAATCTCTCGGGCTGGAACTCATGCTGGGACCTCAATGGAAACGATTCTGATAACGTTTCACAAAGGAGGAATCAGTGATCGATATAAGATCAGAAGTTTGCGACCAATTTGAACGGCCGTTAACGATGATCGCATTCGCAGGGATAAGCGCATCTGGACTCGATTCCTCGAGCTTACACAACTGTAACGCATCACGTTGACGATGTCCGATCGCGGTCTTCGCCCGCGCGAGCCCCGCGGGATTTACAGGTCTCCAACATCGGTAAAGACCTGCGGTACGCGGATAGCGGTTTAGCGTGGAAGTCTCGGCAACTTTCCTTCCGATCGAAGTCACGTGCCGTCGGGCCGTTTCGCGTTTCTAGCGGCCGGGCCGTGTCGTACGATCCGCGAGCGCCGCACACGATGTCAAATGGTTATTGACCCGTGACCGTCAACAATCAGGCCAATCAGTCCCTGCTCGAGGTCGTCCCGCTTTTACGAATCCATGTCGGAGAGCCGGGAGACAACCGCGATGAAACGCGATAATTCGCACGCCATTTCGCGCGGAGCGGGTCTCTGCTCCCTTCGTACGCTACACATATACGCTACACATAACGCGCAGCTCATTTCGCATACACCGAATGTGTGACACGGACTCGTTGTGACTCACTCGGGAACCCCATTACATCTGCTTACGTTCGATTAGAACGATAACACGTGCGAGGAACGCGATCGAATTTGTCCATTTAGTCTTGTCGCCATTATCTTTTATGTCACAATACATAAAAGACAATGCATCGTTTTGAGACGCCGATGAATTACCGATCGTTACGCACTGCAATTGCTGTGTAATTTCGCGTTATGATCATTTGTTAATCCGTTTGTTCTGTCGGGTCAGGGAAAGCTCGCTGGAAAAGCTAAAGGCGAGAGCGGTGATATAAGCGTTTCTCAACTCTCCATAAAAAAAAATTATCTGAGATAAAAGGATGAGATAAAGGGACAGGCGCGCAAGAAATCTGTGACGTTGAAATTTTTTGCTAATCGATATGAAATATTTTTAGACACGGGAATTCGCGATACGAAGAGAAGGCGCGATAGCTGTGGTAGTTGCACGTCCGTACGTGGATGTACAAGATATTATGTCATTGAAGTAACGCGATATGCACTTATCGCGGCAGTCCAAGTGCATAGTGCATACCAATCCCGATATGGAATATTGTTTGCCGACGTATAGCTATTAGATCATCCGATACGCCGTTAGATCGTGACCGCTGATACGCTTTAGTGTACAAGTCTAGACATTAGACAGTTTTCTTTCGATTTATCCCCGGCGTGCCTTTTTTAATTTCCTCGCGCTATATATTAATTATTCGTCGAACTGATAGCATCAGGCCACTTACCGATACCCGTTTGCCGAAGCCGAGGAAGGAGAGCTTCCTCCTGGATCCATCGGTGTTCTCCATCCTTCACCGGCCGCGGCAGCTGATGATGCAGCTTAAGGCTCTGTCTTTTTCCTAGGTGCCCGGCCGATCCTGAGCCGCGACGGCGATGTCCACATGTGGAGTAATCGCTGTGATGGCAGCTCCGTTCTGTTGGCTGTTGAAAATACCACATCGTCATTACGATTATGATCGGAGCGACCGAACGGAATGGCTTTGGCACTGGTAAATTCACACTTGAAACATTACAATGTCTAGGATGTAGATTTTATTTCATGGGAAAAGACACATCTGTGCGTCTGCTTGACAAAGTAAAAAAATATAATCGCTTATAAGCGCTACGCGAGTTACCAACAAAATTATTCAAAGTTCAAGTACTAATATAATGTGGATGGATCCAACGGGAGGATCTCTCGGTGGAGACGAGAAGATTTTCGAACACAAACCGGGGAGAAACGACAGGATAGTGATCTCGCGAGCACTCGTTCGCGGACTAACGATCGCGAGGGGCTCTCGAGCGGCACGGCCGCAGCCGGCCGCGGCGTCGAGAATGAGATATACCTCGTCGCGAATGACCGATGACTACCGGTTGTTCCAATACCCATCTTTGTATTTACGAATAGCTTAGACATCACAATAGTACTCTGTTCGATGCCTTAATATTTTCGTATAATTCGAATATCGGCGTTTCGATTTGAGTCGTGCATGTTTAGAGTCTCAGAGCTACGTTTAGCGGAATATATCTTCGCAGGTCTTTGCTCGACATTTCTTCCCTTAAAAAACAAATCCCAGAACTCTCGTATTGTCGACGAACGATCTTACACGTTCTCCTTAACTTACCTCCTCATATATAAATGTATAATTAATTGCTTATCAATTTAACACAATGCGCTGGAAATCGCGCCTCGAGGCTCAGTCAACGGATCTTCTTATCCGTCTCCGGTTACGCGTTGCAATGCGATGATGTAATCGGCACACCCGACACTTTTCCCTCCGTTTCTTGACACGCTCGTATCGGCAATCAACATAATTTAGTCTGTCGCGTCAGTTGACACGTAATTTTCATCCTTGTTTTACCGCAATTATGTAACGACGGACGGTTGCATCAACGGTTCGGTTAAATTAAATAATCGCTCTTTCCATGCATCTCGGTAACGTATCGCGAAAAAATCCACGCGTAGGGTATATTATATCCACGATTTATTATACGCACATCGCCGACGTTGCTCAATTTCAATAATCTCCCGTTCTGACGTACAAAACTCGCGAGCGGTTCATTAATGCATTGCGACTGGCAATACCTTTCGTTCTATTTCCGTATCGCCGTGTAAAATTCTTGGCTGCTCCTTATACTTCTCGGACCTTGTAACAATGGCCCTAGAAACTTGACGATCGGCTTTATTGTTGAACAACAGACTGCACAGGCATGCGGTATGTGCGAATATATATAGATGTATGGATCTAAAGATCGTTTCACAACGACGATACTTCTCTATTTCGTGTCAATCGAAAATAGTCACGTTACGTATAAAAGTATGCATGTATTTCTGCGTGCGTTGTAGTCTTCATGTTATTTTATAGGTGGTTGTTTCGAGTTACACTCAATTGTGTGCTCTACAGTTATTATTGTTATCTTTTAAACCTCATACGGCACGAGCGTATTATTTATTTGACCTGGATATCTCCAAACGTCCAACCTTACCGTTTAAAGTCCTTAAAAAGATACCATTTACACTGACTTACTATGTACACCCGGATTCCCGCGCGGATCAGCGTGAGGACACCTTAAACCTCCGTTCCGGCATTATAATGAGAAGATCTGGTGGCGAGAACCGGCCGCGGGCTCATGCATTTGTCGTCGTTTGTTTGGCGAAAAGATCCTTTGTTAAATGCAACATCTGCCACGATGACGTTACGTCAAGTTTTCTTGTTTTTGCGGCGCCTATTTTTTTTACGCTCTTTTATCCCACGTCAGGTTTTATCCGCGGATAAAATTCTTTCGTAGAAGCGCGCAATGGGGACCGTGCGAGCGATAGATTATCCTCGATGGAATCTCGACTTTATTCATTGGTATACATCACGATAATTGGTATACACGGAGTCAGACAACAATTTTCTCGTACTTTGTACCGCGTTCACGTGGCTTAAAGGAGACGGATATTCTGAGCCTGCGACGTCCAAAACGCAAATGCGCGGACATTCTTGGCAGACGCGTTAAATTTTCAACAACGTTGAAACTACAATTATCGAGCGAATGCAAGAATAATATGTCTCGAGGTTGTTAAGCGATCGATCGAATTTTCCATTAGATAAGTAGGTATGAAAAGTATGCTCCTCCCAGTCTAAGCCCGAATGCAAAATGACGAAGCCATAACAATTTTCGCTGTGAGTCTGTCATGAATTAATTTCTATTATCGAATATTTACATCACCAACTTATATATGTAAATACTATATATGATTTAAAGATGCAGATAATGCAGGAAGGACCTTTATAAATTAGAAGTCAGTTTTTTTTCTTAAATAATCAATCGATATAACGTGGCATTATATTTTCATCAAACAGATACGGACAATTTAGTTGCCGGCATTTGACCTAATAAAAAAAAAACGATAAATAACTGAATGCACATTACGTATGTACGTTTCACGCGAGCAGTCAAGGTTTACGACCGAGCTCGGATTATTAAATTATTCGAATGTTTTAGAAGTTGAAATATATACGGATATCCAGTATCGTACGTAGATGTCAATTATTGAGAGGCATTGTTATTGTTGTATACGTTATAAATATATGCAAATGTTGCACGTTTAATAACATGCCAACATTTCTGACATACCTTAGATATCACGCGTAAGATATATCAGAAGACAGTATTGGCTTTCTGTCGACAATAATAACTTCTAACCAATTATATTTCCTCGAAGGATTATCCTGCGCCGCAACTTCCCTTTAATCTGCCTTTTGTAATACGTATCCACCTACGACCTATAATACGATAATCGAGAAATATTCCCGTGCGAATATTGCGACCAGTCACTAGATGATGCTAGGCAACGCGGGAGGATCTTTTGAGATCCCGCACGTGTGCAAGCGGACGAGATACAAAACGATTCCTCGCGAGAGAAAGGAGCACCTATGTTTCCCCCCTCGCATCGCTTTTGTAGGACAAGGTTACATAAGCGAGGAGGACTACGGCGCGGAGGTTTTTGACCTGGTTTCACGGAACCCTGATTTATATCTACCATACTTTGTTCCCATATACACGAATATATACAGCGAAGCCTATAATAATGCGACTGATATAGAAATGTATTGTAAACCGCAATATTCCTATTTAAAATTTAAATAAGATAAATTATTTTTTATTTCTCCCTATACTTATATTTGACTATTCTCGCGGAGAGAAAGAGGGGAAGAGAGAGAACAATAAATGCATCGAGCTCCCCCATTTTTCATACGTTGAAAAAACTGAAACATCGATTAATCTCAAATGTCAAATAATTTGAAGCTAATACAATCTGAAAAAAAAGAGACCAGCAAAAATTTCTATAAAAAATAAGTACAGAGTAATAAAAAAAATTTCAAATGTCAATTATTAAACCTGCGGTAGTATCGCGCACTAAGCGTGACTTCAATGTATTTGGAAAGATCTTTTTTTGTCGTGGAATTTGCAATTTCTTAATGATAATCCACAGTCTGCTTATATCTCTTGAATAATATATTAGTTGCAACTTGTGATGTACGGTGTAGAGATAAGTAGTACTTATCCTTTTCCATTTGCGAGTGTTAGTAAATAAAAAAAATTGAAAAAAAATTTACATTCCTCTTAAGGATATGCAGAAGGGAATTAACTGCCGCGCGCTGCACTACAATGCACTCTGTTGCGTGCATGCGCGCGCGCGCTCGCGCACGTGTTGTGTCCCTCATGTATGCATGCATGCACATTGCACATGGTGCGGCGCACTGCTCCGGGCGACATTTCGCTTCTTGGACAGAAAGAAACAGGCCGCGCGTTCCTTTTGTAACCGCCGACAGAGATCATAAAACCTCGTGGAAAATTCCACGAGCAAAAGCAGAACGAAAAAAGAGCCTCCCAGGGCCTTATCCTCTCTCCCGAACTCCTCTCTCTCTCTCTGTCTCTCTCGCAGCCTCTGTAACTGGACGATATTTTTCATCGAGAGAAATCAGTTCTTTGAATCGATGCGAGAGTATTATACATGGCAAAAACCTACGTAGAACATTTTGATCCATCACTCTGGCCGTACTATTACTACTATTAGTATATAATCATCATTCCTGTTACATTCTTCTGCGAATTCTTTTTACAGTTAATGGCAGATGGAAAATAAATTATTTCTGAGAAATTAACCGGTAGAAAAATAATGCTAATTCCATTCTATTAATTTTGATAGGACGTTATGTTCCAACACTCATGCAGGTCACGCACATGGGTATAGTACACATACTTTCTCTTTCTCTCTCTTTCTTTCTCTTCATAATATCTAATATCACATCGACGATGACCTGTTATAGCATTTAATTGATGCAATTAACATGGTGTCCGCACTTCTCAGATAATCATCACAATTATTACGCACGCAGCGTCACGTCGAGTTATCTCGCCTTTCTTCTTAATCGTCCATGCCTCAATTCCTCTTAATCGGCCTCATACAGTTGTTAAAAATATTATATCACAGTATGTCTTTTGATATCTGCACAGATCAAAACTTATTTTGTCTAAGAGAGGTTTGAGTTCTATAAATTTACTACCCCTATTTAAAACATTTCTGTTTACGGACAGTACCAGTTTTATATATTCACGATATATTTCACGATAAAGTGCATGCGATGCACAGTCCTTTTACGAGGGCTCGTTTTGTCTTTGGGATCGTGAAATTAAATTGGCAATCGAAATTCCATATGGGGAACAAGGACATAGTATCACCGTGGTGCTCAACGCCTCACCAAGACGATGATTCATCGTCACGAGACGTCGCGTGCACGATTAAGCTCATTGAAAGCGAGATCGCCTCGTGACTTCGATGATCGGACGCGCGAACGATGAGACGCGCGAACGATCAAACGCGAACGATTATGGATGACGGCGCGCGGCGGCGAGTCCTGCGAGAGTTTATCCCAAAGTGAAACTTTGACGGATTTTATTTATGAACCGTGGACCCAGCTGGAAGTCATAACCGGGAGTCGTCGAAATTACGGCTAAGGGAGCTTTAAATATCGCAAACGCGCTTGCGACTTATGCGTGTGGTGACTGTTTATCGTCAACTGTCGATGAATCACTTTTATCGTAAGTAAAATGCAAGGTGGAACGTGCACTAGCATATAAATATTTCACATTAAGAATCCGCATAGTAAAAGCCGTGCCAACGATTATCAACGTGCGGCGGGTATAAAAGAGACCCCCAGTCATTAGCGAGTTTAAAGACGACATCAAACTTGTTTCATGGACCTCTTAAAAAAATTATTTGGCTATGATAATTTGTGGGTGAGACAGAAACTTCTACTTCGCGTGTAATAAAATTTATGAATTTGCTTTCTCTGTACCTTTTTTGTGATTTACGATCTTTAAAAATAATTGCCGCATAATTTATTTCTTTAAAGATTCTTCAAGTTATCTCTAGATGTTATTTGTCAAAACCTGATATAAATAAATAATATTAATATTTATCCTGATAATATAAATAATATTTATCCTAAATGTGCTTCTCTGTACCTTTTTTGTGATTTATTATCCTTAAAAATAATTACCACATAATTATTTTTTTAAAGATCGCAAACTTGAAGTTATTTAGATGTTATTTGCAAAAACCTGATGTAAATAAATAATATTGTAACTCCTCTATTGTAGTCTTAAAAAGATACGGTCTAATTAGTAGTTGTATAAAACGTACGACTTGCACTCTCCCTGCGACTCGCTTTCTCTCTGTATCCTTTTGGTGTTTACAATTTTACCACAATTATTTTTTTAAGATCGTAAATTCTAAATTATTTAAATGTTGTTTTTAAAAATAACATCTTAGGTTCTCCAGTATTGGGAAATAAGAATAACTAAATGGCCTTGCATACACAACAATAATAAATTTTATGACTCGTATTTAACGATTAAACTGGTTTATGTTTAGAAAAATTTGATCAGATTGTCTGGTGCTATAAATAGCAAATACCAAGACTGACGCGTAACTTTTGTCGAGTCAATTCCTCCGAACGGGACGAGGAGCTTCGACATATAGTTGTCAATATTCTGGAGTTTACGAGTCGTTTGTATTAAAGGCAAAATACAAAAGCTAAGAGACTCTGAAATATTCGATTCAAAATCTCGTCTTGCCAGCGACAGGAGAGTGACATGCTGCCTCTCGTCTCGCCTAATCACATCCGCGTTATTATGCCGTTCCGGTATAAGCAAACGTAGCGCGGATTGCTCCATCAGTCATAACTGTCCCAGGACAAAGTAACAACGGCGGACCAGCGTGCATGCGAAAAGAGTTGTATAATGTACGGATCTCAGCCTAGAAAATGCGGCGAGCCCACTCTCATCAACCCGGGTCGAAAATAGAAGGGAACCCCTCGTTCCCGTCTCTGCTCTCGCCCTGTTCCCGGAGACCGCGGGCTGTTTCTATTCCATTACTTATAATTGGACTGTATCTTAAGTTCTTTAAGACTGCAATACAGGGGTTGCAATATTATTTATTATTTTTATCAGGCTCTGGCAAATAATATCTAAATCTGAATAACTTGGAGTATGTGATCTTTAAAAAATAATTATGTGGTAATTACTTTTAAATATCCCAATCGGTTTCTCTCTTTTTTTACTCTGTACTTTCTCGTTTCGCTTTTTTTCCTCGTTCGATATGAAGATACCGAGTTTGTCGTTCCCTCTTTGTTCAACTATTTTACTATTAAATATCCCAAAAATCCTTTTTAATTGTATCTAAAGCGGAGTCTACAATGAGAATTTAAGGCGTAAAATTTAAGCTTTAAGCCTTGAACCGTAAGAAATTGACAAATCACAGTCGAGTATTCTTCTCATATTCAACTGTGATTTGTCAATTTCTTACGGCTTCTGGCTTAAAACCTAAATTTTACGCCTTAAATTCTCATTGTAGACTTCGCTTTACTCGCGTAACTCACTATTCAGTTAAATCACAGAACCACATTTGGAAGCATCGTATTTGCTAAATATTAAATGCCATAAATTTACATTGACCGCGTCAATAATCGGTCTTCGTTTCTTTTCTCTTTTTCGAGTATTTATGAATTTTCGTGAAGAGAAAATTAATCAAAGCTACATCGATTGAGAAGGACCCATGGTCGAAACGTCGCGTCGTGACGATTATAAAGATAACCAGTTAGGTCGAATAAAAAATCTTTACCGAATAAAAAATCTTTAATAAATTACTGTCAAAAGAGAAGTTATTTTGATTAGAAAGCTATAAATACCATCGCTATATATTATTAGTTTTATTATCTTCTCCAATTTCGCGCGAGTTAAAGAGCTTTATCTGTTCGCATTTATCGCGCCGGCTGCAAAATTTCTGTTGCCTCGTGCACATTCCAGCGAATGCCGAGGCAGGGCGTCGAATAGCGAATAAGGTATCCCTCTCGCTCGCCGATCCCCGAGCAACCGCGAGTAATTTTTTTTCACGCGACAAAAATGTGACAGAAAAAAAGTTTCCTTCGCTCGACGATTCATTGCGTAACGCAAAAATCGGTATTTAACGATTGTGTTGCCAGCACGGCGAACACCGTGTAGGAACAATAAATAGTCCGGCGCGGCGTTTAACAATAAGTCACAAGGTGACGTCACAAAAAGCGAAAAAAGTATGTGATTTCTATCCTACAATATATTACTTCGTCATATGCACGTGACTTGCTTTATCTCGAAAGGACAACCGCTATTATCGATCCCATCTACCTAAAAATTTAAAAATTTATACGTGATGAATATTAATGAGATGGGTGTACAATTTTTATTTCACGAAGAAAGATCTTTCGTTTAATAATTTCTCCCTTCTCTCGGGATTTAGGTAGGAATACAGAAGAAATATTGGAAAGAGTATGGAATGATGAATTGGATAATATAAATGTAAAAGAAAACTCATTGAGGAAATTGTGGAGGAGAAAGAGAGAGAGAGACTATTACATTGTTAAATTATTACTAGTGTCAAAATATACTCAATTTGACTCATTTTTAACTGCTCCTATTTAATATAATTAATATGTCGTTAATTTAACTAACAAAACAATTAAGTTAAAATAATAAATTGTGAAAAAAATACTGTTTTGTGTTTAAATAATAAACTTCGACACACACATGGTAGTTAAAAATAACAAAATGTTTAACTTAAGGAATTGGTTTAAATTTCATTTTTTAATATTTAACAGTGTAGAATAAAGAGGTATAGGTCGTAATAAGTATAGAGGTATAAACGGTAATATGAGTTAGGAAAAAATTGTAAACAAGTCCACACTGTTCGGCGACGTAAGCTGAAGTAAACAAATTATAGAGATTGAATATAATTTCTCCTCTCTCTCTCTTCCTCGTGCGAGAACGATGAGTTTCCTTCGGAAACACGCGAGCGCAATGCGGCGGATTGTCGTTGTCGTCAATTCATCCGAAATTCCGACGTAGATCACGGCGGATCACGGTACCGGTTTTCCTCGCCGTTTGGTCCTCGCTGTCGCAAGGTTCGACAGGTGCGATCCAGGAGCACCAGGAGTACACGATCTACGTATGTACTTACCTAGGTCGCGAATCGATCGTTCGACGCGCACCACTCGCGCGGACAGCAGCGTGGCCGCACGAGCCGCACGAGCAGCGACCGGGCCCACAGTCCGCTCCTCGATCCCGGCTCTTCTCCGCTGCGCTTCACTCCCACGGCGCGGCACTCTCGACGGCGTTTCCGGCCGGCCTTCCACGAGGGTACGAGGAAGACGGATGACACGTGCCCCGGGGTGTTTACGTTATTCCGTGTTAATGTTTATTAGGCTTACGCGCGCGTCAACGAAAGCGATGCGCGGCGATGGGTGCGCGCGAGAGCAACGCCGTTGACAAACTGACGGCCGCGCGCGGTCGGTACGATCCGGAACGGGCGTCGCGTCCCTTGGGAAACGACGTCTCCGTCTCGCTCGCACGCCGGCAGCGTACGCGTTTGCCGCGCTCCGACCGGAGAAACGGAGAGAGACGAGAGAAAGGAGCAGCGGGAATTGAATTTCTGTGACCGGCCGGCCGGCCGGTCGGTCGGCCAGTCGCGTCACTCCGCACTCGCGGACTCGCGTTCGCGTCAGTCCGCTGGTCCGCTCGGGTCGCTTCGGTTCGAAGTGGATTCAGTCGCTCGCGCGCTGGCGCCGTCGATGCTTCCCCAGTCGACGTCTCTTTTCGCTCTTTCATATATTTTTACCTTGCGAATTAATTACTCATATTTTTTTCTCAGAAATTGTCTGAGAATTTCTCATGTTTTAAATTAATGTAAAATTCTAAAAAAAATTGTCAATTTTCTCTTTTCAGAAACTTTCAGAAATAAATTGGATGAGGATTTTCAGTATCTCTATGTGTAACTTTCTATGCATTCCTCTTTTTTCCACTCTTACCTTTCCTCTCCTGTGTATCTTCCATTTTCTCTGCGTACACAGAAAAAAAAATTTCTTGATTTAAATTTTAAATAATTTAAAAATATTTTTAGTTTCAACGTGGAAATCTTAAAATGAGATTATATCGCGTTAAACGAAGAACTTGCTTGAATCAAATCATTTTATATAAAGTTCAACCAAAAAAAGTTGAAATAAAAAGTTGAAATTCTTATTTAAAAAATTATATAGAACGTTGAGTATATACGAAACAATGAATAGTTAATTAATTTGAGTATATAAGATTTGATTTGACACTAACTTCTTTTCTGCGTATTCCTTTCCGCGTTTATTCTTATGCCGTCTTATCATTACTTTTTCTTTACGCTTCCATTCTTTTATGCGGAAGAGTGTGCTTATATATATCTTTAGAATAAAATAAAATGTTGCCATTACACTGTATTTACTTCATTCAATGTTTAAAGTCGCAATATGGATATACGTTATAAGAAAATAAGCAAAAGGGACACATCCGAGAATAGGTTCCAGTTTTATTCGCACCCTGGTGAAAAAATTACTCACATTTTCGCAGAAATTTTCAAAGAATTTCTCATGTTTTAGATTTATGAAATATTCTGGAAAAATATGTAAAATTTTGGCTGACAACGAAATATTTTTCTACGAAATGAAGAGAGGATTTTTTTGTCGCCGAGCGTTTTGCGCGCTTCGAAACTAGCTCGCGTTTAACGTTCGGTGTTCGTGACGCAGCGCGATCACATTGCCACGCTATTTCAATAACTTTCCAGTGTGCAAATACGTGTGTACCGATTTCTTCGGTGGCGGACAGGCGAATTGGGTCGGTCGCGGACGAGCCGGAGAAGTCGAATTCTCCTCGCGCGGCTTTTTAATGAATATTACATCGCACGCGCGGATCCGCTCGTCCCATTTTTTCACTCGTCACCTTGCCACTATCAGCCGGTATATGTAGATTACCGGACGACGTGTACCGCTGATAGCGTATGCATGCATTTGCAACAAGTATTCCGAGTGCCCTCCGCTTTGTAAGCTGCATATGCATTTATGCAAAACCTCGGGATCAACGTAACGTCGTGGCTTATATGTCGCGCGGCATTTCATATCGTCCGGGGAAACAACCCCGATTACTTCTGCACGATATTTCAAAAAGTTTGACGTAGATTTTATTTTAGACTAATTGTAAGCACGGCCGTCACGTGCCGCAACTGCTATCGTAAAATTCCTTAGATTAAAATTCTCCAAAGAGAGAGAAGAGAACTTCACCCATTTTCATAAGTCACAAGACTATCTAGGCCCAGAAATAGAACATATTTCAAATTGAAGGGCATCATGAAAGAATTGAAAATTTATAGGTGCCAATAGCCAAAAATGCTCTTTCCTAAAGATTTTTTTATCTCCAAAATAATAATGGTTGATGACTGGGTCCGGATTAGCCCAAAATAGACGGAGCTCTTTCTCTGAGATTATTCTCTAACAAACAATGTGTACCTTGTAGTATTATATCTTTGATATAATATATCTTATCTTAGACCTTTTGTCGCGTTACCCGAGTTGCAACCTTGAAGATATTAGGAAATAATTTTAAAAATTCTTCTAAAAGTCGTCCCCGACAGGACTTACCATCTGTCCCGTACTTCTGAATCACTGAATTCATATCCTTTTGTCGGGAATTTTTTCGGAATGGCTCATGTTCCGAGATGAGAATGACGTCAGACTGAGAGTTGAGAGAACGCATGGATCGTGGACCAAGGATTGAGGACCGAGCGCTGTGGGGATGGCACGAACAAGCGAGTATTAATACGTCCGTTTAATGTGATACATGAGGCATGATGATAGTATCGGCTTGGTAAAGACAGTGACCGTTATATTATTTGTGATGATAATAATAATAATAATAATATATAATATATATAATATGTATATAATATATATATATATAGCTCAACGTACAAACTATACCTTAATAAATTCTAACGCGGGGGCGTTATTTTATATACACAGCCTTAGACCACGTGCTGGTCCAGGTTTCGATTCGCAGATCGGCTCCAGATTCGATATCTAGGATTGGAGCTTGGGGATCGACGGATCCTGCGTCCTACACGCTAGCTGCAGATCCTCTCCTCGACACTCGTCCTTCTCAACCGCGCGACTCGTTCCGACACGCTATGCTACATTCCTATTAACTAATTATCGACATTTATACATAGTACAACCAAGTTTTTCACACACGCACCCTCGTACGCATCGCATGCACGCACGCATGTACTCCGACCTGCGCTGGGAGGACTACGCGAGGACCCGTTTTAATCGGGGAGTTGTCTAGCTCGTTCTGGTGCATCGGTCATGCTCGTCCGACGTAGGATAAAAACTAGGACTGGATTTGCTTCGAAGGCTTCGATATTCGAACTTCGAAGCTTCGAAAAATATATTTGTGTGAATGGCGAATTCATTCAGAGAACGCTAAAAATATTGAAAATAAAAAGATTTAATTAATATAGCTAAAAAAAATGTGTATCTAATTACTCCTAAATTACAATTTTAAAGTATTATAATATGAATTATTACGTATGTAATATATGAAGAGTTTTAAATAAAGAATCAATTAAGCGATTCTTACTGAAACGTGAAGTGAGTTTTCGGAAATATTTCCCGTTCTGAAATCAAATAACGCATGCTGATGTAAGAATCGCATGATTCTTTATTTAAAACTCTTCTATATTAAATACATAATAATTCATGTTATAATACTTCAAAATTGTAATTTACGAATAATTACACATTTTTTTAGCTATATTAATTAATTCTTTTTCGTTTGTGCGGACAACATTGAGAGAATTTGGAAGAATTAAAAACCTGACCAAGAATAATTATTAAATTCGACTGCTACACAATCATAAAAATACGTAACAATAATAAGATAATTGTAAACAAACAATATTAGGGGGGAGTAGGGGATTTTAATACTCCAACAAAAACTGTGTTTTAAGTCCGACAAAATACTTTATCTTGACCAGGTTCAAAATCGCTTTTTTACGATTAAAAATCTTTTTTTGGGAGAAACGTTCCTTACTTGGAAAGAAAAAAAGTTGATCTCTGAATCTCGAGGCAACGCTATAATGCATTTGCATTATAAAATTCAAAATTTATGGTTGAAATCAAATGTTATAAAAAGATGTTATAAAAACTCTATAAAACTCTGCGTAATAAATAATAACAAGAAAAAAGCTCTCCAGATATACAATCAAAGACATTATATAAGGCAAATGAGGGCCATACGCTGTTATTAAAGCGAGAGATTTAAAATTTGTTTAATAAATTTTAAATCTTTCGTGTATTTCCAAGTACACGAATTTCGAGCCTACTAAACCACGCGCCGATTTTTTGTCGGACTTGAAACACAGTTTTTGTTAAAGTATTAAAATCCCCTATCTCCTCCCTAATTAAATCAATACGATTTGTCAAATTACCTTCGCGACGAAATCGTTTCATTGTTTCCGTCAACGAGAGGGGCTGTTTCGCGCGGCGAAATTGTAACTAATGTAAAAGTACATTAGTAAGTTTGCACGTGCTACGATATAACGTACAAAGACTTTGGCTTGAATTGTATAAAACTGTGATTTTGTGCGTGTCGCCTAATACTGCCAAAATTTTCATGCATCCGTTATTTCGCAAGTACAAGGATTGAATGAAGTAAAATTAAATACAATCGTTGTGCAGTTTCAAAATTGTAGAAATGGATCACAAAACTGACGACGATCGAAAGATGCAGTGAATATTTTGCGACAAAATTTTGTCGCATATCGGAGCGTTAGTGAGCCGCGAATTTATATGTTCACCGATTTATATTTACGATTTATCATCGACTGTATAAATTGTTATCGATTTTTATTATATATAATATATACGTATGTAATACTGATTTTTCGATTTAATCAGTTCCAAGGATTTGTGGCAGTTTAAAAGTGTTTCAACTTTGTACGTACATACATACCTTTTGCCAGTAATATTTGCTGGAGTGCATTAACATTTCTTAATACATACAGTAGAACTTCATTTATCACGATATTTTCGTTCATTTACTTTTTATTTCAGTCTTTTGTTCCAATAATAATCTTGTGCGCAGAGAACTAATTAACCCTCCATTGCTTTCTTAAGCAAAGTCTACAATAAAAATTTAAGACGTAAAATTTAAGTTTTAAGCTAATGCGTCTTAATTTTTTTCTTTTTTTTCTTACGGTTATAGCCGTTTTTCTAATAGCCGTAAGAAATTGACAAATCACAGTCGAATGTGAGAAGAATATTTGAAAATAGGCTTAAGGCTTAAAACTTAAATTTTACGTCTTAAATTCTTATTGTAGACTCCGCTTTAGCAAACGAACGTTTCTAACGCCTTCTAGATAGAAGGCTGTAAGTGAAAAATCAGAAAGTTTCAGAGTCAACTTTTACGCTACATCTATGCAATTAAAAAAAATAAAATGTAAACTGAGCGTTTGCCTCGTACTAGGGCAATAGAGGGTTAAAACGGATGTCGATAAGTACGTATTCCATAGGATAAAGATCTGTGAAAAGAGACCTACAAAGTTTAAAGTTTGCAGAATTATAAATCTAATAATCAAATCTACAGATTTCGGATTTAGAACCTTTAAAGTAGTATGTTTATGGTTCGATAAAACTCTCGTTAAAAAATCGAATAAAACAGATGAAAGAGTTAGAACTCTTTCTAAAGTCGCTTGTTCTATTGTTATATTTGGCGCAACTCGTCCTCGCGAATGAAGTTCCACTGCAACCTTAATATATCAGATAAGAACTGTCGGCGAGGGGGAGGGCGGATTACGGAGAGGGTGAGAACTTTTTCTGGCACACCTGTTCACATATTGTACGCCACGTAGATAGGATCGAGCTGGTCCGCGAGAAAGCCGTCGCGCAAGTGCATCCGTTGCTTCTCACCGCGTGAATTAATGGGTACCACACCGGGGTCCACTACAACTACCACGCCGACCACCAAATGGTGCTCCTCGAGCACGGCGCTCGTCACCAAAGCCACGAGATCGAGGGCCTCGCTTTCGCTACCGTCCAATTCTACCACTACCACTAGAAGGTTCGTCCATGTGAACACAGCGCTGGAAGAAAAATACAATAAAAACGTTCGATTATCAATAGCTAATCACCAATACAAAGGATAAGAATAAAAGAATAGAGATTTACAATTGTACATACATGGCTAATATTGTGGATTATCAAAAGATTTAGAAAATATTCAAATTGAATTAGAATTTAAAAGGACTTACCATTCTGCGATTTTCTTGTGACACCGCATGACACTGTTCTCGATATCTATCGGATGGTAGCGCATACCACGTAATAGGATGGCCTCGTCGAGAGCACCGACGACGAATACGGCGTCATGAAGTTCCGGATCGCTTGGTACGAGATCAGCTTCGGGCACATTGTTAGTATCACCGGGTATGTCGCTAATCACCGACTGCTGAACGCTCTCGGTCCTTCTCAGGAAGCCAAGATAACCGGTCCTCGCATAGACCTCGCTTGTATTGCCAGTAACCAGTCGCGCGTTGAAGTGATCAGCGTAATCGCTCTCGTCGCCGTAGATCGTGAAGTAACCGCTCGCGTTGTGCGACGACTGTACCCAGATCTCGCCTAGATGCGAGTCACCGCATTGACCCTTGGTTTCGGGATTCGCGATGATTACTTTCACGCCGGGCAAAAGTTTGCCCGATTCCATCAAGCACAGAGAATGCGGACTGCCTCGTTCTACCAGGGATACTCGGTCGTTACGTAATGCGCGAAGGTCCACATAGACTGTCGAAGGCTCCGGACTGGATGCTCCCTATAGAACAGAATCAAGAAAATAACGATGTATAAAAATAAATTTCCAGAATCCATCGAAATGATTAATTTGAACAATCAATTTTACCTGTAAGCAAATGGCAGTGTTTACTCTGCAGCCGAATGAGGTGGAGACCGCGCGTGGACTCAGACCGAGTGCGGAGAACAGCTTACTAAAACTCGTCGTTAACGCTATCCGTGGCCTTTCCTCGGCGACGACAACACACGTTCTCACGCACGCCAGGCTGACGCCTCGCGCCTTGAGCGCGTGAACCGAGGAGCCGAGTCCTTTAGTGCACAGCTCCATAACGCCGTACGAGCAAAACGTGTCTCTTACTCTGGATTGGCTGACCGCCGATAACCAGAGTGCAGGATTAGCTTCCACCTGGTAATGGTAAACGATTAACAAAACAAAACGATTAAATTAACGATTAAATATCTTCACCGAGCACAAGAATTGCGATGCTTACTTCGGATGGTGGTATCAGTATAGAATGATGTCCACTATATATACTGCTGAGACACCATAAGGCAAAACCGAGGCCCGAGTACGGATCCAGACAGAGAGCGATGTGTCTGGAGGGGTAGAGCTCGCACGCCAATTTCATGGCACGGCATAACGAAGTGACCGCCGCGTGAGACATCTTGATGCCGGCGAGCATGCCCGTTGTCGAAACACTGAAGTCCAGATAGGCCAGCATCTCCGCGGTGGGTGCCCGATACATCACTGGTAGTTTCTTCTTTGGCATGTCGTCCATATCTAGGATCATCGGCCAACTCTTCACCTCGACCACGTTGTTCGCTTCCTATATGAAACAATATCAGTCAATGACGACGTACACTTTCATCGCTTTTTAATCGATAATACGACCCAACATTTTCAATTACCTTTGTCTTCAACAACTTGAGGAGGTTCTGGTTAGTCAACACGAGGACGGATTTGCTGACGTCCACAATCATGCGAACAGTCGGCAAGGTCGTTTGGAGATTTTGCGGATGAGGTGGCCTGATGGTTACTGGCACAACGCCAACATATAAACAACCGTAAAACGCACATATCAGATCGGTACCAGGTGGGAAAATTAGCGCTACATGGTCCCCGGTGTTCACCCTTCCTCGGTCCAAGAGTAAATTCCCGATCCTCTCGGCCTTCTTGTGCAACTGCGAGCAGGACAATGAGGTAGCGACGGTGCCCTTCGCGTTTAACGACGTAAATATCACATGATCCGAAGTACTGACAGCACGCCACCGTAGAATTTCAGAGATAAATTGGTACTGAAAGATTAACAATAATGTAATATAAAGATTAAAGTACAAGATTGTCGCTCTTTCTTTCTCTCTCCCTCTCATTGAGTTTCATTGAACTTACGAACCTTTTTGGCATTATCACTATCCTCGTCTAGGACACCCATATCTCGTCCCTGCGCAGAGGCTAATCGGTTACCCTGGACAATGTTCCCTACCATAACACTGGCTGGACCGACATCTGCAACAGAATCCCCCGCTACACGCCCCCGCACCATTCCGTTAGTAAACCAACACAAACACTCAACCCAATAATGAGTAGCTCACACACTCTCTCCTGACTGAGGCCGGAAAAATCAAAGCTAGAGCAATCTGGTTTTCGCCATCGGAGCCAACAATACAAGCGTTCATGGGTCTTCTGCTCCACAGGTCTACGCTTTAACGCGCATTCACGAATCTTTGTGGATCCATGGATGCTTGAATTTCCAAACATCTTTTTTTAAATAAATTGTACAGTCCAGACTAATTGTACAGATCCCAGATTGATTACGTTGTACATTAGAATATCGATGTGAAATTAAAAAAAAAAGAAAGTACATAAAAGCACTGAATGCAAGAAGCTAAAAAATATGGAAAATATTTTCTCCAGCGAGAAAATAATTCAATAAAAAGCAGAACCTCTTGCTAATCATTAAAATTAATTATATTTGCACTTAATTAGGATACTACAGGATATTCGGAACTCAGCCAAAAGAAAGAAGGATAACTAAATGGAACAACATGCTAAGCATATATAATTAACTGTGTAAGGATTGTTAATAAAATACAAGGTGTGCGATAACTTTGTGTTCTAATCTAATCTCAGTATTTTGCAAAAAATGTGAATCCTAAGTATTTCCCAAGAAGATATAACACAATGTTACCACGCACTTCATATAGTGTTACAAAAAGATGTACGTTTGTATTTAATCATTAACAAATTCGCTCTTGTGAAAAATTTTGCCAGCATTTAAATTTATTTAGCTAACACTAAATACTCATTTAATTAAAGAAATATTGTAAGTATTTAATTAAAGGATATTATAAGTAGACAAATAAACTCTAGCGTGATTTATACATCTACTTTGAAACACCGGTATACATAAAGACGTTACACCATGCAAGTGTGTGCCAGATTTCTGGAGCCTACCAAAAATTTTATATAGATGTATGATATTTCTTGGTGTACAAATAGAATTCTAGAAAGAATAAAATTTGTAATTATCAATACATTTTTTTCGATTTCTTGCTACTCCTTTCTCTTCACTTTCACATACACACACACATTCATACGCACACTTTCTTTCTTCTTATTTATCTTTCCCTTCGCCTATCACCCTCGATTACAATTCACATACACAATACGATTTAAAAAATGTATCGGACTACTCTGACTCGTATCCACGTCAAACGTTTAATACTAAATATGTTCATCTGATTGTTTAATTTTTAAGTTAAATATAATTTATGTATTAAATCGGATCTTTTCCTATATATCTTACATAAAAAATATTTACATTATAGAAGTGTTCTATTTTGTAAATATAGAATGTATAAAAAGAAAATCACTGGCATTTTTAAAAAAACGCTTGCTGGCGTTTGCACGATTTTCATTATTTAGGTTTACGTCGATACCTGTCAGTCTCGAAAGATATCGACGCGATACCTGCCGACTTACCTGAATGAATTTCGCGCGGTTTTGGCAAATTGGTGACACATGTGTGAGGACAGAGGAGCACATTAGCCGGATGGAGGGCACCCTCGAGGAAGCGGCGTTTCGTTTCCGAAAGGTGAATACCACCCAGCGGCGTTTTGGGCAAATAGTTGGGTGGTACCAAGGCAAGACAATATATTCCTACTGCATGGATCGAATCGACTGCTTGCAACACCCGAGACATCCACTGGAAGCTCTGTATAAAAATTATGAGAAATACTTAAGTATGCTTAAATCGGTTTCTAACAGACGCACTTTTTTTTAAATAAAAGTTTATCCACTTTTTTTCTTTAAATAGCATTTAATTCTAGAACGCACCTCTTCCTCACTGCAATCAGGCCGTTGTTCGGCAACTACGCATATCCTTTCGTCCCTAAGAACTCTCACGCTGAAAACAGCGATTCTACCGCGATAGATAAATTTCATTGGTTCAACTGCCAAGACAGTGGCGATAATGTCGTCGGCATTGTGTTTCCTGCCAGTCACCGTCATGAGACCGTCTCGCGATCCGCAGACAAACACGAGTCCTCCAGGACCAAGAAAACCCAACAAGCCGGAACGCGTGTATTCTACATCACCCAAAGCAGTACCGTCGAGTTGTAAGGGCGATACCTTGAAGGTATTATTGGTAAGCCCTTGCAGGCCCCAATATTGGCTACCGGTAGCTGCACTGTGCACGCAAATTTCACCCACTTCATCCGTCTTACAAATAAATGGCTGCCCTTCCATCTTAATGACGACTACTATACCTGTGAAAAATACAAAGATAAATTGTCATTAGATGCGTCAGAATGCAAAAACAATGAATTTGTAAAAAGACTCACTTCCAGGCATGACTTGTCCGCAATCTTGTAGTGTCAACGACGTAAGGGAATTCTCCTGATCTACTCTGACAACTCCGTAACTCAGGCCGGACATGGAAAGAACTCCACGACCAGTCGCATTCACTCCTGCGCGTCCTGGCCTTCTCACAGAAACTGTGAGGGCCTCGCTCGAAGAAGCGCAAGGACAGACAGCGTCCGGCCTGAGTCCTTTGGACTGGAACACCGAGAGAAACTGATCGCAAGACGAAAGAGACCAGGGATTTGCGCCATCTGCCACGAGTAGTAGCCTCAACGATGCCAGAGAGACGTCCTTATGATCCTTAGTTGCTAATAAACCCCAGTGAAGATCTCGCGATTTTACAACCGCGACGCTGGCGCGATGTTTCGTGATCATCTGCATCCAACTAGCAGGATTAACCTTCATCAGAGCATAAGGGATGAAAATGACGTGCATGCCGTTTAGCACGCTGGTCAAAGTGCTGTGCCAAAGGCCGACTTCCCGCTTGAAGTCTAGCACGCAGACAGCATTCTCGCCTTCAGTGTAGCCGCAGGCCTGCGTGAGAGCGCGACAGTGGGACATCATCGCCGCCCTGGTAATGGTCACGCCCATCACAGAGCCATCCCTATCAGTGGTGTATTCGATATACGCGGGGGTGTCATCGGTAAGCCGTGGTGGTGGCAGCCAATCCTTGGGCGTTTTGCCTAGATGCTCGGTAACAAACCAATGCAGTTTTGGCCAGCCCTTAAAGGCTACCACTTCGCCGGCCGCCGTCTTCGGCAGACCCTTCAGGCATGCTTCACTAGTCAATGCCACCTGAAGATATCAAGATATATATAGACGTTGCTGATTCCCAAGGTCGAGTGAGCTGTCACGGTTACGTACATTAACACAAATTGTAATGTAAATTGCAAGACTGCACGGCTAATTAAACATGCAAATATAGAAAAGAATGTTGTTTAACGGATAAGGCAGGAGACGGTGCTCCGCTTACCTGAATTCCACAGCTTCCTAAGAGAAAACCGATTTGTTGAGAACCCGCGTCACGACGGGTCAGAGGTACTTCGATGGGCACTGGCACGATACCAGCCTGCAGACAGCCATAAAAGGCGCACATGAAGCTGATCGGATCGTTGTTCGGATAAACCAGGGCGATCCTGTCACCAGGTTTCAGGCAGCAATCCCCGCCGCGACTTAGAGCCTTATTCAGAAGGGTATAGGCAATCTTGTGAGAGCGACTGAGCAGTTTCCCATACGTGAGCGTTACGCAAAGCTTGCCGTTAGGATCCAGGACAGTAGCCACAGGTGCTTTGTACGTCGCCGAGCCGTACCTAAATGTAAAAAAAGTAAATTCTTACATGAATCGCTGAATATATACAAATCTACGCTCGCAGTTTTGAATCGCTGGCTCTACGGAACGCGGCATCCTTGGCTCATCGACAAACTCACCTCTGAATAGCGGCCTCGAGAGATCTTGGCAAACCTGATGGCACTGATAGCACTTCGCCTACCGCCGACGTCATGGAACCGCCTTCGGGTTTGGGAGCATTTGGATCTTTCGGATTCGCCGCGATCTCCAGCTCGATGTCGTCGTCCTCATAAAATTCTGGTAGCGGTCGACGTTTCGGCCGTTTCAGCGTGTTCAACAGTTGCTGGATCTTTGCTGAGACCTTCCAGCGACCGGTGGTACCAGTACTGTTCTGATCTTCGACCACATGCGTATAACGGTTAACCCGGTCGGCGCCAGGTCGCCGCGTCGCCGATTGTTGCTGTCCGACCGGAGTACTGCTCGTAACATGGGTAACGTCCGGTGGTTGGATATTGCAATAGGCGTGCGGCGTGTACTCGGCGATGTCGGTGATGTCCGCGCCAGGCGGCCTCCTGGCCGGCGGTCTGGGCGGCGGTGGAGTATCGCGAGCGGAACCGGTACTGCTGGTGTCCGAAAGACCGGTGCCTATCAAGGTCGACAATAACTTATAGCACACAATTATCGGACAGCTTATTTCGTACGACCATCATGTCATGTGCGCGCGGGTTTTTTCACGTTTCAGCTCGCGGTTCAACCACTTTTTCCACTTGGACGCATGGAGGAAAAATAATGCGTATTGATTATTGGCGTGTCGTCCGGCGGAAACAGTCAAGGACGCGTGATACCAGCATTTAGCGGAGTCACATGGCGTTTGAACCGTACACGACGCGTTTTCTTATATTCTTTTTTTTTCTTTCGACATATGCGAATGCAAGAGAACAGATGGACAAAATCACATTTGCTGCATTATGCGGCGCACCGATCATCCATTCTATTCCATTTAGTAGAGATGTGCGAACTATTCGAATACAAATCAAATCGGGTCAGGTTCAAGTCGATTTAAATTCAAATTTCTACGTAAAAAATATGAGTATTAATAAAATAAACTATATATTACACAATTTTATTTGAATTTCTATGTATGTAATTGGAAAATGTTATTAAATACCTACTATATATATTAGAGTATTTTAATAATTTATCTATGATTTTTCGTCTAATTGTTTCATTTGTACTACTGCGACATTTTAAAGTATATTTTATTAGAGAGTTATATATTAAATATTTTATAGATATTAAATATTAAATATTAAAATATGTTTTTTGCCTTAAAAAAATTTAATTTATCTAATCAATATTATTTTTACACATAAAAATGTTCTCTTAATAATATTATTTGCGTATTAAGATTCAATTTAATAATAATTATATTGTTAATTAAAAATTACCTATATTTCAACAATTCGATATAAAATATGCTTGATTCGCACATCTCTATCATTTACTGATCTTATTCAACAAATATTTATATAAATAATTCCCGGTTTATTTATATTCATTTCATGTAATTTAACCCGGTATAAAAACTAACGCACACGCAACAGGAACGTTGCTTCTGTTTTACTATTTCGTCATCATATGTGACTGTAATAATAAATTTACCGGTTGGGCCACCCGCGCCCGGACTCTCCTCGGTGACGACACTGTCCTCGTCGCTGCTGGACTCGCCGCTGTCGCGTCTCTCCCGATCGGGGCTTCTGGCCATCACGGAGGTTCTCTTGGACGGCATTGGCAAGGATGGCTTCGGTCGTCCCTGCATCGCCGCCAAGGCTTGCTGCACCGCCTCCTGGCGCACCTCTAAACACGTAAGAATTGATTACTCAAATGGACAATGAGAACGGATGACACGTGCTGACACTTGATGGTCTTACTTCCGCATCGTCATCCGTTCATCATCTCCCAACACTATTTATACATACGTATTCATGCGTATTGCGCATCGTACATTTTTTTGTCTCGCTGACGATCTAACGTAATGCTCTCGAGAGTATGTGTGTGTATGCGTGTTGTGTGTATACGTGTGTATGGAAGGATTTGCGGGATAAGGCACTTAGGCTCGGGAAGATTGAACAGTTAAATTAAAGTTATTGAGTAGACACCGTAGCGCAAAACGACACTATGACACATGTAATTTTTCTAGCGGTACAAACACACGAGATAAATGAATCTCTTTCGCATGCTGCCACTTGCAAGATGTATGCAGACTCTATTTGTTCCATCTTAATTCCGTTTCGAGCACATCTATCGATTGATATAAAGAATACTATAATTGCCTTTGTCCGCAACGATTAATTTTGGTGAAAAGGTACCATGTGGTACCATGTCGCGAAAAACAGAGTATACCAGTCTAGATTTTTTTTAATGGGCACCGTGTAAACTCTTTGCAAAACGTAACACTATATTTTTACAGTCAAATATATATCTACAAATACTAAAAAAATCAAATGTTTTAGCTTTAATTTAAAGTAAAATATAGTTCTTATTTCTTGACACGTAACACTATTTTTCAAGTCAAATACAATTACTAAAAAATCAAATATGTTAACTTTAATTTGAAGTAAAATATAGTTCTTATTTCTTGACACGTAACACTATTTTAAAAAATACAAATTCTAAAAAATCAAATGTTCTACTAGCTTAAATTTGAAATAAAATATAGTTCTTATTTCTTGATACGTGACACTATTTTTAAAGTCAAATAAAAATACTAAAAAAAATTAAATGTTTTAACAATTTAATTTCAAGTAAAATATAATTTCTATTTTGAGTAAAATTGAACATATCCTCAAGCAACTTGGATTCCTCGTATTCACGCCGTCTTTTTTACGCCAAGACTCGCGATTAAAATGGAATTACGTTTCCCAGTTGTGATAGATGCGTTCAGTGCAGCCGATGCCGCCGCGCGTAAACTGCAATATAATGCAGGTAACATTCGGTCACTGAGTTGCCATATACATATTTCCGGGTGAGGCATACCCATATCGTTATTACGACATCATGCAACACCGGGACCGGGGGATGCGGCTCGTTACAAGTTGTACTCGCATCATGTACGTCGACGCATACAGGGTGTCCCACACATACTTAGTTCCTTAGTGTTTATCGTTTATCGTTAGTCATATAATTAATTTCGTTAAGAATTTTATCTGGTTAATTATGTAAAATCTCAATGTAAAGATATTAGGAAACGCAAGTTAACGCAAGTTAAAATTGCCATTTATATTGTTAACAGAGTAAAAAATTTATTATTACTATTTAATAATCTACCTACGGTTTTTTTAATTTTATTTCTACGTGGGCGTAGATGACATTTCTCGTATGTTTTCTTGGAACGCCTTGTATACGACTCTATCGACGCGAGTTCCTGGATCGGCTTATCTTCCACGAGATACAACACTCCGTCGACATCGACTGGTAACGGTGCACCAGGTGGAAGATTACCTGCACTTTGCGTTAAGATAAATGAAGCTTTCTATCAGCGTCTTCGAACGAAGCGAGTTTTTCTCTCGGTCACGCGGAATGACATTTCATTCGGGCGGGAAGCGTATAGGAAGTAAATGCGGAGCAAGGCGTCAAGCTTCGTGAATTTTATTTAAAGAACTAGAGTAGCTAAAAAAATGAAACCGCGTACCAAACAGGATCGATAAATAATGCTCACGTTACATAATAACACGCAGGCTCTTTGTTAGATTTCACCGGGCATAAAAAAAACCGATAAAAGCCTGGATCGCGGTTTTTCATGCAACATTGTCAACCCTTAAAGGCTACTAGGTTCATATATGGACCTAGAGTCTATTTCAACGCTCATTCATGTGGCGTGCATGTCTTCAAAAATTGATGTTTTTGGACAATTTAATACCAATTATTGGCAACTTTTCTAATTCTATTATATTCTCTTCTACCACTACTTCATATAAGTTCCTATAATTGGTAAAAATTTGGTTGATTAGACTCAGAGTTATACGCAATCAAAATTGCGGGTCCATATATGGACAGTATTATAGCCTCGAGTGGTTGAGACTTGAGTGTAGCCTTTAAGGATTAAACAGATTTTCACAGATATTATTTCTTTCGATTCTCCTTAACATTCATTGCAATTCCACGAGGGAGGTGTATTTGGCGTAACCGTTCGAACAACTTGAGTGATTCTCGAACAGGACGATGGAAAAGGAGTTGAACCAGCAATGTACCCACTGTTGCTACCCGAATGGTCCCCTGTATATCTAGTGCCGGAGGTATACTCACCGGAATGGTAACGGCTCTCATTGCGTGTAAGTCTGCGATTACCGCGTCTAGCTGCCGCCGCCGCTGCCACTGCCGCCGCTGCAGCAGCCGAGTTCGAGTTCCCGGTGTTCCCTGTGGAGCCGCCAGAACCCGGGGGACTGACGATTCCTCCGGGCGCTAGTCGGCCGCCTGCATGCAACACAACAACAAACAACGGCACATAGACAGAGAAGGGACGCTACGAGAGGTCGGCTCGGCTTGGCGAGAGCTGTCGTCGTTCGCCTTCCCTCGGGTCTCGGTCTCGGTCTCGTCGCACCCGAATAAACGAGCACTCGAACTTGGAAACCCTCTGGAGTTAGTTAGCATTCTCTATCTACTTTGCTATCGTTAATCGCGCGAGTCAGTCCAAGCAAAAAGCGTTGGAAGAAACGAGTCCAACCGTTTTACGTTAACGATCCCTCACAGAAAAAAAATCTTGATTTGAAAATATAGATATCTTCAGTTTTTTTTTTCAACGTGGAAATCTTGAAACAAGATTTAATTGCGCTATTATATTAAACAATTATGTTAAATGAAGAAAACTTGCTTGAATGAAGCATTTATATAATTCAACCTAGAAAAAAATGTTGAAATAAAACGTTGAAATTCTTGTAAGAAGATTATAGATTAAGTAGATCTTCTCATAAGAATTTCAACGTTTTATTTCAACATTTTTTTCTAGATCGACCTATATAAATGCTACATTCAAGCAAGTTTTCTTCGTTTAATATAATCGTTTAATATGATAACGCAATATAATGTTATTTCAAAATTTCCACGTTGAAACTAAAGGAATTTTCAAATCAAGAATATTCTTTCTTTCTGTACAGGAATCGAGACTCCGCGGATCCGTCTTTGAAATCGAAACTAAGGATCGAAGATCCTTGGATCTTCGCGACTCTATAGGGAATAGGGTTCCAAGCGGTTAAGCGCCAGTCCTCGCGAAAGCCCGCCAGGATTCTCCACGATTTACATGCCGTGGTAGTGCGTTATTTATCCGGATGCGAGGGGTAATCTTGCGGTTTAATTGCGTCATTGACGTTTGGTCATTCCACCATCGGATGCTGCGTCTCGTGAGTGTGACTCGTATCGATCGTCCGTGGCTCGACACACAGGAAGGTCGGAGGAGGAGGAGGGCCGGTCTCGGTGGCGTGATTCAGTTGGAATAATCGCCGGGTAATTTCAGACGAGTCGTACGGATCATCCTATTAAATGAATTTACCACGCACTACATATCAAACGGCGATATACAAACTCACGTAGAAAAAGAATTTAAAAAAAAAAAAGATTTTTCGAAAGTTATAAGTGTCTGACTCTACGATCAGCATAGAGAGCCTCTCGGTAGCGCGAGGTGCCGCGATATCGAAGATCCCTGTCGCAAAATGCACGATGTAGATCCGCGGCACGCGATCTTCGCGATCTATGCGAAGGAATCTCTATCGACGAGGACGCGATGGAAAAATGGAAATGTTGCACGCTCGCGGATAACACGGCGCAGTCGGCTGAATAGGGAGAAATGCCGATGGATGGCTGGCCGACCCGGCCGGCTGGCTGCAATCTTGAGTCACCCGAAGGTGGAACAACCGGTCTCGGCTACCGCCTGGCTATGTCAAATTACAAAGGTATCTAAAGGTGCAAAAGCGTCTCGAGGCAACACACGCGAGAGAAATACAGGGAGTAAAGCAGGCAAGCTACACGAGGAGAGAGAGAAGTGCAAGCGGCACGACGGACGAAACTCCGTTTTGCTATTAACAATCTTCCATGGTGCGCAGAGAGAAAATGGGAGTGTATAATCATTCCGAGGGGATTCACATATACTTTTGTAAAATAAAAAAAATAAAAAATATTTGGATGCGGAAACGGTACAGATAGAACACGATGAGATCGAGGTGAGGGAACGTATCGTCGTTAACTCAGGATTTCTCATCGAGAGCGACAATTTCGACAGAGGGGGTGGAAACTCGCATCGTTCTTGTAGCTAAAATCGTGTCATTCGTGTGTCATGTGTGTACACGTGTGTGTGCGCGCGTGCATACACAGAGATGAAAGTACGAAACGCACAGTGATCAAAGAACCCTTTGCAAATTACCGGGTTCTACGTGTTCTAATCTAATCGGAAAGAAAAAAAAAAGAAAGAACTCTATAAGACAATTCTCTAAGATTCGTCGGAAGGTTAAAAAAGCTAAAAAGCTGAAATCAAAGCAGAATATTGCGACACACAATCAATAACGCGTTAAAGTCCGCTAACTCGCCGCGACTCGGAGATTACGCTCGTTCGTGGAGCTATACGTAGTGCGTGGCGCTACCTGAGTGATAGCGCTTCTCGTTGTGCGTGACGCGCCGTTGCGTGCGTCGTGCACGTGGCTGCGGTCGGCCGCCACCACCATAGCCTCCTTCTCCTCCTCCTCTTTCACCGCCACCGTCACCTCCTCCGCTTCCGTAACCCGTTCTGTCCAGCCCCCTACCGACGGCGCCTCCGCCGCCTCCGCCGCCTCCGCCTCCGCCTCCGCCGCCGTCGCCGCCGCCACCACCACCACCAATACCACCATTTCCAGCCCCTACGATCCACACAAGCGCATATGCACAGTGTGCTTCGATTCTTTAAACACCCGTATTTCTACTTTCCCATAGTTTTATCTCGCGCGGACTCATTACTTAAAACTGATAATTTTACATACTAGATAGAGCACTTAAGCAAGAATGGCAAGTATTTTTATTGTTATCGCGAAAGTGACGCGGTTTTAAACGACTTTTAAACGGATATGCAGTCAACTTCCTCTCGCGATGCATCATTTGGCTTGGCGGTGTGCAATGCTGTCATAATGATTCACCCTTGCCTGAAAAATTCATCATAGAGACTACGTTTCGCCTGAATCGCACGATGGATTTATATGTAAAAGAACTTCCCGTTATCCGACTTGGCCATGCCATACCACGGTGGAAAACTGTCGCTAGTTCGACTCGCGTCCACGACAATGGCAGATGCACGTAGCATATAACGAGCGGATAACGCGGAAGCGCTTCTTCCGCGTGCAGGTACAGTTAAACTGCAAGCCGATTGCAGCGGTTCTACCGATCGCAGCTGCGGGCGCAAAGGCGAGTCCGTCTAAACTCTAACTATACGGGGTGCCTCCATGGAAATGTACGAGATTCTCAAATGTTATACGTTGCCCGTCATCAATTCCAATTGAAGATTTTACCTTAACGTACGCAGATTCTAGAGTAATGACGGCAAAGTTTATATTCAGATTTGTATATTTAAAGGATTATTCGACTTTGGAAACTTCAAAAAATCGAAAATTTCTTTTTCAATTTCTACTAATTTGATGCCATAAACATGCTATTAACGAATACCGTATTTCTCGGTTTGCTACACTCCTATACACCTTAATGAGATATCTCTTTTTAATTAGGTCTTCAATTTCTACAATTAGAAATTAAAAATGATAAGAAGCCATACGCTTGATCTAATTGTAAGACAAACTTGGTAAAACGGTCAATAATGAGTATAAACGAGTGTTAAATACCGAAAAACATGTAGATTTGTTCACAATAATAAGTTAACGCGCATTGTACGTTTCGACTAATTATGAGTCTTCTTCAGCAATCTCGCTATACTATGAACATTGAGTTCAAAACTACATAATAGAATAAATACAAAAATAATAATAGAACATTCGTAATAAAAGCTAAAAAAATTTTACAATTAATTTGATTTTTTCATTTTTTTTACTCGATAGAAAGAGCGTCTCTCATTTAGACGAAAAACTATTGATTCATTCTTGTCACGTATATAAAGTTCTTCTAAAAAATGATCAAGAATTAAAACAATTTGAGCTAGCTGAGAAAGAAATGTTTCCTCGCACTTGTGCTAAACGGTTAAAAATGAGAAATATCTGACCGTGAAAGAGTTAAATCGACAGGCAGCGGGGCGCATCGACGTGAGATGCGTCCGCGGAATGCAGCCTGCGCGGACCAGCAAATGACGCGTGGTAACGTTCGGACAGTTCCGTCTCCGGTAACTCGCGACGATAATACCAAAGGCCTGTTCTTTTTAGCTGAACTTCTTGCACGGTTCACCTTTCCTCTTTTTTTTTCACGTTGGAGATAAAAAGAGAAAAGAATAAACCATGCGAGAAGTTCAACTAAAAAGAACAGGTCTCAAGTTTCGCTGCAACCGCGACAGTTGCAGTTTACATCTGAACGTTAGACATATATTTCCATTAACGTTTCACGATTCGATGAGAATTGATTTTAAATTAATTTTAATTTTGAAACGTTTCAGTAAATAATTAATGTATCATTGAGAAATGGATATTTTTGCAATATTTTTACGTTTTTTTTTAATGGATTTATAGATTATTTTATATTTGTTTATAGTTGCGGTACCGGTTGGCGAACTCGGAAACGATTCGCGTTACACTTTGCGCCTGCGATAAGCGATGCGGAAACGCGTCGATCGACGCGTCGTAATTCGTTCTACGATTTTCGCAGAGCACGAAATAATCGCCATTTGAAGCGGTGAACATCCCTCGTAAAATAAACAGAGGTAAAATCGCACGCGCGGAATCGCGCGCATCCTTCTCGTTACATCGCAATTTTCCCTCGATTTTCTCCCGACCTGCGTTCCGCGTCACGCGTGGCGCAAGACCGGGAGTACCTAGTCGTACGTTGCAGTTGCAGTTGCAAGGTGCCGAGTGTTAAAGTGACGCGTGCCGCGAGGATTGCGTCTCGTCCCCTTCCTTTTATATAGAATTGCATTTGCCATTGTGCGCACAATGAGGCGCGTGTCTCTTGAGAATCGGAACGCGATTGATATTGCGAGCTTGTTGCGTCGCGATGGCGCAATATTGCACACACACACACACCAAGAGATGCGACGAGAGATAAGACTCGAGAGTTAGAAACTGGCAGTCGTTTTTCCATTTGAAAAAGCATTACCTATAATTGTAGAGCGAACAAATTTACTTTCTTTTTCGTAGACCAAATGCTACGAGATATAATTAATGCAAGCTTCACGGAGAGAAAATTAAAAAGAAGTTTTACTTCTGTCGAAATGCCGAGTCTTGTTCAAAAGTTTCGCCTCGAAATGTATGATACCGTATGATCGACGTACGGACTCTATGCGGGATCGATCAAATATGCGACTAAACATGTGGGGCGATAATATTTTCACATCGCTGACTTCTCGTCCGCTCCGTATCGCATATATCGCGAATAACGCGCGATGATATCTCCCGCTGCCTCTATACTTGCGGGAGTCTTAATGAATTCTAGAAAAGCGAAACACTCACCTAGCTGCTTCGAGCCGTATTGCTGAAGTAGACGCGTCCGTTTCTTTTCATAACCCTTCTGCGTAATATCTCCTGCAACAGCGGAAAACGGCTTAATTAATCATGCAATCCAGGAAATAATTCAAACAGTTTAATATCACGTCTCAAGCTCGTCTCTTAATATCGCGAGTATATAAGTGTCAAAATTATTGTTATGATATTAAGCTTATCGAATTGTTCTTGTTATATGTATATATGTTATAACATATGATATTATGATATTAAGCTTATCGAATTGCTCTCGAGAAATATATGTTCTCTTCTCTTCTGTCTCCGTTATTTCCGTTATATTCACGGTACAATAACGAGGCATTTAAATAAAGATGTTAAAAATGGTATCTAATACTTAATGTTAGACGAGGATAAAGATACACAAATAAGATTGCAGATACAAATAAAAATGAAGATAGGATAGTAAATAAAACATTACAGATATATGTTCATAAAGATCTGTTTGTATCGCTGAGAATAAGTCGCGGGGATCGAACGAACGTTTTCAGGATTGAATTTTAGATCGATGCACGCTTGGCTGCCGGCGGCGGCCGGTGCTGATGCAGCTCGCCCATGTGCCGAGTACCATGTAAAACTGGTTAGCGTACTCGCCTTTCGTCACGCCTCGTAACTCGAGAAAACGCCGAAGAATCGATCCTAACGGCCGAGACATGATTTTTCCACGTTCGCGAAACGAAACCGGGCCATCGCGATTATGCTAATCGGCGTATTCGAGTGATTCTTGACATCGTCGATGCGACAAACCTGTTCGTATTCGTCTCTATGCGACAATTTCTCTCGAAAAGTGACATCATATACAAGTCTGTCCGCAGGAAAAATCTCACTCGTGTGCTTATACACTTTATATATATTTTATACTTGAATTTTATAGACGTTTTTCTTCAGATACGGAAGATGGATAAACCCGTATCAAACATGTAACAAAATGTACAATTAAACAAAGACAATTTATTTCTAATACATTTCTTTACTTTAAGATTCGAAAAGTTAAAGAAATACGTAAGAAATACGCAAGGAATTTCCACGCGTTATAAGCAATTCAGCCTTCGAAGCAGCGAAAACCGTGACAAGAACCACGTTGAACCGTGATCGCGATACGCGTGCAGGCTCGCGTTCGAGCAAGAAGCTCATCGAAACCGATCGCGGGAAATATGTTGCGCAATTAATGCCGTCGGACGCCGATGGAGGTAACGGTCGGGCAAAGGATAAATAGATTCAACACGGTCGTAATCGCTGCGATTCAATTGCGTCGCCTGTTATTCAATAAGTATCGAATATAACCTGCGGATTTAAGATTATACGTATAAGATTAAGCTGCATGGCAAGTTTACGTGCGTTTCTCCAATTATATATAACATTATTCTTTCTTTTAGACTTCTAAATGTAATCTATTTGTACTGAGAAATTGTTATCCCATTAGAAAAAAATTATTAATATCATTTTGCTATTATTTTTGCTATTATTGCCGTTTCCTGAACGACCTATAGAATTATAATTCGGATCTTACTAGGACGTTTCCTCAAGGATGAGCACTTGCGCACGAGGAATACCGGTTGACCGGACGCTCTTCTCAATTGCGATTTTCGGCGCAAGGGTCTCCTCCTAAGTCCCGATTTTTGCCTTTTTAAATACTGTCGTTGCTGCGGGAAGTTTTTCCTACGCTCGTTCAAGCGATCAACATCATCGTCCTCACTGTCGGTCGACGAGAGATATCTGCAGTCCGTGTTAGAGCTCTCGTTTTTCGATTTTTCCTTGACAACGTCCTTGGCTAGAAAGGTGAGAAACTGACTACTGGCAAAATAATTTCCAGAAATGGCCGTTCTCGTCGGCGTCGCAGTTGATATCATCGTCGTTGCCGTTGTCGCTGTTGTCGTCGTTGTCGCCGAAAGTTTCCAAGTGGTCCCGTGCATCAGAAGACCGTTGGTTCTTAGCTCCTCGGAGAACAGCTTATCCTCGTTAAAGTCGCTAATTTTTGGAGCCGGACAGGCCGACGATGAGGACGACGTAGCCGAGAAAGAGCCCAAGGACGATGAAACGATCGAGTTCAAGGCGTCATCTTCCCGACGCTCATTGAAATCACCTGACAGCAACAGCTTCTGGTCGTCGAACTGATCGTCTGACACGTTCGACGACCAGTCGTTAATCCTTTCCAGGATCGGACCCTCGTCATCGGGGAAGTATCTGATCTCCCGCCAAACTCGTCGTTGACGTCTCGAGCGACGTCTCTCGGGCGGGACGAACCATACCGGACTGCTGGTACGAGCCGCAGGTTGCTGACTCTTCTTGCTAGCGCGTTGAGAGGTCCTCTTACCACTTCGGCGACGAGAATTGGAATTTCTAGACGCGCTCGTTCGTTTGAAGTAGCCCTCAGTGCTCACGCTTGGCGATGGCTTTGGTGTCTTCCGACGAAAGAGACCGTTTCGCGTTACCCTAAAGCCAAGCAGTGTCGATTGCAATCGATTGCTCCTTGAACAGTGCAATTCGTCTCGATCGATCAGTGAAATTTACTGTCAAAATATACAAGCGATACGTAGATGTTTGTTTTAACATGCTCAACCAAAGATAAAAAATCTCGTTAATGTAATTACTTATTATAATAATTTCTTTTTATCTTCTTTCATGAATTTAAATCAAATACACAGAAAAAAATATTCTTGGTTTGAAAATGTCTAGTTTCAACGTGGAAATCTTGAAATAAGATATATTGCGTTAAAGAAAGAAATATTGCGTTAAACGAGGAAAACTTGCTTGAATGAAGTCATTCATATAATTAAACCAAGAAAAAAAAAGTTAAAATAACACGTTGAAATTCTTATAAGAAGATTATATTGTTTCATATATACGCAAGATCACTATAATCTTCTTATAAAAATTTCACCATGTTATTTCAACATTTTTTTCTTGGTTGAACTATATAAATGTTTTCATTCAAGCAAGTTTCTTTCGTTTAACGCAATATAATCTTATTTCAAGATTTCCACGTTAAAACTAAAGATATTTTTACAAGTCAAAAATACTTTTTTTCTGTGTACAGATTATATTCGCATTTTCTTTAGCTGTTTAAAACAGACGATCAAAATTCCTGAAGTTTCGAGTATATATCGTAATTATTTATATATATTTAGATATATATGTCGTAATTATAGTTACTTAAATACACGACCTTCAAACAAAAAAAAACCCAAGATTTTAGCAGAAACGAATTGTTCAAAGAAAGACATTCTATCATTTCCTCATTTTCACTGATGGATCGTTAACGGACAAGCTAATCACCCTGGCCTGAAATCAGCGAATCTAGCGATCCTAAGAGAGAAGCCAAAGGACGACGACGACGAGGTCTCCTTGCTGACGGGCTTCTCTGGCGCCGAAACCGTTCTCGCGACAGTCGGCTGCGGTTTCTTCTCCTTTAGAGCGCTGTCCAGAGAATGATGAACTGAAGAATTCGAAACCGAGGAATACGAAGGAGCCGATATCGGGACCGAGGCCGGAACCGGCACCGCATCCCTCCATATCCTGCCGAGACTAATGCTGACACTGAGTGATCCTTCTACAGAGGACTCCTGGGTCCAAAGAGTGTCGTGCCCATTCGTCGTCTCGTCTCGACTTAGCTCCGCAACGATTCCAATGGGCTTAGATTTGGGGGTTAAAATAGGCGAGGCATCGAGCTCGAGAATTTTCAGATCCTCGACAACCGAATCCGTGTCGATATGTTTGGAAATATGTTTTGTGGTCTTGACTTTAGGATGCTGAAGTGACTCGAGATGATCCTCGTGAAGCTTCTCGCGGGAAGAGGAGCTGACCCCTTGAAGCCACTCGTCGTAGGTAATGGAATCGCGACTGAGGGAACGCTCTTGATCCTTTTTCAATTCTTGCTCTTTAATTTGTTGAGAAACAATTTTATCATTCGCCGCTGGCTGAGGGGGAGAATTTACAACAGGCTCTAGATTCTTTTGGAGACGATTCCGTCGTTTACCCCGGTCCAGGTAACTCTTCCTGATAGAAATCCTCTTGAAGGACTCGCTGCGCTTGAAGGAGGGCTCGTTGCGGTCCTTCTTGCGGCTCACGAGCCTTCTCAGGTTCTCGAAGGTGAGGGGCCTCATGAGGCAGCGCGACCAACCTCGACTCGCGGAAGTAGAATCGCAGCAGATTTATATTATCTCTAAGTGGTATCGGATACACATTTGTGTGGCAAAGATTAATGGATGCATTCGTGGATCGTAAAGGTCTATATAAGAAATATAAAAGAGCTATACGAATGTAAAAGTATATCCTGCGTCTACGATCGAGAATTTACGGAGGAGTCTGCGAAGCCAATGAGAATCTCGGTAATCCTGGTTTTACGAAAGGGAGTATTTGTGGAAACAAAAGTGAATTTATGGATTCCTTTCTCCTCCTTCGTTGCTTCCTTTCCCTGCTTCTCCTTCTCAGTCCCTTTACTCTTTGTTTCTCTTTTCTTCTTGCCCTCCTTGCCCTTTCGCTATCCGTATCCTCCTCTTCGTCCTTCCTCTCCCTTTCTCTCTTTCGTCCCTCTTCTCCGTTGCGCTAAGGTCCGCTAAGGTGCAACGCCGAGGTCTTCCAGTCGTGGATGATCAGCGTGGCTTTCCTTTTTCGACGCCGTGCTGCTGCGCCGCCACCACCGCCGCTCCTTCTCCCTCTTCCTCATTGCCCTCCTCTTCCCTTTTCTTCCGTGCCCTCGGTTCGATCGGAATGATCATTCTATACGAAAAGATTCAGCGCGAATTGCACGAGCGTCTTTAAAAGTCAATGCACTCGGTATCGTGAAAGTGATTTATTCTCACACACAAACAAGACTTGTCCGACGATCGCTATTTTTGCTCATTATAATTATTGTGCTGGATTTAAATGATTCTCTCGAGCTGATGCTAACTACAGATTGTTAAAGCGACATTCGATATACTTTTGTAACTGACATATCTATCTATATACTCGCGTTCCAGTTTAACATCGACGTTATCATTGATGATCATTTATCGGCAAACTGCTAAAACGTTTTCCTCTTAGATCACGCTATTACTTTGTCGTTAATCGATTCTTATCTCATCAACTGGTTTCCTTCGAATATCTCGCTCACTGGTTTAACTTGCCACGAAAGCACCTTGAAACTTCGTCAGATACTTTCTCCGCCCTCGGACGATTACGGCGTTTGTCTCACCCCTTTCCTCTCCTCCTCCGCCGTTCTCCACGCGATTTCTCGATAATCCGAGTACGATTCTCTACGTGGAATCCACGTTTCGTGTAAGGAAGCTCTTATTAAATTTTATTTTATTTTCTGCTTATTGTTAATCAGTGGAAAAGATATATTAAAACCAAGACTTCGACACATCGAACAGACTAATTTACATTTTGCGATGCACACTATGAAAATATACAATTTGCCACACAAATGTGTGATTCGTTGTTTACACACTAAAGATACACTTAACACTACAAGATTCCTATAAAATTCTGACAAATATTCACAGAAATGATTAACACTCGCCGAGAATGGAACATTCCGTTCAGACACTCGCAAATCTCTGGCGGTCGTTTAAAATCACTATCCTTATCCCGTGGACCCACTCACATACACCTCCCTACTCGCTTTCAATCGGCAAGCGAAAACCTCTTACTCGTTCCGCGAGCACGCGAGATAATTTACTCGCGCGCAAATTAACTTGATGCGTTGCATCCACGCGATTACTTCTCCACGAAATGAAATGCTTTCTTCGAAAAAAAAAAAAAAGAATTCAAACATAAAACGAACACGCTTCGGGATCGCGTGGCGGATCGACGCGCGTCCGCGCGTTCGAATTCGCGCGGCGTCCGCTTCGTCTCGCCGTCGAGGCGCGTACTCCAAGTCGCGTCGAATCACTGGCATTTTGCGCACTCTCCACGACTCACGGCGATTCTCTTGCGCGCGGGGAGAGCTCAGAGGGAAGGAGAGACAGGGAGAGACAGGGAGAGAGAGAGAGAGAAAGAGAGAGAACGAGATAGAAACCTACGGGTGGGAAGCCGGCTCGCGCGTGTAAAAGTCGCCAGACGGAAGAGTAGGTGAGAGGATTGAACGCGAGCGCGAGCGCAAGGAACGAGCGAACGAAGAGTAGGTGAGAGGGAGCGAGAGAGAAGCGTATGGGAGTGGTGGTGGCATGCCGTCCGTCCACTCTCGCCTGCCTTCTTCGCTCGCAGCATCCCACTCTCCCTTCGCTCCATCTCGCTCCGCATCCTTCGCCGCGCTGAAGCCGGCCTCTCGCTCGCGCGCTGCCCGAGCTCCATCGGCACTCACGAGATCTCGACTCTACTCCGTTCCCTCTTCCCTCCCTCCTTCCACGAGAGATTCTTAAGGTGGGATTACGAGGGTCGACCGGAGTTTCGGCCCCTCGCGGGATTGTTATACAGTCCGCGGTGTTAAAAGCCGCACGATATAGCGCGCGAGCATGTCAATAAATAATTATCGCTGAAATTACATTTTTTTTTTTCTCCCTATTTGATTCGCGAGCTAATATCGATCCCACGGAATCCTTGCTTCCGTCGTGTCTCATTTCCACGGACCCGGTTCTGTACAATGAAACTTTCGTTGCGCATTTCGTGCCGGCTGTAACCACCTGACTGGTTTCGCGGATTCTGATCACGAAGAATGCATTTAGAGTCAGTTCATGCGAATTAAAAAGCATTGTTTAACATTAGGTACTTTATTCGAAGAAAAAGTTTCGATTTATGAATCAACTGCTCTTCGATCCTTGAGTACCAATGTACGCCGGCAATGGTGACTCTTTTTACGAATAAGATTCGAGACACGCCTACGCTCAATCGTCTTGTGAAGTCAAACGCTTGGGCTTCGCTTGCGATTACGAACGAGTAGGCGGTACAGAATGGTTGCACGGTAATACTTTTCTAACTTTCTCGTCTTATCTATCCTCCAGAACCGTAGGTTCTACATTTTACAATAAAATCTATGTATTATGGAAAAAGTGTAATTTCATATATTTTATATGTAATAAATTAATCGAGCAGTAATATTGTGAATAAATCTATCATTAAAATTGAGATCGCAAATATGAGACTCTTTGTACGTTGTTAAATTCGTAGCGTCAAATTATTATACTCAACTTGAATCATTTTTAACCACATGATAAAAAATATTTTGTATTTGTGTTGAAATTTAAAATCTATACCCACGTAAAAATTTTGTGTTTTTAAAAATTTAATACAAAACATACACTTGTGTTAATGTAATATATTGTCACTTTGCTTTCAGATAGCATGTCCGTGTATTGCAATTTTGTGTTAATTTTTTTCATATTACTTGTATTATTTATTCATATATTTGCCTTCTGTTAATTAATATAAAAATTAAAGTGGATAAATTGGGACATGTAAAATGTGTTAACACAAAATTTTTTATTGTGCATTTCTGTAAGTCGCTACTACTCCTACTCAATATTGTTAATTTAACTAAAACAATGTTCATTTTACTAAATTAGTTAAAATAATACTGTTTTGTGTTAAGATAATAAATTTTGCGACATACACGGTAGTTAAAAATAACAAAATGTTATTTAACTGAAAGTATTGATTTAAATTTTATCCTTTAATATTTAATAGTGTATAATAATAATTAAACACTGTTAAATATTAAAGAATAAAATTTAAACCAATACCTTGAGTTATATAAATAACATTTTGTTATTTTTAACTACCGTGTATACATGTCGCAAAATTTATTATTTTAACATAAAACAGTATTATTTTAACTAATTAGTTTAATTAAATTAACATAGTTTTAGTTAAATTAACGACATATTATAATAATAATTGAACAGTCAACATTTGTACATTGATTAAGAAAGACTGGTAATATTTCGAAGCCGTCATTTACTTTGAATTTTATCAATGCTCTGTGTGAATGCCATAAACATTAAAGACTATACTATACTTTAAATCGTTTGATTGACATTGCACGGATATCTGCGCTTATCAGCTTGTATATCCGCTTACATAAAGAGTTTTACGAGATGCTCCTCTATATATCGATATGATACATCTCTGTCGAGACAATCAGAATTCTAAGCGACCACGAATCCTCCGTGGAGGTTCATAATCTCACATACCGAGGACACTCGATATCACTAATCCTGGGTGCCATGTGGCGCAGCGTGGATCATTAAACCGTATATAGGTATATTGTCAGAATGGTGCGGAGGAGGGACACACTATAATGGCCGATAAGCGCGAGGAGTGTCTACGGGGCACACTGGCTCTCAAGGCGACTCGAGGACGTTTACCCACGAAACCGGCGACCTTGATCTTACAAAGATTGTTCTCCACGAAGGAGCGTCCGGTGATGCTGCGGCTGCACCTGCGTCGCGTGCGACAAAGTCGCGGCTAATCAACCCTGTTCTCCTCCCAATCCTACTGTCCACCGGGGTAGCAAAACGTTCGGCAAAAAATTTCGCAAAGATTAATCGAGTGTTCGTTACGATTTCGTTCCGTTGCGCACATTCCAGAGTCTCGTGCCGATTTTCAGAATAAACTAACACTTTAGACTTTAGATTTAGACAGTAACAAGGTGGAAAAAAAAACGAGAGACAAGTTTTATAAACGTTGATATATTTGCACACTACCGTGAGATAAAAACGTGAAGTGACGTTAGAGTGGTGCGAGAAAAGTTAATCCCAAAGGTTATCGTTAATTTTATACAAACGCGTATAATTGAAACCGATAGAAAGTGTCGCTTATAATTCTTCCAGACACAGAAAAAAAGAATATTCTTTTTTTCTATTTGAAAATATCTTTAGTTGAACTATATAAATGCTTCTATTCAAGCAAGTTTGAAGAACAGAGAAGCAAAAAAACATTTAAAAAATACAAGAGCTCAATTGTATCCACAGAAAAAAAGAACATTCTTGATTTAAAAATGTTTTTAGTTTCAACGTGGAAATCTTAAAATAATATTATATTGCGTTATTATATTAAACGATTATATTAAACAAAGAAAACTTGCTTGAAAATGAAGCATTTGTATAGTTCAACTGAAGATATTTTCAAATCAAGAATATTCTTTTTTCTGTATCTGGAAGAATTATAAGCAACACTTTCTATCGGTTTCAATAAACGCGCTTGTACAAAATTAACGATAATCTTTGAGATTAAGCAACATTGCGATGCGCAAGATCGCCGAGATGAATACGCGTCGTTTCTAATTGGGCTAATAACACGGCAATTATGAGATTGTGGGTTAAGATCGCTTTCTATTATTTTACTAGGTAAACCGTGCGCTCGTGTTTCTACATCGAGAACTAGTGACTTAATAACACGTCGCGCGATATATCCAGTTAAAGAAATACCACGACAAAAACGACGCTTGTTAAACCACTCCGCATGACCTAATTCATCGGTGTTCGACAGAGAACCCGAATAAGGACATTTATTTTCAGAAATACATTTTAACAGTAAAGAAAAATATTCGTCAAAGCATAGAGAGAATAAATCTATCATTTGTTGAAAAGAATATGAGCTAATCTCATTATTTAATTTTAAAATAAATATCACGTCTATTTATTACGTACGTATATTTTAAATTAAACTGAGAGATTTAATTGAGATGTGTTTAATGTGTCATTTTTAATGCTATTTATAAAATAATAAATCAAATCATCTGTAAGAGTGACCACCTTTCGCTTTCACCTTGTTTTAAATATCAAGAATGCAAGGTATGCATTCTTATATTTCGTCTCATTTATTTGTCATAGCGTTCCACGTCTATACAGTGATTAACGTATATTGTTTGTGGGTTAGGCTTTCGAAACAAATTAGTCATTTTCTTGGTAAGAATATAAAGACCCGGATTCCACGATACTTTTTACATGCGCCACGAGTATTCGTCAATAAAAAGCCGTGATCTCGAAAGCCAACAGTTTATAATTTTTTTTTCTTTATTATCATTACGTCTGATTGTGAGACATTGTGTAATTGGTGCTTGTCTTTTTTTTTTTTTGTTAAAAGGTCAGTCTCATCAATAGATAAATATATAAACAAGTATCTAATATATCGCAGAATAAGAAACACGCGCAATGTTACAATGAAGAGCATAGCGAGGTTGAGCCTGGCAACGCGCGCGATCGCGATGGAGCCGTTTCTTCTTTATTAATGCGGATGCACGACGCCGCACGCTGACGTAGACTTTTAAGTCTTATTTACAGCTGGACGACGTAAGCCGCTTACGTTACACCCGTGCCACGTGCTAGCTTGGTCAAGTAGTTGACCAAGAAATTGCATTTTCCTCGTCCGTTCAACCATCGAGCTTGTCTTTGGCTTACTACAAGTGACGCGGCTTGAACTCGCGAGGCCGTGATGACACTGATGACCTTAATGATTAACATTCATTCGTTCGTATTGTAAAAAAAACATTCGAGGATCCATCTATCGGAGCAGCTATCGGAGCTACGTCTATCGATAATCGCGGAATAAGAAGTTCAAAGAATAAAAGATTCTCAGCATATCGCACAGAAGAAAAGAATATTCTTGATTTGAATATATCTTTAGTTTCAACGTGGAAATCTTGAAAAAGATTATATTGCGTTAAACGAAGAAAACGAAGAAACTTGCTTGAATGAAGTCATTTTATTAAAATTTTATATAAATAGTTCAACCAAGAAAAAAAGTTGAAATAAAAAGTTGAAATTCTTAAAAAAAGATTATAGATCGTTGAGTACGTATAAAAAATGAACGCGTTAATCTTAAATAATCTGAGTATATAAGTGTTGATTTGATATATCCTTTTTTTTTCTGTGCGAATAAAACGTCGAATCTCTCGGGCGTTTAATATCCTTCTAACCGTTACAAGTTTCTATAACAGAGAGGTCTCCCTCTTCTCAGAGAGAGAATATGCATGTCTAATTGATTGATTAATTGCCAAGCTGGCGCTCGGCTAATAATTCCAAGTTCGTACAGATCTAATCTAATTAAAATTTGCCCGTAATTGATATACATAATGAGACTTACAAGACACACGACATTTTCTAACTAATATATGACTGGCCCCTCCAATTATCCGTTACGTCATCAAATTGACGCATGCAAACGGCAAAATTTTCCGAGGGGCACCTCCTGCCATTTAGGGGGGGGGCGCGACGGAGGAAGAAACCGGTCGCTTCCTCCTTACAACAGTCCTAACTACGAATGCAAATAGCCGCATTCTCGAGTGAGTTACAGCTCGGTTACGGGAAGAAAAGCCGCGAGACACCTGCAACGTCGAAGCTGCGGTGTAATTTTGTAACGTAATGGGAGGGCCAGGGCAATTATTTTACGACGCGACGCGACGGAACGTTCATACCCAGACAGCACCATGTCCAAAATCGGGACATCTTTTAGACATCATATCATAAAATATCTGAAAGATGTCTTACTAAGACGTCTTATGTCCCGATTTTAGACATGCGTGCTGTCTGGGTATTGATACAAGCTAAGATTTTCGGATAATCGAAGTCATGTAAAGAAATTGTATAGACACAACATTTATCGAATAAAAATACAAAATATTCGCAACCGAAGAATCTGCAAAAGTCCGAGAAAATTCCTTTAATTTCTTGGAATAAAAATTTTTATCTAGCGTTAAAATGTAGTAGCGGACACTTACATAACATTTATCGAATAAAAATACAAATTATTCACAATCGAAGAATCTGCACGAGTCCGAGAAATTTATTCCTTTAATTCTTTGGAATAAAAAATTTTTTATCGAGCGTTAAAATGTAGCGGGCAAAAGTTTTGCTCCGTCGTCCGGCTTTACATCCTTCGTATCCAAAAATGAATCGCTCGATAATCTTGAACGGCACCGCTTTAATCCGAAGAGCCAAGCCAAAATTGATAATAACGTAATATTGTCAACGCGTGCTGCGAGGCAATGCCCGCGAATAAAGTGCCGATTAAAATCAGTGTGCGAACGTGTGACGATGGGTGAAGGGATTTCTCTGTTAATTGAAAGGGATGGACGGCCATTGTGATTTTTAGAAGTACGAAAACGTGGAACGTAAAATGAGAGTACTCCGTTTCGCGTAACAGATTACCGCTCATCAGCGTACCGTTCGTCACGAGACGAGCTTCAAAATTTTACTCCCTTCGCCCCGCACGTCTCATTTTCGCGTTCTCCCCCGTTCTCGGTATTAGTTACTTAACGAATTTAAGTAACACTTGTCTGTTAATCGATTTATAAGAACGTCGCCGCGAATTGCCGAGTATCCTTTTTAAAAAAAAAAAAAACGGCAAGGGTTGCGGACTCCTCGCACGGGGAACGGAGACGGCAACGGCCGTAAGGTGTTATCGATTTTATCAACAAACGGGGGCTTCTAGGGGATTCTATCTCGGTGTAGCACGGGGTGAGTCAGAAAGAGCGAGAGAGACACGAAAAGAGCGAACGCGACAGCGAGAGAAAGAGACAGAGAGAGAGAGAGAGAGAGAGAACGAGACGGGGGAGAACGAAGTTCGCCGCGAGGGGAGGCGGACGATCGGCACTGCGTTCGGCGAAGTCGAGAGAAAACTGTTACTCACCCTCAGACAGCTCGAGGTCTAACTCGGCGAGCTTCTCCCGCACGTCCTCCGGGAGCTTGCCGATGTCGATGTTGTACTCGGCCATCGCTAGGCCATCCGCGCTGCGCCCTGATCGCGAATCCACCAGCGGTACATACCACGACCCGTCACCACCGTTCAGCCATCTTGCCTGCCACTGAACTGCGCAGTCGCCGCCGTCGGCGGCACCACCGGACGCGCGACGTGCGACGTCTGCGACTCTGTGACGTCTGCGATATCGAGAGTATCGAAACTTCGATTACTTTCGTCAAAAAGATCGAATGGCTGAATTCAATAATAGAATTAGAATGTAGTTGCATTTTTGCATAAATTTTTAACAGACGTTTGCATTGATTTGGAAATCGACGCCCCCGTGAAAAATCCAAAATACATATATATTTACCAAAAAGTTTATTTCGGATAATCACATGCAACCGTACGGTAAAAATTCTACCTGGTGTTTAAATATTTCTGCAATTTTATCTCATGGAAAAGTTCAACCAGTAATATTAAAGTGGTTAAGTGAATTAAGAATTGTCGAAAACGCAAGATTTCCATTTATAAATTCTCGGCTGCGATTGATTGGCTATACTTTTCTGTGTGTAGCGTGTGCACGGCCCTAATACGGTGCATTCACCTGCGTCCATCATTCGTCGACTGTTTAGAGTGTTTACGCGGGAGAGATCAGCAGGCGGGTTGACCTAACCTCCATTACGTGCCCGATTCTCGAACGCAGCAAGCGGCTAAGCGCTCGTCCTAATTTTGTATTTTCGACAATATGGAGCTCTTCGAGGATCCCATTTTTAAAACTAGATACTTGAAGAATAAGCTTCGCGTGAAACGGTGGGAGAGTGATTTTATGGAAAAATACGGACGCAAGCCTAACAAGGTACGTTGCCCCTCTCGCGCTAGCTCACGTTTGTATCGTAATCGGCACAGCTGTCTGGTATTTAAATGCAGCTGTCAGATATTCTCGTATTCATATTCACACAAGCTATTAGGTAAATCAAACTCGGAAGTTATATAACTGAATTTAGTTTTAAAGAGATATTAGATGTAAATAAAAAAATTACGAGACTGTCGAGTCTCCGGGGTCTTTGCATATGTTTGTTACATCATCAATGAAAATGATTGATATCGTATTAGATTATCGTGCCTTTCATATACACATATCGCTGCGTTGCAGTTGTACTATTTTATTTTTCTGTATTCTTATTTTAGAATGATATAAAAGTAGCAGATGTATCTATCAAGGAGGCATACAAGATGTATTGGAAACTGAAGACACGGGCGCTCGAAGAAACTCTTACGGACATTACTTTCTGCGATGACATGCAAGACAATACATCAAATAAATCACCGCGAAAGTTAGGAAACAATCAGAAGAATCTGAGCCCAGAAAAAGTTGCGAAAGACACAGAGAACATAGATCCTTGCGATAGCAAATGTTCGACAGAAACTGAAGACTCCTTTAACCAACTGAATCCAATGAACGTTGGAGGAACTTGGGGCAATCATCTGAGCAAAATTAAAGAACAGGCGCCAAAGAAGAAGCAAGCCCTGCTGATTGGTAGATCCTCCTCCTTCCAACTATCTAGGAACAAGTTTGAGAGTTCGACGTTTACTAAACGAAACCCGAGAAAATCTCTGTCATCGACCAAAATAAGGAACAAATCTGAAAACAGTACCCTAAGCAGCTCGAGCGTCGACCGGTTGGATGCAGACAGCAAGGATGGCTTTGATGTGGTTGATGAGACGAAGTCTATATTTGGCGAATCAATGAAGGTGACGTTTGAGAAAAGCAAGCCTGTCACGCCACACTCCATTAATGTTGTTCAACAACTGGCCGACGGCCATGTAACTAGCGTAAGCCGTAATTTGAATCCAGGCTGGCTGGATCGATGCACGAGAGACAGTAATTTGGAAGTGATGACGATCAACCCTCAGAGGCTGTCAGGCACTAGTGATTCTGGAGTAGAGTCCATGGAATCTAGCGTTCATTCCCCGAAGGATGTGGCACCCATTGTCCAGTCCAACTCATCACTCCAGGTCTCTGATGAGGAAGATTTCATATGTAACAGTGAATCTGAGGAAGAGCACAGGAATAAACGCATCAGAAATTTCAAGAAACGACTGAGCGATCAAGATAGTCGTCCTGCAAAACGACAATGTATTCGTATCGATTCCGATTCTACAATCACTGGATCTAATGACGTAATCGACAGCGATACAGTTAAGCTGACTCCCTATGTCGATAGGAGTTTTAATTTATTGCATAGAGATAAGTATACTAAAAACGAAATTGACAATGATAATGACAAATGTAAATTGACTAATGATGTTGATGTAAGCACGAATATAGTGAACGAATCAATTAGGACTAAAAGAGATACAGTTACTTTAGGTTCAAACATTAATAAGGACAAAGTGGCATCTGAAAATGTCTGTCAGACTGAAAACGATCAAACTGAGAAAGTATCCGGAATGATAGATACCAATTCAAAATCAGCCGATCTTAAGAACCAGGAGGACCTTTCGATATCCGATGAGAAATCCGTGAAACGTACATTACGTCGAAGAGTGAGGCAAATATCATCTGACAATTCCGATCCTGATTATACAGAAGAGAAAGATAAAAAGACTAAGACAAGAGCAAAGAAGACTACACAGATACGCACCAGAAAGAAATCCACGAGTCAACGAAGTAAGAAGAAGATAGCGACGGATGATAGTGAAGAAAAATTCAATGTAAGAAGGAAATCGTCCAGAAGAAAATCAAACATAGAGGAAGACGAAGAGCAAAGTTCAGACTCGGAAAGGAAGGACATTCCGATATACGGTGTAGAAGTGTTGCAAACGATTCCTCGTTTTGAGATCAAACCAACTGGAACTGGCAATCTCGTCGCGCAGTTTTCCGAATCTGTTCGCATCAACGCGGAGGAAAGGGATGCTTCGGTATCCTCAGCAACAAGCACGAAATTGTCCGCCAAGGAGAAGTTAGAGAAGAAAATAGCTGCCGGGACGATGAACGATAATTTCGTCAGGATAAATCTGAAGAAAAAAGTATTTGTGCGAGGTAAGAAGAACTTTAATTTGGCCAAACATAAGAGGAATCAGTGGAAACAGAGGAAGAAAGAGTTTACATCTAGTGAGAGCAACCTGGACGCGGCCGACTTGATTGATAAAAATGGCACGACATGCTTCAAATGTGGCGAGTCTGGGCATTTCGCTAAGAGCTGCCCGGCTTCCAAGGGCGACGATCTTATACCTTTGGAAGAAGTCGACGACTCCTCGAATTTTCCGACTCTGGAGGAAGCCGAAAAGATGGCAAATGAGAATGCCATTGTCGCTCACAGTCACAGGATTGAGCGGCTTCCCGAAAGACCGTCCTATTCTACTAATTTGCAGGATGAAGAAGACATGACGAAATTATTCAGCGATGACTTTGCGAATTTCGACGAGAAGAGTGATACGTTAACTGTCAGCCACAAAGTGCCACAGGAGTTGGTGTCCAAATTATTGCCGCCTCAAATGGAAGCGATTGATCCGTTGTATGCTGTGAACGAAGATAATAGTCTCATCGAAACTCCCGTGGAAGTCTTCGAGGCGTTACGCATGTTTGGTCACGAAAGTTTCAGAGCTGGCCAGGAAAAGGCAGTGATGAGAATCCTGTCCGGCCAATCTACCCTGGTGACGCTATCGACGGGCTCTGGGAAGTCCCTGTGTTATCAATTACCGGCGTATTTATACGCTCGACGTTCTGGTTGTATCACTCTGGTAATTTCACCTTTGGTTTCCCTGATGGACGATCAAGTGACGGGCGTACCTCAGTTTCTGTCCGCTGCGTGCTTACATACCAGCCAGACGCCGAAAGTAAGGGAACAGGTGATGCAATCGGTGAAAGATGGCAAAGTAAACATCCTCCTGGTATCACCAGAAGCAGTGGTAGCCGGCGAGAAGTCCACTGGTTTCGGCGCTCTCCTCAGGCAGCTACCGCCAATCGCGTTTGCCTGCATCGATGAGGCCCACTGCATCTCCCAGTGGTCGCACAACTTCCGACCTTCCTATCTAATGGTTTGCCGGGTGCTCAAGGAAAAGTTAAAGGTGAAAACGGTGTTGGGACTCACGGCGACTGCTACAAAAGCGACAGCAGAAAGTATAATAAAGCATCTAGACATACACGACGGCATGGCTGGTGTCATATCGGACGTACCCTTGCCAAGGAATCTCGTCTTAACGGTGTCCAAGGACGAGAACAAGGACCAAGCTTTGATCGCGTTATTAAGAAGCGAGAGGTTCCACGAATGTGATTCTGTGATAGTTTACTGCATCCGTAGGGAGGAGTGTGCCAGGATCGCAGGATTGTTAAGAGTATCGCTACAGGTAAACATTAAAACTTCCGGTCCTTTACTGCAATCATATTATAATAATATAGAAGCTGTATTATAATGATAGAAAATATATGAGCTTTTTTACGTAAGATGAGATAAATTAGCTTTTTTTGCATCACTCACGTAAAAAGGGCTTAAGTACAATTTCTTTTAAATAGAAGGTAGATTTATGTTAAATGTATATATTGTATTTTTATTTTGACAGGATCCGCGGAATCCTGAGAAGCCAAACGTGAAGATATCCACAATAGCCGAGGCCTACCACGCCGGTATGACGCCTCACAGGCGCAAAATTGTGCAAAAAGAATTTATGAACGGGAGAATTAAAATTGTGGTCGCCACTATTGCATTCGGAATGGGCATTAATAAACCGGACATCCGAGCCGTCATTCATTACAATATGCCTAGCACTTTCGAAGGATATGTACAAGAAGTCGGTCGTGCTGGAAGAGACAATAGCACAGCACATTGTCATTTGTTCTTGAATCCTACGGTATCGTATCTGATTAAAAATCTAAGATTGCTCGACGACTATTTGTCACTCATTTTGGGTCCCTTTATTAATCTAATTTATTATTCTTAAAACAGCAAGACAGCGATAAATGGGAATTACGTAGACACATACACTCGAATGGTGTTGACAGGCATACGATTAGACATTTACTTCAAAGAATTTTCATTCCTTGTTCTTGTGCAAAAATCAACGAGAAAGGTTCGGGCAAAAGATGTCCCGGTCACGAAGTTGCTCTTCCGATTGATGAAACCGTTCAAGCCCTTGACATCACGCAGGAAACGATTTCGACACTATTGTGCTATCTCGAACTACACCCAAAAAAATTCGTTACCGTGCTATCGTCTGTGTACATTCGGGCGCGGATTTCAAGTTACAAAGGACCACAAGGTCTCAAACAAGCTGCGCAATCTGTAAGATCTTTTTCGAAATACTAATGTTAATAACATTAATTTTAGATTTGTGTGATTTTTCTCTCTTAATTCTACAAAAAATACTTTTCTAAGAGCAGGGGTAAAATACGAAGAATAGTAAAGAGATTTTATTATGAAAAAAGAATGATATAAAAATAAAAAATTGGAAACTATTTTGATTTTAGTCTCCACCGCTCGCGATGGCAATAGCGTTGGATACGAAAAACGGGATTTCACATGAAAATAGTAATATTATAGAATTCCCGGTGATTGACGTTGCATCAGCTATTGGATGGGACAGCGGCGTAGTGAAAAGTCACCTCAAGAGTTTAGAATGGAAGACAGGAGGTAAGAGTCCTATATTGTTCTTACTTCAGAGAACTATCGCCTTTTTCGGAACGTACTTTACTTATATGAATGTTAAATAAATGTGTTTTGCAGCTGATGGAAGGATGAAACGTTCGGCTATATCTGTAAAGTACGATAAACTCGGTTTCCGAGTGAAAGCACCGGGAGATCTCACAGACATCGAACTAGATGAGGCACTCGATGCATTGATCGCACGCACTCAATCTCAAGAATCCTCGTGTTTGCAACAACTCGAACTTATGTCCTCTGCACTCGATAAAATCAGCGTGTCGTCAATCAAACATTGTTCAGTCTTGAACGATGACATTACGAAGAGATCGGAGGAACTCAAAGGAACTATCAGAGAATACTTCCAATCAGATTCTCTTTTAAATGATCTTGATATCAGTTTTCAAGTATGTTTTTCAATTGTAACGTTAATTTAGAATTTCCGATGTAAAAATAATTACAATTGAAGATACATTTATCTTTTTACCTTTTTACAGAACAAAGTGACAAACGAGCAACAGATCGCAAACGATGTCCGCAGTTTGATAACACGTTATAGGGATACCAAGTTCACAGGTCGTGCCGTAGCCCGTATCTTTCATGGAATACAAAGTCCGAATTATCCTGCACTGATTTGGCACAGATGCCGTTTTTGGAGAGTTCATATCGCTACAGATTTTAACACAATTTACAAAATCGCGACTAGGGAAATTCTAGCGTTACGCTAACGGAATCGATTGAATTAACACATTATATTTAATCCGATCTTGTTGAACACTCACAATCAATTTTAATTCTCATCGGAATAAACTTTCATAATCGAAATAAATCGGCGGACGTAAAGGTACATTTTATCAATGCTATCAAACATGTGTGAGTAAAGATACATAAACCTGTTTATTTCAATATATAGTGCAGGGCAAAAATTAATATAATTCTCGCTTAGTATTGCAATTTGATATGGTTGCAGAAAAGGAAGCAGAAGCTTTACATAACAATATATTTTATAATTGTGAATCCTGACTAAAAGAATTTTAATGAAAACCTTTTTACAAGACTGTAATACAAAAAGGAATAATATAAAATGCTTTTTCTTATGAGAAAAATATGTTTAGTGTGTTATAACATTCTCGATTCCTAAAAAAACTTTGCAAGGGTTTCTCTTAGAAATACATGCGTATATCTCAAGTTTTATACGTTATATGGAGGATACAAAACTTAACACAAAAATAGATTTTAATCGCTCGTCAAATATCACCATAAAGAAGAATAAAAATATAACAGCAATAATATATATATTATATGTAAATGTAACGTAATATATATATGTAACAAGTTATATATAACTGTTGTATATAAAATAATAGTTATTTTATGTAGAATAATTTTTGAAAAGTTCAAAGTAACAAATTACATAATTATCGTTACCATTTAAAAATTCCACGACACTTAGAATATCGCAGATACGCCTGCTTCGCTCGAGTCACGTCACGACTCTCTTCATGTAGTTGCATTGCCGCAGAAACTTGTGCATTCGAATCTGGTGCATTTTCCCGACACGATTCATGCACGTTTCGTTCTGGCAGAGAGCGCAGAACTCGGCAGAGATGTCGTGGAATGGTGAACGGAAGTACACATTGGCATTTTTCAGGGTCTTGTTCTTGTGATGTGCCCACATGTGCAGAATGACCTAAATGCATGAAAGCAGTTATAAAGCGTCAGATTTGAGTTGTTTTTACAACAGAATTTTCAAAATTTTAATATCAATAATACTTCAAAGAGCATCAACAGAGCGAGGAACCAGCGGAAGTAGATGATTGCCGGTAAAAACAAACAGACGGGATTAATCTGACCAAAAGAAGCACCCGCCGGAACTGGCTCCAGCTCCATATGATGGCGTTTTTTCGATGTCTTTTCCTTCACTTCTTTCGGTATCTGTAGATAATTCGTTTATCTTATTCCTTGAGCACGAATTCCCGAAGTATAATTATGTTATGCAATATAAATATCTTGTATTTCGTTTTGCACATCTAGGTACATTATTAATTTTATTATAATAAATAAAAAATATAAATATATAGGTTCTCTTGAATAAAATCAAATAACGTTAACAAATTTGGCAGTAAGAGCCAGGCGCGGTAATTAGTGCACTATATAATTTATTATAATCTAGATTAGCGTACGTTTCGACCCTTTCTTTGGGTTATCCTCAGCGCAATACAGTATCATAATAAATTATATAGCGCACTAATTATTGCGTCTAGTTCTTATTAACAAATTTGTTAACGTTATTTGATAATTTTATAATATTATTCATAGGATGTTTCCAGAAAGTGGCGACAAACATATATACATGCGGTAGAGTGAAAATACAAGGCAAAACATTGATCCAAGTGTCAAATCAAGAATATTTACAAAAATGAGCTTTTTAGAAGGAAACAAATATTCTTCAAATACCTGAAATGGCACTTTTTTGACATGGCATCTGACCGTTGGGTGATCCGTGAGGCTGACTTCTGGCTCCCCAGTCTCCGCATCGTTTATTGTCGTTGAATCAGTTGAACGGCAAATATCACAATCATAGAGCGAATGAATCAGTTCCTCGCCGGTCTCTTTGTCCACGTACACTCGATCCATATTGATTCCTCGTTCGCGCCGCTGATGAAAAAGGCCAGGCGGTTAAAAAGAAAAAAAAACCTGGTCGTCGGATTCGATCACTAGGTCTTCGGGGTCACACTTCCCGGATGTCCACTGTGTACACTCTGTTATGCTAATCGGCGATCGACGGTCTGGTAGGGAGGAGATTTCTGAACCAGATCGGATGACGGTTCTGCAACAGGAATGTTTCGACTTAGCGATAGCCGATTCTGGAAGATAAAATTAGTATTTGCATCGTGAGTACGTAATATAATTATGCACGTATCGCTCCGAAAACGAAGACGTTTCGCAAAGCTGAGGTGCGTGTGTTGATTGCGTTAAGTCGCTGTCTCTTGCATACATCAGAAATCAAAGCGAGAATATATATAGCGGTCATGCGTACATAACACTTTACATGGTGGATATATATAAAGCGCGATAATCGGTAACGAGTCATCTAATTGTTTTCGTTAAGAAAAAATTGCGTCGCTATTTCGCTCTCGGTGTTAAAGAACGATTTCCATTTCTTATTACTTTGAAACGATATTTTCGCTCGACGAGACCGCTGGCGACAGGTTGCAGGTTTTTTTTTTGTTTTTTTTTTCTTTCCTTGCGAGACTTCTTACATTTGATTACATAAAACTATTCGCGCGAGGACTCAGTCTCATCGCGACTATTAGCATCGACTATTAATCGTTTCTGCGAAACATATATATGGAACACGTGTATCCACATTTCCTGCACGCAGCTGCGACAATCTTCCAAAGATATATTAAATCCATGCAACACGTACTTACATGACTGCACGTTTATCGATACAGCTACGAATCTTCGTCTTTTCTCTCTTTTATCTTTTCTTTTAAATAGAAGAGAATCGCTCTGATACACTCTTGATATATTCCGAAAATGAGGCAAATGTATAAGATTTAGAAATTAAAGAACAACGAGGTTCTTGATTCGATACACAATTTCTGTTATACTTATTGTTAGCTCAAAACCAGTTTGAAATCGAACTTTGGAAAAGAACTCGAGCACGCGCGTATTCAAGTGTCTATTGTCGACATACAGAAATTATTCCGGAGACCTATTTTAAATGCAACTGTATAACTTTGCATACCGTGTATTACATGTTTGTATGTTTTCTCGATAATAAACACTTGAATTCAAACTTGAATCGATACTTCAGTGTTTTTCTATAAAAAAAAGTTGACGAGCTATACGAAAATAGGAAAATGTGTTTATATTTAAAATTATTGGAATAAAATAACGCGATGAACGTTAAAAAAAAGATGTTTTTTATTCTAATTAAGATGGAAACTTGGAGACAACTTTTACGTTTCGAGAAAATGTAAAACGGCGAAAAAGTTCGTGACTTGGGTGGTCTTAAACGGCGCAGCAACTTGCACTCGTTCCTTCCAATTATCAAAGGCGCAATTATCAAAGTAATTATGATAGCGCGACGAGTCTTGAATGCCATAAATCGCCAGGAAAAGAAGCGTAAAGAATAGGATAACGTCTACCTTATAAATTATACTTGCTTGTCAGCTTTTTTTATATATCTACTGTCTCTCTATCGTAATATTTACGTATTAAATCGTAACAACTATTAATAATAGCAATTCTCTCTCCAAGCGACTCATCTATGCTATTGAAATAAAGTACGGTTAAATCAACATACGGAAGCCGATTCATTGTATCACTTCTATGATAACGTACGTGTGTCTTTCGTCACGTCGTAAATTTTCTTCTCACAGAAATATTGGTGCATTATTAATCGCTATGTAACAACGCCTTTTATCTGGAATAATGTACAAGAGATAAAATAGACAAGGCTTTTATATTAATGCACTGAAGGTCAAGATTAAATTGTTGAAGTGCATTATATCGGAACGAGATATAATAATACGAGATACGTAGGAAACCAAACCAACCACATACAGATAAAACACTTCTGGAGGCATCTAATCTAGCTATACGTCTGATCTCAAAGCTGAAAAGTAAATTAAATTAATTGATTTAAAAAAATATAAAATTCGCAGAATCTTAATTCTTTCAGAGATATAAAAAAAAATGCAGCGAATTTTATTTATTACCACAAAAATACGAAACGTTACAGAAGACTATCGAAATGAATTATTGGAGAAAATATTGTGGGCGCGATATAGTTACATCAAGATCGAGAGGAATGAGATAAAATCTCGGAGTGCGGCGACGCGCGCGATTAAATTGGAACTCACTCGCTGCCGATGATATCGTCGTGATAATTAACGTGGCCTTCGCAGTCGAGGCAGCATCGAGCGCGGAATCGATTCGTATAATTATGCAAATTCACTTGTCGCTCAATTGTGGCGAGTCGGATGATCCCATAATTCAGATGCGGCTGCTGGATGAGATGACGGCGCCGGGCTCACCGCCAGGATTGCGCAACGATGCGCGATGTTTAATCAACGGCTCGCACGCGCAATTTATGCCGTACCGCACATCTTCGAGAGTCCATGAATCAACATCAGGTTAGGTCGAGCGACCGCAAGGCGCAAACAACTGCGACCAACTGCGACGTGATCGGCTGATTCGGACATTCGGAGTATTTCGGAGCAACGTTGGGACATGCGCAGTGAAGCAAGCACTAGCAGCCGCCGTATGCTCCTCAATCACGTAGATATAATATTTAATTATATTGTATTGTATGAGATATTACAGATCTAAGATTCTCTTATTGTAAGTATTTTAAAAAATTATTTATATTTAATTTAATTAAATTTTAATTTTAGATTTGCAATTAGCAAATCAAAAATCTTTATATAATAAAAATTCAGCAAAATATTGTCAAGAGAATAATTTGTGTAACAAAGAGTTAATTAATACAAATAAATAAGTATCCGACTTAATTGTTAATATAAGAATTTCTGATTGTTTGGTCACTTTGACTCCAAGCACCGGTCGCTGGGAGTGGCTGTCAATCGCGACGACGATCTTGAACGTATACGGCTGCGTTCAGCGGAAGGAGCAGCTCGATAAACGCTCAGCGATTTTTCATTGCTTTCTACATCTAGATCCATCTGAGAATTAAAGGAAAGGACCAATCGTATTAAATAATCATCGTTTCATGACTTTCGTACTCGTACTTTACTTGCGCGTTTTCGATGCGCATTGCGCATGTGCGAGAAAGAGCGGCTCCGCCAGCAAGCACAGCCTCTGCAGTCTGCTCTGACGGTGCGTAAAGTAGTGCAGAAGTGCAGTCAGCACTTCGGGAGCCCGTGTGTCGTGTATATGCAACACGCGAAATAAAAATGTTTATTTATAGTTGATAATTGTTCTGATAACGCTAAACATGATGGATTATGAATTTAAGATGAAGACGCAGAAAGACCGCACGAAGGTCGAGGATCTGTTCGAGTTCGAGGGTTGCAAGGTCGGGAGGGGTACTTACGGGCACGTATACAAGGCCCGTAGGAAAGAAGGGTTAGTCTCTCTAACCTCACTTCTGATTACTCTGCAAAATCTCCTTAATCCTATACTCCTCGATTGATTTCCGTTTAAATAGTTCAATTACCGCGCGGCTTCCTCAGATTAATACGAGATATCGATTCGTTCTCCGATGCGTCTCCGTATCTACGGATGGAGTCGAATTTCCTGCCGTGTAAAAGCACCTGCTGTCCTTACTCTATCGATCGTCTTTTATTCAAGATTTCTCGAATGCGAGAGAGTATACATTTTCATTGTTTATCTTGCCTGAGTTTGCGTTTAACGTTCAATGCGATTGTCTGATTCTTGATTTAGCTCGTTCCATTCGCCCACTATAAAGATTGTCGTCAATGCAATCGGTAATTTTCAATTTGAGTGCTGCATTAAGTTTTAAATTGGTAATGCAAGCACACAAACGTAAACCAACATTATTTTTATGCATCCATAATCTTTTTCTTGAAAGATTTAAACCATATCTGATTATTGTCTCTTTACATATCTGCTTATATCAATTATGTCTATTTATAGTAGTGCAGATTAACTTTGATCTTGGTTTAACTTACTAGTAAGTTAAACCAAGCTATAAAAAGCTCTTTATCCTTTTCTAGGTATAAGAATTAGAAAAAGATAAAAAAGTAAGTTAAACCGAGATTAAAGTTAATCCACATTGGTAGAAATCCAATTAATTTGGATATCTGGATTGGTTGAATCAATTGTATTGTGATTTTTAATGTTGGGAACAGGGTTTCAGATAGCGAACTAAAGTCTCGGCCTGATACAAAAGACTTTGGCCTTAAGCAAATTGAGGGTACAGGACTTTCGATGTCTGCATGTCGAGAAATTGCTGTGAGTTGTCACATTGCTCTTAAACGACGCGGAAATGCTCGTCCACGAGGTATAATGGAGAAGTTTGATATATTTTCTTCTATTCCAGTTACTCAGGGAACTAAAGCATGTCAATGTCATTACTCTTATTCGTGTTTTTCTCTCTCATAACGACCGTAAAGTTTGGTTGCTGTTTGACTTTGCTGAGCATGATCTATGGGTATGTTTTACAATTCCAACTGGAAGACAAAATATTTTTGGGCATTAAGATATATCTTATAATAATGCTTGAATGTGTTACTTGCAGCATATAATTAAATTTCATAGGGCAGCGAAAGCTAATAAGAAACCAGTAATGGTACCAAAAGGCATGGTCAAATCCTTATTATATCAAATTTTAGATGGTATTCATTATTTACATTCCAATTGGGTACTTCATAGAGATTTGGTAATTGTTATTGGCATTATTAGACGTTTCCTTCTTTTTATCACATTTTTATTACATTTACAGATTGCGCAATAAAATGTTACTTTTCTTTATTTCAGAAACCGGCAAATATTTTAGTAATGGGTGAAGGAAATGAGCGGGGACGTGTGAAAATTGCCGATATGGGCTTTGCTAGATTATTTAATGCTCCTCTCAAACCTTTAGCAGATTTAGATCCCGTTGTAGTTACATTTTGGTATAGAGCTCCAGAATTACTTCTAGGTGCCAGACATTACACGAAAGCTATAGGTCTGTACATACTTATATTTTACCGCACATTTCTTATAGTACAAATATTATTTTTGTGCGAAAATGTACTAAATATTTTATTTTGTCGCTGTAGATATATGGGCTATCGGCTGCATATTCGCAGAACTTTTAACATCCGAACCTATATTTCATTGTAGACAAGAAGACATTAAGACTAGTAATCCGTACCATCATGATCAGCTAGATAGGTGAGAATGCAACACAATTTTGCATTTGTTTTGTATACTATGGAGAATAACATAAGCTAACTTTTATTTAGGATATTTAATGTGATGGGATTTCCATTGGAAAAAGATTGGGAAGATATCAAAAAGATGCCAGAGCATCCCACATTACTCAGAGATTTTAAGAGATCCAAGTAAGTTTGTCAGCTTAAACACAATTTGATCGACATTTTATTCGAAGTCTTTAAATATTGACTCTTTCACTTTCAGTTACGCAAACTGTTCACTTACTAAATATATGGACCGGCATAAGATTAAACCTGATAGCAAGGCATTTAATTTGGTATGACACATAAAAAAAAAGAAATATATGAATTTAGTAGTACGCCGGATAAACGTGATTTTTACCGTGTTTACTGTTTTAGTTACAAAAACTACTGATGATGGATCCGAACAAGCGTATTACATCAGAGCATTCTATGCAGGATGCCTACTTCCAAGAGGAGCCACTGCCAACACAGGAGTATGAATCTATTTCTATATTTTTACATTGCAATAATTTATAGTATATATTTTTCCTAATGATCTTGCTAAATTGAATTTAACGTAAAAATCTCAGCATATTTGCCGGGTGCCCTATCCCTTATCCTAAGAGAGAATTCCTCACGGATGACGATACTGAAGAAAAGACTGAAAACAAAGCGAGACAAAATCAGCAACAAACGGTAATTACCTCCGAGATGTATTGAGAGCATTTATGCGATATACTTTATATGGTTTAAGCCGCAACTACTATAATAAGATAACCACTTTAATACAGACATAGTTTGTAATATCCAAATAAGTATCTATTTATAATTATATATCTTCTACATTCTTAAAAAATATATGATTTCGATTGTTCAAACGGCCCCGTATGACCGCCGCAGTGGCAAGGCGAGTGAAGCCCACTTTGCCGCTGTCTAAGCTCCGTCGCTATATGGTAGTTGAGGATTGAACTGATTTTTTGAACGTCGCCTTGTCGCTCATCCGAGTATTCGTGAAACAGCAACAGCAGAACCAACAGCAGCAAGGTAACGGCGATCACAATCACGGGCAGAACGCGAAACGGGTGAGGTTGAACGGGCCGCATGGTGCTCCTGAGTTCCATCAGCACCAGAGCCACACGATGACCCATCAGCAACCACCAGGGATGGTTTATTCGACGGCCCAGCCGACGCAACCGTCGAACTTCCATCAACGTTTCTAATTTTGTGACCCGTAATTAGACCGATCAGAGAATCAGGCCGAAACTTAAACTGTCACTAATGCATTAATTTAATTCACTAATCCTGTCGAACAAAGCGGTCCGTGTATATTCCGTACAAGTATGATAGGTAATACAACTTTATTTATATATATACATGCGGAAGTTCATTTTTTATTCTACGTCTGCCTTCACTTCCGTTTTCATCCATCCTCCGTTTTTATTTTTATCAATAATATCCCATATTATACACGCCAATGTCTTTTCTGGAAAGGTCTTCGATTGTAAGAGCACCGACGGTGGTCGCGAAGACGGGAAAGGTGGCACGGCGGACAGCGGAGAAGCGAAAGGAAGGGTTCGATCACGCGTGGGGCGAAGAGGAGGGAAAGCGATCGGAGTCGGGTGTCGATTAAACGGCGGAGGGGGATCTATCGCGCACGCGCGCGACGCGAATCGCGCGTGCGATTGCGACGGACATCGCGTCGTCGCGGGCTCCTGAAACGCAGTTTCCGCGAATCGCTGCTCGGCGAAAAAAGTGCGTACACGCGTGCCGCTCCGATGTCGTTCGGGATGTCAGTCAGGCGATACGCCGTCGGCCCGGGAGTCATCGCGTTGGTCCGATGAGAGAACAAGGCAGGTAAGGACTCCGATCGCGTCTTTTCTACATTTGCACGATGCAGCAGGATCGTTTTTTTTTTATTTATTGATTATTATAGGCGCTTTATCTAGAATCTAGCAATCATTTTAAAAATTTGAAAAATGATTTGCGTAAAAGCAAGGTTTTCTAAAAAAGCAGACATTAACCCTTAATGGTCACACTGGGTCCAATAGACCCAAGCGTTTTCTTGACTTCGAAAACGACCCAGTAAACCAATGGAAATGGGCTATTTTTTTACATATGTTAAATTAATTTTTTGGAAATCAAACCTATACAGTCTTTTTAAGGAAGACTTAAAGTACAACAGGATATTTTTTTTTTTTTAAAGGTCACCTACAATTTTTTATACACGTGCAAACACGCTGGGGTCTATTTCACCCCGTGTGACCATTACGGGATTTTCCGGAGGTGTGACCATTAAGGGTTAAAGTAATTATTTAATTAATTCTTTAAAATACATAATGTTACATCTTAATTCATTTATTGCGTGTGTAATTAAGTTGTTATTATATCGAATAATATAATTATAATTGTTATTATTTCGAAAGAGCAAGAATTCTGGGAGATCTTAAAATTACAGCCTTGTGATAAAGTTCTTAAACCTTAAGAAACATTTATCGACTTTTAAACAAAAAAAATTCATAAAATAACGGTGAGAATCGTTTCTTGTGCGATCATGATTTTAAAACGCGAATAATTAAGAACGCGCTGACAAAAATTTGAAAAAATCGAAAAGAGCAAGAGATTTATTTATATCGGTATGTCGATCTCTCTTATCAGGAAAATGAATTTTTTAAGAGCCAAACTAAACTATTTTCCACAGTGAGTAATCACATTTAACGCTGGACATGTCAGCAATACAGACCGTACATTCATATTCTCGCTGCGCTTGTTCAACGTTAAATGCCTCGTCTTCATCTTTGAATACAGCCTTGATATATCGAGTAAATAGGACACAGCGTCACGTCGAATACGTGTTTTCGGTCAAAAACAACGGGGGAGTACGGAGAAAAGAGAAAACCTGCTGTGCGATTCGACCACCGTGCGCGATTCTCGCCGCGTAGTGACTTCAATGCCTCTTCACCCGCACAGGTGATGTCGTCCGCGCGTTCGCGTTTTAGGGGACTTTCGCGTTTCTCACGACGTGAGGACAGTTCGTTAGAAGAAAGATCGTTGAATGTTTGTGCCATGGTCGCACAGGTGCGGTTTCACCGAGCGATAAGCGATTAGTGCCGCTGGCATAGTGCTATAGCATGATCCGTGAGCAGGGCCTCTTTAGCCTCCGATCAATCTTGATTCAATAGAACTTCGGCTTATAAATATTAGAGAATATTGTCTTAAAATAGATATGCGTTTGTTTGAAATTTGTATATAATATGCAATGATACCGCAAATATTTAACTAAGTGCAAGTGACCGCAATAAAATAACTTTCACATTACATTGAGCTCCGTGTTACGCCATAAATCTCATTAACGTTCCGTTTAAATCGTTCTGTTTGACGTCAAAATAATAGATATTATATTATTTTAATAACAGCGTAGAAGTATATACGTCTTTCATGTGTTTCTGATTGCAATTGAGTACATAGTTTTAACTGGTATCCGCGTAAACCGTGTTGGATTATATTAGAATACGCAAATCAATTTATCTTTATCTATTATGTTATATTAAATTTAAAATATTGATACATATAGTGGAGATGTATTATTTTACTTCTATTATTATATAACAATATAATAATATATATCGTCTCCGAATTCAAGAGTCTTGGTGAACGCGGCCCTGTTACTCGGTAAACAAATGTGGCATTTAGAAACGGCGAGTGTGCGCTGCGCGATAATCATGCTCTCGATTGCGAGGCGTGGAGAAAATGTATCGGTTGGAAATATCGGTCTGATCCCATCCAATCTTTTATTTTTGCCTTCAGAGAGAAAGAGAGAGAGAGAGTCTATTGGATCGAAGGAATTAAATCGCGCAAGCGGAATGTAAACGCGACGGAAAAACGCCGGCAGCTTAATGCTACGCCCTATAAACACATCAGAAATCTCAAGGAATTAACCCAGAGCAGTAATTGCTTGTTCCCTTCCACATGTTATAGCTCTAGCTATGATAGAAATAGAGGGAAAAAATTACGTAGCATGCTTAAGCTTGACGTTAAGACCAAATAAATGCGATGAACTTTGCTCTTTTAATAAAATATGACATTCTAGATACCTTTTTATAGCGTAAAAGGTCAACATTCGCAACTAATTTTGTATTCGTAAAATACGACTGTAGGATCTTTTATGGACCTATTCTTTTAATTGCCAATAACTCGGAATCATGATGGAGCAAAGCATGAAGACCAAAAAAGAATGTAAAAATTTGCAGTAATAAAATTACACCGTATCTTCGACGCTAAAGAAGGAAACGATCGATTTAATCTCCGAAATTTTAATTTGCAACTTTACTGATTTACCTGTTTTAAATTATATCTTCTTATAAAATGTAAAATCTGACATTTTTAGCCATAAAAACGAGTTTTATTTCTTATCGTGATATTCTCCTAATAACTAATAACTTTTTAAAAGAATTTAAAGAATACAGTCGAACTCTGTTAAACTAACAACAAGTCTAAACTAAATTAAATTAAACAAAATTAAATTACTCTTAATTCTGAGTAATCGCATTTATTAAATGGTGCGTTAAATGATCATGAAAGAGATCATTAAATAGTCAGAGCTTTTCTACTTGTTGTCGTTGCGTGTCGATCGCGGATCATTTGCATGTCAGCGTTCGTCAATTACTCGCCCAGTGTCCACGTTTAATGGCATACAATTATAGAACAGCGGAGGATCCCCCCCCCCCCCTCGTGTGATATATTACTTAGCATCGCGAGAGTGATTCGCGTATCGTATCGGCATGCACGATCGCGATTGGTATCTCAATCAAACGCGCCGATGAATCGAGTGGAAAAACGTATGATAATCAAAACGCGAGTGATAACAGCATAAATAAACAGCTTTATACCGCGATGGTTTGATTTTTTTTTTACTGTCGAAGGGATATCGTAGATACCGGTAAAAGTGAAGGGGGGAGGCGATCCTGACCACTATCCCCAATCGATAGAGGCCATGACCACGTTACGGCAAGGTGACCACGATCAAACCACGTTGATGAAGAATCGTTTGATTCGTATCACCTTTGGTTTTCTTTAATAATTCATAATTATTGCGAATTTAGACTAAAATACAAAAAAGTTAAGATCTATATAAAGTTAGAAAGAAATCGATGAGAAAACTAACAATAAGTGAAAACTCTTCCTTTTTATTAATCGCTCTATAAGTAGCTCTTCCTCTATTTTTGAGACTCACTATTATTACCACACAGAAATAAAGAAGTGTCAAATCAAAATTTATATACTCGTGTATATACAATCTGTAATCTTCTTATAAGAATTTCAACTCTTTATTTCAATTTTTTTTTCTTGATTAAACTATATAAATGATTTCATTCAAGCAAGTTTTCTCAAGTTTAACGCAATATATGTATCTCATTTCAAGATTATAGACTGTTTCGTATATACGAGTTATAATAAGTCTTTATTTGATATTTCTTTTTTTCTTCTGTGCAGAGACACATTAATAAACAACAAGTAATTTAAAATACGACCGTATATGATACACAATCAAATTCATCACGATTAAACACATAAACATTTTGAATAAATTTGCAACAATTTTATTATTACCGTTATTTTTAAAGATTGAAAGGCGTTTTGACGTCGTGTTTATTCCAAGTGATCTTTCGCGACGGGGCTGGTTCAATCACCGGGATCAATCAATATGCAACACCGGCTGCGCGTTCGAAGGACATAAACGGCAGACAGGACGCGCGAAATTGATCGTCGAATGCAAATAATCTCGACGGCGACGGGTCGCGTTCGCCGAAGCCGCTGCCACGTGCTCGATGAAAAATACTTGCTACCGATCTAGTATGCCCGGTCGCGCGCCCGGATCGCGCATTTCATTTCGCTCCGGGCAAGGACGATCGCGTTATGCCATCGCCGGCTTTCACGTCGGCTTTCGAGAAACGTGACGATACTTTCGAACGAACGAGATATGCTCGTCGCTCGGACGCATATCTCGCCTTAATTTTCGCGAGACACAGCAAACGATTGGCAAATCGTTTATAATCACTAGACATGCTTATATCAGATTTTTCATATATGCAGATAGGTGGAAAAGAGCAATTAATAACTAAGATTGTGTTATTTATAATATCCAACATATTTATAGCTAACATATGTTGCAGTATAAATATGTTGGATATTATAAATAACGCAATCTTATAAGTTATTAATTGCTCTTTTCCACCAATCTGCATATGAAAAATCCGATGTCTAATAATAATCACGATCCTCGGATTCTCGAGGATCGTCATCTCCTCTTTTTCTTTCGCGGACCTTTGTCGAGCCTGAACACGTGGGACGACCTGTTGCACTGCCGGTGCATCAGCCGTTCCCTGCTTTTACTGCGACTGATTTGCCTCAATCATCTACAGCCGAACAAATTTTATCCCGTATAATTTACAAAATAGATTCAGTGCCAGGAATGAAATATAGATCGTGCTGAAATTTCATTTAGTTTATCTCGATACAATTTTCTTTCCTGGCTGAGGTGATATACCTATATTTTTCACAATAAATTCTTTACAGTGATTTTAAATAGAATTAGAATGCCTATTGTATATTAGCATCAAAGTTACATCGATTGAGAAAGACCAAAACCCATGGCCGAAACGTCTTGATGATTAATTGACCAAAACCAATGTCTTGTTGTGACGATTATAAAAATAGCCGGTTAGGTCGAATAAAAAATCGTTACCGCATAGTAAAATACATAAAATATAAAATAAGTGCTTATCTTGCTTTGTGTGTGTATAATAGCGCGAGATATTGAAAAGGTCAGAAAATTCTATCCGTCATTTCATGATCGCTTTTATAATACGTCGTCGAAACTAGCACAACTTTAAACCTTCGGCTCTCCCAAACTCAACGCGAGGTCAAGGCCATCCCGTAAGAAGTTTCGAGTGGCCCAGGTTAGGATCTAAAAGGCCTTCCACCAGCTTCGGTTAGCACCCTATATGGAGACGTCGATTCCTACCTTCGCCCGATTCTTTTCTGATCATCGCGCAACCGACGGACGCCGCGCCTCGCGCGCACTTTTACGAGTTTGTCGCTCGAGTTGGAGAATAAAGATCTTTCTGAGCTGGAAAGCGTTTAGATCGTACCAAAACGCGATCATGACGCAGGGATATAACGAGATAAAAAAAGGGGAACAGAACAGAAAATCGATCCCGATCGCGGCCGTGACTGCGCCCGTACATGGCCGACCATTACCCACTTCTCGCGTGCCTTTTTCCGCTAATGGATAACAACGAAAATATCGACCAGCCTCCATACGTATGTACACGAGACGGCGAACCAAGCGATTCATGTATGATCACGCTCTTCTTGCGTTCATTGAAGTGTCGGTTCGATAATTTAAGTTGTATTATCAATCAATAATCAATTATTTCAAGAATAGTACGGAAATTAAATCTAGATAACCCGTATACCTGTCGCTCGACACAGTTATATGTTCCTCTTTGGCCACATCTTAACGTGTAATATTTCTTTTTTTTTCCGAGGAATCGCTTTTCGAGCATAGGTATATGTTTGTGCGCGAGACCATTAATTCTCGTCGCTTTAAAATTTCTTCTTGGACCTTCAGTCGATCGGGAAACAGTCGGAGTGGGAGAATGTCGAACACTGTTAAATATTAAACTATGAAATTTAAACCCAATACCTTGAGTTAGACAACACTTTGTTATTTTTAACTACCGTGTGTCGAAATTTATTATTTTAACACAAAATAGAATTATTTTAACTCTATTGGTTTAGTTGAATTAACGACATAGGAGTGGCGACTTATAACAATGGTTAAAAATGACTCAAGTTGAGTATATTTTGATACTAGTTACGAATTTAACAATGAAGAATACCTACGTAAAGCTGAAACATATTTTTTTCTTTTTTCTTCAGCTTTTCTCAAAACCCGGGATCACCCCTTATGCAATACATGACATTGCGATGCCGCTAACTCACCATCGGATTATAATTCTTTCTGGAGAACCGTCCACTCGCGATTCTTTTCGGCAATCGAATTCTCAGGGATTTATGTTCTATACGAATGCCGTTTTTATATTTCTTTTCTTAAAACTGTATCTCAGATTATCACGTTATGTTAAAAAATGTAAATTACGACTAATGGCTTTTACAGTAATTGTGAGCTCACAAGAAAGATAAAATTGAAAATCGAACAACGTTCGGCGCTAAACGTGAAACATAAAGTATGAATAATATTATCTTTCTTGCAGTAAGCTCACAATTACTGTACAGACCATTGATCGCAATTTACATTTTTTAACGTAACGTAATAATCTGAAATACAGTTTAAAGAAAAGAAATATGAAAACGGCATTCGAAAATGTAAGAATATTGCATCTATACCTTTATCTATACCTATATCTTTATTATTATTATACGAATTTCATTCAACTGAGGAACTCTGCAGGATGCGCGTCCAGTCGCGATGTCATTCTTTGCGCGATTCTGCAATCTTTTAGCTATTTCCATTCTACTCGACTCTTGCTAGATTGTAATAATACGAAAGAGTGTGTCGTCAGATTACTTTCTCCTCCCTAGCTCTTACGAAACCTAGTTCAAGTAATACAAATTTTCCTAACGATTTCTCAGCCAGTTCGCTTCTATCCCGAGCGCACCGGCAATCTCTCTGCTCTTCGTCGTTTACCCGACGCAGCTGCGAAATCCGCTTTTGTCATGCCCGATCTTGCCCGAGGAACAGGCTCCCCGGTTCGCTTTTCTCAGGATCGCGAGATGAATCGAATCGAGATCGTGTCGATCGCGCGCTTCTCTCGGCGCGGCGCGGCGTGACGAAGCTGGGGAACGACATTGGCGACAGCCGAAACCTCTTTTGTCGCGAGTGAAAGACGTGGGAGGGGTGGAGTGCGGATAGTGTATGAGCTCAGGCCTCAGGGGAACGGAGTGATCGGGAACCACTGAGACAGACAGAGAGAGAACGAGAGAGAGGAGAGACGAGGTCAACAAGGTGCCCGATATGGTATCCAGCGACCGCTGCGAGTGCCATTTTACTTACACGCACGGCGGCGGTGCGTATAATACGCTCGCTTACGTGCAAGTGTGTGCCCGGATCGCCTCTTCCTACGCTGCCTACAATTAGCAACTATCGTCAAGTCGCCGCTAACCTGCCGAATGCAATTTCGTACATCCGCCCGAGGTGGCCGTGCATTTTTCTTCCCTTTCCCTTCCGCTCCAGAAAGACGTCCTTGCGCCAGGAAGCGCGTATTTTTAGAGAAAAATCGCGGTTCCGTCGCCCATAATTGGCACGACACGCGATAACGTTTAACTTATATACACTGTTAAATTCGTGGAGTCAAATTATATTCAGTTTGAGTCATTTTTAATCATTCCTACAAGTCGCTATTGCTCCTACTCAATATGTCGTTAATTTAACTAGAACAATGGAGTTAAAGTAACACTGTTTTACATTAAAATAATAAATTTTGACGCACGCAGTTAAAAATAACAAAATGCTATTTAAATCAAGGTATTTGTTTAATTATCATCCTTTAATTTAACAGTGTACAAGGCTAATTGTAACTTTTCAGTTTTATCGGACTATGTAAAAGAGTTCTTGTTGCTCATATTATGTATAAAAAAGGAAGCAGCGTATGTCCCAAGATTGCTCATTCTTATTCGCGCGGCAATCATCCCAGGAGGAGCAAGGCAAGAATCTTTCTCTTAATATTCAGAATATCGGGATTTCACTGTTTTAAATTCATAATGTCAAATTATACTCAATTTGAGTCATTTTTAATTATTCCTGTAAATCGCTATTGCTCCTACTCAATATGTCGTTAATTTAACTAATTAAAATAATGATGTTAAAGTAACACTGTTTTATATTAAAATAATAAATTTGACGCACAGTTAAAAATAACAAAATTTTATTTAACTCAAGGTATTTGTTTAATTATCATCCTTTAATTTAACAGTGTACAAGGCTAATTGTAACTTTTCAGTTTTATCGGACTATCTAAAAGAGTTCTTATTGCTCATATTATCTATAAAAAAGGAAGCAGCGTATGTCCCAAGATTGCTTATTCTCATTCGCGCGGCAATCATCCCAGGAGGAGCGAAGCAAGAATCTTTATCTCTTAATATTCAGAATATCAGGATTTTACACTGTTAAATTCATAGTGTCAAATTATACCTAATTTGAGTTATTTTTAACTATTCTTATAGATCGATCGCCACTGCTCCTACTCAATATATGTCGTTAATTTAATTAAAACAATGGAGTTAAAATAATACTGTTTTGTGTTAAAATAATCGATATACATGTTAGTTATGAAATAACAAAATTCTTTAATATTTAATAGTGTCATACTCGGTCGCGTGCGCGAACAATTCAATTAGCGAGGCCGCGCGATCCTTAGCGCGATCCTCCGCGGATTCGTTTGAATAATTGTCGTCCGAAGAAGAAAGAAACTAGACCGCTCGTCGCACGCTCGGCGCACCTGGTTTTTTGCACCTCAAGACCGTCCGCGGCCTTCCTAAGATGGGCAGCGGCCGTAAACGCGTGCGCTCGCTCGAGCGAGCGAGCGATCAAGCGCGCTTCGAGGTCGCGTCGCCGTCGGTCGTCGATGGTCGTCGAGGAACGATATGACTCGCAGGAAGCTCTCCCGCACGCGTGTACCTGGCACGCGAGCGTGATTAGCTTACGCAGCAAGGCGAGTGCACGGCATCACCCGGTGCACTCGCGTGAATCATCGCGTGGGCCTTTACCTGACTGCGTTTATATTCGGAATTGCAGCGACCTGCTGATGCTTTCGGTCTAGGCACCGCGTGCATCGTCTCGTCTCGCCTCGTCTGGTCTGGTCCGATCTGGTCTGGTCTCGTCTCGTCTCATCTCGTCTCGTCTCCGCGCTCGCGTGGGTCCTTAATATCCGACCGATCTATTTTTAAGCGTGACTAGCACGAGATACGTGCACACGCGCGCACGCACGGTGACGCAATCCTATGGTCTTTCCCCTTGTACATACTTCCTCCCATGCCGCGCTATTCCTTCCTCGCGCGCGGCCGCGGCCGGCGCGGGCGATGGGACCGAGCGGAATTCGACCGATTAATACCGCGCGGGGTTTGCATCGACAAATTTATCTTGGTCGAAGAGATATGGAACGATGAATTGGGTAATGTAAAAGGTGTTGGAGAAATTGTGGAAAGAGAAAGAGATTATTAGAGCAAAGAAGAATAGGTAGTAAAAAGTAGTAAGAATAGGTGGTAATAAAGATTGCAGGATGATTGATATGGATGGTATATTAGTGTGTTAAGAAAAAATTAGTAAAAGTCCACTTCTTGGCATGTAAGCTGATGTTAATAAATTATATGTGTATCTTGACCAGAGAGAAATCTATCGCGGACTGGGCAAGAGATGAAAAAGCATTCGGTCTTTCCGGGGCTCTTTCCGGGACTCTTTACGTGTTTTATCAGGTTGCATCGGTCGGAGTTTACACGTGTAATCTTCGTTCATCTTAATCCTGTCGCTACCCATCGCTACTACTACTGTCCGACTACTCTCGCCCCTCTTTCCGTAGCTCTTTCTCCGTTTTCCTACGCACTCTCGCTCCATTCTCGTATCACTCCTTCTTTTCGTCGTCGCCGCTGGCGTCAGCGACTTCCTCACTCATTTCCGTTAGCCGTTCGCATCCGGTGCGACGCGGCCGCGCAACAGCGATATCCGCATATCGGCGAACGTCGACGATTTACTAATAACGTAATGCTCTCAAATCTTTTCAGACGCGAGAGTTTCAAATGCGTGCACACGTGGATGGCGCGGAAACGTTTCGTTTGCACGTGTCGCATTTCGTTTAAGGAATATCGTTGCGCTCGCACCAACGATTGCTCGCGTGTTAAATGCCGCGGCGAACGCCAATATCCGCGGTGAGTTCACACAGAAAAGAAAGAAGTGTTAAATCAAAACTTATATACTCGTACATTATACGCAACAATCTAAATAATTTTTAAAATCAACCCAACTGGCCATGTTAATTAATAAGATGTTATCTAGAATATACGAATTTATTGCGAAAAATATTACCTCAGCCAGGGTTATTTTTCGCAATAAATTCTATATTCTAGATAACATCTTATTAATTAACATGGCCAGTTGGGTCGATTTTAAAAATTATACGTTTTTAATCTCTATAATCTTCTTGTAAGAATTTCAACTTTTTTTTTTTTGATTGAACTATACAAAACTTCGTTTAACTATATAAATAATTTCATTCAAGCAAGTTTTCTTTGTTTAACGCAATATAATCTCATTTCAAGATAGATTGTTGCGTATCATATATGAGTATAAGTCTTAATTTGACACTTCTTTTTTTCTGTATAATAAAATTTTGACGTTCTACGCGGGATGCCTCATTCTCTTTGCTCGTTTCTGATTTTCACGCGGCGATTTCTCTCCCTTTTTATGGACGACATAACGTAGAATGCATAATGGCGTATATAATAAGCTTATACAATTAGCTTTGGTACGCTTAAACTTCAACCTAGACCTTGCCTCCACAGCCTCGATCCACTTCACTTGTTATTGCGAATTTTACGAGGAGAGAGATATGCCAAGTCCGATCCCAAGAATCATTAATCTTCGCGGCGTAAATGAAGCGTTTTCACGCTTTAATACAAAGCGATCACAGTCTTCAGACGTCGCTTAGGAAATTTGCTTTTTGCTCGATTGAGTCATAGTCCGCGAGGCAGAAAAAGATTGCTTGTCTCTCGACTCGACCGGCGGCCGTCTAAAGCCGTAACGAATGGCCAGTGCTTTATCGCGGATCCTACATTTACATTTTTTTGACTCGATCCCACGAGTTTTCGGCTCACGTGGGTGTAGCGAAATCGGCTTGTCAACTAAACGTCTCTTAATCGCTAATCGTTGGAGATAAAGATGGAACTGTAATGAATACAAAAAGATGGAGAGAAGCGGAATAAATGCCGACTAAAGAATAATTTAATGACCGCGCGCCAAAGAAATTCTCCGAAACTGAGATTTTTTATTCAGGTTTCAGTTTTTATACACAATTTAAAATATTAGTAGAAATTAAATTAACCCACGCCCAGGTTCTCTTTTCGCTATATAGCGTAAAACAGGATCAGTCCTAAAGGATTGCACAGGTCTATAAATTTTACTTTTTTTCTGCGGTTTGGAAAAAAGAGCTGTTTTCTATATATAGCTTCTGTGCGCTGAATCAGTGTGCCTATCACGTTAGATTTACGAGAAAAATGGAGTTAAAGCCCCCAAAAACGCGTTTTTGACTATTTTTCAAGATTCGTAGGTGACAAACCCGATGTAAAAGACTTTTAAACTGGCTCAAATTAAAGCTTGAACTTTAATATGAGAATATCAAATCTTTTACCGTAGGCACCATCAAACCTCAGTTGGTTTTTAAAGGTCCAGAATAGGGTAATCGTCGTACTTATCGTGTGAGTGTACATCAACTTCTAAAAACAAAGCGCGCCTGAGATTCGTTGATGCCTGCTGTAAAAGATTGAATTCTCACATTAAAGTACAATGTTCAAGTTTTAATTTGAGCCATTTTAAAAGTCTTTTACAAATCGGGTTCGTCAGCTACGAATCTTCAAAAATGGTTAAAAAACGCGGGCTTTAAACTTACTTTTATTATAAACCTGACATGATAGGATACATTTTTATTTGCGAGTTCGGATTCAGCGCACAAAATACAATAAGAAACTACTTCTCTTTTCCAAATCGCAAAATCATGTGTGCAGACTTTTGTTATTAATCCTAAGAGCAATCGCTTGAGTTAACGCAAACGCCTAGAGAGCGGTTTATGGACGTCAGTGAGTATTAATTGTAGTAAGAGAAGTTTAGTGCCTATTGCGAAACTTTAACTGGCATTAACCACGCGGTGTCCGTTTCTATAGCACGGTAGCGTCTCGTTTTAACGGCGGATTAAGAAGAATTATGCGCGCTAACGCGACGTTTCCTTTTACCCCGAAGTAATTAGCGTTTGTTGCGAACTATCAGTCAAACGTTCTATAAATCAGAATAGGCGTGCGCCGTTGGACAGCCAAATGGTCATATAATTCGCCTCGGTTTTAGCGTAATTGCGCGCACCGGTAAAGTATAATGTCTTAAAGTTACCTTCCTAACACGTGTCAACAATTTTATTTTCGTATAGAATATAAAACAGATCGATTCTTTTGATTTAACAAGTGCGCAAAGATATGGAGAGATGGAGAAACCGACATGTAGAATTCCTTTTTTGTACCGTGTTGCAGACTGAAAGCGCAGCATCCGCGGATGCAGCCAATATGGATTCCCACGTCGGTCTCGACTACATCGTGGATAATCCCGATTATTGCGTCAAGCTCGCCTCAGGTAAATTGTCCGACGTTCCCGATTCCGTAATCTCGCGAGATCGTGCCGCGTATTAACGCCTCTATATATCCCACCGATTGCAGCGTTGGAGACGGCGTGCTCGTCCGTGAAGAAGCAAGTCGTGGAGCTGCTGTCGGCGCTGTGCGTTTATAGCCAAGACGGCAGGCAGAGAGCCATCGATACTCTTCACACATACCAGGTTTGACCGTTTCTGAAAATACAATTTTCTTTTTTTTTTTTTTGCTCGTCACCGATCACCGATTCGCACATTCTAACGACGGGGATGTAACAAACGCTAAAACGGCCGCTAAAATTGCAACGACCCGCACGCGAGGCGTTGCCACGAGGCACGGCATTTCAGATGCCGAAGAAGTGGCCGCGTACCTGCCCTGTGAAATAACCGTTGTAAAATAACCGTGTGCCGCGCTTATAGGTAAAAGTCACGGTTCAAGGTCTCCCTTCGAATACAAAAGAACGAAGCGCACTGCAATAATATACTCCTCTTAAATGCACACACCACGGCGCGCAAGTAAGAGTAAGCTATGCCGTAATATGCCCATTGTATAATCCCATCGCGAACCCACCGCGTTGCGAAATATATTTTTATCGCGATGCGATTTGCATGCAGGCGACAGATCATCGACGTTCTCGCGATCGCGCGTTCCCCGCGAGAGATAAATTAAATTCTTTCGACGTGCCACGCGACGATGGCCGGAAAAGGGCTCGTGGAGCCGAATAAATCACGCTCGATCAACGTAGATCGGAAAATTTGGACGCACGTACAAGTCGAAAACAATTTTCCCTATTTTATTTTGGTAACATGGAACAAACCCAGTAAACACCAAGCATCAGTTACATTACCTGTATCCCAGATAGCAGAAAGTTCTGAAAGATATCTTAAAGACATCACAAAGACTTCTAAAAGACAACATAATTTTTCAGACGTTTTTTAAACGTTTTTCAGACGTCTTTTAGAAGCTTCTGCTAGCTGAGATCGTGTGGGATGTTATAATTTCTCACTCAACATGTGTGTTATACTGCATTTACATTATTAAGTGAGAGAAATTAGAATATTAACGTAGGAACTGATGCTCTGTGTTTACTGGGAAAGGTTTCTCTTTATCAACTTTCCTTTTTATCAGCTATAACGGAAAAATTTTTCGATCCAACACGGATGAAAGAGCGTTAACTGCGACTTTGTGCTCACCGCGACGGAAACGCCGATATCTCGAGATACGGACGTTTCCTGGAATTGAAGGCAAGAGGCGATAACTCCGATCTTAAACGGTGACCTATGTCCGTGTGCAGGAGCGGAAGGGCGAGCGCTATCGATTGCGAGTCGTGGTCGACGAGCTGCAGAAAGCGACGGCCGAGGATTACCAGACGGCACTGCTGGCGTTTATAAATTGTTTGGTCATCTCGACGCCGGTGCTCAAGGACCGCATACGTATTCGCAACGAGTTCATCGGTGAGTGAAAGAGAGCGGCACTCGAGAGTCTTCTTGGCGGATGCCATTAAGGCGCAGCTTCCTCGTCGCCGCGAGACTGACTACTTGACAGTCGCGCCTTTCCTCGGCGCGAAACATTTTTCACACAAACGGATGATGAACGAACCGATTTAACGCGAAACATCGTTCGAACGCGGCCGTACTTTATCGCTTCGTAATTTATCCTGGCAATTTAATTTGGAAAAATTCGTCAACTATTTTTTTTCTTTTTGTTCTATAATCCTCCTTGCTTTCATCTGTTCAAATCCTCGTAGGTACGTAAAACGCAAGATTCGCGAGATGAAATAAGCAGTTTGAGCCCATTGTTAGGTTGATTAGAAATAATACTGATGCACGACTTTCCGATTTCCGTTGCAGGTCTCAAACTTCTGCCGATCCTGAACGAGCTGCGGTGAGTAAACCCTATCGACGACCCGGATCCGCCGCATTAACTTATTAACACCTTACTTAACATTTGTGGAATAATAAATAATAATGAATGTTACGAAAGGACGCTTTATTGTACCCACACCTTTTCCTTCGCGCACACCGCCTAATGTCACGCGAAGATAATTACACGAAGGATTGGTTCACTAACGAAGGGAGGATCCCGTCGTGACGGTATTGACGACCCTGAACACTGATCCACTTGCATGCACTAATCCAAATAATGTTCTAATACAAAAGTGCCGTGACAGTTTGAAGTAACTCGAATTTCTTCCTTTCTGAACGGTTCAAATTCGCGGATTTACGTAAATATTTGCATATTCGCAAATAGAACGCGTTAAATAATTCTGCCGTTTTGTCTGGTTTAAGCAAATTTTGCTACACCTTTTTGTACGAGCAACAACAGGTTTTTTATTTCATATTTCAGATTAATGAGCGATGTTTTTCGAGATCACATCTCGAGGTGCATGCTTGCCGATAATGTTAAACGTATCGCGATTGTTATACACCGCTTATCGCAGTTGACGTTGTTGGGCAAACAGTCATTAACAGGATTAGCGTGGTCGAGTAATTAGGCTAGAAATACATTCGTTCATAAGAACCCAGGTAGCATGTATCACTCAGAAATGTTTTCAAAGTGTCTTGCAAACATTTATAAAACTTACATACGTTGAAATAACGTATATGAAAGCAACATTTGCTACCTGGGAAGATATTATGCGATTTGCATCGCGATTTACGCAAAGGAGAGGCTCAAATCTGGAGAGCGATTTGGTAATGTACCTACCACTAAAAAAAAAGATCTCCGTACGGTAGGCCCTAACAGTTCCCAAAAAGTTCGCTTTTCGAATTATGATGGTCCCTTCCCAAAGGTATATAAAATCGCATCAAACAATCTTCACTTTCTCACGCTAATTAATCCAACGTGTATAACGAGAAAGAGCGCGATTCCAGAGACGACACCCTCATCGGTGACGAGCGATGAGCGAGAAATAGAATCGAGTGTAGAATCCAGGCGATTCGTCTCCCTGTGCGCATTCTCTGCAACATTCCCGGCGAACGAAAACAAGAAAAGAGAGAAAGAAAAAAGAGAAGAAGAGAAAAGTAAATTGACAAATAAATACTAATTCTAATAATGAATGTAGAAAATTTAAAGATCGAAAAATTTTTAATTAAAAGAAAGAATCACGGGGAAAGGGGAATCGCGGAAGGAAGATAGATAGGGAGAAGGGGTAAGAAAGGGCCGCGGCGTCGCGGCAGGGAGAAAGGGGAGGCGAGGAAAGCCCGAATTAACTCCTCACCGGCACCGATGCACCTGCGACCGCATCTCGCGCCGCGCTGGAGCCAGAAATGCATCCGACGTCGCGACGCGCCGGCCGGCCGGCGTTCTCCACGTTATCTCCGATTCTCGAATCTCGGTGATCGACGGGTGCTCTTTCTCGTCGTCTTTTTCTCTCTGGAGCTTTTGTCCTCGGCATCCGCGCAATCGTCAATTAGCGGTAAGGAAAAAGAAGTAAGAGAGAGGAAACGAAGAAGGCACCAATTTCTTCCCGATGGACCCTCGACTTCGTTGACCTACATAGCAACCGATGTCTCGCGCAGAATAAGCTAACGAGTGTCCACGCGGTATTGTTAAAATATTATTTCTTATCGGGATTAGGAGCCAATAAATTGAAGAAGAAGATAATAATGGTAATATTGTTAAAATATTATCTTCTTCTTCAATTTATTGGCTCCCAATCCCGATCGGATTTGATTCGGCCATTTGATTTTATGTAAAAAGTAGATATGCGAAAAAAGATAATATAACACTAATTACTCAGATATATGTGCAAACTCAAATGTGTATTTGTGTGCGTGTAGAGTGTAACTGTGTGTGAGAGTCCCCGCGGTTTCGGGATTGTCGGGAACTCGGGTCCGTGGGTGCGTTAGGCCCAAGGAATTGAGCGGATCAATTCCCCCTGCGGGTTTAAAATATTATCAATTATTCTCAAATGAATATTTTCGACGCATCTTATAGCCATTCTGTCGAATCGCCTCGTGGTCTTTCTTCGAGAAACCGAAATGTTCCTCGTGTGCTTCCAGATGTGTCCGGGGTGTTCGTTTTTACGCTTTGGATACCTATTTCGCGAAACATTTGCGTAATCTACTTCATGAAATTTTACTCCGACGAGGCAGGGTTCAGATGTCCGCTTTGCTACGCGCGACGCGTGAAGATTTCGAGTATTTTAGGGGAGAGAAGAAAGCGTTTTAGAGAATTCTATTCTCTTTTTTTGCTCCTCTTCGCGCGGAGAGCGTGCCGGCATCGTTTTCCGTGAGTCATTGCCGTGCTCACATTCGTGTTCTTCGTTATCCACTTCTGTTTTGCTCGTGGCGAAGATCGATGGCAGGATTGGACCGCCGCGGAGAGTATTTTGGTACGCTCTCTCGGTAAGACGCAACTGGAAGCTGCCCAGACCGTTCTGGATGCTCGACTTATCTCATAGTTTAAGTCTCAATCGCGTGTCTCCATCTCGATTCTTAAAATTTGAAATCGCTACTCTACATGTACATTTATTTAATCTACCACGATTCCTCAGACCAACAAACATTTTGCTTTTTCTATGAAATTAAGACCTCAACGTTGCTCTTTAAAAAACGTTTTTTCTTTTAGCTTTGCAACGAATGTGTCAATGAGTGATTTGAATGAGAATGGTGTCGCGAGTGATTAATCTTGAATCTGTCACGATTCAGCACACTTGGAACATTTCGCGTGGTCCCCGATCTATCTATTGGATTCGAGAATTGATGCTGAAATCCGTGGCGACTATTTCCGTGCGCTTTGAAGGCGCAAAAGCGTCCACGGAACGCGAACTATTCGAACGCTTCGCGACTCGTGAAATACGCGTTCTTTATAGATTCCTGATTTGCGACTTCTTCGCGTACAGAATTTGACGTCTGCGGTATTTATCGTAACATCTTGTTAACTGTTCTTGATAAACAGCTGGACTTATTCAAAGAATTTTTACAAATTAGTTGCGTTATTTATTTTAAATATTGAATTGAGGCAAAGTTGCTTGAAAATATGAAATGCGAAGGAAGAATTTACCTGGCTGAGAATCGAATCTTCTTCCAAGAATTCTCGAGAATCGAGAATGCCGAAAGTAAGGAAGAGAACGGCCAGGGTATTTTCAAATGTCCACGGATCAGGATGACGGCGATTGTTCTTGCAGGAAAAGTCATGCGCCGGATGTGAGGGTACAGCTAGACGCCTTCGACGATCAGCGGGAGACCGACGAGGAGCTCGCGAATCACGGACCGCCCGGGATCGATCTCTCCTCTCACGTGGACGTCTTTTACGCCATCCTTGGCCAAGTGAGCGACTTCCGTCATTTCCTCTGTTTCCTGTTTTTCCAACTCCCGCCAATATACTTATTCTTGATAATTTTTGCGATAAATCTTGAAAAAGATTAATTAATTTAATTTTTTCTACCTTTGCGCGATTTGTCTCTTCTGTTTCTCAAATAAGCGCATCGCGTTACATCGTTAACTATTCGTTTATTAAACTTCCTCGCCACTCGATCCCTATAAAAGCTATTCAAAGCCTTCTAATCGAGACGAGCGCGTCGAGCGCGTAAGAGACGTCTGACAAAACGCAGCACACCCACAGGTCGCAGATACTCCGCAGGAGATACCATTTCTGAGCATCCTGCAGCATCTGCTGCGGCTGGACCCGAAAGACGCCGCCAGCGATCTGGCATGGGACACCGCGGAGACTCTGGTGCACCGAGCCACGTTGCTGGAGAGTCGCGAGGATGCCACCAAGTTGCTGAGGTCGCCTAGTCTTCAAGTAAATACCCACATCTTTTTTTTTGCCATTTACATTTTTCGCAAAGAAAAAAATATCAAGGATCCACGAAATTATTTCGCAAAATAGGAGTCGCGATACTTTATACGACGCTTTTCCGATTTAAGAACTATTGGCGTGACAAGGTACTAATTATGCGCAATCCTTATACGTCTTTCGAAAAGAAGAAAGTATCAAAGATCCACGAAATTATTTCGCAAAATAGGAGTTGTGACACTTCATGCAACGCTTTTCCAATGGCTTTTAAAAATTATTGGCGTGACAAAGGTAATTATGTAAATTATGCGCAATCTTTCCACGTAAGCGAGAGTCAACAGTAAATTTACTAACTCTATCCGTTATGACTATGTTTTCCTCGGACTTTCGCCGATTATGCAACCGACGGCGACATATCCGTCGACGGAGGAAGACGCGACGATGGCACCCGCGTTACATCAGATCAGCTTAAATCTCGCGGTCTGCACACTCGCAGGAATCGTCGTCAATGTCAACCGCGTAGGCTAATGTAACACCCGCCGTGTACTTTTACTTTCTGACCGTACTTGACCGAAAGACGCGAGTCCATAAAAGAAGAAACCCGTACCACGCTTCGCGTCGATGAATCACGAAGCGTGCGTTCACACATGCCTTCCGTCAGTCGCGCGATGATTTTTCCAGCAAGCGAGAGACTTGCCTTCAAAATCTAATTTCAAGGATTTCTCATATTACTTCTTTGCGGATGACAAGTTAATCCTAGAACACACAGCTTCCAGAGCATCCCAAAAAACACACACCATGGGTCTGGGAGATCCGTGTAACTTTGATAGGCTGTAACTCTGATTCAGATTAATATTGTTGGATTTGTTTTTGTTATATTTTGAAGCTCTGACAAAGAGATTTAGAGAAAAGTTATATTTTGTCAAGTTATGAAATTAAAACTGAATTAAAATCGAAAATAGAAAATTCCGAGCAAGCAAAGTTCCGTCTGGGAAGCCCATGCTGTGTGTTAATAAAATATATATATACTTCTTATCACACGAAATATACTTCTCGCACTTTGTGCAATCGACTACGCGTAGAATAAGTGCCTAAATAAAAAATATATCCAGCAATTTAACGATATTCGAGCAGACGAATCTATGCTGCCACTGTCGCGGCGCCGATCAGACGTGCGGGACGTCGCGAAAAGCATCGCTGCCGGCGAACAACAGCTCGACGGTACCCTTACCACCACCGCCGCCACCCCCGGTTCCGGTAGCACCACCGGGTCCGCCAACTTCGCCGAGCGGTAGCGGTTTTGTCCTGCCGCCGCCGCCCCCGCCGCCGCTTTTCGCTAACGTCGGCACATCTGATGCACCGATGGAGCCGCCGATGCCACCCCCTCTGCGCGTGCCTCCTGTCGCACGCGCACCCACCCCCGAGCCACCCAGTAATCACGCTAGACTGCTGCCGCAACAAGAGATTCCCACCCCTAAAACGAAGATGAAGACTATCAACTGGAACAAGATACCTAATCATAAGGTATTTAAAAAAAGAGTTGTCGAAAGTCGTAATAAATAATGCTTTCTTCTCTAAAGATTGTTCTTGAATTAAATAAAAGACCTTAAGTTACATTAAGGAAAGAGGAGGAAAAAAATAGGATAAAGGGAGAAGGAGATAGGACAGGAGAATAGAAAGAGAGTATTAAAAGGGAACGATTAATGGATTTTATTTTATTTTATTATATTAATTTTGTTTAATTTTGTTTTGCCTTGTTTTTGTCCTGTTTTGTTTTATTGTTGGTATAGATATATAGGTTTCAGATTTTATTTAAGTTAGCTCCGTTTTGCTTCATGGAGATGTAAAATAGAAACAAAAATGTAAAATGTACTACAAATTGTAAACCGGGGGGAGTCATCCTAAGCCACAAGGCAAGGATTAAAATAAAACAAATAAGTAAAAGGTTTTAAGTTAAATAGAGAGGATTTTTAAATTAAATGAAGGCAATGGTATCGAAATTCTTTTTATGTCCTAGGTGATTGGCAAACGAAACATCTGGTCCCTCGTCGCGAACGAGCATCAGAATTCCCCGATGGCGGATCTGGACTGGGCCGAGATGGAGGGCTTGTTCTGCCAACAAGCACCGCCGATGGTACCACCGGCGACCTACTCGACCTCGTGCGGCACCGGCGTCGACGCCGAACGACGTCGTCGAGAACCGACGGAGGTTGCTCTCATTTAACGCTATTTCGCTAATCGCTTTTGCTTTGTAAAGAATAAAGGGGTCTTATATACGTTACACTTTGGATTATTTTCTTTTTAATCTAGATCGCGTTACTCGACGGAAAGAGGAGTCTGAACGTTAACATTTTTCTGAAGCAGTTTCGAAGGTAAAGACAACGGAAATATTAACAAATGCTCCGCATAAGAAAATGATTGTCTTAAAAATTGATTAAGCAGATATTTTATTTTATTTTATTACCGCTATTATTCGCGCATTTTCGTATGTCTCATTCAGTTCGAACGAGGACATAATCCAACTGATCAAGGAGGGCGGTCACGATGACATCGGCGCGGAGAAGCTGCGTGGTCTGTTGAAAATATTACCGGAAGTGGACGAACTCGAGATGCTCAAGAGCTTCGACGGCGACAAGTCAAAGCTCGGTAACGCCGAGAAGTTCTTTCTGCAGCTTGTCCAAGTGCCAAAGTAAGATTTTCGTTATATCCACTTAAAAAAAGATTAATATTTTTCCTATTAAATTAAAAAAATAAAATAATGACGTTATCGATATATATTAGTTACAAGTTACGTATTGAGTGCATGCTGCTGAAGGAAGAATTCGCCGCGAATATGAGCTACTTGGAGCCAAGCATCAACTCGATGATACTTGCCGGTGAGGACCTCATGACGAACAAACCTCTGCAGGAGGTACTGTACATGGTCCTGGTCGCTGGTAATTTTCTCAACTCGGTACGTATTTGCTCGCCGTCGAATAATTGAATTCTGGATGCCAATACGAATAAGCGAGAGTCGATTATCGCGTTTACAGGGCGGTTATGCTGGAAATGCAGCAGGCGTGAAGCTCTCCTCGTTGCAGAAGCTAACCGAAATTCGCGCGAACAAGCCAGGGATGAATCTGATTCACTACGTAGCATTGGTAAAACATTAATTAGTTAGTTATTGATTGAGCGAAATCCTAAAATCTAATATGTATATATTGTATATTTAGATTTAGTGTGTTTAAGAGAGAACTCAGAGAGCCATATATATTTTCGTAATTAAAATTACGTGTATTTTAGCAAGCCGAGAGAAAACGAAAAGATTTACTAAGCTTTGCGAAGGATATGACTGCCCTAGAAGCAGCGACGAAGTAAGGATTACTATATGTATTACAACAATCGTGAAGGAAACGTTATTTTCACAGTAGGCATTTCTTTCTAGGACGACGATCGAACAACTGACCAACGAATTTAATAGTTTGGACACGAAGATCAAAAAGATCAAGGGTCAGATCCAACTCTCTTCGACCGAAAGCGATATACAGGAGCAGATGGCACAGTTTCTTCAAGTAACAAATATATAGACTAATCTATCTCACAGATATATACCTTATTTTTAGAGATAAAAAATCGTATTTCTAGTTTTTGTCAAAATGGTGCTATTTTACTTTTTCTAATATACCAGGAGCTTAAATTGTATAATAGTATAAAAGGTCTTATATCCATTATTACTAGTTCCTAAAATATAACATTTAGAAAGAATTGCATTGAAAATTTTCATAGAAATAATAAATAACTTTAAATCCTGTTTTCTCTAAATTTATAATAATAAAGGTACGATTCTTTACCTCTAAGGTACAGATATACAATACGAGATAAAATTCTTTAGGAAGGGATGTAAAAAGTGAACGAAACTTTTGCTTGAAATCCGCAGATGGCCGAGCAAGAAATGGCGCAATTGAAGAGGGATATGGAGGAGCTCGAGGGAGTGAGACGATCGCTTGCGGAATTCTTCTGCGAGGATACGAACACATTCAAGATTGAAGAGTGCTTCAAGATATTCCATCAGTTCCGCCAGAAATTCAACCAGGCGGTCGCGGAGAACGAGAGACGGCGCATCCAAGAGGAGCAGATCCTGGCGCGTCGCAAACAGCGCGAGGAGCAATTGCTGGCGAGAAAACGACTGCGTGAGTGTATGCGTGTCCTTGCAGAAACTAGAACGATGCATATTTTTACGTAAACTAGTGCAATTTCACACTTTACAATTTTTGACCAGCGACCGTTCTTTCGTAAACTGAGGGCTATATTTCTAAAACCTCGAAATGGTCTTAAAAAATAGATAAATCTTAGATTTCTTTAAGAGAGCACGTCCCTTTTCCTCTTGCCTTTTGACAGATGCGTAAGAATTTACTTTACACATTAAATACGCAGTGAGCAATCAAGCGGAAACACCAGGCTCGGAATCTGAATCTAATTTGATGGACTATGGGCTTTTCGATCTCCACACCGGTTTACCTCAGAGAAATTATAGCCGCGGCGAGGCCAAGGTAAATTCTGCCATCTATTTACCATCTACTTGTAATATCTAGCATGCTTGAAAAAATATAAAAGCTTTAAATAAAGCACGAATAAATGTTTCGAGACAAAAGTAGAATTCATGAATTATAAAATTCGTTTTAATATATATATATACAAAGGATGACAAAACGCGATCGCGAACACTTTTAATCTTTAATAATTTTTTAATTTTTCTCGTTATCGAGGTACTTTTAAAACAAAAGAAACTTTAATAACAAACAGGGTAAAAAATCTTCAATGATTTGTAGATAAGAAGATTACAGAACGGCGGTGTTACGTCGGACGAGGACGTCTCGGTCATCGGATCACCGAGCATCCGACGTCGTTTAGGATCGTGTTCCGGCGGTCCAGATCAACAGTCTACCAAAGAAGACACATATTCACCAGGTATCGCCAGCGCAATTTGCGTTGAGAAAAAGCTGCGAAATTAAGAATCTCTTGAATAGTTACTTTTTATTGTAGTTAATCAAGCTGTTGTCAATATAAGAATCAAATATTTTCGAGTTATCTATTATACAATTAAGCCTTTACAATCAGCTACACCTGTTTGCAATTAGCAACGAAATCGTAATCGCGATATATATTCCACGATATTTAACTTACAGATATCACGCCTAACGGCACGCTTCGTCGGCGCAGGAGTAGAATACCCTGCGAGGATGACGACGGAAATCTGATGGACTTCTTACGAACGTCCGGACAGGATAACACACGGGAGAGAAAGTCATGGGGAAGCTTAGGTATTTAATAATACTTCATATACTTTACAGCTATTATTGTAAAACAAAATTCAATTATTTTTGAAAAATATTGAAGATCGATCGTGGGCGCGAAGAGCTCGTGGGCAATCGCGAAGAGGGGATCTGTTAAACGCTGATTTTTCGGGGGATCGAGAACGACCGAGCTCGCCGTCTCCTCTCGCGGAGAGTAAACCGTTCCTACAAGAGGAGGAAGCGAAGCCAACCGGGTAAGTCGATGAAAACATAATTTGTATCAATTCAACAGCTTTTGAATTGTCACTCTTACCTTTAAAGACTTGAAACAAAGAGAAACGTACATACGAAAGGATAAAGAAAAATAAATGAAAATTTAATAGAAAAAAATTCTTAGCAATGTTTGATTTATCTTTTGGAAAATCAGGAAAGCCTGGCGACAAAAGATCGAGGCGTGGCTGTCGGAGAACGAAAAGGAGGATCGTGCGGGCGAACAGCTCCAGAAAAGAGCGAAGCAACTGCACCAGGCGAACCGACGGTCCTTCGAAGACTCGGGTGAGCGAGCTTACTTACCGCGAATATCGAGATAACATTTTTTAGTGTCAAGTATTCTAATATGAGACGGTGGTCCAATTACAGAAAGCGAAGGCAAGAGCCCGATGAATACCTTGGCGGAAGATCAAACCGTACTTGAAGGAGGAGGGTTCTCCGAAGTTTACGACTGGCGACCGTCCGTCGAGAAAACGGACGTGATGCGCACGATGGAGGCCATTGAAGGTGCGTACAAATTATGTATTTATTGTAATCTTATTATAACGTCATCATTGATAAACATTATAACATAATAATCACAAACGAGCTGAGGTATCGATCCATGGCGATTGACATGATCGACGAGTTAAGACGAATATCGTTCGTTCCAGAAGCTCAACCATTATCGTCCCAGGACAAGTCTCCCTGGCGAAAATCGAGCTTAAACGTGCCAAATAGTACGGAAGAAGATCCACGTTATTCCCGTAGATTTAGATCGAGACACAACACGGAGAACGCTCTCATGCCGAGCACACTGCAGGTAAGTGTGAATAGAACCAGCTTATCAAGCTTAATTTAATGACACGTAAATACAATCATTTATAAGCAGGAGAATGATAGTATAACTTTTCTAAGTAAAGTCAGAAGACAGAAAAGTATAGTCAAATGTTTTCAGACAATGTTAAAGTTTCAAAGAACTAAATTATATCACGATGCATTCACAGGCGATCAGAGAAGAGGACAGGAAGAAAAACAAGATCAGTGACGCGATAAATTTAGATGCTCAGGATGAGTTAACGATCTACCTCCGGCAGCCGTACACCAAAACGCAAACGCCAGCAACCCGGCGATTCTCCAAGCTCGGCAGAAAGGCCACGGACGAGGAAACAGTCAGCGATAAGATCGAGATCGATTCGGACAACATCGAGACGCCACCGGCGACCAGGCGGTTGTTCAGTCCGCCGAAGGAGGTGAAACCCGTGGAGAAGGAACCCTGCAAAAGGGAACGTTGCAGCAGCTCCCTCCAGAGTCGAGAAACAAAGACTGCGATATTGAAACCGATTAGTCCCAGCACGGATCTTGGTACCGGTAAGCACAAATTGGAAACATAGAATATATGTATAAACAAATATATAAAAGAATGCCTGTTCTCCAATCGTAACATCTATATAATTATGCTAGCTCTTATTCGGTCAAAATTGACACATAAATATCATAAATATATAATTTGCAATTTTAAGAGTTCCTTGGATTATTGATTTCCGATAAAATAATATATATCTTGGTTCCCAGGTAACTTCGATAGATACTCAGCGACGCGACGGACACGTAGGTACAAGAAAAGCCAAGATCCCACGGGGGACAAAGACAAGTCGGACGTGTCAAGCCTCGAATTGATTTACGACGAGAAGTCGACGGTGCAGCGGCCTAACACCCTCGTCCTCGCTGATGAGGAGATCCATCACGAGGACGCGGACACCATGCTGCGCGCCTGGCAGGATAAGCTGAAGCGGCGCGACACTGCCTCGTCGTCGTTATCGCGCGATATTGACGCCGCGCTAGCGGAGATCGCGCGCTCCGGCGAAGATCTTCAACGTCTGTCGCGCTCGGCGTCGACGACGACAGCGTCGACGACAATGGATCACAGAAGCTCGCGACTTCCGGTCAGCCAACCGCCGCCAGTGGTGGCGGTGACCAACACCGTGTTGAGCCCGGTGATGCAGGAGTCGCGACCGCGCGAGCCGGTCACGATGCTCGCCGAGCGGGCGGTGACCAGCCGTGAGCGTCATCGGAGCATGATCGATCCAAGCCAGGTGAAGGAAGCGGTCCGTCTGACCAGCAACCCACCTAGTCAAGTGAACCAGGACCAGGAAATCGTCAATGGCTTCCCGCGAGATGGAAGTTCGCCGCGCGAACGGAAGAACGAGCAGGACGACGCGCCCAAGATCGTGGAAGAAGAAAAGCGGGCGGATCTGAAGCCCATCGGGAGCGCGAGGGAGCTCGAGAAGGATGTTCGATCCGCGGACGATTCGCGCGATCGGCCGACGACTCGGCAGAGTTCCATGTTCCGCAGCCGATTCATCCCCGATATAAGTGTGACATCGTCACCGCCGTCGTCTGGCAAGAGCAGAGATCAGGAATTGAACGACGAGGGCTTCGAAGAGACGCAGAGCCTCGTGTCGGAAACCTTGAGCCAGGAGACGTCATCGGGCAATTACGAGACAGACACGCATGACTCGACCCGATGCTCGCCGGCGGAACTGGGCGGTTACGGTGGCGAACAACGTCGACGTAACACCATCACGGTGGTGGACGATGATGACCTAGACGGCCGGAGATCATCCGTTGACAAGCTACTAAAGCCAGCTTCCGATAAGGCGTTTGACAAAAAGACGACGGCGAGGAGCGCATCGGAGAAATCCAGTTTTCTGCCGAAGCGCACCGCGAGCGTGAAGCGAGAGTCTACCCCGTTGAGGAAGACCGAGTCCCTGAAAAGGACCTCGAACGTTATCCCGTTGAGCGATGCAGGAATGTCGAGAGGCGAGGTGCAACGTTCCGGTTCCAGAAGCAGCCTACGCAGCTCGCGGAGCTCGCTGAACAGCGCGACGTCCGTGAACACGGTGCGAAATCTGGCCGCGAATCACGCGCATCTGCGAAGCTACACCTCGGCAATCCGAGCGCTGACCAACGACTTGAGGAAGAGCAGTCCGTCGGGCAGCCCGCTGCCGTCAAAGGACACGGTTGACAAGAGACGGCCGAGTCCTCGTCAGATCGGCGTCAGCAGGATACCCGCCAGCAGGAGCAGCAGCAGCGGCAGCAGCGTTGGGCCGGCAGTGAGAAACATTCGAAAAGCATCCGAGGTTGATATAATTTAATCGGAAAAAGATAACATAATTCTGCGCTTCCTGGTAAAGCAAGTCCTTTTGTTGCTTTATTCGATATCTTCAATGTAATTTTTATCGTTAATCGGTAGGTGGTGCCTGGCATGCCAAAGGTCACAAGGGGCCGGCCGATCGCCTCGCGTAGCAGCAGCAGCGGAAGCAGCGTCGGTCATCAATCAATCTTAGGAAGTCGACCGCTTTCCGGTGATAAAACCTCCGTAACGAAGAGCAGATTGATACAGCCGCGAGTCGGCTTGAAGAATCACAGCTTCATGAGGCCCACGGCCGCCAGCGTCAACAAGGGTTCCACCCCGAACTTGCCCAAGAGCATCAAAGTTATGGTCAAGTGATAACTCTCATTGATAAGGAAATTATATTCGAGAATTTTAAGCCGAGAAAGATCTATCTATATATACATTTAACAATCGCGTTAGAATTAACAAACCGCTAGCGTTACGCAAGACCCGAAGAGCCGAATCCGGAGTCTGATAATTGATAAGCTGTAAATGGTAAGGACAACAATTTCGACGGACAGCTCGAGAGTGTTGATAATGTTATCGTAAGGTAGAACTGCAAGATTAGATAATGAAAAATTGTTATTCTCGCTTACTACGCCGTCTCACAATTGTTAAACCAAAATAAGTAAGCCGTATTATCTTCTAATTATACGCCACTACCACACCAAACAACGCGAGTGCTCGAATAAGAGGAAAATAATCAAATCTCTCTAGCTTTATCGCGCGCGACGCCCACGTTACATGTGACCAAGGAAACTTTAAGGGGAACGCCCCGATCTTTATATCCGGCGCCAAATTGAGGGAGTTTTCCTTTCAGTAGCCTAGAGAACATATATTTGTGTAAGGGGTATGTGTAACATACTCGACTAATGTGCATGTACGATATATTATATAATTCTTACCGTTAACAAAGATAAATATATTGTAGAATATATGTCCGATAAATAAATTAACATATTACATGACAATGCAATTCGAAATTCGATACAGAAAAACCGCGCGACATTATTAAATAAACTTACAATTAACTATACATACTTTACGAGAAAAAGAACGCAAATAAAGTTTGCTGAATAATTGCAAACACGATTAATCCGCATATTGCACTATCTTTCATATATACCTATATATTCCTGTATACTTTATGCACTATATATTCAACAAGAAATATCTACATATTTTATGTACAAAAATGTAAATCAACGATCATTTTCATCAACAATCCATTTTCAAATTGCATCAAAAAACCGCGCTCCCGACAGAGATGTTTAGTGAGATCACTCTCCAAGTGTAATTCGGCACCGGCGCTTTCTAAAAAGCGTAATAATTCGAAAAAAACTGACCTTTTTTTCGATTGTCAACGGGTTACGTTGCGTATAAATCTTTCATACGGTACGTAAATATAACATTCAGCTATATAACGGCTTAGTCAAGCCGGTGCGCGCCATCGACAGGCAGTATCAGGATCGTCTTACTTTCACTATAAACGGAATCCGCGCAGCTTAGAAATAAATAACTATAAATTATAATTAAGCTTGCTGCTTTCTACGTTGGTTGATAAAGTATAATTGACGTGTATGCGATGTAATTTACCGTAATTTTGACGCGGGTTAACTCAGCCACCCCGATTGTTGGTCTCGATAGCTATACAGAATGACATAATTTTTGACAAACAAAATTCAAATCGTTAATAAATTATCAAATAAATCGACATCACACCGTGTATAACTTTCTATATAACAAAAGATCTATATAGCACGAGACCAACATTCTTCGACACATATATTAATTAATTTACTAACTATTATCGCTAGTTATCATAAATAAAATTAATAGGGCGGCTGAGAGAAACTCGCAAGCACATTTGCAATTGCATCGCCGCCGCATCTCCTTCTCGTATCTTGAATTAATTTATCAGTAATGTAAAGTAACGGGCTTTGTGGCTTTTGTTTTGTTTTGCAGTAGAATAAAAAAAAGTAGAGGGAAGGGTTGAGAATAGTGAAAAGTGACACGGGGCATTGCAAGCAATGTGCGTCAATGTCCTAAAAGGTAAGAAGATCCCAATTGCTTACGCTCCTATAATTAGATATAAATATCATAACATCAAGCAAGAGTAACCAATGAATACCCTCAATGGACGAACGGAGTTTCTTTCGACGAATTAAAAGAAAATATTACAAATAATACATACAAAAATATAAAATAATAACGCTCGGATATCAATCGATGAAAAAAATGAGACGCACGAACCCGTCCAGTTCGCGCAAGACTGTGAAACCCGTACTCCACTCGACGACATCAATTGAACGATCATTCGTTCACTCGATTAACATTCATCGCTCGATAAACGGTCGCCGATAAATCGCAAATAAAAATTGTTCAGGTCATCTCGGCCCTCGACCCGCGATCTCGAAATCCGAGCGACACGGGACTTTGCGGAGCTAGGATAAATTCGAACTGCAAGCCGAGTTCTTCCTCGACGACGATCTCAAATTCCCGAACGATCTAGATGAACCCCAATTCAACAGCATAGACAATTTAGACAAGCCTGACAATTTTCTCCGATTTTTCTTTTTTCCTTTTCTGTTATATTTTAGTTCACATACCTTTGCCAGAATAAGCTGCAGCGCAAGCTCTACGAAACGTTTTCCCGGGCATATTCTTCTACCAGCTCCGAAAGGGGCCACCAACAGCGGCGAATGGGGTACCATGGGTTTCAGCCATCTTTCTGGCAGACACTTGGATGCGTCCTTGAAATTATCGTCACTCAATCCGGCTATCCATGTATGCAATAATACCACTGTCTACAAAAAGTTGTAAGAGAGAGCAAATTGTGAACAAAAATATTTTCCCGGTGAGAGAGAGATTGAGTATAAAGATATTATTAAAACTCACTCCAGAATCAAGGCGATATCCTTCTAACTCTATAGGCTCGTCTAGAATGCGGGCTATGCAAGGTGTCGTAGGTACGATTCTATAGAGTGTAATATATATAAAATATGTACAAAGTATATTTTATAGACATACCTATACTTATATGCAGATAAAAAATATTAAAAAGTATATATAAAATTACATTTTTGCATGTAGCATGTTACTAAGATATCATATAGGTGAAAAGGTAGCTCTCGACGCGCGTATGATAACGTATTATAAAATTCTAAAAATACAATTGATTAAAAAACCTGAAGGATTCATTGATGCATGCGCGTAAGTACTTCGCCTTTCGCAAATCGTCCACCGTGAGATCGCAACCAGGAGGCGCCAAGGATTGCGCTTCGTTGTAAAGAGTTTCTTGTACTTCAGGGTTACGGCCAATCAAGTTGAAAAGAAACACCAGCGTGTTGCCTAGCTGCAAACATCCAACGACTGTGTCTTTAACCCTGTAGCAGTAATTGCACGGGTTGACAGTCCGAACGATATAATAGCAAAAACAGACGGCTAAGAAACATCTAAAAGACGCCGACGTCTTGAAGAGCGTCCCGATGATTCAAGCTCATCTCACGAAAAGAAACTGCCATACGCGCTTTTTTTTGGAAATGAATTATTTATCCAGTATATAAATCGTACGTTTTTGTAGTCAAGTTCTAAGCTAATAAATATTACAATGTAAAGTTTGTAAAATATTAATTAAAGGGTAATTTTAGCGTTAAAGAGTAATTTTAAAGTTTGAGAATTTTTGTTATATCGCTGAAATGTATTATATAGTTTAATCTGATAATCTCTGGTTAATCGCACGCCCAACTATAATTAGTACAACGTGGTTCTCTCACTGTGTGTATTCCTGCCGCTATAAAATCCACTATAGCAGCTTTCTTATCTCTCATATCGAGATCTTTCTGTCGCAAAATGGAGAGAAACACCGCCTCGACGGACTCGTCTCTTGCGTCGTCCTGCTTCTCCAACATGGTCGTCTCTACGAGATCCGAGATAATGCTAAGCAAGGAGAAGAGAACAATAAGATAACGGCTACCGACTGTTGATCTTACCAATCTTCTAGACTCGCGCGTTTCAAATTATCAAACGTGATACAGTTTGCAAACAGATGGAATAATTTTCATTAATTTATCTCGACTCGCGGAAGATAAAACGTTATTCCGATATTGTAAAGCTTGAATCAATCTTCTTTCCGATTTATCAAAAATTTGAAACAATTTTATAATAATTAATTCAGCGGCTTTGGCAATAGAAATTCGGTACTGATTCGACTGCGCGACGGGACCAATCGACCGTTCAGTGTAACTTCAATCAACAGTTAATAGAAAGCGAGGACACTGACTGCAAGTACGCGTGACGTACTTGTATATAGCGTCCTCGCTCTCTATTAGCTGCTTGTACGCGGATGTCGGTAGCAGCTTCCAAAGCGGCAGGCCGTAAAAGGCGTCGCGCGAGGCGGTGAAGTGAATCCTGACCGCTTCCGCTAATCTCGTTGTGAGCGTGCTGCTGGAATCCGGCTTTAGGAAGCCTAGGTGACGTCCCAGGATCAGCGTGCACGTACCTAGAGGCGAAGGGAACGAGATAGCGGATTATTCATAAGACGAATCGAATGGTGTATTAGCTCCGAAACGCAAGCGAGAGCCACACTTCGTCCTTTCTCTCTCCGTCGAGCAAGAGAATAGAAACTAAAAACAAGATATTCTTCGTAGATATCCGCGGCCGTAGCGTTACTATAGTTTTTTTTTATGTTTCGAGATTATTTGAGAGAAACGGATACGCGAGCTAGGAAATCGCTGGCAGTTTCTAAAACGCGTGAAACCACACGCCGACAACTTACTCTCGAGTCCCATTCTGTAAGCGAGCTCCTCGAAGCCTCTCACGGTGAAGCGGCTCGCTCTACGTTCGCGGATTAGGTCGATGAATCCGTCGGCGACGATATTGAGCGCCGGGAAGAAACCAAATACAGTACCGGCACCGGTGAGCTCCGGCGTTAAGGCTGCCCGAAGCTTCTGCCATGTCACACCTTGTCTGTCAGAGTTAGTCACTAATTACTCGGTTGTTCTCGCGCCCCTAAGAATCCTACGTGATCTCGACGATTAATCGACCATAAATATCATTTTTTTATCTTTTAAGCATCGAAAAAGGAACATGATTTCGTCCCTTTCATTCCCTGTCAAAAGTATACTTTCTACTATTAAATTATTCACGTTTATACAATAAAATAATCGATTAAAGAACGGTCCAAGTAAGATATAAGCCGCAATTTTTTAATTTTTAATTGTTTTCTTCATTCGGGTTTAAAAGTGTTAATTAAGAAAAGAAGACGATTGATCACATCCGTCAGTACACTGAGAGAAAAGAATAGTTGCAGTTATTACAATTTCATTATAACTTTTAGTTATTTTCGATGCCAATTCTATTATACACTTTTATAGTTATTTTAACAATATTAATTATAACTGACTCAATATACTGCATTTTTGTTGTCATAGCTTTAACGTACATTTATTCAACCATGTATATATGATTTTATACACTATAATTTGTGATTTGTGTTTAGTAAGTTTATAAATGTACTACTATAAATATGATGAAAATGACCATAATTGAAAGATCTATAAAATTATTTTCACTGACATTATAGCAATAATATAAAAATAAGTTATATAAAAATAAGAACCGTAGTTATTTTACTAATATGCAATTATATAGTCGCATATACTAAACACTTTTCTCTCAGTGTAAGAGCATAGTGAGTAATTTTATTAAAATCCACGCAACACGTGTCGATTAAGACTGATAGTATCGCACGCGCGTTCACCGGATTCTCCGGTAAACTCGTAGGTTCAGGGATACAAGCCGAAATTACATGACGCGGCCGTAAACTTGACCTCGATACCGCCGCGGTAAGGCCGCGGCGCGGGCGCGGCCGGCGGCGCGTAATCGGCGATCGCGCAGGCTACTCACTCATTGACCAGACCAAGGTTGGTGTAACGATCGCTCCGGGAGCGCCGGTAGTGGGATATGACCTCCTGCGGAGGACGAAGCGGGTACCTCGAGCCACGCTTGAGGACAGCCTCGATGTCGCGACGGGAGAACACCGAGACCACGAGGAAGTTCCACAGTGCCTCCTCCTTGCACAGCGGCCCGTATCGCCGATTCAGATCTACTCTTGAATCACGGATAACGAGCCATGTTAAAATACCATATACCGATATCCGGACACGTGCCGTAACAAGGCGGTATGCTCCGGATCTCGGGCGATTCGGAAAGTGTCGCGTTTCTCCTTCGATCGCGCTTGGACGGTGGCCGCGATAAAGGCAGAACACCCTCTCTCGCGGTTCAACGCACTTTATTTCCATGGGGATCATCAACGCGAGAAGAAAAGCGTTTCGACAAACGAGACGCGTATTTGAAGATTTGAACGAGAAGACGCCGATCTAATGAATTTCAAAGCAAAATAGGTACATCTCGTCGATCCGAAAGTTATAATCATCAGTGCACCGGCAACTGTTTACCGTTGCCCGCAACGTGCGTTAATTAAGTAATTCATTCGATGAATTTGAGATATCTATATATAAAGTTCTATGAATAATTTCTCCTCTTACAGATTTCACTGGCGTGACATAAGCAACTTTTAACATGATGATATAAGCAACTTTTTGCCAGAAGCTCTCCGTTTTCCTCTTGTCTCTCGCAATTACAGCAACTCACCGCGATAAGATTGGAGTATCATTGACCCTGACCCTCTAAAAAGACACGTCCGCCTTCCCCCTCGTCGCGATTTAATCGCGCGGGCTATTTTACAGGCCCGCGTATAATCGGAGGCCTCGGTTAATCGAAATGGTTGATCTATTACGCGATTTAAAATTTCAAATGGACGTATTAGCAATGTAACGAATCGTATTCACTCGCGTATTACTCCTTTCTTCTCCTTCACTCTTCCTGTCTTTCGGTCGCACAACCTTGAGATATCATTAGCACCAAAGAGAAGAATCTGACCCGGCGTAGTTTGACGCGCTACTATCGACAAGGGCAAAAGTCAAACCTCCTTACCTTTATACGCCTCGTGGATCTTATTCAAGCGGTAGTAGCCGAAGCGGGAGTATATCCATCTGGTTCCCAAAATCGGCAGGGCGAACGGACCCGGCACGTCGCGTGCTGTTTTGAACTTCCTGCCATTGTCGCCTGTATCTGTATCTAACAGATCGTCGACTTTTAGCAGAATAGAAATTCGCGGAAGGAACAAGGAAGGGAACGCCTGTGTCGCGTAATCGAGAGCTTCATATTGCTCGGAGTTTTATCTTTCAGATAATTTAAATCGCCTTATTTACGAAGAAACTTTTCCGTTCGCTCGGATTTCTACGCGCGGTAACGTGATAGTCGTGTTATAGTGATGATATTGCTACCGTCATACATTCCGCAATGTTATTGATTAAGAAACTTAACTCTTAACTTGAACCTAGCGCTCGATAAATATAACACTTGATAAGGATAAAAATGATAGAGGAGGAGAAAGAAAGTCACGGGCAGGGCCATTGACTCTGATATCGCGGATGTCGAGGGTTGACCCGGGGAGAGACTCTCGATCTCGGGGGATCTCCCCTCGCACTTACCAGCATTCGCGTTGTAGTTCCTGGTCCAGAACCACCAGGGTGGTCGGTAGCCGGTGGCCAGCACCAAGATCGCGAGCAGCGCCGCGGCGATGGTCTCGAACCACGCTCCGGACAGCAACATCCTCCAGTCGAATCCCTGCACCGAGGCGGATTAAAGAGAGGAGGAAGGATTCTCTGTCTCCCGACGCAATCGCGAGATCGATTCGTCTTCGCTCGCGCGAGAAGCGCGGGTAGCGGGAGCGATTATCTCGTTACGACGCGCAAAACGCTTCGTCTCTCCTTCGCGAGTACGTCGGTCGAAATATGTAGTACTACGACTGGCGCTCCGTATCTCTTGGAGCGAGTTTTGAGTCATTATTTGGACACCTCGTCGCGCGCCGACTGAGAGGATGCGATGAGAGGTTTGAGATGCGTCAAGGTTTTCAGTTGGACCAAGGAGAGAGAGAAAGAGAGAGGGAGAACGAGAGACACGTGGGATTAATTTTCACTCTTAAAATACTAAAAAACCACGTTAAGCTACTTTTTATCGTAGCGGTTTCTCAAACACGTCTTGCAATTCTCTGTATACCTTCGCGGTTCGTAGCCCTACTTATAAACTGCAAAGAGAATGTGGTATCTGATGGGATAAAACCAGCGCCTCTTGCCTTACAATCGCGGACGCATTACAAAGGCGAGAGAGGCCAGGGGCCTCGTGCACATCCGACACTTAACTCAGCTGTAATTGGCGAGGACGCATTTTTCGCGTTCGCCGTGCCGGTTGCACGCGCAGCTCCGATAAGGCACCGTTCGCGCTTTTGATTTAACACTGAAGAAACGCGCGCGACGCCGGCGCGCGAAGGGAACAATAAGCATCGCGCATTTCTCTCAGTGGTTCTCACCGAGAAAGAGAGAGGAAGGAAGGAAGGGGGAGAGAAAGAGAGAGAAAGAGAGAGAGAAAAAAAAAGAAACAGAAACCGAGCCAAAACGGGGTAAAGGGTGAAAAGCGTGCGGATAGCAGCGACCGTTTACGTATCTTTTTGCGACTGACTGAGTGCCCCAGTGTTATTTGCGGACCGCGCGATTCCTCTATTTGCAATTCGCCGATAACGCGCTCCCAGCGTTGCCCCGATGATCCTCGGCCTCTCTCACTCTCTCTTTCTCTCTTTTTTTTCCTCTCTTTCTCGCTCGCTCGTTCTGAGTCACTGACAATGAGACGTATCGGAGCTGTTACACGGATCGGGAAGAAAATAGTATAAACGATAACCGTGTAACTGTGCGAGTTACTGCAGTGCCGTACTGAACCGAGGGTGAAGGATCTGTTGTGAACAGTTCATGTATAATAAGTATATACGCCCCAACACTGATTCAACATTAACGCATCAACGAAGTCAATAGCACTAACGCGAGAACAATATCAGCATTATTCTGTAATGGTGAGCGGAAAAAGGAAAGATCACCCGCATGCAGCGAATTTATCGACCAACTCGAGGCCAAACTTTGAACTTGAATTCCTCCCTAGGTCCGTGACTCTTCACGTCAAGTGTGTAACCACCGCGGAATCTATTAAAATAAATCCACTTGTATTCCCCTCTCTTTTATCGCGTGTACCTCTCGTCGTATCTTTCGCGTTCCCCTTTATATCGCTCGCGCGGCTAAATAAAGAGCGCGATTAAGATAATTGTGCTGTTTTCGGAAAAATTACAATAAATAGCTCGTCTTAACGAGGATAAAAACACGCGATTTTCGTCGGGAAAGAAAATATCCGGGGAAATGAGCAAGGGGGGAGGGAGGGGCAGGCAAACGGCGCCGCATTCCATGGCGTTTTCTTGTAGCGGTTTCCGTGTATACGGGACGCGTCCTGAGCCTCCTGACCGGCTACATTGTTCCTTCCTCATTAATGACTTTAATTAAGCGCACCGCTACGTGGGTACCGTCTCATCGCCGGCACGATATTCCCTTCCTCTCCCTTCCCTTACACCGACGATAGGAGTCCTTCAAGGATGGTATCCACCGAGGAACGTAGAACGTGGTGCACGCGATCGTCGCGTTCCGACGAAGCCGCATTCTTCCCCAATAACGTGATTCCGATCTTTGTTTACCTTTTACCTCACATTTACTCTATTATATCTTATTTTATATGGACAAACGCTCGGAAAATAAATGAGAAAGAGGACGGCATACGTTAAATGTCAATTCGACGTTTGATTCGTTAGTTTTCATTATTAGACTTGCAGATAAATATGTATAATAACCGGATGTCTCAGAAAATAAAAAGAATGCTAAACATTGTTACGAAATTAATTCTTATTTAGCGATGAGAGTTATTTCATCGTTATAGATAGAGCCTTGTCCTTTCAAACTTATTGCAATAAGGTATGTAGAAAACAGTTAAAAATGATTATTATAATAAGTATAAATTTAATTTTACGCGGAATTCTTCTTTTAATTTATCTATTTTCTCTTTTACTTTTCTATTTTCCTTTCTAATTTACCTATTTTCTTCGTCCAGTATTCGAACCTGTTCATACGCTTTACGAATAGACTATTCTTAGCTCGCTTGACTAGCGTCAATGATCGAGCTTTGGATCAAAGCTCTAATAAAGAGTCTGATAAAGAGTGGAGCGAAATATATCTTGCGTATCTCGCGGAACCAGTCCAGTCCCACGCTAAAAGAAAGAAGACAAAAGTGCTCGCTGCAGCTATCGAAAGCTCATTTCGTTCATTTCTCTTTCTACATCTCTCTTACGCGATCTCTATTTTTCCGTCGTGACAACACGCATGGATGTTATTTAGAAATAGGAGATAAGAGGGAAATCCAAACGTTGACACACCGAGAAAGGCTTCGATTGTCATTGTGCGCATGAGATGTAAGTAAATGGAACTTGAGTAAATTGAAAAAGAGTTGTACGATTATATAAGCTCTTTTGTGTAGGTATATGTCGCAGAGATTTCGTGTAATTCGTATTTTTGCAAAAGAATCCACAAAAAACCGGGATATTGTGGAATAAATAAAAATTACACAATCTTACTAGTGATATTGCAAAATCCTGAGTTCTTTCAGTGAAATTGTGAGTTGAAATTTTTATTATAATTTAGGTATATTTATAAATTATATTTATATTTGTATTCATATTTACATTAATAATTTTTATTTATTCCATAATATATCCCAGTTTTTTGTAGATTCCCTAGAAATTTTGTAAAAAAAAGAATTACACGAAATTTCTGCGACATATACACAATGAAAAGTTATTTAATTAAGGAGTCATTCATGTGAAACGTCATGTGTACCCTATGCATCAAGCGTATTTAAACGCCCTCGTATTTACATGGGACTGGTAAAGTGTTTTCGTCCTGTTACTGATTGGGCAAATTTCGCTCTCTACGCACGCACGCACGCACGCACGCACGCACGCAATGCACGCGCTGTGCGTCGTCGTCGTCGCACAGCCACCGCGGCATCGTAAATGATAACGAACGCGGGTAATTGTGTGCGAAGACTTTGGAATGGCAGCGTGTGTCGCCACCGACCAGTAAATAAAGGATTATTGCTGGGGAGCAATTGAGAAAGCGCGAATGAGTGAAAGAAGAAGTACGGGGGAGAACGAGAAAAATAATCGGCCGGGCTGCGCCCGATTACCCGTGACGAGACGCGCGGTCGCGTAGCTGGATCGTTATCTTTCTTTTCCTTTCCTCTCTTTTCTTCCCCCTTCCTTTTCCTCCCTTTTCTGCCTTTCTCCGCACTCGCAAACCCGAGATATGCGACTTGCAGCTTGCTTGTAATTTCACCATAGCGCGTTACACGTGGAGATTGTCAGTCGTTTCGCGAAAGATAACTGTGACGTAATAATTTCCCCTTTGATTTCAGAACGAGCGAGTCGGATCGCCAACGACGATCGCGATGGACCAATTCGGGATTGAACCGCGCGCGCGGAGAATCAAATCAGCTTCCTTCGCGAGGAGAGATCGGCGAGCCGCATAACCGTACGGGCGATCTCGTTGTTTTATCGTTTTATGTCTAGCTCCGTTTCTGTTCTAACGCTAGGCCTGTCAATTAAATGAACGAGAGGATGAATAATGCCGTGTGCGCGCCGCGCGCCTCGTTAATGATACAGTTACGGGCTATTATCCACTTTTGCGAGAGCGCTACTCAATCATAAACTTTATTGCTGAACGTTACTCGGCACTTTTTCCCTACGTGTGGACGGAATTGTATCTCGAGCAGGCCACCGTGCGCGCACACAGGACGGATTAATTATATTCTCGTCTCGCCCGTAACACGCTGCACTTACGTAGCACGTATCATTTCGATTTTATCTACATTTCAATCTCGATTTTCCGCTTCTAACGGTTTAATGTCCATTTTTACCGATGCAGATTAATTTTAATATCGGTTCAACTTACTTTTTACCCTTTTCTAATTCTTGGAACTAGAAAAAGATAAAAGTAAGTTAAATCGAGATTAAAGTTAATCTACATTGGTAGAAATGGACATAAGAGGTTTAAGAGGTATAACGATCGGTCATCTTTGAAAATACAAAATTATAATCTCAATTATAATCTCATCTCGCCGTGGAAAAGTTGCACAGGTAGCGTGTGGAAAATTTTATGACTTACGTTCTTCCTACGTTCCATCGGCCGCGGATATCGGCGAACGATTCGAGGAAATGTTTACCGAAAGTGGAAATGACGAGTCTTCCTGCCCCGTTCGCGGAAGAAATGCCAGAAGAAATGTAAATTCCAGACGGCGCGCTCGCGGCGTAAGTAATAGTAACGAGGAATATTATCTCATTATAGTTGACCTATTTGTCGGGCATACGATTATTTGCTTTCGTTCGATAACCCACTGATAAGTGCCCTTCCATACATACTTTATTTCGTTCGCACCGCGATTCCGGAATAGCGCAATAACGGACTCGAGCGCGAAATTAATCCACTCGGGGTCTCGGAATTATCGTCAAGTCAAGATATAGAAGTCGCGTCATTCGTTCAAACTTCTTTCGTCGACGCGCAAATGTTACCATTATTTTAGCTTCTTCGTAGTAACGAGGAATAATTCTCGCTAATCATATCTAGCACTAATTAAGCATATTCTACTCGTTCTCACAGACCTACGATTCTCGTTTTATCTAACAATAGAGAAAGGGGGAGATAAACTGTGTCCTTCCTATCTTCCGCGAGAGATGAGTTCAGAGCATTGAAAAAATAAGTAGATACATACAGCGCAAGAGTGATGTCGATCCCGTGATTATGCAAATCGCATCTCGCCGTTTCCGTATAACGCGGTATAACACGTTCCCGATTACGCGATATATCCATTTGCAGCTTAGGAAATTGCGGTTCCCGTTCCTCGCGATTACGACGCGCATTCACGGTACGGTTCATCCCCTTCGGATGGCCGTAATTGCCATAATCGTCGCGCGCGGACATCAAGCAAATTATCGCCGCGTATCAGTGGCACTTAACATTTCGCAAATAAAATGATTGACCGCCGTCTCGATCTTGCTGCCGACTGTCTGTCGCAATTAAGCGAAGGGCTCTCCCCGGAAAAGAAGCGTCTCGAGCGCGCTGATGTGTATAGAGAGTGCGCTGAGAGGTAATCGACCGCGACCGGCAGGAAGTAACGCGAGTAAAGTCGACAAATAAATCAGAAAAAAAACGCTATTTTTGGTCAGGATTGGATCTTGGTTGCCTCATTATCAATAATATTTACAATTCTTCGCCTTAGTAAACCACGCACCATTGCTTTTACGATCTTAATAAAACGCAGTCTCAACCAAAGCTAACACAGTGCAATGACATAATTAAATTGCAGTGATCAATTTAATCACTCTAATAACACAAATCTTTAGAATATTAGAGATATACGATATGGAAAATACGGGATATATACATAGAAAAAAAAAGAAAGTATCAAATCAAATATATAACTTATATACTTGTATACCTATACACAATAATCTATAATTTTCTTATAAGAATTTAAACTTACTTCAACTTTTTTTTTCTTGATTAAACTGTATGTATAAATGACTTTCAAGTCAAGAGTTTTCTTCATTTAACACAATATAATCCCATTTCAAGATTATATATAGATTGTCGTGTATATACGAGCATATAAGTGTTTGATTTGACACTTCTTTTCTCTGTGTATAGAAGTCAACAAAGTTTCCAAGATTTGAAGATTTCAATCGACATTTCTCTCGGAGGTCGCGCGAAGGTAGACTCCGAGCACTGCAGGAAGATTGAAGGCAGGTTGGGCGAGAACGTGCAACGCGTTGTTATAGCTATCGCACCGAGATATACGCTCGCGTGAGAGAGGATACGTATTGCCGCGATAACAAGAAAAGATTGTCAGGCGGTGCGGACAGTGTGTGCCCGGTTTACAAACAGGGGGAGCCGTATCTAACACCTTGCTTTACAATAACAGGGCTTTTGTTATTCGGACATACGTATTGCGTGCCCGCCAAACCGGCACAGAAAAAGCTTATACACGTATTTTACCCCGCGTCCTCTGTGACTTCCTCGACAAACGGTGATCTTATACTTTTTACATCTCCTGTGTCTGACGAGGCTTCGAGAGAATTAATATATTAATTTGGCACTTGCCACTTGTCTTTATATGTACTTTATCAAATTGATTGTCTGGAGAGTTTTATCCTCGTTTTTGTATCAATATATTTGGTCGTGAGAAGAGAGCGATGCGTTCTCCATATTGTGTTAGACAATCAGCTGTGCTTTCTTAGGCAAAATAATAACCACTGTCGACTTTAATAACAGATCACTTCGTAAGCAAGTTCTCGCGATATCCTGCGAATTTCTTTTTCGATTAAAGACCGAGGACCGAAAATCGCCGTAATTTCGACGAGCTCCGATTCCGATTTCGGCGCCCGCGTGTAATGGAAAGAATGTGTGCCTTACCTCAAGTCAGCTGTCAACTGTCAGCGTCACTGTCCCGTTGTTACGCGGGTAAACATAGGAACGTTGTTTACCCGCGCCGTTCTCGGAACGCAAACTCGTCGAAATTACAGCGGCTTCTGGAGAACCCGTATCTCTCTCTCTCTCTCTTGCTCCGATTTCTGCACAGGATGGATCCTCGACTTGAACGACAACGCGAGAAGATTCACGCGAGAGCACTTCCGCGATTTTTTCGGGATCTCCGGGACCACCGCACCTCCTATCGCTGCAAATCGGGCGGAAATCGAAATTCGCGCGACGCGCAATTCCGCGCGGATTGTCACCGTGATTGCCGTTAATTACCATGGCGCGTGGAGCTCCGGCGCGACGAAAACTCGCCCTCGCGCGCTCGCCTGGACCCTCGGGTACCGCGCGGGCGCGCCGTCCGCAGTAACGCGATCAGCAAATCGCACGCATGTCCACGCGTCGTCGTCGTCCCGCTCACGCATGTGCGTGCGTGCGTGCACGCGTGTGTACGTGTGTGTGTACGAGTATGTGTCGCGCACCAGTCTCTCCCCCGGACGCGGCGCGACTTATCCGCGCCGAATTCTTCTCACTCTCTGTGTCTGGTCTGGCCTGGCCTGGTCTGGTCTGGTCTACTTGCGCCGATCATACGCGCGCGATCGGCGCGGCGAGGCGAGCGCGCGCGCATTGCCTCTCTCACGGCTAACGCGCCGCGGCGGACCCGGAAATCCGCGGTACACCTCGCGTGCTCGTGCCACAGGTGGTAGTAGCGGCCGATGCTCGTTCCCCGATGGATACATATAAAAACAGATAGCCACGAGCGCACGGGCACATACCCGGTCGTCTTATAGTGTGTCTCGTAAAAAGCGGGATCGCGCCGCGGCCAGGAACGCGTTCTTCCTCGCCGATCGATCGATCGATCGATCGATCGATCTATCCACTTGCGCTCTTCTCCTTCTTCCGAAGTTCTCTATCGGAGAGCTAATTGTCAGCTATCGCGTTTCTAACGCGTTCTTTTAATATTTTCAACGTTCCCTGTGTTTTGATTTAATTTTTCTCTTCTAATCGAGGAAATCAGGATTCTTTAATGCATACCACATTGATGCAACTGGATTTAATATCAAAATTTAAACGGTTTAAATGAAAAACGCGCGTGTATTAAAATTTAGATTGACTTGACTAAAATTATTATACCATTTTAGTATAATTGATTTTTCTACATTATTATTCGGTTCAAGTGCAGTTGATTTTTCCATACTACGTAAAGAAGTATAAAAAAATTTGAATTATAATCTTATCTAGAGATTGTATTTTAATTGACTACAAAAAATTTTATTAAAGAATGAGACAAAATGTGTAATATTAATTAAAAGAGCTATCGAAATAATAATTATGGCCATTTAAAAATGATCGTCAGACACAGTTTCGCACTTTCTATAATGACAAATTTAGCTTTATGATCTTAAAATGCGAACTTCACATAGAGCAACAGACATATTAAATGTCCACACTTAGCATTTAAATGTAGGACTATAAATACGACATATTATTCTAATGCTGTTCCCGCATTTGCGCTAGAAAATCATTGAACCGATAAACATAAACATGTTCATTAATCACACACATGCAAAGTTTCTCGAATTAAACGTCTTGCTTGGCAAGTGTTAAATAGCTGATACAATGTTATTGATATAAATCTAACTCTATAATAACCGCCTGGCAATGCGAGTTATTAGATCGAGCCTTTTTAAATCGGGCTTCCTCAGACATATAAACTTAAAGGAGCGAATAAAAATATAATTGCGTGTCGAGAGTGCGAGAAAGAGAGAGAGAGAATGTAAAAATTCTCGCATGAGTAATCTTAACAAAGTACCTATATGTGATTTTTATTTCAACCTTTATAGAATTAAAGTTTACAATAATTCTCCAAAAAATCACAACTGTTCCCGACAATTTTGATGGAAGAATAAGGTGTTAATAGGTAGTAAAAAAATATGTTGGAAATAACTTACGGGCCTCAAGCGCATTATCATAGCGCCGTTGTCAAGGTCGACTCTGTCAGCAACTCTCTGTCAGCTCCGATGTTAAACGTACGATATCGCACGCGAATTTCCGTGGAAATGGACGAATCAGGGAAATTCAGAAACCGAGAACGAGAGAATTAAGCGGTCGCCGATCCGTCCGCTCATGCAGACTGCCGCGACAACGATGACGACAGTGAACCGTATTGTGTACCAACTCGTTGGACAGCCACGGCGGCACTGATCCCAAAAAGTTCCTCGGGAACCCTCGCGTTTTCCAAAAACTCCGAAAGCGTGACAGGGTTGGAGGAGGAAGAGGTCTGGCGGTTATGGAGGTGGAGGTCTATAGAAACGGAGGTGGAAGAAGAGCGAGTGAAGGATGAGGAGAAGAAGGAGGACAGAGGGAGACTGAAGAAGAAGGAAGAGGGAAGAGAGAGGGTTCTCGGTGGGACGCACGTGGGAGGGAGAGGGGAACAAGCCCGCGACCCGGACCCCCGGACGTAGAAGTGAGAAGAGTAGCGCGAGCACGAGACGAAGGAGGAAGGGTACGGAGGCCCGGGAAGGAAGAGATGCCGCTAGGAGTGAGAAGAGAAAAGAGGGAGACGCGAAGATGTGCAGGGGGAGAGATGCGGGCCGGTGTCCGACGAATGGGGCTTCAATCGCGGTTAATTGCCGCATTGTTCGGCGGATCGATCGGATTTATGAATGGTGGCGGGCCGAAAGGGCGGACGACGCGCGCGAGGTTCACGGTAAACGGGGTGAGACGGAGGAGACGGAGCCCCGCTTCTTCATCTCTCTCGCTTCTTCGTTCTGTCCCCTCGCGGGTTGCCGGGGCCGGGGCCCGCCCGCGCCGGTCCATCTCCGTCTCGCGACGTCTCCGGAGACAGACTCTCTTATCTCCTTGTCCTCTCTGTTTAAATGCCCCGTCGGTCCCGCGACCGCAGCCACGACATGGTTGGCCGTCGCCGATGGTGGGGCCCCATGGGATCCAGTGGGAACCCGTGTGCGCGCAGTGGGGGTTCCGGTTGACGGACGGCACGGAACGGGTCGCAGATGGCGTTGGAACGTTCCCCGCCGAGGAGGATGCGAGTCGCTCCTGATCCCGGGGAGACTGATATCTCGGTATCCCACCGCCGCTATACGGGATGCCGCAACTATATCCTCACCTTTGCCGTTTCTTATGTCCTCTCGTCTTTTTCTCGGACAAAAATAGCCATCGGGTCACCGCGTGTACATCCGCCTTCGGGTTTTGCCATTTAAATTTTCCTGCACCGGTTAAACTCTTCCGTCATCTCTCCTGCTGTCCTTCATCCTCGAATTCTAGCTATTTCTATATCTTTTCGTGTACCGTGGTGTTCTCACTGCTGAGAAAGAAATTTTAGAAGCTGACCCTCTAACATATCTTTTTCGTTCCGAGATCAAAGGGTTAATTACGAAGAAATAACAAGCGGAAACGCGCAAAAATTCTGGTAGGGTCGAGAAGCTATCGCTGGTACAACGTATATTGTTGACCCCTGCATGTAATCAATTATCTGAGGGTATGCCGATTAGATAAATTGCTCGTGCGATTCATGAATAGAGAGATAGCGTAATAGAAAGCGAAGCGGAACAAAGAAAACTCTAGATCTACCGAGGACATAAATGAGGTTCTCGATTTTTATAGTGGTCTTATTCACCAGATTCTTATCTAGGATCTTCCTCTCTCTCTTAACGTTTCACTTAATCGAAATCTGCGCGGGACCAGATGGTCCAGGTCAGCTTCTTCAAGAGGCGTCACAAATATGTATTTCATACGAAGCCTAGGATATAGATTATAGGCCTGAACATCTTGCACACAGTTCGTCTTTCCTGTTTTTCTTTTCACGTTGAAGAGAAAAGATGAACTGTGCAAGAGGTTCAGCTAAATAGAACAGACTTCATATCCTTAAGATGGAAGCGTTTACAGATTTGCAGATAATCCACGAATTGATTTGTTGGCCATGAAGTATCAACCGTTCCGCGAGAAGCGCGAGAATTATCTCTCTCAAGTTACAAGTAATCGGAGAACACCTGCACACGCGTGCTTGAGTGAGAAATCACGGACGCGCGAGACGGCCGGCATCTAATTTGCGCATCCAAATCGCAATCTCGTCGTCTCGCGGTGAATTTGCGCGGTCATGCGTGAAACGGCCGTCAACCGGATCGAACAACCGGCGGTCGTCCCCACGAAGGGCGTAAACAACTCCGACTAAGGGGGACTAAACGAGATCGGAAAAGATCTGGGTAAGACCTGAAAACCGGAGCGAGAGATTAGAGGAAACTGTCTTCTAGTCGCCGAGCAGAAAATAGACCTGCAGCGGCTTATCTAGATGTTCTAAAAACTGGAAGTGACCGGCGAATAAATCCAGTAATTCGGGAAGGAAAGGATACGTGTGATCGGGTGACCGCGGGTGTAAAAGCCTAAGACGGGAACCTCCGCATCCTTCGGCCAGTCGCAAAATGAATTTTATAATCAGCGGATTAATATTCATAGCGTAATTAACGTCGAACGGAATATAAAAGTATACGGACGATAAGGGAAGCTTGTCCGACAAATACGTCGAAACCGGTAATTTTGATCCCTATATCCTTTCGCTCCCCGGACACCCGAGCGCTCTTATTGGGAAGTGTAATTATTTCTACCGATTCTCGAGAATCTATGGGCTATTTCGGCAGTCGTAAAGACGATCGGCTTTAAGACGACGTCTTTCCATTTAAGGGTTAAATATTTGTCCGTCGTCTCGCAATGGTGCGAGACCGCTGTCCGGAGTGGAACGGACGGCCCGGCCGCATAGAACGGGCTAGACCGGGTCAGGGGGAAATGATGTAGCTCTATCGCATACATAAGAGGGCGTGAACACGTGGAATGAGACGTCGATAGGAACTCGTTTCTATTCGAACGGAGTAAAACGAAATAAAAGCGAGTGTCGAGACGGCATAGGCCAAGCCGCGGAAGATACGGTGTGATATACAAGGAAGTTTGTATATACGCACGAAAAAAATACCATATAGAGCCGCTGGATACAAAGGTCCATCGCGTTCCAATATGACGTAAAAGCCAAAAGCCTTTCTTCCAATCGCGTCTTTTATTTCCTTAAAAATATCTTCGGAGACATCGAATTTTAATACTTTCTTTTCGTGAATTATTTCTTCTTTGAAACACACACGCACAGCTCCGTTTTAATATTACGCGCTAACTGTAACATGTAGTCGACTTATTATCGAATGCGCTTTGGACGCGTAATTGTCAAACGTTTAAATATCGATCGTCATAGACACCCTTATTTCTACGGCCGTTTGCGAATCGACGAGATCGAAGTTTATATCTTTACACCATATTCGGCACCAAATCCTAGAGTCCGAGTCTAAATAATAACGACTAGCATGCATTGGCTTTAATCTCGAAGCGTGAAACGCGCGTCGGTCGTGTTTCTCCGATTGCGTATGTCTGGCCGGAGCTAAGTTTCTATAAGTAGGTACAAAAATGCGCCGCAGAACGCAAAATAACCAGCGATATTAATAAGCGACACAATCGTTTTCTACGATCTAGCGTGACCTCCTTTTTAAACGTCGATTCGACCCAACCGACCAGGGAAGTTTTGCAATTGCGGATTTAATTAACCCCCTGCCTTCCCGTTAATGCCCCTTTTTTTCAATCGTCTCGTTGTCCGCTAAATGTTAACTGGTGAATTTCTTTTTGAGACTCATGATAAGTGATTCTGATGGTCCTAAGACTTACAATTTAGTCGAGAATCGAATGCGCGTTCAAAAAAACGAACGATGCGTGCAAAAATTCTTTCTCAACGCGAATGCTAATTTATGAGCGCCGTACCGTTAACTTGCGCAATTAATGAGGCTGTTGGAAAAAGGACGCATCTATATCGCACCATGCGTCTCAAAAACCTGTACAATAAGTTGGGTAAATTTTTACAGACTTGTAAGCTTTAACGAGCACTCTGGTATTTTTAGCTCTAAGCGTGCCTAAGGACAGGGGAATCCCTTAGGGAGTAGATGAAGAAAGATGAAGAAGTATCGGATGTTCTCCATGGATCGACCGGTTCTAACGTGACAGCTGTAGCTGAGAACATTCTGTTATGAATTACAGTTTGCGAGACTAATGAGACAATGCGTGTCTTGCTTTAACATATAAATTGTGATTAGGAGAAAAATACAGCGTATTCTGTATTATTCTCCTAATAAATGTAGGATAACTCTAAATTTTTTTGTCATTCTTGAGAGAAAAATCAGCTCGAATTAATGGCGCCGAAGTTTACAGAAACGTCCAACATTAAATACCTAATAATGTGTCGTTATAAAATAACCATCATTTTGTGGATAAATATAAATACGTAAAATAAAGCTTCTTCTCATACAAAGTGGCTGCTTCAAATTACAAGCTAGTTTTATTCTCATTTGGAGCCTTCAATTAACGATTATTTTAATACGTATGCAATTACGCGATGTAATTACAATAATTGAGCGTTAAATTTAAATATCAATTAAATTACGCGATGTAATTACAATAATTTAGCGTTAAATTTAAATATCAATTAAATATTCTGTAATTATTGACGATGAAATTGAAATAATTGAAATTATCACAGTTTTTTCCGTTACTGCATGCGGCAGCCGCGAGAAGACGCTCTGTAGGTCTAGCACACCCTATATACGCGCAAACATCTGTTCCTACGGCGCGAAATAATCGCACGCATAAATAAACCACGACAGGGGCCAGGCGTGCGTGTCTCACGTGAAGCGGCGAAAACGTGACTTCGCCGTTCACAATTCGGCGTCCCGAAAAAGTCGCGGTGAAGCGAAGAACTCTCCCCGCGAGAATCTCCCGTGTGACACGCGATATTCTGCAGACGTTTCATGGGGATATCAAAAACCGTCGTAAAAATATCATTCGCGATATCCCGACAGCGGGCTGACGCGATTTCACGAGTATTTTAAATAATAGTGATCGAGGGAGGACATTCCACAAAATTGTTAAAGACACATTTACCGAATATTCTTTTTCTCAAAATTATATGCCGCCGCGTAGGACATGGGACGTCTGTGATGTCTGTCTGAAAAGGCGGGCTGTTGCGAGGGCTGTTGCTTAAAAAAAAACTGGTTTTTGAAGTTGCCCGTGTGTTGCTTCACCGCGTCTAATTATCACGTTCGGTTTTGAGTCCTACAGGGCCAGAGGAAACCTATTTCTTTTATGAAAGACGACGTAGGTTCGGGATTTGCCGGACAAGCAGCGTGTGAAAGAGAGATAGAAAGCCGCGACCAAGAGCGGTTGATTTATTTCTTAAAGACGATCGCGCAACTAATCGGACCAAAATCTGAATTTGACCTTTGTTCGGCCTTCTGCTCTGTCACAAATCACATTTAATTTCTTGTACCATGTTGCTTGGAATTTTAATTACTCGTCTGTAAGCGTTTGAGTGTGGCAACGCATTTTTCTATCGTCACATTTTCGAAAAAAAAAGCAAACAAGATTACCTGACATTTCATATTTGACATTAAAAAAGAGTAATCTTAAACACATATGGCAAATAAATTTTTAAAATTTTAAGAATTTTTTTATTACATATCTGTACCTATAAGAGAGGTAAAGATTCGTATCTCCAGTTTTCATCAAAACGGAATTAATACATTTTTCAATATACCAGGAACTTAAATTGTAAAATGGTAAAGAAAGTCTTATGTCTATTATTACTAGTTCCTAAGATACAATGTTTGGGAAAAGTTGTATTGGAAATTTTTTTAGTACCTTAATTTTGGTCAGGTACAGTTGTCTATTAACAATGTCAGTTAAATTAATTTATTAAAAATTCAATAAAGCAAGAGTTGCTACTTTTACTTTATATCTAAAACAAAATATACCCTTTCCCTTGTTTTCTCTAAATTCTAAATAATAATGGATATACGATTCTTTATCTTTAAGACACAGATATAGATTATCTATATCTCTTTATTTCTCAAGCATAAACATGGAATATATCTAAAAATAGAATTTATCAAACGGAGAGCCAAGATTCAAAAAATAACAAGCGATTAAAATATCTCGTAATCGCGGTTTAATGAAGTTTTTGCCCTCGGTCTTCGAATAAAAAATAAGCATGTATAAGATGAAGAAACAGTGGAGAATAAATGAATAAAAAATGAAGTATAAGATGGAAAACGCTAGAGAATACATGAATAAAAATAAAATATATGAAAACGAATGAAAGATAGAAGATATAAAATGTATTTCTTTTTAGTCCCGTATGTAAAGAGATTTATCTGCTAATAAATATCTGCTGGCGTGCGCGAGTCGAGTGTGGGACGCTATATCGATATCTTGCCGAATACGCGGGGTCAACAGTTCTTTGAGGAGTCCTCAGGTATGTCGACGCGAAGGTATGCCGCGTGCGATGTACTCGGAACTTCATAAATCACTTGCGGTTTTTGTGAAAAGAGAAAAAAAAAGCAAGAGGAAAGAAAGGAGGAGATTCAACTTTTCGATTAATAGTCCGGTTCCCATCCACCGAGCGGTAAATCCACGCACACAATTCGCGTACGCGAAGCGCAAGGAGGGAAGCAGGGAACGGACACAGGTGTACGCGCGTTCACGTGTATATGCTGCGCCGCGCCGCGCCAAAGAGACCTGGCCGACCAACCAGGAAGCGATCACGCACAACTGTTCACTCGCCGGAATTCTGTCGGATGCGATTACACGGCGCGATGGTTCGTTTTAAAAATGGGAATCCTGTGAGAGGATTCCTCTCTCCGTTTCCCCTCCCCCCTTCCCATCCTCTTTCTCTTCTTCCTCTCTTCGCGGATCGTCTGACCGCCGGCGTTATTAAAGCTGGAATTCGCCCGAGGTTCCTCCCGTTGCGGGACCGTGCCTTATTTTTCCAGATTTAACTACCTATACGCAACACGCGTGTAATATTTATTATTCGGTGTGTAACGTGCCTAACACACGTACACGTCACGTTACGAAAGGAAGAGAACGCGTAACGGACCTTTCACAATTACGTACAAACGCGATTGTTTTATTGCGCGAGCTACAACAAAAGAATATTTTGGGAATTACATTACGGGAGAGTTCACTTCTGTTAAGAATCTCGTTTTTACTCGTGATACTTATATAGCGTTGCTGAGAACGTAGGGCAGGAGCTCCGTGAAGATATCGACGTCGGGATCCAGGCATCGACCGAGGCCCTCGATCACCAGCATGCTGAGAATCACGCTGCTGAAGGATCCGTCCTGCTTGACTCGGTGACGGACCATCGCGGCGAATAATTCCGACACAACGGTACTCACGTTCACCTGCGGATACCCGGAACGACCGTGCGTGTGTAGTAATTATTTCTTTAAACAGGAAACGTTATACGCGGGAAGGCGTGTCGCGGCAGATCTCTTTCGACGGTCGATTTCTTCGCGATGGACTCCGATTTTTCCGGCGGTACGGTGCTAACGCCTATCTTTAGAATCGCGATAATTCGGCGATTATCCATTATCGGCGTTACGATACCGGTATTAAAAACTGGTTCGTCCACCCCTAGCGCGTGTTAATATTCGCGATACGCCTTGTTATTGCGTGCCACAGGTATATATCGTTTTTCACGCGATTTCGTCTCTCGGAGGCCGATTCGCCGATTGATCCTGATTCAATCCGCATGATCTTATAGCATATCCGACAGCACCCGCTATATAATCATTTGCATTCATGTTGCGGCTATTATTATTATTATTATTCCGCGCTATCGATGATTCGACATAACTGAAACGTCGACAGTATACAAGTACCTCGTGCAATGTTCTACGCGCACGGTCGTTTAAGTAAAAATAAAAACGGGAGATCGATTCCGAGAAGCAATGCAAATCAACGCGGGCAAGTCTAAAAAATTAATAACAGCTCTGCAGTACAATTTCGATCGAGCGACGACGCGATAAATAAGGATCGCGAAAAACGATAGGCATTACGTCGCTTGAGCGATCTCTCGGACTTCGAAGGGAGTACCTGGTACTAACGTTAAACGGATTACAAAGGTGAGACTTGACGATGTTCTTCATCGAGCACTTGAATCCGTCAGGATCGGGGGTCATGTGCGAACTATGCTCCAGGATATATTGCGCCGCCATTTCGCCCTACGTCAGATTTTAATAAAAATTAAAACTTCAACCACTCGGTCGAGAAATGTAAAGACGTGCGGTGCGGTAAAAAATAATCACCGAAGTGAACCGAGGTGAACGAGATTGGTATGCGTGTAAAACATAAGGAAATAAAGAGCGACGAATATACGCGAGAGAAAGGATAAGTTTAAAAAGAGTGTGGCGAAGAACGCGATTACACTCAAGTTTGAATCGAATTGTCTTTCTCTATAACAGATCGAAATTTACGTTCGTATAAGTATAGTTTACTTGCTAGATTACTCTTATATATCGTAAATATTTTATCGTGTATTTTATAAGGGCAATCTTCTTGCCCTGGAGACTGGATACCGGAAAAGATGTGCTTCGATTAAAAATAGACATCTAGTCGATCTGGGCCCCCATTAAAATACCGGAGGAAAGCATGCTTCGGTTTCGGTAACGATGAAAAAAAAGGAAAAGAAAGAATTAAACGTGTTCCTCCGACTTAAGTTACCCCGTTAAGAAAGCTCGAGCGAGGAGCGCATGTCAAATAAAAAGTGAACGTTATCTTCCCGGGCTTACGTTTCCCATTAGCACCGAGTAAAAAACGTCTCGGAGATTTTGTCGGCAGCGATCATTCAAAGATACCACTAGACCGCAGTCCAGGATGATCAGGCGTGGGTCGTGCGCCACGTAATCGGGGGTAATGACCCGCCGAAAGGTGTTGAACAGGCTCGCCTTCGGGACGACCGCTTTTTCGACTAGAATGTTGCCCGGGTGCAGGTCACAATGAATGAAATTGTCTTTAAATATCTACGGTAAAACGGCGTTCACACATTATCGTTCTCGATCAAAAAATCTACACAAAAAAAAGAAGTGTTAAATCAACACTTATATATGCTCGTATACGCTGAATAATCTATAATCTTGGAAATAATATTGTATTGCGTTAAACGAAGAAAACTTGCTTGAATGAAGTTACTTATATAGTATCAAAAAAAAAAAGTTGAAATGTGGAAAGTTGAAATTCTTATAAGAAGATTATAGATTGTTGCGTACATATACGAGTATAGGTATAAGTTTTGATTTGACACTCTTTTTTTCTGTGTAATATAGGAGACGCTACGAGAAACCGATTAGTCTAGCTTCTATAAAGCTTTGCGATCAAATCTCGTTCGAATTTCAATATTGATCCTTTTTGGAATCGAAGAATTTTAACGCGCTTCGACAGATGTCAATAGCAAGTAGCAACAATAATAATTGGAAATTGCCCGAATTATATTAACCATTTTAAGAACCGTCGCGATTCCTATCCTGGCGAGTTTCCGCTGTAAAGCAGCGTCGTCGTGTTCGAGATAATCGGATATCGGTGAACCCTCGTGGAAACTCTCGACGAGTATCCCGCGACGGGTCAGGTGCGTGTAAGGATACGGGAACACGATGTCGTCCCTTTTTGCAAAATTTGCCGAAAATCTCGCGAGATTGGAGGCTTCCAGTCGCATGTCAACCTTCGCAAAAATTAATTGCACGATTTAGTTGAATGCGAGCTGCCATATTCTCGCTCACTGCTTTTAAACTATAGATTATATTCAGAGGTTGAATCCGGCACAATTGGAATGAGTTACTGTCTGGATTGTTTCTCGTTTTCGTGACAACGATTAAGGCGACTGTTTCTTATTGATTTCATCTCAGAAACTCATCATAGTTATGCCGGCTCCAACGAATCTCAATCCCAATCAAAGAAGCCCGACTCGGTTCGTTGTAACGAGATTTCTCTCGGATTACGCGCAGAGTGAATGTGAAGGTACTCGTGGGAAATTACTTGATCTTCCATTATGCGCGCGAATTCGTCGATGCAATCCGTGAGACTGAGCCAACGCAATTTCGGAATGAAGTACGTGGCGCACTTGGAAAGGCCGCGCATTATCGCGATGTCCTTTCTGCAGCAAATATATATAGTGTCCCACATTATTGCCGAGTCAATATTTTGTAGCAGATTTTCGGATTAATTAAATTTATGTTCAACAAAAACGTATAGGGGCCAACATGAAAAAGAGTTCCTGAACGTTCGGCAACGCATTCGGCGATTGAAAATAAGAGGTCTCTTGTGAGCAGATTCTGTGCTTCCTATTAAAGACTTATTGCTAGTTAGGAAGATACATAAGCTCGACATTTTCGTCGAAAGAAAAATTAAACGTTAGCATGGTAGTGACGAGACACCCGGTACTTGCAACGCGAGTATATACATCCGCGGTTCGTCACGCGGCTTTTATCGGCAACGCGATTCAACGTTGCTGGGAAAGACTACTATAAATTGTAAGAATTATCTGCGCGATATCTCAAAGAGGGTACTTGAGTTGGCCTTTGATTCCGGGATGCAACACTTTTACCGCTACGGTCTGCAATTTCCTGGCACGCGGACTGGTAGGCGCGAATTCATCACTTTCATCGAAAGTTCTGTCTGAAATAGTTGATACATATCGGTCTTGTCTCATTCGTCATCTATATTCTATAGCTATATTAGCTAGCTATATTAGCAAGTTGGTCCTGCCACTTTTAAGGGGACAACCAACCCATGACCCTCGAATTTTGCTAAATTTTTAATATGTTACAGTACATCCCATTCACTAATATAATTACTAATATTTACAAAACAAGTAATTTCCTTCGCCAGTAAATAAAATTCAAAACAGTCGTTTTTGTTCGACCCAACTGGCCAAATTGATATATTATCTCACATATATTTAATCTCACAAATACTAATATTTAATTAAATTACTAATATTGATACAGCACAAATTGAAAGTTCCAACATCGAAGATTAAAAAATTGTCATGTAATATATTTTTGTTAATTGTGATATATTTCTTTGTAATGTCATTATAATTCTATTTTTCTTGTTTATATTTATAATATATAATTATAGTACATAAATAAACTCTACTTTGTTATATAGAATTTTAAAACAATTACGCACACAAATTTAAACATTAATATTTTATGAACTATTGGCGCATTGGACAGAGTTGCTGTACCTTATATTCGTGAATAGAATGTACTGTAACATATTAAAAATTTAACAAAATTTAAGGGATCAAGGGTCAGTGTTGTCCTTTTGTTAGCTCAAATGAATTTAAGAGAGTGGATGTAATTACAAAATCATAGAGCAACGTTCATATTCTTTTTTCTCATTACTACATCAACGTAGTTTTTCTTTTATTCCTTTTCTGTGATTGATTATATTTTGATCGATGCTTTTCGATCGATTCTTCTAAATAACCTTTTTCTGGATTTTAATTATGGTTCGAAAAAAGCCACTTTTTTGCGCTTACTCGTAACTTTCAACAAAATTACAATTTTTGAAAACCGATCAATTGAATAATAATTTATTTATTTCTGAAGAGATTTTTTTCGCTAATGCGAGGTAATAAGATTTCATTTCAATCATTTCTACACGTCTGAATGTATCATTTTGAGATAGGAGTAAGCAAAATGTTAACAGTGTGCTAAGAAATAAAAAATTCGCAAATTTTTATAGTAATGGCATCTCGACAATATGTCGCGTTGTTCATTTTAGGCCTGCGATCGGCCTGATTTCTCTGCGCGTACTTATTTAACGCGGCTATGCAAATCCATCGGGACGAGCCCAAAAGTCTGCCGCGTGAACGACGAAGCGAAATGATAATGAAGGCGACCTTTCGCTAAATCGCGCCCACGCATTTTCTATCGCAACGATGCGATTTTACGCGCACGCAGAGAGGAGAAGTGAAAACGCTTTCTAGCTTACTTTCCACGAAACGCGACGTCCGAGAATCCCGCGTCGCACTCAGATCGATCCACGCTTTGTACACCTGTGCATCGACATTTTTGGGCGATGTAAAGCCGCGCGAATAACATTCATCTCGTCGCATCGGACTCTAAGTACATGTCCGATTCTTGTACGCTTAGTCGCACGCGAATGTATCCTCCAGCCGGGCCTATCCTCTCGGTTGCATACCTGGGCGCAGCATCCTGAGCCGATCGGTCCCTCGTCGTCGAATCTCACGAATAAGTCCCGCCAGGAGGGGCCGTATGTCTCCTCGAGCAGACGCTCCGTGTCCAGCCAAGGATGCGGCGTCGCGTTTCGTTGCAGCTGCGAGAGCGTGTCGCAGATGTCTCGCGGGAAAATGTCCCTCCGCGTAGATATCCACTGGCCGAACTTGACGAAAATCGGCCCGAGAAACTCGATACCTGATGTGGAAAAATGCAGCTCCTGTATTTAAATTGCCTTTTTGCGACGAGATTCTCTTTCTCGAGCGAAACTCTATACTGATCACCTCGTTCCAAAATAACGCGGAGATTTGTCTAAAATGAAAATCTTATAACGTCAACGATCGACGATTACATATTATATATGTATAACATTATTATACGCATAATGATTATAAATGATTTATTGTTAATGTGAGGTCCAGGATGCATAGTGTAGGTTTCTTCGTGAATGACGACATTATGACGGGCTCTGCTGATAGAATACCGAGCTCGACCAGACGCAGATGATGCCGCAAACTGCCGCTATAATGTTCTACTCGAATCTATTGGCAATCTGCTAGCACAAACTGCTAACGCAGTTTTGCTTACTGAAACTATATTATACCTTTTCGCAGGACGGTGGGAAAGGAACTCGTGTGGGTCAGACGCGTTATCAGGTACGCGGCGAGTAGGGTGGTGATAACCGAGGTTACAATCGCGATTCTCGCTAACACGAGTATCGTTTCTCGCGCGTCCGCGAGAAAGCCGTCCCTAAGCTCCTCTTCCTCCTCTTTCTCTTCATCGTCGAAAGGCCCCACCGTTTGCGGCTCGCGGATCTTCGCGCGGGGGTTACGGTAGAGCGCGGTCGAGGCGAGATTGCGGTTGGTCCACTGATTAGGATACTCGCCGGTGCAACGCGTCACCGCGTGAAAGCGACGTCCTCGAGGACGATAACGCGAACGCCATCGCGCGATATCGTCGCCGCGACGACGAAGACTCGCGAGAAACCGCGCGAGATTCGGGCGCAGCGACATCGCCACATTCGCTAATGTTCAATGATTCATTCTTTTCATTCATTATTTTCTATCGTCGTTCCAAGGTAGATGAGTTTACGTTTCGCGATCCGCGACGCCGTCTCCACGCGGGTCCATGTCGCAAATACGCGCGGAACTCGTTGGCCCTTCCGAGATAAATTTAAGATAAGCAACGCGCGCGTCGCGTCGTGCTGAAGTGCGCGCAGTATCGCGCGTTTTCGCGATTTTCATGGTTCTTCGTGGTTTTTTCATGACAAACAAAAAATATACATAAAATTTCCCATATTTCTGACAAAATATATAAATCTTCGATGATCCTCTCCATAGATTACTCATTATTTACATAGATGATATATTAAACATAGTTCACATTGCAATACACACAGATGTAGATTTCATAATCTACATATAGATTTATATAATTATTTTAATAATAATAATATATAATTATTTTAATAATATAATTATTTTATGCGTAAACGCACAACTCTGGTCACAAGAAATACGGGAGATCAGAAAAATATTTACCTGCATAAACGCAGGTAAGCATTGGGAGTGTAATCAGCGTAAAAATTCCAATATAGAATTCTAACAATATATTTCTAGGATAATTATATATATTCTAAAATTATTAACTTGGCATCGAGAGCTCACGCTATACTGTGTCGCTTGATACCAATATGTCAGATGAAAATTAGTGCACTCGTCGGTATTTCGCGCAAAACATGCGAGGATGTAAATCTCTTTAAAATCTCTTTTAAAAAAATTAACGAAACGTAGCAAAGCGTAGAAAACTGCGATTTGAAAAATTCCGGAGCAAAATCATCGCGATTGATGGTCGAAGCGAATAATCGAAGTTATCTCGCGAAGAAGCGACCGCAACTTTTCTTGATGACGGTAATGTCGCGCCGTTCAAGACCTCGAGCTCGCGCGGTGGTAAAAACAGAGAGAAGCCTGAGAGCGGTCATATGGGCGCGATTTTATAGCTGTAACTTTATTTTGAAGCGCCTCTATGTCCACGTCCATAAAATGTGAACATTGAACTACGTGATCAATGTTTATGAATCCCGTAGGTAATGTCCACGATCGGGGATCAGATGCATTATAAATAAGCAGCTTCTACACGTGTATTACCGTGTCCCACATCCGTACTCCGTTTTATGCACGAGTTGCAAAATATATGACCCTCCTCGCACGTGGAGCACTTTGATGGCATACATTCATTCTCGAAACAACACTGACATTCGAGCAGTTCACCTTTTGTCTGAACGAAAGAAATTAATAAAGATAACGATCTATCTAGAAAAAAAAATAGTTTTGATTTCTATTTTAGAACATTTCGTACTTTAAGCTCATTGAATTCTTGCTCTTCTCTTGTTTTCATTCCATCCAAATATTTTCTCAGTTCTGCTTTATGTTGTATAAAAGCACATTCTTGAAGGAACGGAATATCTTTTGTTAAAACCATATATCTTGTTACCTTGTCGTTTAGTTTTCATATCGGGGTGGAACGCTTCCAGGGCCTTCGCAGTTAAACTTAAATTATTTCTATATTTACCGTATATCTTTCACCAATGTATTTACCTGTAGAAAGTATATTTAAATATCTGCACTGGCAACAACGTTCCATTTCTATGGCGTTTTACGAGCAAGCATAATCTTTTCTAGTTCATACCTAACTCATACTTAACTATATTTAGCTTCTTCAAGAACAGCTCTTTTCCATTACGCGCATGTATATTAATAATATAAAAAGTATAATATATACACGTATGTTTAAAGTAATAAATTATTCTTTAATATATTATGTAAATCTATATAGGATTATTATTTCTTATCTATTAATTTCGATTGTTTTTTTATTACTTTATATTTTGTTATTTATTATCTATGTATTTATCTATTTATTTGCAAAAATATGTATCAACTCAATTTTTTGTGTATCGTGTTGATACATATTTTTTCAAAATATGTATCAACACGAAAATATTATTGTTAGAATTATAACTGAAGTCCTTTTAAAACACATCTTGTATATATTTAACTCATATCTTATTTGCTCTTTCTCTTTCTTTTACTTGTCCTTCCTCCAGTTTCTTCCGAGAATATAATTGTAAAATAATTTTGAAGTTTAGAGTGAACAATTTTATTAATACTCTAAAACCTTTTTTTAATGTGTTAGAAATACATATATTCAAAATATAGGTACACTATTATTTATATACACGCGTACACACGCATAATATGATTTATGACATTTTGAACTCTAAATTCATTTGAGGCAACAACATATAATTAAAAATTACTCTGTACATTTTACTAAAATATTCCTAGCCTTAAAAAAATATTCTAGCCGCTCCTTAAAACTCAAGATTATTATATATTTTTTTTAAATTTTATTTTTTAAATACCTCTTCTAAGCTAAATAGAACACCGCCAATCGGGGCTCCAAAAGCGACAGAAACTCCTGCCGCGGCCGCGGCAGATAAAATTTCTCTCTTCTTTGCTTCATTCCTACCATACTTCGGAAATAGATAAGAAAATATATTTCCTATACAGCATGCAATGTGTACCATGGGACCTTCCTTTCCCAAACTTAAACCCGCCGATACGGAAAGAATCAGATCTACTAACTTAATAATCAGTGTCCATTTACCGAGATATCCGCGGATAATAAAACCACTCAAAATTGTTTTTATCTGAAAAAAAAGAAATACATATATATATAAAGATGTAAATGAACATTTAATGTAAAAATCACAAAATAAATACATTAATTTACTAAATTATATACTTATTATACTATATTATTAGATTATGTATTTATAATATTTCTGAAAAAGAAAAACTCGATAAACTTACTTCAGGTATTCCAAACCACAAGCGTAGGGAGCACACATTCGCACTAGAGATGCAGAAAGTGCTGCAAACAGAAGGGCCCATGCTGTATAAAATAAATATGATATCGTATAAGGCACTCTCTTTTGACTGACCAAATACTTGGGGCCATGTCCTCCACTACAAAAAAAAACATTATATCTATTAAATTAATTAGAAAAAAATTTAATTAACAGCATGTAGCTTTGGAAATTGTAATAAAGTGACTGAAATTGAAGAGTCGTATATTTACCTGTGAACAGTTTCCACCATCGAACGTAGTCTCGTTATAGCTCCAACAACATTGCTCTTTATATTTAGCCAGAAAGCTTGTGGACAGATACCGAATTTGAAATCTGTCATCCAGGAAGCGCAAATATCTATAACATCAACCGCCACTCCCGTAAAAAGCCCAACTAGTACAGCCATCCCGACCATGCGTCGTGAGCTCCTTTTATCAAACCCCAGATAGAATCGTGCTTCTTCTTCACGATATAACGGTGTCGCATTCGATCCCGTTGTCAATCGATAGTATGAAAATCATCATACTGCCCGATGCCAGGTATGTCATCAGAGTCAACTGAAACTACAATATATTAAAATAAATTTACAAAATTTTACATAACAATAAAATATTTTTTTAAATGCTTGACACTGAGAACTGTACTTTTTAATATAATTATTGCTGTATATATGCAAAAAAGTTTAATGATTACATAAATAGTATAGCTCAGAATATTGTGTATATGTCATAGAGATTAACAAATAATTAATCTCTAATAATTTACATCTAGCTTTGTAAAATGTCTTTTACACTTCTTTATAATGTTTGCTAAAAATAAATAAAAGCACTACGTAATATCATTCGGAATCAAACGGTGCATGTGCGAAATCGATCAAAACAACTTAAACTTACTATGGGAAGATGCATCATCGATGCGGGACGCAATCTGATAACACGTTATTAACCGAATGAGATGAGTGATTATTGATATCCAGCATGTTGTCGTCGCTACTTAGACTTGTCTCGCGTCTTATAGTTCCGGTTCGTAGTCGTATGTACATCCTCTGTAATGTCACCATACTTTGTATTCTGAAAACACAAGATTTATCAGCTATATGGCTATATCTACTCCAGCTAGATTCTATCTTCACTTTTAACAACATTATTGTCGACTTCTGTAGTTTAGCTGTAGTTTAAACACCGGTGATTTCAGAACAAAATACAGATACGTTAAACAAAGTTTATATTGATAGAGATAAAACATATGTGATAATTTTTAAATAATTTCAACAAATTTTAGTACACACAAGTATACATAAAATATTAATACATGTGAGAAAGATATGATAACATGCAGAACTGGTAAGGAAATAAGATTACACATTTAACAAAAATATATTGAGGCATAATCCATAATGCCTCAATATATGCAAGGCAAGAAGATGCAGATTGAAACAAACAATATACCTTTGCATCAACCGAATGATATGTTGTAACAGCATTTACATTTGAATGTAGAATTGCGGAGTTCAAGGATGCTGCGTTTCCTTCCAGCGGAAACTTCTCCATGGCATCATGATAATCTAATTTGACACAAGCAAGATATTATTTTGCCGTCTTGAAAGAGGGATACGAGGTTCCGTCATCAAGTCTCTATGCGGCAGGGAGAAATTGAGAGCTAGCAGTGCCATGCACGGTACTAAATATTCCATTTACGAGCGCATCATTAATATGTAGCTTAATCAGCTTTACTGTAATCCTCTTTAGTCCTGCGCAAGTGCACGCTACATGATATATAATTAGAATAATGTATTCGCGATACAGCAGAATTACAGATACTTTATCCATTATAGATTACACAAATGTGCCATACGTTGCATACATAATAAAAATTTTGTTGTGAGAGAAACATCGGTTTTCCCTCTCAAACTGTCTCATCTCAACGAAATTATCTTTGTGATTTGCATCTTCTTGTTCAGAAAAGAAAAGACTTGTTAGAACATCGAGTACACACACCATGCCACACAAACTGACACCTGTCCACTATTAAAATAAAATCATTCCTGGAAAACGATTTCGAAATCGAAACAAAGTGTAAAAAAACCTAACCTAACCTAGACCGTGGTTTACACATAGAACATATAAAAATGGTTTACACTTATCGTCTACGATCGGTACATTCCGAAACTCATCAAAAACTAAATCCGCCGCCTCACACGAAGTCGCGTTGCTCCCTCGCGCCGTAAACGAGCTGGCATAGCAGAGATATATTAAGACGCGCTGAGTGGTGCATGAGCACGGTCGCGCGCGACGAGGGGAATGAAGCGACGCTGAAAGAAATCCGTCCGGCGTTACTCCGTTTATTGAGGGGAGACCGGAGAAGTGCCAGTTGCAAAAACAATGCCGTACGTTGGGCAGCGGTGCGTTTCTTCGTAGAACCGGTCCCGGAGGGCTTCTACTGTACATCCCCCCTTCCGCGGCGATTGGGAAGATCCAGGAGTGACAATGCCCACCGTAGCGAACTCCTCGCTCACCTACGAGATTCTCATGTACCTGAACTCCTTTTACTTCGGCATGTTCGCCGTGTGCGAGCTGTGCATGGGGCTGTTCAAGGCCGCGAACATGCCGTCGCCGGGCCCAGGCAAGACCCTCACAGAATTTGGGCTGCTGTTCTTCCTGATACTCACGGAGAGCGGCAGGATTTATCTGGGAAGAAAGGGAAATCTGACCGAGCGTGGGCTGCCGATCCTCATCGGGATCGTCCTGACCGTTCCCAGCTCGCTGGCGACGCTCTACTTCCTGCTCTGGCAGTACTACGTACTCAGGTTGGAGGTGATCCTCTGCAGCATACAGCTGGTTCTGCTGGGGTCCGAGATGGTCATTGCGATCATGTGCCTTATAGCCATCTACCGAACACCAGCCTCAGGGAAACAATAATTAGCCAGCTGTTGCAGCTTCTGATATTCTAGTCGTAACGATGACTCCACACCACCTCTGCACTTTTGTCACGCTTAATAATCCATTCCGAGTGTCATCAATTCATCAAGGCCAAGATCAAAGTGCTTATCACACAATAAGACTTTTCTTTTCTGTGTACGATTTTTATTATTATATCTGTACGTGTAAGAAATAATCCTACGTGTGAGTATCACATTATTTTCCCTGAAGTTTAACAATAAGGTATAAATTAAATTCTGCATAATAACTTTGTCGAAAAATATTTTTTAGTAAACAAATAAAGACTGGCCATCAAAAAGATTTTCATATATTGCTATACCTATAACTTCTGTAATCATGATTATAAACACTGCCATTTATAAATATTCATCTCCAAGCGATAATTTATAAGTTCTACAAACAAAAAGAACTATATGTATTTCTAACACTATATATATGTATTTCTATGTTGGATATAATAATCAGTGGTAAGGAACTTACACGTATGTTTATTGTGTATACACATTTATATCAAAATAAATATTTTTCAAATAAATAATACAATACGCCATAATATATGATGTGGCGTAACACACACGCATTTTCTTCTCGTAATAGTATAATGCCGACGTTTCTTTCAGATCACATATCTTCAAGTACTTCCCAAATAAATACACGCGACATACATTGACTATAAAACTTACATAACAAATATTTTTCGAAGTCCATACGATCGAAAGCTATATATTAAAACTATCAAAGATGCATTCGCGATGTATAATATACGGAAGAATTATGAGACTATTAATTACAAATAAAGCATTAAAATTTAGCATTCATAACTACAGTCAATGTCTAATTACTACGACAGAATTCTATCCTAATCTATGGCAAATTACATTAAACAGTCGATAGAATTCTACCTCTATGACAATTAAAATTGCATTTCTGCCTAAATAATACAATTCTTAATGTTTTATACTGTTCACCGCGGCTCTACGTCTTCTTATTGCACGTAATCGATTGTTGCAGTAAATTTGTAAAAATACCGAGCCGAATACCAATAATATGCCGAATACTCCAACAATGGTGATCTCGTGATGATAGATCAAACATGACAGTAGTATCGCCAGACCCTGTAACAGATATTAATTATGTTCTTTGGATTTAACCTTTTTCTTTACAAACTGATATCAAATGATTATATACCTGACGAATGGTCATCATAATGACAAACGTAATGGATCCAAATTTCGAAATGGTGTAAAAAATATACAATTGGCCGCTTGCTGAACAAATTGAAATCAGCAAGCAATCGACTATGAACCTGGGATACTGTACAATAAAAGTCGTTAGTGCTACTTTCGTGCAAGCAATATTATAAGAAACTAACTGCATATCGTAAATTAATTACCGTCGTCATGAAAGAAAATATCAGCGGAAAGCTCGATTGTTGAAACAGAGACATCGCAGTGAACAGACAGGAGAACATATTAACTGCACACATCATTTGTACGCTAGTCACACCATAGTCTGTAAAAAGTGCATTCTGCCAGGTACTTGTGAAACTATCTAATAGTAAGTAACCTCCCAGTAAAATAACACCGGAGAGTGTTGTAGCCCCATCTGAAAATATTTGTAGATTTGTTAAGTTGATTGCAACTAAAATGTATTATATATTTAATAAAATATTACCGTTTTTATGCTCAGAACTGTCCAACATAAAGAGCGTCATTCCGATAGAAATTAGAATTGCAGTAACATATTCGTAATATTCATACGTCGTATGCGAAATTATTTTTCCCATTAACATAACTGGAATAATTTTAGAGGCTTTAGCTAGAACCTAAAAAAATAATTGAACACGTTTAAAACATTCATACAAATACAAATGCTCATATCTTGGCACATAAGAAGTCACATTAGTAACTAGAGAAATCAACGAGTCAAAAGGTATATCCAATCGTAATTTTTTACCTGCGATGGAAAACTGACATACTTCAAAGCTTCATATTGACACCAACTGCTCATAATATTTGACAAGGAGCAAAACGCATACTTGTACAATGGCGTCTTATGTTGTGGCTGACGTTGAATAAGTAAATATAATCCCGATATCAGAAAAGCAAGAATTCGATTCACAAACACCAGGAATTGTGAATCTTGAAACCGCGCTTTATTGCCAGAAGCATCCTCGTATTCCTGCACAAATAAATCAGTGATACTTTGGTTTAATTAGTCGAAATTACATTACATGAGCAATAATAAAATATCACAAAGTAGTCATACTAATAATCCCAATAACATAATAATATTAAAAAACATAAATATTGTTTTTTATAGATATTCCTCTACTATTGATGGAATTTGACCAATACCTGTGTCATTATCTTTTCCTGCAAGTAGCCCCATGTCAGGTAACTAAATTGTAGCCCAACGAAACAATACAACAGGAGTAGGGCATCTTGAGTAAAAGTGCGCTGGACATGAGTGGAAGCATTAGGTGCATAAACCGGTGAGTCCAAGAGGCCTGTCTCGCAGTGCCCGACGAAGCACGAATGTACCAGTCTGGGAATACAGCCTTTCCCTGCATAAATATTCTTTTCAACTACCACAGTATGTATACTATAGGACAATATATTTGTTCTTTCTAAATCGTTTCTTACCACTTCTTTGAATGTACTTTGTATATCGTACATATTTATATATAAGGCAACCCGGCAACAGCACAGTGGCGTATCCCAATAAATTCAAACACAATCGGATAACCCAATTGTATGTAGATGTTTTGAGGATTTCTTCTCCATTATTTGTGAACAATTTGATGACCTCGCTGGTTCCAAATATGATGCTGACTGAAAGCAGTAGCAGCAAGCTGCCAAATGTGCTCTCTTTAATTACATGGTAACAAAAACATGAAAACTACGTATGTAATTATAAAAATAAGGATATGAAAAGTAATGAGAGGTGGTGCGACGACACATTGAACACTAGCGTGTCTAATCTACCTGGCCGCGTCAGCTGTAAAAACAGAACTGATGCCGCCGTTGTATTTACGCATTCGACAAAGCCGAGATTCAAGACGTACCATATCACGATGTTACTCACAAAGTTTCCCATACTCCTCGCGTGTGAGAAACTTCGGCGATGATAACAATTATCCCATAACCTTCGTCATGAACGTTCCCTCGCCTAACTCACGTGCGCGCGGGCCTAGAGAAGCTTCCATCCGCTGTGCATTTTATTATACACTAAAAGCAATTGTCATTAGAGTCGTAAGTAATCTTACCTCCGCCCTACTCCGATTTTACCTTGCTACGAGCATGGTGTTTCTAAATTCTAATCTTCCGTCACAGGAGAAACGATACATATAGAACATGTATACATATTACATACTTATGGGAGTTATGTGACACGTATCGCAGGAAGAGATCAGGACCGTAACGAGTCTTCTAGGGTGCCACAGCTCTACCTTGTGTACTACTGTACTCCATATAAAAACAGGATTCGCTTCTTTGAAGGCCGAAGCCTTTTTTGGATTTAGTTCGTGCTATCTAATCGGAATATCATGATTTTAATACAAAAATATGAAAACATTTCTGGCATCGAAGTGTGGTCTCCAAACAATATATAGAAATATAAGTTCAAGGGTTAATAAATGAGCAATCGAGAGATATGTTAAATTCAAGAACAACAATAGTTTATAATAACTTATTAAATATACGTATTATAGGGACGTTTCAATATCTACACAGAGATTTCTCTTTTCTTCTCTTTTTTTCTCCCCCACCCCTCTCTTTCTCTCTCTTCGACCATTAATTAACAAATATAATAAATTAAATAGTTAAGACAAAGAACACATAGTACAGAAAATAAAAAGATAAGAATGCGGAGATAAGTAAAATAAATGTCGATGGTAAAAAATGATCGTTGGACGTGGGAAACGCAATTAATCAACAGTATAATCAAATTGCTCTCCAAATTCATTCTCGACATTTGGGGACTCATATCTCGATCGAAATTATATTTATTCAGCTTTAGTAGACTCTCTCGAAGAGATAAGCAGAGATCTAACAACAGTTCCCAACGCGACTGATTATAATCGAAATGTTGTAAGCAAAGTATATTATTTAGCAGTATACGTTTGCGGTTTGCTAATAGAAATCGAGCAGAATCTGCGGTTTTATATATAGTCGTTCAAAAATAAAATATATTATTAATAATATATTTTATTTAAAATATATTATTTCAAATAAAATATATTATTCATTATTTGAATAGTTACAGAATGGCAGACAGAAATCTGCTCGATTTCTGCAGTCGATCGTATTCTGCTAGATGATTCTGTTATATTTCTGCTAACATTCTACAAAATCAGTAGCACACTTTGCAAATTTTGCAAAAAATTTTGTTCTCGATAAATTTGGCTATCAGGAGTAGTAACAGATATTGAACAGATTTGCTGACTCTCTCTTGAGTATATGCAATAATAAGATTTAAATATTATTCGTAACGCAATTTATTCGAACGATCAAATTATCGTTATCTACTATATTAAATTATTTGTTCATTATAACTGTTACTTTTTTATCCTCTTTTTTTTATATTGCTCAATTAAGTAATTATTTCATTCCAAGAATAGAAAATGTAACATATTGCAGCTACAAAGAACAGATGACTTTTGTCAACAAATTAAATAGATTGATCATAACAAATAAATTCTTGTCGCGCCTCTGTCGGCACGGCGCGCCGCGTGCACATGCACAATTCTGATTAGTACGCGCCTCGAATCTCGAATATGATTTTAATTTAATTTGATCCGGCGTTAGAAAATGCAAGAGACTCGCTGCGGACGCCTATATAATACGCTATAAGTACTCGCGAAGGACAGGCTTGTATGGGCCGCGAGCGAGAGACGCCTCGTCGTTTCGCTCGCGCGATACGTCGGCGAGCAGCGCGCGGCCTTGGGGGTAAGCGGCGCGCATTCGGACGCGCTTCGCGCTTCGCGCTTGCGTGGCACTAGCCGAGTACCGGGCATGTAATACGTGCAGTTTATACGGTATATAGGTATATAGGTATACGGCCGACTAACCCGGAGCCCCGTCCTAAAAAAGCACGCGAGGCAATCTGGCTCGTAGGTACGATTCGCGGTGCAAGGACACGCACGCGCGTCACGTTGCAATCTGACCCCTGACCTCCCTGACCGCCCTGATGCTCCCTTTGCCACCCACCTCCGCCCCTGATGCGTGCCTCGAGTTAATTTCGGGGTTGCCTTCTCCCCTTCCGCGAGGAGAAATTCGTATTTACAGGGATGTCCCACGATCGATTTAAAATTGATTTTCTATCAACGAAACTGTCGAATTTCGTTGATGTCTTCTTCAACACGAAGACATTGTAAGGGCGGTGTTTTCATCATAGTCAGATGTTGTATTTAAGATCATCTCAAAAGTTTATCTCCAGACACTGTACGATTCGTTTTATCGGCTACGGAGTATCTGCAGATTAATTTATGACGATCTTATATAAAAAATTTAACTATGAATAGCAGCCTATATGTCTTGATATAATCACGTTTTGTAATTTCACCCGAAGTTTGTTTAAGATTAGATAAGAGGGGCGAGGATTCGTTGCACGTTTATTTAGAGTTTATAGCGCGGAATAAACGTCAAGCGCTCGCACGCCAGTTTTTCTGGATCTTTGAATTTTTCTTTTCTCACTTTTGAATTTTCAGCGCGAGTTCTCTGGAAGAATTTATGTCGCTTCGCGCACAAGCTTCTCAGAGCTTAATTGAATTTATCCAGTTTCTTAGTACGCAAGTTGAAAGTACGCATCCACGATTTGGACGCGTTCACGAATCTTTAAATTTAAAACGCTCGCAAACGAACGTCTTTTCTATTTTTTTTAATAGAAATCCTTTCGCTTCTTCGGTGCAGTCGATTGCGTCGACGTACGCTTCGATGGAATCGAAAATCCGAGTGTGTTTAAACCGGTTGACCATAATTATTACATTACGTCGAGAATGATAAACGGAGAGAAAGAAAGAGAGAGAGACAGAGAGAGACTCGTTCGTTTCCCCTCTCGTGTTTAGCGGATGCTGAATAGGTGACGCAATCGGGGAAAAATTCCACGATCGTCAACCAATCGCGCGAGAGATCCGAAAAGTCATTAAGAGATTTCTTTTAATAACGATTCGTGATTAAGCGCCGATCCGGGGACTAACAGCGCTCACAATCAGTCGACTGCGACATTTCGTTTACGAAAAGCGTTCCTTCCCCTCGAATAGGAAACATCCTCTCCCTCCCTCCTCGTTCGAAATGCATTAACGACCGGTCGTTATATCGGCGTTATCAGGCCCGTTAAGTATCGCGGGCGTTACTTTATTGAACGGAGAATTAATAGCTCAATGATGGTACAGAAAATTAATGGATAACTCGACTCGGAGGTCGCGATATGTCGACATCGTCCAAGCAGAACGTGCCGAATGTCAAGAAGTAAAGAGTCGTTTACTTCCGCCTTACGAAAGTTACAACCGGATGAAGAATCAATTATTCGATCGAGCCGAAGCGAATTGCCGCTCTACGAATACTCTAGATTCGCGCGTCTTTTTTTCTATCAATCATCTATGGAATATATTGTATATGTATATCTCAAGCGAGATTTATTACAAACAAGATGGTTATATAGGGGAGATAGTGTAAGAGCACTGATAAAAGTGAGATGTGGTAATATGGAAGAGTGGGACAAATATCAGTTAAAGGAGGAGAAAATGTTACGTGTTCTTTTGCGGACAAGGAAAAAATTGTATTCGTCATTACGTGAAGGAGTGTTATAGGACTAATAATAAGGATTGGTTTAAGGAGTAATTAGGTACAAATAAAAGAGAAACATTGGAAAGAGTATGAAACGATGAATTGAATAATGTAAAATATTGTAAAAAGAAATGTGAGGAAATTGTGGGCAGAAAGAAAGAGAGAGAGAGAGAGAGAGAGAGAGAGAGAGAGAGAGAGAGAGAGAGAGAGAGAGAGAGAGAGAGAGAGAGAGAGAGACACTCTATTAGAACAAAAAAGAATAGGTAGTAATAAGCATAAAGGTTGTAGGTGTTAAGGAAAAATTGTAAACTAAGTCCATTTCTTGGCGATGTAAGCTGAAGTTAATAAATTATTATTACAAACAAGATGGTTTTCCATCAAGTTGAACAACAACAAGATTGGACAACCATTTTGTTTTTAATAAATCTCGCTTCATCGCCGAATACTTCGTATGCTTAATTAATATAATATGGGCATTATAATTACTCTGCCTGTAATTAACGCCCATATTATCAAAGTATATGAAACATTCGATGAAGCAAGGTTTATTACAAATAAGGTGGAAAGTATTCTGCCTAAACTCGCTTGAACGTTCCTCCGCATCTCTTTGCGATTAATGAAATATCTTGACATCAGATATAGCTAGTCATTTCATTACTGTCCGCATTCATCGAAGTTTAATCTCCCTTGCACGATTGCGGCCCAAAAGTTATTCACGCCTTGACATTTCGTTATTAAAGAACGATTTCTTCTCGACGCAGTCGATGAGGAGTATCGTGTTTATTACCAAACGCCTCGCATTACGAGCGAACATTGAGTTATCGCTTGTCCAATCCATCCGTTTACCAAGGAATTCCTTCTTCTCTTCTCTCTCTCTCTCTCTCTCTCTCTCTCTCTCTCTCTCTCTCTCTCTCTCTCTCTTTCTCTCTCTTTCAGGCACGCGTAACACACGGCCACGACATTATGTATATACATGAACTGAAGGCCCGATCTCGCCGTTCTACTTTTTTCCCATGTCGCGGAGAAACCTTGAAAACGGTACACCTATTCCATCCCTGCCCTACTTTGATACACGGATTACGTCTCGGTTTTCCGAACCGTCCTGGAACATCCTGGCGACTATCCGGGATGCAAGCGGTGCAGTGCCGTGCGCAAGCGTTCGCGCCGACTCGTTTTACGTACGTCGACAATGAGCGTCGTAAAATGTCACAACATTCTTCAGCATCAATGCATATGAGCGCTTTTTGCGTCAACACCTAATGTTCAGGTTCTATATATACACGTATCGTGACTAATCGTCGTGAGGAAAAACAACTAATAATGACCAGTAAACCGATAGTTAACACCGCGATATACCTAACGTGCGTTGCATTGTATAAAGTTAAAGCATCAGCACTGGAAATACGATTTTACATTTTCATATAAATTTTCCTGGCAACGAACGATAAGTAGATTTTAATGCACCGGTCCTTTTGTTCGAAAGAACACAATGCGGCGCAACGGGCGAGATAATTAGATATAATAATTCACGAAAATTTGGGACGCGCAAGTAACAACTGTATTTAACATAAACTGCAGTGTACAAATTTACAATATTACAATATTGTACGATTTGTAATTCCGACGTCACAGAGATCTCAGAGGAAAATTATCGTCAGACACGAGTTTCGTACCAGGTGCAACGATACTCTCGATTCAGATGGAAATATAAGCTAAAAATAGCAATTTTTAATAATGGAATTTTTAAGTGGAACACGACCGTTAATTATGATGTTACAATTAATTATAATTAGAGAGAAAAACGCCATTTATACGGTCCGGACTGGATCTTGATGGCCTAATAATAGTAACAATAATATTGTGAATTTTGTATACGTTCTCCAAACTCGGTAAACTGCAACTTCTAAATTCAATAACAATCGTGATCCCGATAGATTAACGATTTTAATCTTGAGAATCTTAATGACTCATAATCAGATGGAGCGTAAACTGCGAAAGTGACTGTCACCACATTTTGCTAACAAGATTGGCGCGAAAGGCTCAAGACAGTTACTTTTATAACTCGATTTTCTCGGACGTATGTACAAGATTGCAAAGATTGTTTAACAAAGCACAATCGAAAGTCATCAAGCAACGAGAGAATTTATTTATGCTATAAGTGCTCTTATCGTTAAGCCGACTTTGATGGAAATGTTTGTCATTTTGCCCAGCGCAGGTGATTTTTAATTGACCCAACTGACCACATTCATTAAATTAAAATTATGACGTTTAAAATTATGACGGATTTTGATTCTTTTCAAGTGTGTATAAGAGTCATGTAATCAGTAATATAGTAAACTCATAAAAATCTTAATCAACCTGACATTTTTTTTCTAAACGCCATAAGTTTAAAAGATAAATCATAAAAAGATAGGTCAGAGTGTAAGAATAATAAATATAAACGCACGAAACATGTAAGCCATTCAATTTTATATTTATTTTTATATTTATTATTATAATGGCAAAGCAAAGTCATTGTTTGTGTTTTATCTTACAGCTTATTGCCTAGCGTTTGACAGCTGTTTATTGTTAAGTATCTTCATTCTAATAATTCCAATTGTTAACCGTCGATCATATTAATGGCATGCCTAGTACGTCGCATTATAGTGATTTACACTCGGAAATTTTTAAAGTTTTATCCAATAAATGTAACGCCCGCTTGTCACACAAAATGTATCTCATCGTACGTTTAATGTCATGATTGTCAATAAAACAACAAAAACGCTGTCAAACGTAGTTGTGCGACGCAGATCTTGAGAAAACGACGTTTTATTGTACTCGAATATATAATAATGCCGAGAGGATAGTAATTCTCTTTCTCCCTTTCGACGGTGCTGGTGGAATAGAACACATTCGAATCAAACGCGGATCGAATAAAGCGAAATTCAAAACAAGCCAAAATAAAATCAATTAAAATAAAATGGAAGATGAAAAAGTATTAGAAAACGCATTCTGGCGTGAACGCGCAACGAGCATTTACGGCGTCATATAGTATCCTCCGATCGACTCCGAACGAAGAAAACGAGCGGGCAATACGCGATGCTCTTTGTGAAAGAACTTTGCTCCCGATACCGCGAACGTGCATCATTTCGCCGAGGTATATCTGCCGCGATACATTTATAGACCGCCAAGGATAAGGAATCCGTGAGAGCGTTATCGCGCACAATCCGTTCGCTCGAAGCGTCGCGCATGAATGCAACGCTCGAGAGTCGCGCTATCGTGGTTTAAAAAAGGCGCAAAGGTCGCCGAAGATTGCTCGTCGCGCGCGCGGGAAGCACAGCGAGATCCGCAACACCGTGCGCGCTCCAGCATCCAACAGAGAGAAGTGCGTCGCGGATGTGCGATCGGAGAGTACGCGCGTCGAGATATCGTCTCAACTTTAAATCGCAATCTACAAAAATCAAAATCCGTTCGACGTTTGTGTTTTCGCTTTAAGACCGATATATTAATTCGGAGTGCGAGTGCGCGTACGTAGGTTCGTGCGTGAAGGCGAGCGAAAAACGCGGGGACAATTCCGCCGGTCGTCCGTAATAATTAAAAAGCGGTCGAGAACGCGGCGGCAAACGTCACTCCGCACGGCGCGGCGGCTGCGCCACGCTGTAAATTCGATCTAAAAGCGCGCGCGTTGCGGACGGCACGGCACGGCGCGGTCGGCGGTGCGCAGGACGACGCAGCGCCAGCAGGTTATTACGTCCGTTATATATCCCCCGCGGCAGGGCTTACGTAACGTGTAGCGGCCGTCAGGTGCCTCGTTCCATGGGGATACAACTCGTAGGAGAAGGGGAGAAACATCATGGCGGCACGGCCTAACAATGGAGGGGGTAATGCGCGCGCATATCGTGAGCCGAAGCAAGCCGAACGTCGATCGGGCATGGTCGGCGTCGGAGACTCGGAGACGTGAAAGTGAAAAGTGCCTGCCTGCTGCCATGTTGAATTTCGGTGGTGCCTCGTGGATCGCGACCGCTTCCTTGCATTTACTGCGGTCGGCGGTTCATGGATAAGAGTGATAAGACCAGTCTAGCGAAACACGAGGAGTGAGGTATACGCCTAACGAACAACGCTACATGTCAGAAGACCTTCCACCACATAACCGACTTGAGTGTGCACAAGAAGCATCACGATCCCGACAAGAAGTTTGATTGCGAAGTGTGCGATCGCGAGTTCAACAGGCTGAACAATCTACAGAGACACATGCTGGTACATCAACATCAAGTACGTATAAGTATTTCACTCGGACCATCTTTTATTTTTCTCAATTCTTAGAATCATATTTTCTCTTTAGTTGTTACACTTTGCTTTCTTTTTTGATTTTGCCTTCTTTTTTTTAAAATTGCATTCTTTTTGCTGCCAATTTTATTTGTGAATATATATATATATATATATATATATATATATATATATATATATACACAAATATATATATATATATTTGTGTATATATATTTATGAATCTGTCTTTTAAGTGTGTGAATCTAATTGTATTGTTTAATTTTTCAGACTGCAGCTACCGAAGGCAATACCAAAGGCCCTGAAAGGAAGTAATAAGACCAGTCTAGCGAAACACGAGGAGTCGCACATGCCTGACGAACAACGCAAGTATAACATGTCAGAAGACCTTCCACCAGCTCTTTCTTACGTGTCGGGTTATCTTTTAAAAAGGCTAAAACTTCCTGATGAAAATTGTTCAAAATGTAAAATTGATTTGTTTTGTACACAACAAGAACAACATCATCTGTACACGGTTTTTAAGGAATATTCAGACAAAGATTCGTTAACGTATCCAAGTAATCAGCTGATTACGTTAATACAAAACGTACACAATAGATTATTTCACTTTTGCGATGAAAATGGACATAAGTCAAACTTAGAATCAGCTTTTACAAAAATATTTTTTAATAACTACAGCAGTGATTTCTGTAGCAATCATCGATGTGATAATCTAATCGTCGAAGATAGTTTAAAGTTTTTAATACATAAGTATGTTAAAGATAAGAAAAAACCGGTACAGAAAACTGCAGGCCATTACGAAAAAACCAAGCAATTTAAATCATTGTGATTTAGTTGCATTTTCTGCTTATTTGCATTTTTAGTTTCTCTTTGATATATTTGGTTTTCGAACTCTTTAATTGTACGGTTTTTTCTTTTTCCCACTTATTATAGAATCGTATATTCTGTTATGTGTTGTATTATTATAGACTTTATTTGAAATCAAAATGTATTTTATGTTACACACTTTGACATAACAATGTATTTTATGTTACTTTGAAATGAAAATGTCTATTATTATAGACTTTATTTGAAATCAAAATATATTTTATGTTACACACTTTGACATAAAAATGTATTTTATGTTAAACTTTGAAATTAAAATGTAATTCTATGTTACACACTTTGAAATAGAAATGTATTTCATGTTATAAATTAAAATTTTTAAATAAAAATGTATTTCAATTTATATGTAATTAATTTGTTCTTTATTGCGCATTCCCTCATTTTATGACAAAAATAACATATATTATTTATTAACATATATTCTATATTATTTACGGCTCATATAAACTGTGTTCCGATATACACTGCCAGTATTGAAAATCTATAGTTTACGTATAACGTAAATTATAGATTTTCAGTACTGGCAGTGTATTCGGAACACAGCTAGTAGCACAGCTAGTAGCTATAGATATAGAATGTAGTACAGGGCCTAACCGCCAGAGCGCGTTGATCGTGCGGCGGCGTTTCGTGTTTCCACTGGTTACAAAGGAAGTTGCGCTTCTCTTAGTATATGTTCTGTGGCGGCGCACCGTCCGCCGCGTTGCGTTGCAGCCGCCTGCCGCTTCGCCGCGGTTCCGTGGGACTCCGAAGGGTCCCCGGAAGCATCCACGTCCGATCAGTCGGTCGGTCGGTCGAACTTTTCGCGGGGCAGACGGTGGGGGGGGGGGGGGGGGCGGGGGGATCTGCGGCTGCACTCGGCTCGCTCCGCCGCTGCCGAACGGAGCCCGCGCTGAAGACTGACGACGGAAGAGGGAGAAAGAGAGGACGAGTGGAGAAACTGCGCGCGCGCACAAGAAGGAGAGAGAGAGAGAGAGAGAGAGAGACGGAGGTGGAGTAGCAGTAGGTCAACCGCAGGCTAGACGGAGACGCGGCGAAACCTAGAGAGGAGGTTGTACGTGTGCGAGGGCACACACCGAGACACCGAGTTGCGCGAGGATCAACCAGCTGGTTGGCAAGGGAGCCGCGAGCAGTCGCCAGTGAGACGCGGCACCCCGCGAGCGCGTGTGTTATCTGTTCGCTCGCTCGCACGTTCGTTCGTTCGCTCGCTCGCTCGCTCGTCCGTTCGTCCGTCCGAAGGTGCGCGCCCGTACCCATACATCCCCGTGGCGCGGGACACGTCCTTCTACGCGTGTCGCGTGTCCGTTGCCACTGTCACCTCCTTATTCTCCTTTCCCTCCTCTATCTTTTCCTGCTTCCGTCGTGCTCGCCGCACGTCCGTAACGTACTACATTCGTTCGTCCGTTCGTCTGATTGTGAGAACGTCGCGCCTGGCACCTCATTCTCGGGACACACTTGCCCCCGCGAAGCGAGCATCGTCTGCTCTCTGCCTCCTCCAGCGCATCGCTCGTCCGCACCGTTTTTCCTTTCTCTCTCTCTCTCTTTCTTCCTTCCTCTCCCCTCGCCATTCGAGCTTTCCCCCCCTCCAATCGGGTGGCAAGAAGAGCGAGCGAGAGAGAGGGTGCCGTGTATACGTGTGTGGTGCGCGTCCCCCGCGGGGCACGACATCATCCGACTTGATTGTGTGCCGCTCTGGTGCTGGTGCGCGCCGTCTGTCCCCCGTAATCTCCGCGGCGGTCGTGCGTCGTGCCCGCGCGCGCGCGCGCGCACGCTCACGCACTGCTGTGTGGGTGACTGTGTGTGTGGTGTGTGTGTGTGTGTGGGTTACGTGCGCGCAAACGAGCTAAGCCAAGATGGCCGCCGATTCAGGAATGGAGACGTGTCCCTCCCCGGAGATTGCGGACTCCAGAAAGCGGCCGCTCGACTGCGACGCGGAGAACGGCGCGACCAAGAGGTCGCACTACGGATCAGGTATTTTCGATCGGGCGTCGTCGGCGTTGTAGCGTCGACGTCGCCGTCGCGAAACCGCGGGGCGATTTCACTCGCTCGCTCACTTCGTTCGACGTCGTCGTCATAACGGAGCAGCCTGGTCTCTCCTCTCACGCATGACACGCATACTCGCGTAAACAGACTACACGTAAACGTCCGTCCCTTTTCTTCCCTCGGTCTCTACGTCCCTCTCTGTCCCTCGCTCCGATTCTCTTCTTCTCTCCCTCCCTCTCTCTTTCTCTCTCTCTCTTTCTCTCTTTCTCGCTCGCTCGCTCGCCTCTCGCACGCGCCTTTGACAATCCCCGTCGTCTTTGCCGCGCTCTGTTGACACAGCGGATCTCCGTTCCCTTTCGTTTCCCACTTCGTGGGGGCTCTCGTCGGCGCGGCGCGATCGGTTTCCCGTCGGCCGTATACGTAGGTATCACGAACACGGTGCACAGCGCCTCGCGCCTCGCCTCGTCTCCCCTCGCCGCGCCGCTCATCCTCGCCCGTGCCACGTCTCCTTCCGCCTGCCCTCGTCGGACTCGTCGCCCCGTTTTTCTTTTTCCTCTCTCTCTCTCTCTCTCTGTTCACCTTTATCCGCGCTCTATCGGTGTATTCCATCTTCTCCGATCTACGGAGTCGCGCGCGTGGAACACGTCCAAGTTCGACGGCGAGCCGGATCTCAGCGGGAAACGGTGTTTTGAATTTTGACGTTCCATCCGCGCGACGTCCTCCACTTCCTCTGTCTTTCTCTCTCTCTCTCTCTCTTTCTCCCTCTCGTGCTGACGCTCTCCCTCGGCTACGTGTGGGCGGTCGTGCCTGTGGAACATCGTTAATGGAGGACCGCTTCCACGGCGGTGGCTGCTTCTACGGTGACTCTGCAACTTTGTCGCGCGAGCATCGTGAAAATAGTGGCGCACGTTCCCGCCGCGCCGCTACGTCCTCGTCATCGTCATCGTCATCCGTGCCGCCGTGCATTGTACGCGCGCGCCTGTCACAGCGCTCCGCGCTCCGTAACGCGGTGCCCGTGCCACGATCGCGACCGTCGCCGTCGCCGTCGTCGTCGTCGTCGTCGAGAAGCGGCCACCGCCGCCGCTGCCATCCGCGCGCAGAACGACGGCGCCCACTAGGATGTGGCGCATCGGTGAGTGAGTTTGTCACGCACGCACGCACACCCACCTCGCGTCCCACCGCCTCTCCGAGGAGGAGGTTGACGGGTCAAGGTCGCCGGGCCAGCCAGCCAGCCAGCCAGCCAGCCAGCTAGCAAAAGAGCGAGCGAGCGAGGCCGAGCCGAGCCGAGCCGAGCTTCAGCGCGCAGGGCCCTCCATCTGTCAAACAGCTGTTTGCCTTCCGCACCGTTCAACTTCCTGCTGTGCGTCGTCCCTTTCGCTCCGATCTCATCGATCCCGGTTACCGTTCCGACCGCGCTCGTTCGTCGAACGAAAAGAGACTTCGAACGAAGTGAAGTCGGTCAACCGAGTACGCCCCCGGGTCCCCGGATCTCGGGTTAGGCCACGTCGATAGGCCTTTTGTCGTGACGTGACGCGACGCTTGAAATCCGACGTCTGTCTCCGGGTCGGAGTCGACCGCCGTTTTGACCGTGATTGTCTCTTTTTTTTTTTTTTTTTTCTACTCCAAGCGAGATTCATTCATTCCTCTCTTTCTCTTTTCCCAGCCGTGTGACGGGTTCAAAAGATGATCCTTCGGTGTTCAGCGAAGCTGGATCTCGTGGATTAACTGATCGTGAGATCATCGTTGTGATCGACACATTTTTCTTTTCTATGACATAATCAAGCTTACCGTCCACCAGAGATATATGACATGCGATAAAAATTTTATAAAGAGCGAGTTGTCCCGAGCGAAGTTACCTAATCAAAATCACCGGTGCAATTAGAATCGCACGATAATAAGCCTTATCCATGCTCGATCTCCTTGATCGATCCTTGATCGCGTGCGAACTTTTTTCGTAATTTTTGTCGATGCATTTTTTTTTTTTTTTTCGAAGTTACATAAGCCGATATACCGCGAGAGGATTCAATTGCGAACGTCTCGATTTTCTTGACGCTTAATGCAGAACGATAATTGTTAATTAAACAAGTTTGTTTCTGCAGAGCTGGACATTCTTTTTGTTTCTTGTTATGCGCATCGTCGCTGGATTGGCCAACGTTTAACGCTGTCGACGGCATCCGGCTTCGATTTCCCGAAGTTTCCTCAATCGCTCTTCGATCGATCACGGTCGAGTACGCGAACGCGAGTCAAGATCGCGGGACTTAACCGGATATCGCGGTCGGGAAATCCCGATTTTCGTAGAGCAGAGAACTCACGTTTTCAGCCAACGAGTCAGGTGTTTGCCCGAATGGCTAGGCAACACGACCTACAACTTTTCGTGTTGCAACAAACGCGCAGCTTTCAGGGATAGAGCGAAAAGAGAGATCGATTGCATACGGGAATTAATATTATAATGCTGAAAAAATTATTATACATCTATTTTCGTAAAACTTCGTATACACGTCGACAATGCCTTGAGATAACGAACAGAGCTTTTGACAGATGACCTCGTTTTTCCCTGCATTAATGATTCTTTCGAATTTAGTTTTTAATTTGTTTTCGAAGAAGAGATTAACAGAGGGTTTTGAAAAATATATCATTTCATGAATCATCTGTGTATATGTATATTTTTTAATAATTTTTTATATATTTTTAATATATCTATGTATCTATAGATATAGAATAAGCCTCGGAATAAGCCAATGCAAAATATTTTTTTACCTTATTTTTTTTATTAACTGATTTTTGCCAAAAACATGCGAAACATGTCAATTTTATTTTTAAAGAGAATGTATAATTGTGTATGAATTGAACTGTGCTGCTTCATTCCTTTGGTTAACTACTCTTTTAAAAATTTTAAATGGCAAAGGACCCGATTAAAAGACCTTTAAAACTTATCATTTGATTTTCATTGCCACTCGAGATTTTTGACGAGGTAGCTGATCAAGGAGTTGAATTTATCAGAATTATACATTCCCTTAAAAATAAGATGGACAAGTTTCGGTATATTTCGCACAAATCGGTCGGTTACAAAAAAATTAAGTGGAAATTTTTCGTTTGACTCATGTATTTCAATTATTTCTATTTCAATTATTATTTCCTCTCTTATGTTCTCGATTCTTATATCGATTGCGAGATACGTGCTTTTATTGATATTTCGCCGCGTATTATGCAATATTGCAAGGTATCCCAGAATTCGCACGCGAAATGTATAGTATGATTCTGTGCCAAAAATAATTTTTTCTAATGAAATTGCGTCCGCGAATATTAGTTTTTTAATGAGAGTCATTTGGAGCTAATGAACAAGCGCTTCAAGTTACGTATGATGCAATAGCGTCAGTGTCCTGAAAATAAAATAAAATAGATTAGATAGTATGTGAATAATTTTTTGATGTATTTCAAAGATATTGTGCGATCTTGAAAATAACCAATTAAATGGTTTAAAGCGTATACTTGAAGGAAACAACGTTTTGAATCAAAATTATTTACGTGTTACCTAATCCATTTATTTTACTTTTAGTCATTGCTTCGATGATACCAGTTAGAGGATGTTCTTTTATTAAACAAGTTTTATTTGAAATAATGATATTTGTACACTGAGAAAAAAAATATTTGGATCAAGAAAAATATTTATTAGGTGGCTCCTAACATCTTATTTACTTAATATAATACAATATTTATTTAGAATTAAATAAAATATCTAATTCTATATAAATATGTGTATTATATTAAGTAAATAAGCTGTTAGGAGAGCCACTTAATGAATATTTTTTTGGATCTAAATATTTTTTTCTCAGTGTAAGATATCATGTGCATATAGTTGTGAAATCTTTCGAGAAGTAGTAAGATACACGCGTGTCTCTTTCGAGCGTAGAATGCTCGTCCGTTAACTTCAAATTGTAGTCATTTAAAAACCATTGTTCGAACATAATTTTACCGTGGGAAAAAGTTGCTCTTTCCACAAAGAATCGAATTCCACGTGCGCGAATTCCGGTATACTCTGCATATAACGATATTAGTTGCATGTACAGAACGTGATTAAGAACGTTCGTTTTGATTTTGCAGGAGGAGATGGAACGTATCACCTCAAAGTGTTGGTTCCCGGCGTGGCGGCCGGGGCCATTATCGGGAAAGGTGGAGATACAATTGCTCAACTTCAAAAGGATACAGGGGCAAGGGTGAAGATGTCTAAATCGCATGATTTTTATCCGGGTACGCATTGCATTTTGCAACGTTTTGCGCTTTTTCGCGGCCTTCATCCGTTAATTACCGTGTTTCTTTCGTCTATTATAGGAACTACCGAGAGAGTATGTCTCATCACAGGCACCGTAGACGCTATTATGGAGGTCATGGAGTTTATCATGGACAAAATACGCGAGAAGCCTGATCTTACTTCGAAGACTACGGTTGACTTCGACTCTGGTAAAGCCACTGCGGAGAGGGACAAGCAGGTATAAGATTGAAATATTTTCACCGTAAAATTCTTTTCGAATTTTCTATTAAGATATTTCATGGGATATCTTCTTTTTAAAGAAAATACGAAAAATACTTTCTTTTTAAAGAAATACGAATTTTTTATTACCTAAAAATTGCTTCTCGTATATAAAAATAGTATAATAATAGAAATAATTACAGACTTTGTAATAGTTTATTTTTTCTAGGCATTATATATTCAAAATGTTTTCTAAACATGATGCGAATTTGCTATTACATTATCAGTACTTTGTGAAAAGACCATGATACTACTAATAATTACTCAAAAGAAGTACGAAATACAAATTTTGCACGCGCGACTGACACGAGTCTAAACTGCTATTTCAGGTCAAAATTTTAGTGCCTAATAGCACTGCGGGGATGATAATAGGAAAAGCTGGGAATTACATTAAACAAATTAAAGAAGAATCTGGCTCATACGTTCAGATCAGTCAGAAGGCTAAAGACCTGTCCCTTCAGGAGCGATGTATAACGGTGATCGGTGAGAAAGAAAATAATCATAGGGCGTTGCACATGATCTTAGCGAAAGTGGCGGATGATCCGCAAAGCGGAACCTGTCTTAATGTCAGTTACGCGGATGTAAGTGGTCCCGTTGCCAACTACAATCCTACAGGCAGCCCGTACGCTCAAGCTCCCACAAGCACTCCCACGTATACATCTACAGCTGGTCTAAATACAGGTTAGTTAACGAGTCTTTTAATAATGCAGATAAGGCATTCCCTATGCGACGAATACATTCGAGTGTTGTTAGCGTAGCATTATTGATTATAAGATTATCGTCTAATAATATTCATAGATGTAAGCTTGTAACTACGCGCTTCACTTTAATCTTTTTCAATTAAATTGAATGAAATATAACTGAACGAAAAATTAAATCGCTTTTTTATAACTTAAAATTTTGTTCCTGAAGAGATTAAATAATCGTCGAAATGAGATAAAACTACGAAACTTAGTGTTTTTTAATTAAATGAATGAATTAAAAATTAAACTATTTTTCATACTTAACAAAGCGATACAAGAGCTCGTATATTGATATATGTGATCGTAGAAAAGAAATCGCGTCTTTCTAAATTTGTTTACTTTAGTTATCCATCAAGCTTAAACGTACATCAGATATATTTACAAATTAACGTAAATAATATACGTGATTAATAAATACGGTGGTTGCCTATTTCTTTTATAGTGAGTCTCTTGAACGGCGCTGGTTTGAGTCTTAATCTGAATCTGGGCGCGGCTATCACCACCGGCACGGCGCCGGTGACGACACAGCTGCTGGAACACATAAAACTGAATCTACGTACGACAGGTTTCACCGAACCCGCCGCTACGGAGATACTCGCCGCGATCGCGACCCTCGCCAAGTACAATATCCTCGGAATGGGGATTGGGATGCCATCGAGTATGAGCTACTTGGGCAATCCGATGGACAGTACGACAACCGCGAACGGCTCGAACAACAACGGCGGTGTGTTCGGACCGATCGGAACCGTGCCTGCGCTCGGATCCACCTCGCCGACGCCGCGCAACACCCTCGATCGGTACGAGCCGTTCGATCCGTTCCGACAGAACAACACCGCCGCCAGCGCGATACACCTGAACAACAATTCGTTCGGCCTGGGCACTAACCAGTTATCACTTGTAAGTAAGAGTCCTACACAGGTAGACGCCAACAACAAGGAGACCAAGAAAGTAGACATAGAAATTGCAGAGGTTATAGTGGGAGCTATTCTGGGACCCGGTGGTCGTGCCCTCATTGAGATTCAGCACCTAAGTGGCGCCAACATACAAATCTCTAAGAAGGGCATGTTCGCCCCTGGTACCAGGAACCGCATAGTGACTATCACGGGTTATCCCAATGCGATCAACACTGCTCAGTACTTGATCGAGCAGAGGATCAGTGAAGAGGAGGCGAAGCGAGCGCGTCAGAATGCCATCGCCAGTATGATTCATTGATTTCAAGTACAGCACTCCTCTTGTTCATCCCCATTATTGAGCTCCGTTGTTCACCTCTTCACACCCTGAGAAGGGAGAGCGCGCCCGAACACGGCGGTTCTCTTCTCTCCTCTTATACTTTTGACATGTGTGTATATATATGTATATGTACACACATATATACATATATATATATATATTTCGTCCATCGCCAATTTACCGCCCGTTGTCATCTATCGCGCTGCGTTGTCACTATAGCGCTTGCATTGTCACATCATTTACGTTCATACATCCATCATGGCTCGTCATCATTTATCTATCTTTTAAGATTATTATGATATATATACATATATGAATATTATGTATGTTGTACGATATATAACTACTACGATTGTTCTGTGATACACCACATTACGGGGCTTTATCACACACGACACGCGCGTATCGCATCAGAGTTGCCACGAATAACTAGTTGTTATTGTCTATAGCGTATTACCGTAATGAGGTAATCCACTATATAATTGTTATCGGATTCGAAATATATACGATTACGGCATCTCTCTTAGCCACACAAATGTTCACGCCACACCGTACACCGACCACTACACTACATCCGGAAATACGGCTTCTTCTCAACGGACAGACTTTTGTCTGGATAATTGCATCCCCAAGTTTTTATTACGGGACACGTTCACCGTAATCGAGAGATCACCTCATACAGAACTCAACGTTAAAACGGCACTTAAAATCTGAGTCGATTAGTCAACTGAAATGTTGAGACAAGGGCTCCATGATCAACATTCTGCATTGTCTTTCGAGATAGGAAATACTTAGACTAATGAATTTTTCTCGCTTTTGCAAAATACATTATTTACTTCGTTCACCAAGTATAGAGTAACCTTGGCAAAACCAAAGAGTTTATATATGCAAGATGTTTCACAAAGGAAAGGTTACAAGCTTTTAAGACTTGGAATTTTGAGTCTTAGAAATTTCTAAATCTTTCCCGAAATATCCCGTATAAAGAAATACCTTGGCTGGAAGTTTAATATATATCCAAAGTGAGAGCTATTCTATATATATAAACATATATTTATATATTTACAATGTGCCGCTGGCTGGCCCAGCTAGATAAAAAAGAATAACGAATAACTCCTTATTGCCAAGTTATATTCTTAATTCCAAAGCGTTTAAGTCTTCATCTCAGAACAAACCTCATTTAAGTTTCGTAGCGCTTAGAAGAGATTAATATATACAGAGCTCTATATATAGATTTTAACGTCAAACGTTGTTAACGTTTTTAACGTGTATTTCTAAGGAATGGAAATCTATTTGCGCTAGCATTTGTTCACTAGGATAAGCAATATTTTTTGCGCATCATGTTAGATGATATTCTCAGATAATAATCTGTATAATTGTTCCATTATTTATGTAGAACTTTTAGTCTAATTATTTCCTCTTCTATTTAAGGCGATCGTCAGTTGACTGCGATTAAAATCTATATATATACATACATATATCTATTTTACTTTAGTCTCATTTAATCGGACTTGACATTGGAATTTATTATTACGTGCCTTTTGGGAGAAAGTAGTGTGTATGGGCGTTTGCTTTCTTGAAATGACGTGAACGTTCGTTCGCTTTAAAATCTCTTTCGGAAGCCTTTTATTTGTATATGAGCGTTTCTTCGATCGTTTCCTCTCGCTACGCGCGAGACTTTTTACCGATGCAATTTCGTATATTTTAAACGATTTACCCGAGATGTCGATTATTTGATCGTAGACACGTTGGTACGTGAATCTTCTGTTGACCGTTTTAATTATTATCTTAGAAAATCTCGATTATTAGCCACATCACGTATTTTTGGGTTTTGCGTGGTAAAAGAAGCGTTTATATGGAACGCTGGAAAATCTCTATTTATGCGAAATGCGAGTCAAACGGGAAATTTTAATGAATCGTGAAGTTTTCTCATACAGAAACGAGCCGATAGGTCATTGAATGTGTTAGGATCGGTTAAAAAATTTTCAGATAAATCTATTGCGTTTCCGCCGGGCGCCGTTTGATCGAAGGAAAAGATATCCGCTACGAGAGATTTTTATAATCATTCTTTCTGTGGGAGTAGGTAACAAAAATATAGGAAGGGGTGATACGAGCTAGGTAGTAATCAATAATGGGTTTAGTTAAAATGATTATTGAAATGTTAGCTATATAGAGCGTTAAATGAAATATATAATTGTTCATAAGTATATATATATATACATACAAGTGCATATATATATACATATATATACACATTTAATTCATAACTGGAGGCGTTGGCCCACCGTTCTTTAAACAATGACTTGTATATTTATAAATATTGCATAACGGGGATAATTATATAATAATATATTATGCAGAGAGAGATATATATATATACATATACGCTTTTATATATGTATATGTATAGTATACATATACATATATATATATATATACACATATATATATTATACAGAAGGAAAATATATTATAGATTATTACAAAAAGAGGAAACGTTAAATAAATTATAAATAACGTGTATATGTATGTATATATAAATATTAACAAATATAATATATATACAAAAATTTATATATAAATATATATATATACATGTATATATATATATATGTATATATAAACGTGGAATGATATTATAAAAGATTGTTGACTAAATATTTGCGTCCGCAAAGAGGAGAAACAGATTTATGTTTATCCATAAATTCTATGTGAACTATTATCAATTAAACTTCACTGTGTTGCCCAAATACATTGAAAAGTCACCGAAATATGAAATAATTAACTAGGTTGCTGTAGATAGATCGATTCTAAAATTTTAAGAGAGCATAAATGTAAATTATAGTGTTAATTTAATTTATGGATTAGTGTGTTCTAATGGCCTTCGTGCTATTAACGCTAACGGCAGCATAATATATTTCATTACATATTGATTAATATATAAATAATATAACCATCGTCATGCATTCTCTGGTCATCATATTAGATTGGCTACCACTGATTCTCATCGCGTTAAAAATCTTCTTCTATTATAGTTAGCTACGAATATTATCTGGCTGACTGCTGGTAGGGCGAACGATGCTGCTAAATTTGTCGCGTGATACTAGAGTCGAGCGCGTGAAAAATAAAAGTGAAGCGTTTATCATTCGAATTTGCCATTGGTCGTTCATCTCTCGCGGATGTTTATGTAGGATACAGACACAATTTTACATTGCCACTGCTACAAATATGTACGTTATCTATTAGATTTTAATATTATTTATTCGTCCTTCATATTCACGATCGTACGTTATTTATCACCTTAATATTTATTCGCAGACAGATGCGTCGAATTTGTGAAGCTATCGTCTGAGAATCGGTACCTTTGTTTTATATTCTCTTGTTGTTAAAGTTGTGAGAAATAGCTGTGTAGTCTCATCCGATTGTAACGCCAGTTGTGAACGAGATTGGACGATTAAACCTTTTGACTTTTATCTGAATATCGCTCATCGACTGTATTCCTGATCACTGGGAAGTGGTTGCTCGCATGAGCGATCACTTCTTTTAGGTGACTCGAGTCTTCGACCGTCTCCAATCTCGTTCACCGTCCGTTGCCGTATTCGCAATAGTCATGCAGTAATCCTAAGCGCCACTCGAACGATACAACTTACATAAATTGCAAGAAACAATCGCCGTTAGGCGATTATCCTCTCGTATCTTCGTTAGCGCGGAGTGTGAAGCACACTAATTTTGTGATATGCATCGCCTGTTGGTACAAATGACCCAAGTTATGACGTACATGTTTGTAGAAACGCAAAATACCCCCGAGCGAGGAAAAAGTGGGCGGAGAACGCGAGGAGGAGGTCTCTCTCTGGCGAACAACTTGTAGGTAGCATCCACGTTAAGCTAGGATAGGGTTACGGGTTCTCTGATATTAAAACATTCCGTAGTAGAACAGATTATGTATAAGACTAGCTGTGATGGAAAGCTGAAAAGAGAGTGTAATATACCAGCTGCCAGTACATGAAAGATGACACGAAACGAGCTACGTTTGATAAAATGTAAAATTGTAGGATTTATTTGCGCAGGTAAAGATAAGTGCTTACGACGACACGAAAAAAGTTCGACCGAGGAAAGGAGAGATCGAGGAAGGAAACAGCAGTGCGCACGATTAAATTTAACATGCCCGGTTAAGCATGTTACAGAGCAATCTTGCGCGCGTAATGATGCGTCCGCATTGTTTTTCACGATGGGGGATGACAGGAGATCAGGACGAAGCCGATTCCCTTCTTAAAACGCGCGTATAATTCGTGGAACACGAATATCCTTGCGAATATTCCGGGTAAGAATCAAATAAAGGTGGAAGGAGCACAGATCACGTATAGAGGCCATAAGCGCGATCAGCCAGTCTAACATAAGTATTCTCCTTAGTGTAACGTTGGTTTAAAGTGTACCGCCTGTTACATTTTAGTAACCACATCGATGTGCGTAAAGTTTGCAGAGTTACGTCGAGGTCGTTGCTTCGAGAACGGCTCAAGTATTTCCTCGCTATGTGAAATCTGTTTAATCTGGTATGGTAAGAAATATCTCAGGAGTATCTCCAATTGAATTGGATTTGGTATTCTCAAAACGCAGACAAACGAAGTGTTTAGTAAAAATAGATATATTTTTGAAGATTCGAGAAATTAACAGCGAGGGAAAAATTTCTATATGCGTTACCGAGGCGTAATGATGTTAACGGACCTGCTTTTCTTATACGCACTTTAGAAGATTGTCACGCTCCATATTATAATATCCCGCAGATGAGCGAAATACAAATTGCAGTACCGTTATCGAAGTGACACTTTCGGCGGAATTTTCCGATATTGCTTAACGGCGTAAGTCTATATGCGTTAGTGTATTAGCATGTGTATACTTATATGTATTTTCGATATATTACGCAGTACTAAAAGGTGTTTAACGATAACGTCAACAAGCGCACGGTTCCGCGTGTAAACTCAAGCTGCGTAAAATCGGTCCCCGTGTGCGGCCAATATTGGAGCAGGAGATAATTTTGTCACGAATATTAGGTCGACAATCGACATGCCGCAATATGTTGTACGTATAATAATAGTGGGGCGTTATGTACATGTATTGGTGACAAATTTATCGCATCACGTGTAACGATATTGATTCGCGATAGGGATCGTTTAGTCCTTTCCGAACCAACGATTCCAAGCAGAATCGCTTTCGGCGGAGCGTTCCCCTTTAAATTTCTCATTCAACGATCACGCGATCGGTAATCATCGAAAGAAGACGGAAGTGGAAAATATTTCTCCCTTATTTTTGCTACATTTCAGAGGAAATCGGATCTCGGTCACGAAATAGGACGATTTGATTCCAATCGGGATCATGGGGACGGAAAGGACGAAATTTTTGCCCGCGCGTCGTTGAGGATTTTCCGAAACGATCGACGCGGCGTCGCAGCGGCTGCATCTGCACAAGATGGCAAAAGCAGTATTGGTCGGCCAGTCAATGTTACCTACGAGTTGTTTAAGCGAGAGAACGATGTTACAATAGACCCGGCAGTCATCGCCCGCCCTTTAGGAGAATCTTTTATTTTTTCATACAGCGCTTTTTTTCTACAGATTTAAGATATTTTTCTCCGTTCGCAAATCTTCTAAGCGCGAGGATCGCGGCGCGACGAGTAACGCGCGTGTACGCGTCGCATCGCCAGTCGATAGTTGTAATAGCAGAACACAGTTAAGCGTAGATTGTGTGTAGCTAGTTTCTTAAATCTCTTATGAAATTACAGGTTTGAGCAGGTTAAAACAATAAATGATCGACTCTATCCGAGACAAAAAAAAGACAGAGAGAGAGAAAAGGAAGATAATTACGTATCTGCATACAGACGTGTACGCTCGCACATGCATATGAGAATACACGGAACGAATTAAGGAAGGAAAAGTTAAATTTTAACTCTCGTAAAAAAAATAAATATATATATATATATATAAAGAAAACGTGGAGAGATGTAGCGTAGTAATCAGGGAACTGTAGGAATTGCATTGACTCGCCTCAATTCTAATTATGACTATTGTTACAGTAACTATTAACTGAATTTGACACTCGTCGCCGCGCGGAGGGTGACTCGCGTGTCACGTTACTTGGCTGTGTGTGTTAGGCTACATCGTAAAAATCATGTTCCATCGTATTTTTCATCGTTCCACTTCGCATTAAGCTCCATTAAATCGGATGCGAGACGAGAGAAAGGAAAGAAAGAGAGAAAAACGCGAGAGGAAAGAAACGGAGAACGAGTAAAGACGCGGGACGGTATTCGGAATCGCGTTTTATGCCAAAAATAGAAAAAGGAAAGATAGGATCTATTGCGTGTCACCCGCACTCCACACCCTTTAGTGCCATATTGAACTCTTCCCAATCCCTCCCCATCCATCTCCTTTCCTTGCCACTCATCGGTCACCACACTTGTTAACGTTTAACAGTAGAACGTGTTGTTAAAGATGTGTATATGGCCTGCGCGACGCACGCAGGTCACTTTCAATAAAAATCCGACTATATCATTTATTTCATTAATATATATTAAATAACGTTGTTATGGAGCATATTACGAGACACTTTATTATATACACTTACTCTTAGTTTGCAGTACATGGAAAATAGTGATTCTTATAGCAGCCAAGAATATTGTAGGAACAAAAAAGAGATAAGAGAAAGAATAATGCAGGAAAGGTAACGGTCCATGCTCCATTAAAATATAAACTAACCGCTGCAAATTGAAAGGGATGGTATTTAATGGATACTTTGATTCCAATGTTACGTTACACGTTCGCGTTTCCTGATTTTACACAGTCATGTACCCTGTTTCAACATTGTCCTACGTTTGATTGGCGGTAATAATTAAAGTCAGAGATGCAACAGTGTCTAAACTGATTGATATACGTGCATAGCAATTTGGCAAATTAGATTGAAATTAACCATCGCGATTACTGCTGAAAAAAGAAAAAAAAAGGAGAAAGATCGATCATGGAAGTTTTACCCCAAGGTCAGGCAAATTCAACGATATCGCAAAATAAAGGCGCGATGGTTTTAAAAGTCATTGGCGCAGAAAAAGATTTGTATTAAAGACGTCCGTATCGATGGATCGAGGGCCTATATATTGATTGACCAATAACAGATTTTTGAGAAAAAGGAAACAGGCACGTACGAGTGAGTTGTTTGAAATATGTCACGGTAATTATTGCTTCAGAAAGAATGTTGCATTTGTCTCTAAAGAGTTTTCTCTAATAATTAGTTTACTGCCACTTTTTTGCAACCGTTCGCTATAATCAAATGTGTAAATGATAGGGCGAATATTTGCCGATAGCCAAGAAAATCAATGTAAAACGTTATATGTATATACATACATATATATATATATATAACGCTAAGACATGTTACACTAAGATATCGCTATAGAGAACGTCAAAAGAAAAATGAAAAGAGTTTATTTATTGCATCCTATCGCATTGATTGACAATAGCAGAGGCAAAGTTATTTATATAGTACGAAAGTATAAAGATAATATTATCGAAGATCACACATGCACTCGGTAATCATTCGATTAAACGCGACTCGAGATAATTCTCATATCACGATATCTTCGTTTTCCTAATTGTCAGCGACATTCTCATGAAGTAGCGCGCTAAGCCCATCTTCGATTGAGAAATAAAAAAGAGAGAGAGAATAAAGTAAAATAATAATATATATATATAGATATATATATAAAAGAAAATTATGTATCGAAAACGTAACGAAACAACGTTACAATGTCCGCGGTAACTAGAACGCGCGTTCGTTACGAAATAATTAAGAGGGTTGTACAAAATTGTATGTAATGTTATTTTGTCGGAAGTGAGAATATTAATAGAGTTAGGCTGTTAATATGGTATATTATTTTTGGGTAAGCGTAATGTTAAAAAACGAAAAAAAAAAATCAAGAAAAGGAAGGATTAAGAGACACTCTCGGACGTGAGATCGTTGTTGTGGAGGTAGAGATAGCACATTATAGCAGCTCGGGGATTAAAATGGAAAATTAAAGAAAAACAGTTAAATAACATTAGATAGCGAGGGAGAAAGAGAGAGAGAGAGAGAGAGAAAGGAAGAGGAGACTATTGAGTACCTTGTCGAGTATAAGTAGTCGTATATTGCTATATAAATCGCAAGTGCACGTGGGTGCGCGTGTGCTCTCATCCCACATGTTCACGATTCGTTCACACACACACACATACACACACATATACATACGCATACACATTGTATAATGTCAAAAGTGCATGCTTAACACGCGAATAGAAGATTTTCAGACCGACAGAAAGATAGAGAGAACGCGCGTTTGCGTTTTACTTTCGCGATGATAAGTCTTTTCATGCGTCGCTATCACGACGTGCTCGGTGAATTATTAGAGAAAGAGAGAGACTAGCGTTATCTTCCATGGTATAATATACATACATATATATACATAAATATATATAATCGAGATATATGAGGGCGATAGGGGAAGAGAGAGAAAGAGAGAGAGCAGCTGGCTGCGAAGGTACCATAGAGAGATTTATTCGTCTCGCACCGATGGTGAAATCACGATCAAGTATTGTACCTTACATTCCTTCGGCTATAAAGTAATTTAAGGACATACACAGAAACATGCATACACACATCACACACACACGGCAGCGCGTTTTTCCCATCATGCGTTTTACCGAGTTTGAATTAACACACCGCACGCGATTAGACGGAAAATCCATTGTCACTCATTACACACATTTTATCCCGCAATTGTGCATTACACACGACAGACGGTTCGGCTTGTTTTTTCCCCCCCTTTTTTCATGTCGACACGACACGAGAACGACGGTGCATTACGAGCAATGGGCAAAATTGCGTATTTTTTAATATTCCGAGATATGTCTCTCGCTCCTCCGCGCAAGAGAGAGAGAGAGAGAGGGTGGAGAAAAAAAAAAAACAGAAGGGGAGGGAGAAAAAGGGTATTGCGATTCAGATAAGAAAGAGCTAAGATTATCGATATTTACGATAAGTTTTAAGTAGTAAAAAATAATCGTAACTCTACGGAAGGTACGGATATACTTTTAGACGAGTAAGCAAGGACTCGGGGAAGGCGAGGCGAAAGATTGTAATTCGGCTGAGAGAACATCCGTGGTATGGTTGATCTTCGTCCCATCGCGACTACAATAATCTCGCGAATCAAGAGAAATTGTATTAGTCGTTTCCACCTTTGCGCGATCTTTCTCGGTCCATTGTTACGATCTTAAAAAAAAAAAAAAGATACCCCCGACAGTGTTCTCAGACGTGAATCACACGTTTCGATACCCGCGAGCATCCTAGAGGAGGAGAGGGACATACGCTCTCTCTCGTCGAGAAATGTAATACCAAAAGTCACGAGAGCTGGCGCATTCCTCTCTCTATTTATGACGGATGTCACCGTCAGAGCTTGTCGGTGCTGTGTCAATTGTTATTTATTAATTAGCAGGATCGACAGCCACGTGACTCTTGGCACTATTTTATCGTCGCACGATCTCTTTGCAGATTTTGTTTTACGTGAGAACTGTCATTCAATGCTCGATAGTTTAGCCCCCTTAAAAATTAAGGAAGGGGGGGCCACCACCTTGCGATCGGATAACATTGAATGATCGACGATACCACGGACGACTATGCGGAAAAGCGTTGTATATACGGCAAAGAATCGTGCGTGAGGGATTGTACGATGGACAAAAGAAAGCAAAAAACGAGAGGGCACGATCTTGTCAGTGAGCGGACAAGAGTCAGGGTACGCGCATATTCGTACGGCTCGTAAAGGCTTCGATAGAGAATCCTCTATTTGTTGATCAAAAAGAAAGAAAGAAAAAAAAGAGAGGGAGCGATGATATACGCGTTTTACTTTTGCACTTTCGCTCGTCGAGATGAGGTTTTTAATCAATTATTCTGCTGTCCTGACGTGACCGCTTTTGGGCACCACTTTATTGTTATCGATGAAGTATATAATTTAGTTCATAGGCATTTTCTTTTTTCCGAGAAGGGCTAATCTTAATATTATTACTTTACACTCTAACCACATTTATTTGCATCCATAAATTGTTATTCTCTTTCATCATCAATTTATTCCATTCAATGTTGAATAATTATATATATATATATAAAAAGAGAGAGTAAAGGAGAGAGAGAGAGAGTAAAAAAAGCAAACAGACAAACATAATATATTAACTATTTTCACTCATTGAGAAAGCATCGTTACCTGTATGACAAGTGACCATAATAAGAGCATAATAAACAATCGCTCATTAAATGCATTCTGTTGTTCTTCATTTCATGACCTGGCCACCATCCATACATCCATTGGTCCATTCAGTGTCGCAGTATGATCACGTCATACGCGTTCATCGTTTCTCATTCACCAAGATCTCTCTGGTCTCCCTTTCCACGTGCTCGGCATAGAAAACGAAAACAAAGCGCAATTTGTAATTTTGTGGAAATTCGTGGAGGGGTCCGTCCGTTCGAGGATCCCGCGTTTGAACCGCCGTCAAATTCGCAACGAGCGGGACAACCCTCCGAATTTCGACAAAAAAAGAAAAAAAAATAGAAGAGAGGAAAACCGTACAACGGAGTAGCGTAACGCTTGTCATCATTATTTCGATCTCTATATGGACGCTCGTCGAGCGTTAGTCCGAGCTACCCGAGATTTCTAGCTCCGCTTTTCTAGGAGAAAGACACAGGGAAAGCAATTATCGATAATTAATATTTCTAAGGGAACGCGCCGTTGTTATGTCTAATCCATTTATTATTGATATTATCAGATTTTTATTTAGAAACTTTTCTAAATAAAAAACCTCACCCCGTTTGTGGGTGACAAGGCCCTTGCGGAAGCTCATCATCCCGTCACCCAAATACGACGAGACAGTCAAGGTGTTGAGGCAGGCGCACATATCAGAGTATCAGAGACATACATATTACACGTACACACGCATACACGTGATTTTTTATATTTAATATTCGAACGAACATTTGTATTCTTGTATATAACACATACACACGCAATGTGCGTACCTCTCGTAAAGGAGATATCGCGCCGATAATTAGTTAATACACGCGTCTTTATTTTTTTTCCCTTTTTTTTTCTTCCTCTTACATTCCCGTAGGCGTACAATCTCGAGCGTATGAGAGATGCTATTCTAACTAGTCAGTAAAGAAAGAAAAAAGAGAAACGAAGGATTGTATTTCTTTTTTACACGACGAATTATCTGTAAATAAGGCAGAAGGAGGTGATATTAGCGGGCAGAGGACCGGCGATCGAGTTTATTATCGGTCTATTTCGAACGATCTTATTATCGAGCTTTTGATAAAGAGAGAAACGACATGTAATGTAAAAACTGAAGAAGCAACAAATAAAAAGCTATTTTTGTACGGATAATTAACTCAGCCCCCGACAGTTTATTTCGAGCTCTTTGCGCGTGTGTCTTAACGATTCGCGTCGAGATCGCGAGTCGTGGAAGTTACATCTCTGACCTTCTCTGGTCCGGCTTATCGGATTCTTTTAAAGAGAGAACTTTGGAACAGGAGGAGATGAGGCGTTTGATGCAGTTCTCACTATGGTAAGTCCTACATTTATTTCTAATCGCTTTCGTTAATCCTTTTCATTTCACGACCACTCCGCTAGCAGAAGCTTTTAAAAGTTGTCTTAAAAACGCTTAAATAATGTCTGAAAAATTATGTCGTCTTTAGCGTCATCTTTTAAACGTGACGTCTATAAGACGTTTTTTTAGTACTTTCTGCTAGCTGGGACATTACAGAGTGTACTCGTATGACGCAATGGATCAAAGATCAGTGAGATTATCTTAACGCTTGGCGCGGCAGTACCCCAGACCCAATAGTATTCGTTTCGAAGATTATTCGCGCACGTGGATTATCCCCCTTTATATCGGAAAGGTGTAAAAAATCAAGCTCAAAACTGTTGCTTTATGTAATGTAGGTACTAGATACGCGGAGCAATTTTTTTTATTATCTAATAAAGTACGAGTTGAATGATCCAGCCACAATCGTCTAAAGAGTACGCCTTTCGAGGGTTAAAGGGTTACGGGGGACTAGAAATTTCGAAAGATAAAAATTTTTTTATTTTTCATTAATTTAACGCCATAAGATAATAGTTGAAAGTAAATGATTAAAAATTGTAAAATCTCGTAACGTCTTAAGACTTTAAATACGCTTTTTTCAAAATATTATTTACTCAAACACGATTTATTCAATCAATTTGAAGCTTTAAAGTTATGCTTTTAATAATATTCCGCATCGGTTCACAAAAACAGAATAAAACTTTTTAAGAAAACGCGATTTCCAGGTTGAGATGTTTAATTTCATGAAATTTAAAAAATTTTTTTGAATTACTTCCGTAAACCAAAAATGACAAGTGTAAAGTAAAAAATACCTACTTTTTTATTATTTCAGATAATTTACCGAAGGTAAAAATCTTGATTACTATGACTATGCAGACACGCATGGAATGCAATGATTATTTAGGATATAATTATTGTTTGTTATTTCAGTATTTTTGTAATAATTTTGCATCTTAAAAAATTGTTTGATGTTGAAAAGCATTCTATTTTTTGATTCGTTATATTCTTAATAAACCTCTTAATCAGCAAGTCAATTCTAAAAAGAGGGAGACGGACAATTATTTAAATAATCCTTAGAAAGTTAAAAATAAAAAAGATTGTAAGACTTGCAAAAAGATACTACGCGAAAGCGCGGAAATTGAAAAGGGTATAGTCGTTAGCGTTCGTATATTTGCAGAATCTTATTGCAGCTCGCTCACAATAAAAATCTACCAATACGGACAAAACGCAGCTCTTTATTCGAGTAATGAGTGTACAATTACGAATGCACTTACTGTTTTGATCTTTTTTTTCTCGCTCGCGACTCTACTACGAAATACTTATACATACACTATCGACACAGAATCTTTTATTCGCTATAAGCGGCGTGAACATACACAGCGATCGTTTCCCTCCTTTTTTTTTCGTTTTCTCTCTCTCGCTTACAAAATATCTACGCATCCTCGTACTGTTTCACAAGATCGACGTGTCCCAGTCGCTATATTGTACAACTCTCCCTTTCTCGCTTGAACGACTTCACGTTCGTCCACTCGCGAAAATGTCACACGCCGTCTAAGGATCTATTTAGGACCTGACGGGAGATTTAAATTTTGCGTGGTACGGTTATTATCTCGTCGGATTCGGTACTAGCGTACCCGCAAATCGGTTTCACCCAAATCTTATTCATTACATATTTTTTTTACTCCCCACTTATAGTATCACGTGCGTTGACGACATGCCAGCTCGTCGGAAACGAGACGGCAGGAAGATCTATATTCAGCGAGGAGAAGTCTCTATGGAGTTGCGGAGGATCAACGGAAGCGAGTAGGGTCTTATCTACAACTAGGAGCAAAAATCAAATAATTATTCAACTCGAGAGATTTCGATACGAAAGACAAGTATACAAATGAAGCGTCTATAGTCCTACTTTAGAAAGCTACGAAGCGAGAACAAAATACAGGACGATTCGTTACTAACATTAAAATATCAGTTTCCTCATCTAAATCGAAAAAGAAAATTCTCTTGCAAATCAAATAATGCCATAATAGGCTAATGAACTATAACTTTCTCGTGAATGAAGCGTCAGGGCTGCAACTAGACGGTAAAATTTCACATTCTTCATTTACTTATAAATCGACCGTACCTAACGGAACTGTAATATTCCGGAGTTAGATATCTAATATCATATAAGAGCTACCGATAACTACAATAACACAGCTCGTTTTCGATAAAATCAACTTTCCGCTTTTACCTGACTACTTGTCGCTTGTTGCAAATTTTTGTAAGTCGGGCAGAAAAACGCAGAACAGAAATACGGGATAAAGAGGGAGACAAGATCACATTCAGAAATGCGAGAGATCTTATTCGTTAAATACGCCCAAGGTGAGCGCAGACAGACTTGACTCGCTCGCATTTCTTCCCCCATAAATCAAATCATAGTCTACATTAGACGCTGTTATCAAAATGAAGCAGACACGCAGCTTTTGCCGAAGATTTTGATCGGTTTTCATACTCTTGTTGGTACCGCGAATATTTGTGGAACGGAAATGAGAGGAAATTGCTTCGTACAAAGATTATATACATATTATCTAATCACTCAGTCGTTTATAATATATACCTCTATGTGTGAATGTCTAGACACGGAATGCATGTTTTTTACACGTCCTAAGAATATTCTATACGCAGGACGACGATTTCAAGTTGCGACGATCTTATATATTTAGTCCTTACATTCTCTTCGTCAGAAAGCGCACGAAGTTATTACACCTTCGTTATACGACACTATATCTCCTATAGAAAAATAATTACGAAGGCTGGAGGCTACATGGAAGAAGTACTCGTCGAAGTCTCGAAAAGGCAGTTCACAACGTGCGCGATATACGAGAAATCATCGAGATGTTACGGTGGAAATGGAAATTCCGAATATGGAAATGCAATCGTGACATGTTGTTTTATAAAACGAGGACGAGAGGGATAACGCGGCAATAAGGAGGAATGCCAAGTGAAACTTGATTACCGGTTTCAGATCAGTCGTGTTCGATATCTACATAATTTGACTTGACTTTTGACGAACATACGCTTGCGTATAAAAATTTTCCGAAGCACATACGGGAACTATGTATAACAATGGCTTTACAATGAGCGATCCTATAAAAAGATTCGTGAAAAATATCGGTATCTCTGTTTATGCTCGAACTGGAAAACTATTCGTAAGAGCATAAATATATACTTTGATTCTGTTTGCGCGGACACGCGTTTCTCGTTTGCGTCGTTTGAAATCGTTCGCGATTGTACTATAAAAAGGTATTTCAATGGCACATTCTAATCTCTGCAGTAGCGACTGAAATAACTTCAGTTCCGCACAACACAAATCACAGATTATCTAACTAGTTATACAAGTCTGTTTTTCCACTTAAAAAAATGTTATACATCTTTCGGTATACATCTGCTTATCTCTGAAGAGAAATATTGTTCAAACCTAAAAATTAACTCCTGCAGTAAAAAAAGATACGCTAACAGCATCATATGGAAAAATTATACAATAGGTTTGTTCGTTTCACTCACACTTTCTACACTTGTATTCTGTGAGCTTTACCAGAATGTTGAAAGCATAAAATTAAAAAATTTCAGAAGTAATAAATGAATGACATAAAATGCACATGCATATTGGAAGAATTATTGCTTTAACCTTTTGCGATCCTATAGCAAGTTAGATTCGACATAATCCATCTCGGTAGTCGTATAATTCTTCAATTATTTGACAAAATGCGATTATAATTGGCAAATATTTTTAAGATCCCCATAAATTCCTTAATTGATGTTAGATCCGCCGAGCAGATAAAATTAAGGACAAAATATTTCATCTTCGCTCACTCACAAAAAATAATTCGGAGATCGCAGAGTTAATATACATTTTACTACGCCATTGTATAAATTAGTTCAAAGTATAGAAAAACATAAGTTTCGATCAAATGTTAGAGCTATTGAATATTTCAGTGCAAAAATATAATTCTAAACAATATAAACAATATAAGTGTAAATAAAACGAACAAATCTAATATACTCTGAAATTGGGATATCAAAGGAAATATGCGATTTGTACTTTTGGTTGGTATTCTGGGAGATATTGAGCAGAGCGCATTCCCTTATTACACGTTCCCCTTCGAATTTGATCGCTTCACGTTTTGAATTTGTCTGCGTGTACTTCGTATCACATAAATACGAATCACAATCCTATATACCAGCGAAGATTTCGGGGTATTCACTAGAATTTAATAGCGACATCATTTTTTTCTCTTTATGCTATACATACTATAAAAAAATATAAAATAAAAAATTATAATACGTATATAAAAATTAAACTTTTGATTTCAACAGAACCTATTCAGAATAGGTCGATATATCTTTATAAAATATCGTGTAAAAATACCGCGTGAAGATAAATTTCGATCATGTAAAATCGTAGAAAACGTAACAAAATAAAAAAATAGGCCAATATACCTCTTTCCCTTTGCTCTTGTGCGAATACAGAAATGGCGTATCTTTGTTTTAAAACAAGCGGCAATGTATTATAACAGGATGTTCAAATTAAAACCCCTGCCCGATATATTCGCTTTCGTGGCGCCGCTAGCCATTTCAGTGCTAATATGCAGTTCATCAGTGATAAAAGGTGAAAATGTATTAATCTCATAATTTTCTTGAAGTATATAAATTAAAATACCATTATATTACTAAAATAACGCAATTTATCGGCTAATAGGGTACAAATAACAGTTAATTTCTTGGAACGATTGGACCCATTCGTCTAAGATATTTAATCAATTTTCATGATGGATCGAACTATGTTATTTAATTTAATAAATATCCATCTTTTTCTAAATTAATTTTTATTTACGATACAGAAATAAAACTTTTAACGGTTGCAAACGCGTAAGAAATGCGGACAAATGCAACGAAACTCATTCACCTTTTGTCACTATGAAACCACATGATACAGACCACCTCTTTTCACCCTCCTAAAAGATTAGAAGAGGAAAAGGGTGGTCTGCCTTGCTTGCTACTTGGTCGCCTCGGGCGGACAGTCGGGCTGATTGTTGGGGTGAGCCGCAGTGAAGGCCGGATGATGTTCCAAATGACGGTCTACCCTCAGAATCGTGGGGAAGGGTCTCAAATCTACGTGAAATCTTCGCGCGTTGAATATCTGTGGCACCAGGCAACAGTCCGCTAATGTAATCTCGTCGCCGACGCAATACTTGCCCGCGCTCGACGATAATAACTTCTCCACGGCTGAAAAACAGTATTATCAGTGTTTAATTATATACATAAACCTGTTATTGAAACGTCGCTATTTCGTATATTAACGACTAGGTGTGTCGTTTCCTTTCTAATAGAGGCGAAGATCGCTCTGTTATCTAATATTTTTCTCGACAATCTTGATATTCAATAAATGATTATAATTGCAAATCTCCATATTCATATTTCCACCATTTAAAGGCAATAAATTAAATATACAAAGTCATTCGTGTAACAGTTTATTAAAAATTAATTATTTATCTAAATTTAAGATCTGAAGGTTTCATAAAAAAATTTCAAGCTTGTCATTTATTGTGAGTCCTCACTACAATCTTTATTATCATTATCTTTATTATCTTTATATTCATTATCTTTATTATCATTACGATACCTGTAAATCCTCTAGTGATCCAATGCTGCGCCCATTCTTTCTTACGTTCCTCCCCGACGTAGATTAAAACAACAAGATTTTGCAATGGTTGTATACCGCTGGCAATTACTTCACAAATCTCTCTCACTCTAGCTCTCTTAACAGGATCCGCCGGCATCAATGGACGATTCGGCCTTGTCTCTTCCAAGTATTGTAGAATATTCAGCTATATTAAAACAATTTTATACCATTTATTTTATTATAAATTCTGAAAAAACACAATTAGATAACTGAAAAAATACTTAAACTCACAGACTCTATCAGAGTATGATTGTCGATATGGAGCGCAGGGACTTGCTCCATTGGATTAATCTCGCGGAATTCATTGGAATGTTGTTCTCCACCACTCTTTACCAAACTAACAGGCTTTATATCGTATGGTATCTCTTTTAAGTTCAACGCTATTCATAAACATTAGAAACATTTCAACATTAGAAACATAATTAAAAAATCAGCTGTTTATATAGCAACAATAAAACTCATTCTACCTACAAGTTTTATAGATATTCTGATTAAAAGAATATTTTGTTACATAAAATGTCTTGCGCAAGATTAAATTAGATCAGAGAAAAACTGCCTGCGGCAACAATAAATTTATTTTGAAATTTATATCTTTCTTTACTTGTAAACCACAATCAGACATTTTATATCAATGCATGTTTTACATGTATAAAATACTTTATATATGCAATATAAAATCAAGAAAGTTCTCACTCACCAATTCTTACTCTCCAGGAGCAGGAACTCCGCCAGTAAGAGTAAAGCACCGGCTGTCAAAAGAAATAAGGAGCATTAATACAAGGCTCAATTGTGGGCCTGAAAAATTCGGCATATAGTTGAGGTCAGTTGTAAAACCAGATTTACGTGCTGCCAAAAACATTCAAGACAACCGGCAGATGTAAACAGAAACGAGCTGCGAGTGTCGAAACGCGCATTCATTAAAACATGCTACAACTATTAATACGAAGCTAATGATCAATCCATTTCGCAGACTTCTTTCCTACTATTTTAACCAAGCGTCCAAAGGACAAATCGGTAGGCAATTTGTGGAATTGATTATCGCATAAAAATTCTAAAAAAAACAGGCTTTTTTTTAAAGTAAGTCCTAATAAATACACACTATGTTAAACATTCTAAGGCTAGTGACCAAAAAAATTGGCAAAACACAGTTTCAGAACTTTGTTAAAATCATATAATTTACATAAAGTTATTTATGCAATTTTTATGGTAAAAATTTCAGAGAAAATCTAGATCTTTAAATCGTTCACAGTTTCATGATAAAAGAAAAATGTACAAGTATTAGTTTGTAACTGTACAAATAGTGCAAAGTAAATTCTAACTATTGCATTTGCAGCTTGAAAATAATTTTCTTGTATCTTGTATGAAAATAATTGCCATGATATCTTGTATTTAACTCGTATCTAAGCATAAATATATTTTAATAAAATCATTTTTATTCGCCCGCTTACTCGCAGGCAGGTTTTTGGAGCGGAATAGTCCCGCGCGCGCGCGCGTAAGCGTCCGGCACATACGACGCGTTGTACGCTATTGTTGGTTGTTACATTCTCGTTATCAGATATATTCGCTGGCCAGGGGCGAGTTTCGTCGGCGCCGCTTCCTCGAGCGGGGAATCACAATCAGCCACAAGATACGCGGCGTTCGACTACCCGTATTTGTCGACAATCGTTGACGGCGTTGACGCGCGTCAGTCGTCGCCACGACGAGTAGGGTTCATCTTCGTGCGACCGCGGCATTCGGGAACTCGGATAGCGATTGTACACGATTGTACACCGGTCTTCGAGACTCGCCAGCACGTCAACGTCATTCCCAGACATCGTGGAGAAATAACGCGCGATCACCGGCACGCAGTGCGAGCTATTCCGGAGCTATCTCTTGTCTTTCTCTTTCTACCGGCACTTGTCTACCTGCCTGTCTACCTGCATCAAGAGAAGGTTAAATCACCCACAAGCACTCACCTTACCCATCACGGACATCGTCGGCTTCTCGCGGACAGCGCACACCTTTTGCCTTTTGATTATCCGGCCGGCGACACCGATATTACGCCGCCGAATCCGTCAGAAATAATTCAGAATCGCGGTGAACGCGCGAAATCGTACCCTCCTCCTCCTCCTTTTTATTCGATTGCCAGCCGTTTCCTCTCCCCGCTGACCAAGCTCCGTTGTCCGACCGTCGTTCAAGCCGGCGAGCCGCGCGGCCAATCGCCGTTCTTGGCGCATGCTGCACGTGTGTATATTGGCTGCTTTCCGTTCGCTGAATCGCTAGCAACACTCGCGTCGACTCAAGTCGATAAACTCTCTGCGATTCTAGTTACTTTTAGTGATAATTCGAGCCACTTATTTATTTTTATCTATAAAATTTGAGTCGCATATAAAACCTTTCTTTTCAATAATTTATCTAAAAGATATCATTATCCGATAATATATGTATATATTGCTTAAAAAATGAATAGTAACGTATTTCAATCTTTTATAATTTGGCACTTGCAGCTTAAAGTAGGAAAATAAAATTACATTGATAGAATCCAAAGAAAGAGATATAACAAAGTAACAAGATTATTTCAAGCAGAGAAAAGATAACTGAAAATACACTTCATTAAGTTTTATGATTAATTGGACTATGTTGTTTAACAAATATTTATATCTTTTTCTAGATTACATTTTTATTTACAATATAGAAACAGATTTTTTAATTGCTGCAATTCTATAAATAAGAAATACGAATAAATGCTATGAAATCCGTTCACCTTTTGTCATTATTATGATACCACATGATGTTAGACCATTTCTTTTTACTCTCTTAAAAAAAATTAGAAGAAGAGGGTGGTCTACTACTCTACTCGATGACTCGATCTCCTCGCATGCTACTTGATCGCCTCGACCGGACAGTCCGGCTGATTGTTGGGATGAGTTGCAGCGAAGGCCGGATGGTGTTCCAAATGACGGCCCACCCTCAGAATCGTGGGAAAGGGTTCCAGATCGACGTGAAATTTTCGCGCGTTATATATCTGTGGCACCAGGCAACAGTCCGCTAACGTAATCACATCGCCGACGCAATACTTGCCCGCGCTCGACGATAACAACTTCTCCACGGCTGACAATGAGAGAAAGAGAATATTATTATTATTATTATCAATGTTTGCTCGATTATACACATGAACTTATTATCGAACGTTGCTATTTCGTATATCTACGACTAGGCGTGTCGTTTTCTATTTAACTCGTACGGATATCGCGTTATCTAATATTTTTCTCGATCATCTTGATACTCAATAAATAATTATAATTACAAACATCCACAATCTTCATATTACCAGCATTTAAAGGCGACACAGTAGATATACAAAAAGTCATTTTTAAAAATATATAATTATTTATCTAATTTTGAGACCTAAGGGATTTCACATGCGAAAAAAATCCGAGGTCGCTTTTTATTTTAAGTTCTTACTACAATCTTTATTATCATTAGGATATACCTGTAAACCCTTTAGCGATCCAACGCCGTGGCCATTCCTCTCTACGTTCCTTTTCAATATAGCTTAAAACACCGATATTTTGCAACGGTTGTATGCCACTGACAATTACTTCGCAAATCTCTCTCATTCTAGCTCTCTTAATAGGATCCGCCGGCATCAATGGAGGAGTCGGTCTAGTCTCTTCCAAGTATTGCAGAATATTCATCTATCATAAAAATTGTATTATAAAAATTGTTTGTTATTATAAATTAATTCTGAGAAATATATCATAATAACTGTAAGGAGATTGATATAACCGAGTATATAACTCACAGACTCTATCAGAGTATGATTGTCGATATGGAGCGCAGGGACTTTTTCCATTGGATTAATCTTGCGGAATTCATTGGAATGTTGTTCTCCATCGTCTTTTACCAGATTAATAGGCTTTATGTCGTATGGTATCTCCTTTAAATTCAATGCTATTGATAAAAATCACAAACATTTAAATTAATTTATAAATATTAGAGAGAAACATATTTTAAAAATAAGCTGTCTATGTCGCAACAATAAAACTTTCTATTTATCGATGAAATAACATTACAAGTTCAACAAGTTGTATAGATACCCTAAGATTTCTATGTTACATAAAATGTCTTGCATAATAAAGATTAACACTCTCACCGCCACGTATATCATTTATTACAATACATCCAGAACCTGTAATAAACTATACGCAGGCCAGGTGTGTTGCCTTGGCCTGAGGGTACAATTTTTTTTATTCCGCTTGGCAGTGAAAGTGTTAAATTAGATCAGGAAAGTTCTACCTGCAGAAACAATTATAAATTTGTTCAAGAAACACAGCTATTGAAATTTATATCTTTTTTACAGACCACAGTTAGACATTTTTTAATATATCGACGTATATAATTATATGTCACATGTATAAAATAGTTATTTATATATGTAATATATTATTAAGATCAAGCAAACTCTCACTCACCAATTCTTACTCTCCAAGAACAGGAACTCCGCCAATAAGAATAAAGCACTGCCTATCAAAGAAAACAGGAAGCGTGAAATATGGGATAAATTAATTCAATTATGAATCGACTTCGAAAAGATCGACATAATCAAAGCAATCCAATTCACGGAAAAAAAATTTATGACCATCGTAAGTTTTTAAACAGAAACGAATATATATAGCAAGTATCGAAACGCGCATTTATTAAAAATCGTTAAATTAAATGTTAATGACAGTCAAATCCATTTAGCAGACTTTCTATCTACTATTTTCTATTTTTATATATTTAAGCATCCAATAGATAAATTATCATGGCTATTTACAGAACTTTATTGATAAATAATTATCAAAAAATCATTTTCTGAAAAAATAAATTTTAATTAAAAATTCTAAAACTGTAATAAGTATTATGTCCAAAGAAGCTTCGAAAACACTCCAAGTGTTTCATAAAATCATACAATTTTCACAAAATTATTTACACAATTCTTATAAATGTTGGAAAATCTCAAAGAGGAAATCTAGGAAACTTTCTTTGTACAAATTACATAATAAAATGCGGAACAGCCATGCGTGCGCGGGCGCGCATGTTCTGCAGCACATACAAAATGTGTTATATACTATATATAAACTATATACGCTATATATATCAGCGTGGATGACATCTCGTTATCAAATATTCGTTAATCAGGAATATAGTTTCGTCGGCGGGGGGAGGTCTCGAGCGAAGGTCGAAACTACGGGGATCGAATTCGCGTTTCCCATTTAAATGATCGTTAACGCGCGTCCGTCATCGGTACAGTTATCGCGAATAAACGAGTAAAGTTCATTTTCGCGCGCCTCCGCGCCTCCAATTTGCCGGCACGTCGCTTCGGAATGTTGCCCAGTAATAACGCGAACGCGTGACTGATATGCAGAACAGATTACGCTATATCTCTCTTTTTCATTCTATCTCTCTCTCTTTCTCTCAAACACTTGTTTACCTATCCGCGTAAAAAAAAGATGAAATCGCGCGTAAGTACTCACCTTACCCATCACGGACATGGTCTCTCGCTCACCTTCCGTTGAACTCAATTAGTCAGCGACTCCGATATTGTGCCACCGAGTTCGTCAGAAGTAATTGAAAATTGCGGTGAACGCGTCAGAACTCAGAACGCGTAAAATCGTACCTCCTCGGCCTCCTCCCTCTCTTTTTATTCGATTGCCAGCCGTTTCCGCTCCGTGGTTCCGCTATTCCGTTCGTCGCTATGTTCAAACGGTTCAAGCCGTACCGACGCGCACGCACGTGTGTTTATTGGCTGATTTCACTACTGACATTGGTCGTTAGCGACACCCGCGTCGATTCGACTCAACTCGAACCTGTAAACCCGGCAAACTCTGCGACTTTATACTTTACAGTAATTTTCGAGAACTCGGCTTTACGAAACTTTTAAAGTATAATAAAAAAATTAAATTTTAATTAATTATTTTTACACCGCGCATTTACCCGACATAAATTATATATTATATCTATTACATATTGGATTTCATATTTCGCGCACTATTTCTATTGTGGCGCAGGCTTAGCGCATGCTCCGTATCGCTTCGTTCTATCGATTTGACAGATTTTCTAACCTTTAAATTTGTCACCAATTATTAGTTTTAGAGTGATAAGCGGCGATTTTTGTCTTTCAAATAATTATTTTTATACAACGAGACATCAAAGCATAAATGTACTTTCACCAAAATGTAAGATGAGGAACCTAAACTTAGCATTTAAAGCACAAACGACTGTTATGTAAGGTTTGTTTGTTTTTTTTTAGACTTGGCTGGACTGTGCTAGAACTTCCCTTCTTGCTCTCGCCAAATTTTAAATATATATCTCTGTTTCACTTTAATTACAGAGAGTGTTCGGCGAAAGCAGCAGACCTCCAGTGAATGGCGAGATAATGACAGTTTTTCGGAATCTTGTACCATACATATGTTTTACAAAACGGAGTAGAGAACGTTGGAATGTGTACGACACTTACCCATAAAGAGATTAAAGATGAGATAAAATAATAATTTGTCGATAAGCGGCATGTAAGTTGAAACTTATTACAGTGTTATCTCAATATTGAAACTCACACACATATGTGTAGCAGCGATTAAAAGGCAAGAAAAAACGAAAAAATGACGCTGTTGCAACAATTCGCGGATTTGCTGAGCCTGATAACAATAGGCATGTGCTTTGTACTGAAAATTCCTCAGATATTGAAATTGATTTCTGTAAAATCAGCTGATGAAATGTCGACGCTAGGATTATTTTTAGAACTGACAAGGTGACTCCACGAGACATGTATCTTACAAGCCTTCACAATTATTTCTTTCATAAATAACTTATTAACGTTGTCTGTTTTTCAGTTACACTGTGATGACTAGTTACAATTATACTAATGGATACTCGTTGCTGTCCTACATGGAGTATCCGATAATATTAGTGCAGGAGTACATACTGATATTCTTTGTATTAAAGTACTTGAAGAAGATCAATATGTGGTCCTTCTTAGGTGCCATAGTATACTTTACGCTGAGCAGTTGCTTACTGTTAGGAATTGTCCCAAGGATTGTACTTACACTCTTAGCGGTTGGTACAACTATTTTATATAATAGTATATTACAAATAATTTTTCTGTTACGTTTTGAAACATCGTTCACATGATACACTTGGGTTTTCAGCCAATGTGTACACCGATCTCAGCTTCCAGTAAGATCGTTCAGTTGCTAGTTATACTTCGAGCTAAAAACGCAGAGTCGGTATCGCCTCTCACCTGGTTTATATCCACCTTCACTAACCTGAGTAAGTTTTCTATTTTGCGTACATAAAATGACTTCCGGAAACGAGTCAAACATCAAACAATTATGTTTCAGCGAGGGTGTTCACGATATGGATGGACTCTGCTGATATATTGCTGCTGGGAAACTTTGTCATCTCGGTCCTACTGAGTTCCAGCATCATGTTCTCCGCTCTTTATTATAGAAGCCGCCCGTTAAAGCAGGATTAAATAAGAAACAGAGAAATTATAGATCTAGTCGAAAACGTATGCTATGAAATAGACAACTTTGTGCCATATTTGTGACGTACTTATTTGTTAAGAGCGTAACCATGAAAGGTATTATATAATCACTATAATATACCATATTTTATTTCTGGCAATAAAATATTTTAATTTAAATATTCTGCTAATAAAATTAATTGTCCTATATCGATTTATTTCCCTCACGTTACATACCTTAAAAGCAAAGGAATTAAAAAAACAATTGTATCTTACATCGAATATATTTTACGATTAAATATCAACGAAAATTTATATATTTTATTCGAACAAGACGATGGAGTTTATATCCATATTTATCAGACTCTCCTGAGCTGTAAGATAATACAGCGTTGAAGAAGCTATAAACAAGATCTTGTTCCCGTGCATATGAAAGATGCCATGTGGTTTCGGTCCTTCTAAATCAGTGATCTTCAAAGTCCTGTTTTGTCATATAATCATTATCCTTGTAAGAAAAAATGATAAGAAGATATCGTTATAAACAAATTATCAATATGTTCTTAAGAAATTTTTAATTGAGATATGCATAAACAATATGCAAAGATATCCATACTTTGCAATATTTATGAGATACATATATAAAAATATCGGGGAAAGGGTGATTGCAATAAAATTTAGAATTTTCTCCTGCTTCTTATTTTTTATATCTTATAGTTAAAAGCATAATTTGATAGACTCGCGTAAAAATCTGACAACTCCAAATGAAGAGGGGAACGTAAGTAACTCAGGACGCCTGTACTTGGGTCCACGCGAGATTCAAACTCCGACTTGAAGATCACTGATCTGTTCCACCCCCACCGAGTTGTTCTCATCTGGCAAGTCGACGGCACTGGATGAACTCTGGTCTGGACAGTCGGCACCGAGAAAGCGTCCAGGCATCATCATCTCTCTCACGGAAGAGAGAGAGAGAGAGTGAGAGGGAGGAAGGGAGCGAGACGAAGAGGAGAGAAGACGAAAGTGAAGAAAAAAAAAAAGAGTGAAGCAGTTCCTCGAAAGAACTTGAGAAGGTGCCGGATTTTCTGCTGCTGGCAGGATGCGGTTGCCGGCAACCGTCGCCGGTCTTCTACTGATCGTCCGGCTGTCCAGGTGCGAGATCCTGACGCCGCCGTACTTCAATTTGGCCGAAGGCAAGGAGATCGTGGCCTCGGCTACGTGCGGCGTCGGCACCACCGGCCCCGAACTTTATTGCAAACTCGTCGGCGCGAACGCTGATCAGGATGAAGATATCAACTTGATTCAAGGCCAGGTAAATACCAGCGATAAATATATTTTAAAAAGAACAGACACCACTTGATATGTTTGTAACACAGTGTGTAATATCTATTAGACGAGTATAATTCAAATTTATCAAACTTTTTTTCAAAACTGAATTAATTAAAATTAAATTATAATAATTAAGAAAACCTTTTGTAACCCTTGACTGAAACTGCAAAATATTGAAAACTTATAAATGAATTTTTTATACATAGATACAAAAGAGTCACATTTTCTGACGATTTAAATTTATATTTAGATGTACAATAATCTGCTGATTAAATATCATATATAAACAGGGTGAAAACCGATTTAATGAATACTCTTGTACGCTGAGGAAATTGTGATATTTTCGTCTTCGGTATTTGCACCGAATTTTATCTACTATGATTAGGTCCTACGAGTCGAAGAGTTTATCAGCTTCGAGGCATCAACTACTTCCTTTTCTTATCCTCTTTCACATAGTCTTTCCATTTATATCCATAGCTATTTGCATGTATCGTCGAAATGTAATTTTATGTAAACATTTATAAATACATATCACTTCGCACTTTTTTTCTCTCTCTCTATCTGGGAATAACGATAAGGTATTACGGTAAATAATCGGGAGAGATGAATGAAATCATTGATGGAAGATTAGCTTTCATCGAACGGCGAACATACAAAGAAATTTAATAAGATATTTTTATCTTTCTTATTACATAAAGCTAAATGTATGATATGCTTTTATGCAATTGTATTTGTAATATTCTGAAATAAAATTAAAAAATTTTGTAAAAGTTTTTAATTAAGATTTTATTTTTGCTAAAATAATAATTAATAAATTTATAAATAAACAATAAAACTGGTATTTTTGTGTATTTGTATAATACAATTGTAATTCTCCAGCGTGATTGCTATTCTTGACTGCTCCGAAAAAAAATTAAATTTCTCTGTGATTAAATTTCTTGTGATATTAACGCGTAAGCGCTTTGTCGGCGAATCAGGACAAAAGACGCCTACAAAGCTCTTCCGTACGAAAGATCCAGCTAAAAACCAGTTCGCAGGGTCTATGATTGTGTTCGAAGAATGCGATAGACTCGTAGGATCGCGTTTCCCTGCGAGCGCATGATTCTTCGTTATCGAAAGAAGAAACCGCGCGCACATGGATGTACAATGTATTTATCATAAATACAAAAATAACGCACGCATAATTTCCAAATTTAATTTCTCCGCGATATTAGTATGATCGTAAAGTTTAAAAATTTCAATTTGCATTATAATTATTAAAAACTATTTATGCATATTTGTATTTTAATTTGTCGTAAAGCTGATTCAGCATCCATCTAGTTTAGATTATGAATTAAGAACACGAGGCATCAGCTTACGACATCGTATACCTATATCTATGTGGGTAAAATGAGACGAAACCGAAATGAACCAGGAGCGAGAAGCCTGATAAAACGGAAGATAAGGATGACCTCTCGATAACACTCGATCGTTCACCCGTCCGAAATTAAGAAGCTTTCTATGTCATTCACAGATTCTAGAAAAAGAAATCTTCATCTATATATCTATCTTCCGACTATCTAAATTCGCTCCTTTATATTAAGATTCTTAATTAAAAGCTTTTTTCTAAAATTTTAATATAGTATGGTAGGCAGAGGATGATGCGTATGACGATAAGAAACAAATAAGAATTATGAGCTAAATTTACTCGTTTACTTTAGCTTATATCTAAAATATATGTTCTAAATTAGATTCTGTTAATTAATTAATTCTCTCCTCTTCTCGATGATAAATTTTATTTTCCTACAGGTATGCGATTATTGCGACCCTGATAATCCTGAGAAAAGGCACCCACCCGAATATGCAGTCGATGGTATGGAAACTTGGTGGCAATCACCACCTTTATCCAGAGGGATGAAATATAATGAGGTCAATCTGACGATCAACCTGGGAGATGTAAGTTACTATAATCATAAGACATAGAGATTAATATAATGAGATGATCATGCTTTCGAAGCATGTTTAAGAGGATCTGATTCAGAAGCGACAGGAAATAATGATGCGCGCGATTCTTTTATCGGCGATGGAAACGCGACGCGTTCTATCGCGCAAGTAGGCGTTTTCCTGCAAGTGGGAAGATTTATCTGCAGTTTGCTTCCGGAGAATAATGAAAGATTGAAGAAAAAATGGGATCATCAACAATATTGTTTCCATCGTTGAAAATTGTCACATATTTTTTTCTGCAAATTTTCTGCAAAATCTTTAGTTTCTATTTCTATTAAATTAATATGTAATTAATCCGATGATACGTTTTATAGCATAATTAATATAAACTATCTCGATATTTATCCATATGATTATTAATGCAAATAGAGACAGATTTTACGTAGCCGGCTCTGTATATCTGGACGTAACTTATTTCTTAATGCAATTAGCTGTTATCAGAAGTGCAGCCTATCTTCGCGGCTACAGCATACGTAAAAGCTGTTACTCTTTCGCGCTAATTATCTTCTTAGAGAGGCTTTTCATTTACACCGTTGTTTGACCGTTCCTATCTCTGTCTCTTTCTCTTTCTTTCTCTTCCCCCTATCTTCTCTTTCTTTAATCATTTATTTGCATGAGTAATTTTTTAAATAGTTCGTCTCTATTTTCTTTCATTAGGCCTGACATATTTTTTATTCTGCTTTAGATTTATTATATTCTCCAATTTCTTACATTTATTGTCCCAGAGAAAAGAATAAACCTCTCCTTCTATCTCTCTATCTCACTTTTTCTCTCAGCTAGCCCATATACTTGAGATTTCGATGCGGTCTTTCTTAGAGTATTGAAACTATGTGTGGCACACATCTGGCATTCAGTCCTCGGTTCTTTACCCTTGGTTCACATTACTTTGTTTGAAATAACAGGAACGCACCCATACGAAATTAAATGACTGAAAGCTATAAATTTCAACAGGCAAAGCCTGTTAAATGATTTCTCCGTAAAATAATATATATAATATAATATAATAATTACTGCGGCAAGAAGGTTTCGGGAAAAACAAAGAGAAATAAATGAACATATAAATGCTTATCCTAATGCTTATCAGAAAAAAAGAAAAATCAAAGAAATAGAACAAAAAATTTTGATTAAACAAACGGGGTTTTTTTTTAGGAATTTCATGTGGCTTACGTTTACGTGCGAATGGGAAATTCGCCTCGGCCAGGACTCTGGGTTCTGGAGAAGTCAAAAGATTACGGCAAAACCTGGTCACCCTGGCAATATTTCTCGGATTCTGCCAGCGATTGTCTGACCTACTTCGGGGTGGACAGCCACAAGCCGATTACTCGAGACGACAGCGTGATCTGCACGACTGAATACTCAAAGGTCGTCCCACTCGAGGGCGGCGAGATTCCGATCTCAATCCTAAATAATCGGCCCTCGGCAAAGCACTATTTTAATTCGACTTTGTTGCAAGAATGGACGCGGGCGACAAACGTACGTTTCCGTTTTCTCCGAACGAAGAACTTGCTGGGGCACCTGATGTCCGTCGTTCGTCAAGATCCTACCGTCACCAGGAGAGTAAGTGACGTTGAAACGTTCCTTTCGATTTCTCGACAATATTTGACTCTATAGTAAATAATTTATATCCACGCTTGTCGTTAAAACAAACTTTTGCTTAGCGGTGCAAAAGAAACTTCGGAAAGCATCTTAGAATTTGCTTGTAATTGATATTCCCCCATTATCCGATATTTTTACAAATTTTTATAAATTGGCTTTTAAAGAAATTTGTTTCTATTGCAGTACTTTTACTCGATCAAGGATATCAGCATCGGCGGTCGTTGCATGTGCAACGGTCACGCGGACATCTGCGACATTCAGGATCCCAACATGCCGAAGAAATTGGTCTGCCGGTGCCAGCACAACACCTGCGGACCTCAGTGTGACACATGTTGCAAGGGTTTCGAGCAGAAAAAATGGAGACAGTCCACAGCGTCGCAGAAATTCGTATGCGAACGTAAAAACAATTTACTTTCTTAGTATTGAAGAGAAAAGTTTGCTAGCAGTAAATTCTATTAGTATTTACACGATGAATAACAAACTTATTACACGATGAATAACAAACAGATCTGTTAAGAATACTAATTTTATTTGCTGAAAATTATTTTCTTGAATTGGCAAATTACTTATGATAACATAAATTAGTTTTTATGCTTTTATTAAAACAATTTTGATTTTGTGGGCGCGAGGTGGGTTTGCCAGAGGTAGACTGTCTTTCTTTAGCAGCGAATTAATATTTGCAGCTTGCAATTGCTTCGGACATTCAGACGAGTGCAAATACAGTGCGGAGATTGATGAGAAGCACCTATCACTGGACATCCACGGTAATTACGAGGGCGGTGGTTTTTGTCAGAATTGTAAACACAACACTGAAGGCAACAATTGTAACCGCTGCAAGCCCAAGTTTTACAGGCCTCGGGATAAGCCACTCAACGCAACCGACGTATGTCAACGTAAGTTTATTTAAGATACAAATTCGGTATATTTTTTAATCGTTATGAATTTTACAAGTTGAACTTTTTATATATTTAATTAGCCTGCAACTGCGATTACTTTTACTCGACCGGGAACTGCGCCGATTCCAGTGGAAAATGCGAATGCCGAAAAGAGTTCACACCGCCGAATTGCGATACTTGCAATTACGGATACTTTGGCTATCCTAAATGTTTGCCCTGCGAATGTGATTTGCGGGGCACGGACGGTTATCATTGCGAAGCAACCGAGGGTATGTGTCCCTGCAAGACAAACTACGCCGGCCACTATTGCGATCTCTGCTCCGAGGGATATTACAATTTCCCCGACTGCTTATGTGAGTGAATCTCTTGAAAATTATTTTGAGGTCTTCAGGATAAAGTTATTTGGAAGGTAACGCGCCGATCACTATTTCAGCTTGCAGTTGTAATCCTCTGGGCGCCTTGAGCAATGTCTGCGATGTGGTATCCGGTAACTGCACGTGCAAAAACAATTACGGAGGTAGAACGTGTAACATTTGCGAGGACGGGTACTTCAATTATCCTTTTTGCACATGTACGTCACAATTTTTTATAATATGATAGTTTATTTTTATCGTATATTTAAAAACCGCTATAACCAATATAGCAGAATATTGAATTTATATGTTTACAATAACATAAAGATTTGACACTCTGCAAACTGCTGACAATCATTTCTTTCACGTGATTATTTTCTCTTATTATTGTTCTTTATTTTAGAGCAATTTTATTCTTTTTCTTCTTCTAATAAGAAGATATTCTTATTGTTAAATATAATTTCTTAAAATTGTTTGAATGCAATACGGTAGGACAGGACCTGTAAATTCCGTTTCTACATTTATGACATCAATCTTAGACGTGGTTTCTTTATGCAACTTGCAGATTGCAATTGTGATACGCGTGGAACGAAACCCGGCATTTGCGACAAGTCGGATGGTGTTTGCTTGTGCAAGGAAGGATACGGTGGCGTTAGATGCGACCAATGTATCCCGGGATATTACGGCTATCCAAACTGTGTACCATGCAACTGCAGCTCCGTCGGCTCATCCAGCATCAGTTGCGATTCCGCGGGCAAGTGCTCGTGCCTCGCCAATTTCGCCGGAAGGACTTGTAGTCAGTGCAGTCCAGGATACTACAAATACCCGGAATGCATTGGTATGTAATACCATTTGCGCTGAAATTCTCATTATATTATACGAAGTCTTAGATAAATCTTCGAACAATATAGGTATTTTATATTACCTTTGAGTATTTCAATATAATCTGCACACATTAGTTTATCTTACTAATTAAATTAATAGTTTGGTCAGTTATATTTTGTCAATTAAATATTTTTCAATATTCCGATCTTAGCATGCAATTGCGATAGTCATGGCTCGATCGGAGTATCCTGCGACGGCGAAGGTAAATGTCAATGCCGCGAGAACTTTGACGGTATTCGATGCGAGCAATGCAAAGAGGGCTATTATAACTTCCCTACCTGCGAGGGTTGCAACTGCGATCCGGCTGGCATAGTCGCGACTTTCCAAGGTTGTGGCTCCTTGCCGCCCGGCGAACTTTGTCAGTGCAAGGATCGAGTCGAGGGAAGGATATGCAACCAGTGCAAGCCACTTTATTGGAATCTGCAGCCTTACAACCCAGACGGTTGCGAAGGTTCGGATTTATTTTTGTAGTAATTATATTTTGCGAATATGAAAGGGATGTGATATAAGTTCAAAATATATTATATGATTATATAACGCACGATTTTTAAAAAAACATATTTACATTTAAGAGTGTCAGTGTAACATTCCTGGAGTCGTCGGCAGCATCGGCGAGTGTGACACTAAAACTGGGCAGTGTATCTGCAAACCCAGCGTAACCGATAGAGGATGCAGCCGATGCATCGACGGAACGTACAATCTTCAGGAAAATAATCTCTTCGGTTGTTCTGGTAAGTCAATCGATTCTTCCGTTTTTTAATATTTAATTTTTAATGTGACGCATTTTTTTTTTTTTTATTAAGATTGCGCTTGCGACGTTGGCGGTTCCGTGAATCCGGTATGCGACAAGCAAACTGGCCAGTGTCCTTGCCAACCACGAGTGACCGGTCTTACGTGTAAGGAGCCTTTGAAGGCGCATTACTTCCCTACTCTTCACCAGTATCAATACGAGGCCGAGGTTGGCAAAACTCCCAGCGGTAGCGACGTCCGTTACGCCTTCGCGGAAGACATCTTCCCGGGCTTCAGTTGGAAGGGTTACGCTGAATTTACTACCCAGCAAGATGAAATTGTGCTGGGCGTGGGCATCGGCAAGTCTTCGCTCTATCGGATGGTCTTGCGTTACGTGAATCCCAGTAATGAGCCGATCCTCGGCACTATCACTATCACACCTGACAGTCCATCTGAGGTAGAGCAACAGTTTAACGTCAACTTCAAGCCGACCAGTCGTCCGTCCTTCGTAACGGTTGCCGGAGCACACGGCAACCATCCGTCGCCCATGGTGATGAACCCCGGACACTGGTCCATCAAGATCGCCACGAAGAAGAGTATGTTCCTTGATTACTTCGTTCTACTGCCATCGGAATACTACGAGGGCGGCATATTGACGCAGGACGTGAACGTGCCCTGCGAAGTCGGTTACAAGGGACTCTGCAGGCATTACGGATATCCGAATCTGACACGATTTGATTTGGTCCACGGCGCCGGCGGCTTTCTCAGCGAGAACAATGTACGTATCCCGTTGACCGAGTACTTTACCGATCGCGAGACTTTGCAAGAGATCGGCGAGGATGAGGTGCCGCTCATCAACAAGCAGCAAGAACAGATCCATTTTGAATTGAGAATCAGCAAACCTGGGCCTCACGTTCTCGTGGTAACTTATGTCACTCCGCGGGATGAGCGAGAGACGTCGGTGCTGCTGATCGAGGCGAATACCGTCGGCAAGGGTAAAGTCACCATGAATCCCTGTAGATATACCAGCACATGTCGACAGGTTGTCACCGATACCTACGGCAAGGTGGCCGTCATGAATTTCCCATCGAATTACGTTAGCTTGGTGCTGACCGGTGAGCCGACTTCAAACGTCGCGATCGACTCGATAGTGGCGATTCCCTATCATCAGTGGTCGTTGGACTACGTGAAGCCTAAATCTGTCTGCGTGAGGAAAAACGGCAAATGCGTCCAAGGACTGTTTTCCGGTGCCGCCGACGCCAAGAAGATCGAGTTCGAGGCTTCTAATGGCATCCCCGAAGCTGAAAATCCTCCCGGCATTTACGATAACGCCACTAAATTGATCTACCTAGGTGATGGCGACATGGTGGATATTCACGCAAAGGTGTCCCAACCGGGAGATTACGTCTTCGTGATACAGTATTATCAATCGGATCACCCTCAGTTCGAGCTAGACGTGCTGGTGCAGAACGGCAAGTTTTACGAGGCAAAGGTGCCGGTTCCCCACTGTCCCAGTAACAGCGGCTGTCGTAGCGTCGTACGTCAAATTGACGACAACGATACCAGGTTTCAGTTGATTGAAAACTTTGTGCTGACGCTGAAAGAGCCCGGCCACGGTATCTGGTTAGATTACGTCCTGGTGATCCCGGCTGATCAGTACAACGAGAAGATCCTCGATAAATTGCAGTTCGACCAGACGAAAGAGTTCATCAAGCGTTGTGGCAGCAATCATTTCCAGATCAACGTCACCGAGGACGGCTTTTGTCGTGACTCCAGCTTTTCTCTAACAGCCAATTACAACAACGGTGCGCTGCCTTGCAACTGCGACAGCGAAGGCTCTACCAGCTTCGAATGCGACAAATTCGGCGGCCAATGTCCCTGTCGACCGTACATCATCGGCAGACGATGCGAGTTCTGCAAATCTGGCTTCTACGGCTTTCCCAGATGCAGACCGTGCAACTGTCCCGCTCTCTGCGAACTAGATTCCGGCAGATGCATCTGTCCGCCCCGAGTGACGGGTGAACGATGCGACCAGTGCGAGCCTGGCACCTACGGATTCCATCCGATCATCGGCTGCGAGGAGTGCAACTGCTCGCCCCTGGGCGTCCTGAATGGTGATCTGCAGTGCGACGACATTGGCTGCCGTTGCAAGGAGAACGTGGTGGGCCGTCACTGTGACCGCTGTCGAGCTGGTTACTCGCAGTTCCCACATTGCGAGCGTTGTGACTGCGATTCACGGGGCACAACCAACGAAATCTGCGACCAATATACGGCCGAGTGCTTCTGTAAGACGAATGTGCAGGGTCAGGCATGCGATGTATGCCGCGAGGGCACCTTCGACATCCAGGCTGACAACGCGGATGGATGTACCAAGTGCTTCTGTTTTGGCAAAACCACCAGGTATGCTCTTTATATTTGCCATCATCATTGTGTTACATCACGCTAGTATGAATCTACTAACATCAATCTACTATTAGTATAAATTTACTATCATTAATCTACTATAATTAATAGGGATTATATATAATTGCTATCAGTGTACAAATTTTTAAAAAATAATGTATACCACTTATTGACCAGGTGTGCCTCTGCGAATCTCTACTGGACCTATGTTTTTAATATGACCGGTTGGGAACATGTCACGCCTATTGATAAGAACGGCAACTTTACCAATGTATCAACCCGCGCTACAGAAGGTGAAACTACATACAAGATCTCGCTCGACACGGATGACACTATCGACAACGTCATCTACTTTTCGGCGCCCGATATCTATCTCAATAAGAAGTTGACTTCTTACGGTGGCTACTTAAATTACACCGTCTTCTATAGCACCGGACCCTTCGGCAAGGCTGTTAGCGCCGCCGATGTTGTCCTTCAAGGCGCCGATACTGCATTGTTTTATTACTCCGATGAACAGCCACCATCCTCTGTGAACTTTAGGGCGTCCGTCCGTCTCGTCGAGTCTAACTTCCTAACTAGCAACAGACTCAGCGCGACCAGAGAACAGATTATGGTTATTCTCGAAGATCTACGCGGAATATACGTGCGTGCTACGTACTGGAACCCTAGCATCGAGGCTTCGTACGTATCTTCGACGGTTCTATCGTCGAGGTGTTCTATCATCGAAGAATCGATTATTATTACAATGAATATCTTTTTAGATTATCAGATGTGACTTTGGACATCACAACGGAACAATACTCAGCTCAATACAGCGCCCGGGCTAGCAGCGTGGAGCAGTGTCAGTGTCCACCCAATTATCAAGGACTCTCATGCGAGGAATGCGCTCCGGGATATTACAGGATTAAATCTGGACCACACGGAGGATACTGCGCGCCTTGTCAATGCAACGGTCATGCGGCTACGTGCGATGTAAACACCGGGATCTGTCAGGTGAATTGAAGAGATTTCCCCAGGATAAAATTCTATCAAACAGTTTTCTTTTTTTAATCTGTAAATTTCCCGATTCTCTTCGCAGAACTGCAAGAACGGCACCGTCGGCGACCATTGCGAGTTCTGCGAGCAGGGCTACTACGGTAATGCCACTGTGGGCACGCCGACGGATTGTCTAATTTGTGCATGCCCGTTGCCGGTCGCCTCCAACAATTTTGCCACCGGCTGCGAGGTGAACGAGGAGGGCAATAAGATTAGCTGCGACTGCCTGTCCGGATACTACGGCGCACGTTGCCAGGTCTGCGCCGCTGGTTACTACGGCAGTCCCGAGGTGTATGGCGATTACTGCAAGCCGTGCGAGTGCTCCGGCAATATTGACACCAATCAAGTTGGCTCGTGCGACAGTGTCACCGGCCAGTGTTTGCAATGTTTGAACAACACCTACGGCGAAGCGTGTAATCTGTGCGCCCCCGGTTACTTCGGCGACGCCGTGGCCCGGAAGGACTGTCGTAGCTGCGTATGCGACGACTGCGGGATGGAACACTGCGACAGCTACAACGGCCAATGTTTCTGCCAAGAAAATGTTATCGGCGAGCAATGCGATCGCTGCGCGCCCGATCATTATGGTTTCGGCACCTGCAACGGTTGCAGGCCATGCGACTGCGACCTGGCCTCGGAGAGCAGCCAGTGCGACGGAGAGACGGGACAATGCAAGTGTATGCCAGGTGTCACCGGTCGCAGATGCGACCAGTGCATTCAGGGATATTGGAATTACGGACCGAACGGATGCACATGTAAGACTATCTCTCTTGAATCATTATTTGCTTTTATAAATATCGTGAGTAAAGAGTTCTAAGTCAAGAAAAGAATTATTGAATTCAGTCAAGAATTATTTATAGAATGATTTAAGAGAGGTATTGATCGGTCTTGTTCATATTAAAATCAATTTTTGTTCTACGATTCTTCCACGATTTACGAGAAAAATTGATTTTAATATAAAGAAGACCGATCAGCACCTCTCTTAAATCATTCAATAATTCTTGACTGAATTCAATAATTCTTCTGAATTCTTTTTATTGCTGAATTTATTTGCTAATATTGCTGAATTTTTTTTATATCCGAGCAGATTTTACTACATAATGACTGTTCGACGTATAAGCTCTAGTTGAACATTCATTATGTGCTAAAATCTGCTCGGATTAAAGAAAGATCAGATATATCATTAGGATAATCGTACGATGAAAATTAAAAATGTATCATTACTCATCTCTTTTAGCGTGCGAATGTCACACTGGTTACTCCGTCGGTGTATCTTGCAACACAACTACTGGGCAGTGCACCTGTTTACCTGGTGTGATTGGCGAAAAGTGCGACCACTGTCCGTATCGGCACGTGCTTATCCCGGCGCAGGGTTGCTTCTCCTGCGGCTCCTGCACGGGAAATCTTTTGGATGTTACAGATGAACTAGCGGATTTGTTAGAGCCTGTCTCGCGCGAGTATAGTGTAAATGAAAGACAATTTTGTGGATATATATGTATATATACACGTCATTTAAAAAACCAATAGAACTTAATGTGTATTCTTAATACACACTTTCAGACGGTCGCGGAAGGCTATTTTACGAATCAACGACTTAAGTTTATCAACGACACGGTCAACGAGCTCTATCCCGAAGTTATATTATTGGATCCAAGTCGGGTGAATCTGCTGCCATTGGAGCAGAAGCTGGAGGAATTGGAAGGCAAGGTGTACAATCAGAAACGAGAGTTTGATTACGTTGCCGAGGACAGCGTCAAGTCGAAGGACCTAGCGGAGAACACGTTGCAGAACATGAATACTCTGGAGGAAGACGTGATGCGCAAGATCGACCTAGTGAATCAGATCGTGACCGAAGTGCAATCGCTGGCTGCGAATATTGAAGGGGGAACGGGCGCCAAGGTCGATAACGCCCTGAATGAGGCAAAGGAGATTTTGAAGAGAATCAAGGACGTCTCCTTCGTTAATTTTCGGGATAACGCCGTAGACCAAGCGGACCAAGCTAATATCCTGATTTCCGAGATGCAGGATTACAACTTTCCGGTTAGCAATCTAAGTTCCGCCGCGGCCGATTTCAGTAACAAGATCAAAAACGCCAGCGCCAAGATGGATGATCTGCTGGAAATCGTCCAGGTGGCTCAAGAAATTGCCAGCACGGTGGATAAGCTGAATCGAGAAAATAGAATCGCCGCGCAGACTGGCAATCTCGACATTGTGAAAAACTCCACCGCCGAGGCGAGAGAGGACTTGGAAGCCGGAGAGCAGCTCAAGAATAACGCCAGCGATTTCCTTAATCAGGCGAGAAGCAATATCGATCTTCTACGTGAGTGATCTTTCGATGTTTTGATATACTTTGATTGGGAATTGTAAAAGTAATGATAAAAATAATCGCAAAAATAATAGATTTTCTTTTCTTTAGAAACTAACACTGTTAGCGATGCGACTGATCGATTGAACAATACTATTTCTGTTAATGACGAAATGCTGATCGATCTGGCTGAGCCAATTCAGAAAGCCCACACTCATGCGGCACACTTATACAATCGTTCGCTGGAATTGGATAGTCTACTAACCGACACTCGCAATACTAATGCGGTGAGAGCCGTTTCAGCATACAGAGATATTGAAACCTCAATTCAAGCTGCAAAAGATGCTACAGATCACGCCGTAATCGCTGCTGAGAACGCAACAGCGCTGGTAAAGAACTGGACATTATAATCTTGATTCATATCTATTTACTTGAATTGAGTTTTATTTTGTTTATTAATGTCAGACTGATGGAATCGAGCAAAAGATGTTGGACTCTCGAAACGAGTGCTTTAAATTGCTAGCGGCCGCACAGCTCGCTTTAACGAAAACAACGGGTCAGCCCGAGAATGATTTGCGAGACGCAAGGAACAACGCGACTCTGATTGACAACCAAAATAAACGTAACAAGGAGGTTCTCGACACCATTGACAAGTATAGCTTGCTTTCTGCGTTTTAATCATCAAGTCATTTTATTTTATATTTTAATATTATATAATTATATAATTAAATATATTATATAATTGAATATAAAAATAATTTTACGATTAAATTTATTTAAAGGCAACAAGCATGTTAAAGCACATATCCGTTTACCCGTTCGTGTAAATAAAAATTGCAGGACGCTTAGCAACATTCCTTCGCAATCGTCTTCGGTCGCGCATGACGCAATGAATCAAGCGGTGAATGTCGAACGTAAGATCAAAGTCGCCATCAATGATCTGAACGGCATCGTGAATCAGATCCCGGAAGACCTGCGGGAGACAAAGCAACTCTCGAAGAATACGTCAGAGTCAATCCGCGACATCTCGCAGGCAAACAAACAGCTGGATATTGTAGACAAAGTGATGCCGAACATCACCAGTCTGCTAAACAGTCTGAGTGGCAATCAGAAATCGATCGACGCAACTGGTAACGATCTACAGAGCAAAATCGAGGCCCTGAGGAACAAAATCGCGAATGCCCGGGAACTGGCCAATCGATTCAAGACCGGCTTGACCTTCTACAGGAACACTACTTTGGAGCTGAAGAATCCAGAGAGTCTGCCGCTGCTAGCTACATCCACAAAAATATCCGTGTATTTCAGGACCAACAAGACTAACGGCTTTCTGCTGTACCTCGGCAATGAGGAGAAGACAAAGCTACCACGCTCTAAGACGGTGAGTGCAATAAAACTTAATGTAATAATTTTGAAAGAGAGTTAATTTAGACTAAAGAAATATGAAGAAAATTTCCTAACAATAATTTCATATTTTATAGCATGACTTCATGGCGTTATTGATTGAAAGCGGATATCCCGTGCTTATAGTCGATCTAGGATCCAGACCGGAGAAGATAATTCACAACAAATTCGTATCGGATAATGTGTGGCGGCAGATAATTATCGACAGGTTGACATTGTTTACACGTGTGACATTATTTAGCCTAGAGTAATTTTTTATCGATATTCCTCGAGCTTTTTCTTACAGGACTGGCAAGAATGTCAAATTAATTGTTCGCGAGGATATTGGCGAGGGCAAGGATGCATTGTACGAGAAGGAGCGGGTCTTGCCAGGCTCTTATTATATTTTCAACGTGGATCAGGAGCACTCAAAACTCTTTGTCGGTGGTTACCCATCGTCCTTCCGCATTCAGGACGCTGTGACCGCGTCCTCTTTCGAGGGCGAGATGGAGGAATTGATGATAGGCGATATACCGGTGTCTTTCTGGAACTTTGTCGACGGCGAGAACAACCAGAAGAGCGCGCCCGAACGCGACAAGCTCATTAATTTCGCGCCGAGCAGGGGATATCGTTTCGATCGACACGGTTACGCAATTCTCAGCAAGAAGGGCTCGCAGATTACGCCAGAAACCAGAAAATTCATCATCAAACTATCTTTCAAGACTTTCGTGGATGATGGATTGATTTACTTAATGGGCAAGGGCAGACAGTTCTTGTCTCTGGAAATGAGAAACGGTCAGTTGTTGTATCAGTACGATCTTGGCGAGGGCACGATTGATTTGAGGTCTCCGGATAAATACAATGATGGTAACTGGCACACTCTGGAGGCCATCAGACATGACACGATGGGCGCGCTCAAGGTTGATGACCACACAGTCGCGTCGAGTCAAGAAAAAGGAACCACCAAGCCTTTGGCCTCATCGGATCACATTTATTTCGGTGGATATCCGCCTAACGCAAAGCATCCTTATGAGTCAGTCACCAGCAATGGCTTCGAAGGCTGCATCGACGATGTCGTCATCCTTGACACTTCGGTCGATCTCACGCGCAACGTACAGGCATTTGGAGTCATGCCTGGTTGTCCAGTCAGGGTAATTAGCGGAATTTTAATTGTAAAAATTTTCCTTCTTGAAAAACCCAACTTTTCAGATTATGCAGCTTAATTTCCGTCTTATCGTTAACTCTTGGAATTATTTCTTTCAGTTTGCCAGTCTCGTCTCGTTCGAGAAAAATACACCCGGCTATGTGAGATGGCGCAATTTGGCGTCCGACGGTCTGCAAGTGAATCTCAAGTTCAAGACATTGGCCAGCGACGGTCTGATTTTCTACGCGATCAACAATGATCAGCAGACCGCGGCTACCAGTTATCTATCGCTGGTGGACGGCCAGTTGGTATTTAACAGCCAGGGTGAAGAGCTCAGGACCAGCCTGGCGGATATTAGGTTCAACGACAACGAATGGCACGTGGTGACCGCAACGCATGACCAGTCGGCTCTTAGCCTCGACATTGACGACACGAAGAGCTACAGCACCGATTCGGCGCCGCCGCCGCTGCACTTCCTCTACGGCAACTTGTACATCGGTGGACTACCATCAGGCCTCGATTCGGATGGCAAAACCGTGCCCTTCGTCGGTTGCATTGGCGACGCAACCCTCAACAGCGCGATCATTATCAATTTCGCCAACACGACCGAGAGGCCACACGCGTTCCTAGGAAAGTGCAAGGGCGGTGACCAGACGCGTATGTTGGGATATTGACTATTGGCAGTAGAATTCGTCAAGCTATATGCTTCAGCTGTGTTTAATTGCTTATATCTTTATTTTTTAGTTTTACCACCGATTATCGAGCCTGAATTTTTGCCACCGTTACTACCGTCGGAAGGTCCGGAGGATACAGTAGAGTTGTCAACTCAAATCAGTAAGTGAAGAAAAATTGTTGCAATAATAAAGTGAAATTTATATGTATATAAATCGTATTACCATAAGCAATGATAGGTAAATAGGACACAAACAAATAATTTTCTTTTAGATATAATAGACATCGATATAGAAAAGGAGGACGATAAAGAGGATGAACCAGAGCTAGAAGGACGAATTAACATAGACAAATATTTCACGCCGACTATGCCTACTACGCCTACCGAGGAGCCTCAAACTGTCGATCAGTGTCATTTGCCATACTACCCGGCAACGGATCCTGATCTTGAGAATGCTTGGCGATTTGGTATTTTGCATATTTTTAAATAAGTGGAAAAATACTCCAGATAAAAATATTACATGTGACCTGACACCGATTTATGTCGATAAAATTTCTCAAACAATGCTCTCAATGACTCTTTTTAAGGTACTGCGAGGAACAGTAGATTAGAATATAGAACACTAAAGGGAAGATACAAGGACGACTACGATTTCCAAATTGATATAAAAACAATGGCGGACGATGGAATTATATTCTATACTTCCGACCTCAATAAGCAAGACTTAATCGCTGTGTACATGCTCGGTGGAAAGGTAAAAAAATACTTTTATTCGCATGGAAAAGTTCTCTTACAAATTATCTTGATTTTGGAAAATTATCCTTTAAGATTCACTACAAATTCGACTGCGGCAGCGGACCGGCATTGCTAGTGAGTGAGAAGACTATCAACAACAACCAATGGCATATCGTGCTCTTCAAGAGACAAGGTAACTACGGTCAGCTGATTGTGGACGAGGAGGACCCGGTGGGTGGATACTCGCTGGGACACACCACCACTATCAATGTCAATCCGCCGTTCTTCGTGGGTGGCGTCTTACCGGAAATATCCAATATCGCGTACACGAATATTGTAAGTTTGCCTGATTTTTAATCTCACGCTTAGGATTACGAAGGTATGACAAATTTTTTCGCGTTTCAGGGTCTCAATAAAACGTTCAGCGGCTGCCTAGGAAATTTCATGATGAACGGACAACTCGTTGGAGAGCCATCGGAAAAGATAGGCGTAATACCCTGCTCGAAGAGAGTCGAGCCCGGTCTCTTCTTCTTCCCAGGAAACGGCAGTAATTTATTCAAAGCAGGTGAGGAAATTAATACAAGTGTACGCGCGTTTCGTTAAATAAAAAAATGTTTCAATATCGTTTCCAAGTCGGCAATAACAATTAACTAAATAGCTAAGATTGTTAACTAAAGGAAATATTTTATCAATTTTCAGTTGATCGATTTAACGTGGATCGCACGATCGACATTCAAATGGACATTAAACCGCGATCGACATCTGGGCATTTGCTGTCGGTGCACGGTAAAAGGGATTATCTTCTGCTAGAGATGATTAACGGTACCATCAAGTTTCTCATAAAGACGCAGAGAGGCTCGATTGAGACTGCGTTCGAGCCGACGAAACCAAACTCCCTGTGCGACGGCAACTGGCACAATATTCGAGGTAAATATCATCATACCGAGCTGATTTAATGTTACAGAGTACTCTTGGAGCCGTGATTTTAATTTCAACGATTTGTAAAAATTATATTTGGAATTTATTTATCTATGACTAAAATAAGGCACTAACGGTTAGCAGTCAGTGTTATACTTAAATCGTATTCTACTATTATATACTTTTCTCTTTTTTTTTTCCCAACAGCCGTCAAACAGAAAAATGCAGTAGTACTGTCGGTCGATCACAAACCGGCACCGCCCGGAATCGGCGGCAAAAACGTGGCTAGAGTCCTGTCGAGACATCCGATATTCATCGGTGGCCATCCGCTACTTGGACCAAAACTACGAGGTAGTACATCGCAAGCTCAATACGTCGGCTGTATCAACAATATTATGATCAACATGAAGTCCGTCAGCATCAGGCCTGACCGAGCCTTTGGACAAGTTATCACCGGTGTGTGTCCGACAATTTAAAATGAAAAAATTCTAGTAAGCCATGTAGTTCCATTAATCTTTTTGCAAAAGATATTTTCCCGACCAAGAACCATGAAAAATTATTTGTACAGGAGAAGGAAGCTCAATTGTAACTTGTAACCAAAGATATGATTTAATAAAGGACGTACCTAAGTTATAAAATATGTGTAGGAACGTAGGAAGTTGGTTTTAATACAATGATGCAAATCATTAAAAAGGAAATAAGAATTTTTGTAAAAGTCATAAGCGTTTTTTATTTTGTGAATATATATATGTAATATTTGTGCGTTATCGCATTCGGCACATCTTGTAAATAAATCCAAATTCTTATATAATAAGTTCTCAAAAGTTCATTCTCATGGATTTTTGTCTTTTTTTTTGGGCTCAGTCTTAGTATAATTGATGTTACGGAAATCGCCATTCTAACATAATGCTTGCCTCTTCGTCAAGACACGACGTCGTATCACTATAACGATCATAATGAAACGATTTGCGATTTGTGATTGCACAATATTTGGAAAATTTTAATAAAAGAATATGAAAAATAAAAAATATATTTATAGGATGCATCTGCTAAGTCAGCATTGCTCTGTATTATTGCAAATCATCTGCCATTATTACGCTAGAACTTTACGTAAAAACTATCCTAGAAGTGCAATTGCGAAAACTATGCGCAAATGACGATTTTACGTAAGCTTAACAACGAAATAAATTGCTTCTTAAGAAACAATAAACAAAAATGCCACAAAAATGTCGAAACGTTATAATTTAAAAAATGATACGTGCACGAATCTTTTTTTAAATACAATTTTGGAAAAAATATTTGCTTTTTACTGTAAAATAAATCTTTTTTTAAATTGCCATTATTGATTGCGGCTTGCGACTTTTCATTCCGAGATTTTATATCCTAAAAGAGTGGAAAATCGTACAGCATTATTCATTAAATCAGAATTCACAGCCATAGAAACGTTTTTTGCAGTCTAGAGTTTCAGCATTTGCATATGATTGAATCTATTCGTTTTTTATTTGTCGCGCGTAATTCGAGACTCGAAGGATTTATGGATTGTATAGCCTGATCAAAGTGAGAAAAAAAAAAATTAAAATATAAGGTGTATTAAATCACTTGATATGTAAAATCGATGCTTTATTACAATTATATACTATGTATATAAAATCAGCCTGTTCATCGAATTGTCTTACTACAATCTCTAGATGTATAATATTACACTTAGAACACACGATGTTTATCAGATAACATAATTCATCGGGCAAAAAAGGTACAAAAGACAAATTTGGTACAAATTTTGCACTTTCTGAAAATCCGCGTACTTGACTTTTTCGAAGACTTATTGAAAGTAATTGCGAAGTAACGCAAGACATACTGACGGAACTGGAGAATTTTTCCGAGAGAACAAATTCCAATACTTTCATTCTACTTCATTACGTGGCATTATCTTGTATTATAAAAATAGATTACAAGATCGCGACTATCGTCGAAAAAAAATTTTTATTAATCTGTTGGTCCTATGACAGTACATCGTAACAAAATAAGAAGCTACATGAAGAAGCATTTTAATGTTACACGATTCGCAAATCATAGGTCAGTACTGCGATACAAACTAATTAATCGTTACGGTAATTAATTTACATAGGGTGCCCCAAGCTATTAATATTATATAATTATAATATAATTGTAATATACATATAATATACATATATTTTAATATATATTACAATATATATCTATTATAATTATAATATAATTATAATGTATATTTTATTAATTATAATTATATAATACTAATATTATAATAAATAATATTTTGATAGCATATCTAATGAAAAGTTTGAATTCAATCTTTCTTTTAACAGAACGATGGAACACCCTAACACAGTGATACGACGAGGAAGCAAAACGTGTCGTTAACTCGGAGTAACCAAGCTATTTGTGACATATTCAACAAATAATTAAATTACAATTTTTAGGAAATGCTTAAATTTGTATGCAGACGATAATAATGATTAGCTTAGTGTTTACGACCCATAGCTTAGGATGGTTTTTCGAGGAGAAAAGGAAATAATCGGAAAAATATGGATAAGAAAAGAAAAATATCATTGGGAAGAAAAACGCGATTTCTGACAGGACCAATACGCGTCAAATGTTTAAAAACAGATCGCACTGCTGGCAAATCTGTATTTCATTCTTAGATTTCTCATTTGTGCTTATCATTAGTGGAAGGTTTTATCCAATTTTCGCTTACGCTGCTCTCTTTCTTTCTCTTTTTCTAAAGTATTTATAGTAAAATATTCACAGACTTCTAAGTATCCGTAAATGATCCTGAAATGAACGATAAACAAACCGCCGATAAAAAAAATGTACAATTCGATCGAACGACCGGCCAAGAAGGAGAGGCGGTGGTCGGTCATTTATCACGCGATTTCAGGAGGTTTCTCACCGAAGTGGTATATCACAGTGCAACGATTCAGATACTCGATTAAGTTTTTCCTGTGGGATTTCGATCGAGGTAACGGCGTGAGTCGAGAAACATGTTTACCGATGTTATTTGCCGTATCGATTACAATTACAATCCCAATCGAGCCTGTACGCGACAATCGCGCCTCTAGAATCGCGTATCACAAAGGGCGACAGCGTGCATCATCGTTTGCGTATGCTCGACGGCTTCGATTTATCTTCGGAATAAATTCGCATCAAGGACAATCTTGCAATCTTTAGGGTTTCAACCGTAAACGCGCGAGTATCCCAGTGATAGGAATTTTCCGAGTAAAACTTTGACAACGATCGGATGATAGTTCGCGAATTAATCTTACGAAGATCCAGAATAAACTCAGGTCAATTCGCAAACTGTGGCCGAGCAAATTCGCTCCCTCCACGTTTGCGATGTGATATCAGTATATCTGGAGTCGTGATGGTGTTGAATTAATAATCGTATTCATATACGATGTCCAACCTACTCGATACCATGCGCAAAGATCATCACTAATCCAGGCTCGACCATCATGTCCTCCGGCATGTGCATATTATCACAGTGGAGGACCAGTACCGCTTGTTTGCCAGGCACTCTTTTGCACACGTAGTTGTCGTATTGTCGCCGAGAGTTCTGTCTGGTCTCGAGGGAATTTAAACCTGGCGGCCATTTCCTCTCGTGGCAATTCTCCATCAGCTCGTCAATCACATGAGGTGGACAATTGTACTCCGACAGAGTTCTTTTGATCATCGTCTGCAAACGTCAAAGATATAATCTCAGGATAAGTGCGGTCGCAAAATCGATTTAGCAATTGGCACATAAATTAATTCTATATCTAATATAATATATATATATAAATATCTATAGCTATCTATAATTCGCACCTGCAGCAACTCGTCGGGCGTGGAGATCATACCGCCCCACCTGGTAACCCTGGCGCGTGGCAGAGATGCGGACCATCTAACAACGTCGTCTCGCTCCATCTGATCGGCGATCGCGCGCATCGCCGGGTTCGACACTCTGAGAGCGCGCATAAAATCTTTCAACAGATGGATCTCGCGTTTGTGCTCGTTGATCTGCAGCTGCTGCTCACCGAGCTCGCGCTTCATGTCGGTTAGCTTCTGCTGCTGCGACTGTATCAGATTGCGGAGCTCGCGCACGCAATTGTGATCCTTGAGCTCGTTCTTGGGAATGATCAAGCTGCAACCCTGCTCGCACAACATTGGTCTCTTCGGATTGTATTCGCACTGCTCGAGATGTACAGTCAGACAGTCCAGCTTGACGACCGTGTTGCACCCGTAAACAATGTTGTCGCACTTGATGCACAAGCGGGACAGGAGGTTCCTGAGAATTCTTGGAACTGCTCTGAGCTGAGTGGACGTGATGGCTGTACGATCCAGGGGGCAGGTAGGCTGGCGATTTATCCATTCGTTGATGCAGGTGCGACAAAAGGCGTGCTCGCACACCGGGGCCTGCAACACATTACTCACCTGCCAGTCCTCATAAGCTGCCACAACTTCATAAAGCGATAAAGGTTTAGTATAGGTACATGCTATCTTTGAGATTCAAGATATACAATGAATCTCCCCAAGATGAAATAATGGAAGTTTTTAGGCATGAGAATTATGCAAACGAATACTTTGTGTTAGAGAATACATGGAACTATTAAATGTATAGATGGAGTGATGGAAAATACTGAAAATACAGTATAAAAGAGAAGATAGCTTATACCTTATACGTTTTATACACAGATACGTAAATACGTGTTTAATTTAGAATAAGCATTTTTGCAGAAGAAACAAGCTTCTCGATTGGTAAACGCAAACGACGGGCAATATTAATCAGCAATAGCAGCAACATACAAGCGACAAGTCAAGCTAACCTATATTCGCAGATGCGCGATTTCGCTCGTCCCTACTTCGAGGCCAGCGACGTGATAAGGACAATAACAACAGGAAACGGATAAATTCCAAGTATTACGTATTCGAGAACTCTTTCTGTCTCTCTCTCTCTCTCTCGATGTGCGGAGTCGAATAGTCTTCTAGATTCACCAACCGACCTCTCGCCTGCGAGAAACAAGTCAGCGCGGTTCTCGAGTGGAAATTCGCGAAAATTCTCAATCTTGATCCTCCTCCTTTCCGAAAACCGAAATAGTCCTCGCGTAAATTCGTCCCTCTCCCTGACCAAATTCGGTTAAAGGCTCTTCGCAGCACAACGCAGCACAACAACACGAGCAGTGGAGGTTAGGCGGGACGGGGTGGGTCGCGGCTGGTCGCGGCGAGATACTCTCGGGTGAAACACACGTATGCCGTACCTGAACGGGGTCCTCGAGCACGCCGGAGCATATAGGACACACGAGCTCCTCGTCCACGTCGCCCTGGAAGCGGCTCACATCGAACCCCATCGCTCGCGAATGCGTGTCGTGTCGCCTCCGTCCGTCACTGCGTGATGCGTGTCTCGCCGCTCGCGTCTCAACTCTCGCAGTCTCGCGTCTCGACTCTCGCGATTGTCAGGAACGGATTTACTCGCGGGAGCACGGACGGATTTCCCTCAGCGGCCCTGCTGACTAAATTCGAGCACCCTCCGCGATCGCTTTTGTCTCGCGAAGCACCTTCAAACCTCTTCAGATCTCGCACGCAAATTTAAAGCGTACATCTCTGCGAATATACAATTTAATATATTTTACGATCTATTATTAATATACTTTGCAAATAATTTTATTAAAATTTATTTATGATTATGGTAGTAGATGTTTCATAAAATTATTTACTACATTTATACGGTTTGCTAGTACATTTTATTAAGATGATATATTTATATAATTATATACTCTCGATCGGTGGTCTCTTATATAACGAGGCGAAATTTTAATATCGGCCACGGTCGGTTCCCCGCGTGCGCGCTTATCGCGAAAGAGCACGCTTTTCCACGTGAGCAGCTGGTGGAGGGGCATGCTCGGATTTGCTCCGCGTGAAATTACTAATCGGAAATTCCACGATTCCGCGAGAAATCCATAGAAGGGCACAGCACTGACAATGAGAGGAGGAGACCCCCTCGTCTGTGCCGCTGGAGACCCAGACTCTCGGCCACTGTCGGACGATGGACGGTTTTACCGTTACTCGCGGATCCGTCTCATCCGTCCCGTTCACGGGCGCTAAATGACCCGCTGCTCCCGAAACGCACACAGGTCAAAATTAACCGCCCACTCCGTCTCGCTAGGCGAATTATCGGGAAATAATTACATATATTTATGTTATTCATGTACACATAACAAGTCCTCGGAACAACATATAATAACGATACTAAATATGTTACACAAACTAATTATGAAATATCTACATAAAAGCATAGAAAACCTGCAAGGAAATAGGTGTTTTCTTATTGAAACGTCCTGTCGATTACGAAGAGATCAAGAAGAAAAAGCGACGATCACGGTTTTCGTAATAAGCCGTCGGGAGCATGTCGAATATGCATTCGTATGCAAAGCTCGCTCATTTCGATGCACATGCAGGTGCGCGACTGCGTACCTTTGAAAATCGGAGTCACACCGCGGGTGCCTTGACACCTATTTTGAATGCAACTTCACGCGTATTTACCGCGCCGCGCATCAGCACGTGGCACCATAGCACGTGCGTGCGGAGCAAAAGCGCGCGTTACGTACGGACAAATTCTCATTCCTTAGAATTTTTTATTTTTAGACGTTAGAAATATTATTGTTACTTATATGATAGCTTTCACTCGAGCTATCTAACTCTAATTATAAGAATATAAAAATTCGCAGAGAGAGAGAGAGATAGAGAGAGTATTCACCCGAGATGAACAAGAATCATCTGCGAGAGACTTGCACCAGCAATTCGCGTATAATAAATTAATAATTCTCTTCACACAATTCTCCTTATGTCCTTTTTATACACAGAAAAAAATATTCTTGATTTGAAAATATTTTTTTTATTTTATCTTGAAATATTGAAAAAATAATGATAAGCTTCCGCTAATATGTATACTGCAAAAGAAAGGAAGTCGCCTTTCACGTCATTTGGCTAATCCAGACGTTCACTTCACACCCACGTGCAGGATTTTAAGATTTTCGAGAGTTTATATATCTAGGTAATATCGCGCGCGCGATAAAACTTCGTAATCAGATTGTATTGTCTACAGGTATTGATAGATAAGATGAGGAGTGATAGGTCATACTTGGTATTACAATCGGAAAGACGGACCAGTGTCCGAGTCAACGTCGTGGGAATAAGCTGGACGGTGGAGAATCGGTGAAAATATGGACACTTCGGGTGTATCGAAGAGAAAAATTTCCGATAACGAGATCCAAGGTATTCCGTTCTTTGACAACTATAACGACAGCATTTTTTCGTCTTTCATCGTGTGCATATATAGAAAAGAATGACCGTTTGCGTCAGATTGAGATAAAACGTTGCTGTTATTGCAATATCCTTACGTTTCGTTCGCGGGATTTCGTCCCTTGGGATTTGCCTTTCTTTTACATACACACACACACACACTGGTAGTCCGGTCGATTATGCGATCCAAGATACTACTAAAATGAGAGCGCTTTTCTCTGATAAACTTCTGTTAATCGCTACATTTCCTGATAATAAAAACAAACAGCAATTTTTCTTTAGCAACTGTCACGCTAACGAAGCGTTTTACGCGTCCGGTTTGACGCAAGTCGATGCTTTAATTATATTGATTAACAAATCTTGAGATGATTGAGATATAATTTGTTTATCGTATAATTTACTTATCGTAAGTAAACCAAGTCGTCAATTTAATGATTGAAGTTTCAATAAATATATGAACGTGTTAAAAAACGATTAGACAATTACTGTTGGAATGTAAGAGTGATAAAACGTTGAAAGTCATTCTATAACCTATGCTATAGTAAAAATAAACGTTAAGTAATAATTTAGCGAATTAATAAACGTTCAGATTATTGAGGATTTTTTTATCTCTCATGAGATAACTTCTCGTAAGCTGGAAACTTTTGTCATTTGGTCTTTTCATTAAAATAAATGGCTTACGCAAATGATGAACAAGTAATAACAACATAACTCGAAATAATACACAATTTTTTCAGTTGTATAAAAATATTCTATTATTTACAATTAATCTTCCATTGCTTTCGTTCAGCAAACGAATGTTAGCATTCTTGTATGAGCGCCTTATATGCTGCTGCGTATGTGTATCACTGTATTGATGCGGCATTGTCTTTTCAGATCAACACATGGCAGTCTTAAGCCCATATCACACTATGGATTGGGATTGAGATTGAATTGAAATTTAATCATATATTAAAAAAAACTATAATCTTAAGTTCAGTAAACTTTGCTCTGATAGGAGCGTTTGCCTCATACGAGGACAATGGAAGATTAAATAAGATAGAGAGAGAAAAGAAATTATATAAATAGGATAGATAGTAGGACAGAAAAGTGCTATACAAAAGTCTTGATTACTGACACATAATTATTTTAACTAAACAAAACATTAAGCTGTTTAAGAACGGAAGCTAATGTCGATGATTATAGGCATCAGTGATCAAAATAATAATTCTTTTGAAATCAGCAAAATTTTTTTAGATTAGTATTGTAGGTAAACAATTTTCTTATCTCCTCAAAGAATGCCGAGTATTGCATCCACCGATATGGCCGGCGGTAATTACTAAAGCTCTGTGATAACAACATCTTTTTTCTCTTTTGACAACGTCACTTATCTAGGGTAAATAAATCGCTGTAATTAATACAGGAAGCGCGATAAAAAGTTATCGAGTAACGGAACAAAGTCAAAAAATGACGCAAATAATATATTATTGCATGCATTAATTTGTCGCGCGTATTATCTGACTTCGCCGAATCCAATGTTTTCTGCAGAGACTAGACCGCGGTAAATATTCATGACTTGATTGGAATATTCAGTGATTTAATTGTCGCAACTACTTGCCTAATGATTCTTTTATCGGCTCGATATATACGATTGGACCGTGACCCAATTTAAACAGCCAAATTGTCGCTTATGAATATTGATGATTGGCGTAAACGGTCGCCAGTTGCTTTCACTAAGATAGATTAAATTAGGCTGCTGACAATGATTGGACTGATTTTTAAATAATAGCGATTAATATTATAAATTATTCAATTTATGCTAAATGTCAAGTAATTTTCATAAATGAAGACAGCTTAATGGTAAAAGGTTTTCTCAGTACTATACAACTTTGCCAGTCTTAATTTTCTTACGGCAGCGCTTATTTTAGGCTTAAATAATATAAATCACTTTATCAACCGTTAAATATTACGTGTTTCAGATCACCCGGATAATCGAAGCAATGTCGAGGCGCAAGAAGAGGTGAGATCAAATTCAGCATCTAATTCGTAAATATTCGTAAAACATCACACTATATACGTTTATATAGATTACAGTTTATTATAGTTTATACTAATTATTTAGGTGTTTAAAGTATTTAGATTAAGATTTATATTTCAAATATAGATAAATAGATAAGATATTTTAGGAATACCGCCATCATTTGCATTCCATAATCTTGTCTGTTAATTTTGCCTGTGATTCCGGTGCGGCGAGTCTCTGCGAAAATTTGCTTGAACGTATTTGGATTACTTTCGCTCAATTATATAGCGTTATCACGAGGTCGGAAGATCATTAATATTGTCGCGCATTTAAGCGTATAGCGCATTACATAATTCACACATGATGATGCGGCAGATACGTGACTCACATTTTCATACATATATATATACGTTAATATAGTTCGACGAGAAGAAAAGAAAACGAGATGTAAGATTCGTCGATCTTCTTGCCGACGAGAGAAGGAAAGCCATCCTCCCGCGTTTTGTAACGTTGCAAAATCGTCAGATAAACGTCCCGCATCGAATTTACATTCACGTACCATCGGTGGTCGACCGCGTTTTTATTGAGCAACTTCTCTGGTTCCCTCCGTAACTCCGTATTACTTGTCATCGCGATCCGACTTCGCTCCGTTTCACGAGAGATTCCGCAATATATACGAGACATTCCAGTTTGTGATAAAAGTTTATACCTATAAAAGTCTCAATGGCAGATTTTATAAGGATCTTCACTGATTGGTTGTTTCTTATTGTTAGATTAAGATAAGCTCTTAAAAGATTAATCAGCCGGTTAATTATTTTGTCAACATATAGTGTCGGGATTTTGATTTTTGTACAATCGTATCTGTCTCTCAGTCTCAATGCTTATCTTTTGCTGTAAATAAGAGATATGACCATAATAATTCGACTGCAGCCTACAATCGTGTGATCATTCTACTACGATAGATAATTCGCAGATATACGTAGACATAAAAAAGGTCATATGTGTGCGTGCGATGATACGTAATTTTACCGGGAATAAAATCTAACAATTGAATCGGCGGATATGCCTCGAGTCTTTTAATTACACTCGATATATAGCACATACAGCACGTTATTCTTATCACACTACGCAAAATGTACAGCTCCTCGCTGGCTTTCATTCCACAAACGCGCATAAATTACATCATCAACGAGGTCAGCAACACAATTAAGTCATAGATTTCTAATAATTCTAATATTAATATCGCGATATTTCCTTCTGAATAGGCGCGTTGCGCATGATTAAAATGTCAAGATATAAATATTACTTACTAGATCTGAGAGAGAGAAAATCAATTTCTTAAAAATTGTGATGTTATATCTTTTATCTTCTTCTCCATATTCTGCATGTATAATGCGCCTTTTCAATTGCGAGCTCGTAGTCTCTCGAAATCAAACGTAAATCGAAAACTGTCACACTGTTTGCGCGTATACCTGAAACACCTGCGAAAACGATCGGCGAGTTGCACGTGGTCCTGCAATGATGAACAGGTATATACTTTCACATTGTTCCAAATACTACGCCGGAACACGGTGGAGTGCATGCATGCTCGCACCACGAATGTAATGCTCGCGTCCGTCACGCGTGTACGCTATGCCTGCTCCGAGGTATATAGGCTGTTCTTACATGGTGGTACCTACCTACTTACCTACCTACTCTGACAGCAATATTATGCTCGCTCACGGTCGCTGATGTCAGTCTCGATGTACGAGCGCGTACGAGCGGAACCGTCGAAGCCGACGACAACGACGAGTGACCGATCGTCGTCACTCCTCGACCTGGACATAGACGTTAAGATTGTAACAGATCAGGCAGAACACCCACCTGATGAAGTGAAGCAAACCTCGTGATAGTGATCGATATTTGACATACCATCAGTTCTTCCTTTCTCTCTCAATTGTGATCTACTGCGTATACGATGGTCATAAATAAAATGCATGTGCGGCAGGTAAACTTATTGCCAGACTTATCGCGAATAGTAATTACTGAATAATTTAACCGCGTGCTTATTTTTATAGTGATACAAAATAGTTTCGTTTTCTCGAAGAATTACCGAAGAAATATTTCAGAATTTTGTAAAATATATGAAACATTGAGAGAAAAGAGGCGAGATCTTTATTGCAGATCTCCAAAACGCATCGCAAGAAAGAGATGCCTCTGTTTGTTTATATCCTTACTTAAAAATGTTGTTTTGCGTGATCCGACTTTGCGGCTTCTCGATTCTTTAACAAGAGCTATGTAGGTCAAATCATATCTATGTCTTGATCTTCGCAGATACATATATAGTTTCTATATTCATGTAGAAACTGATGTAATTTATTAAATATTCTGCAAACGCCTTCATTCTTCCTTTTGCTCGGTTTTACATGGTTTTACATGCACCGAGAAAACAAATGTGTGTTACGATTTACATAAGTCTTAAATTATCACAACAGTCGACGAATAGGCTTGGAGGATAAATCAGTTTTTCAATTGAGCGCCAGTTCATTGACTCGTTTCCATTCACCTCAGCATGCCCGACTAATTCCCTTGGTCACGGCCGACTACTATACTTTCTCTGAGATGCAAGTTTTTGTTAAAGTTCTCTAATCCACTCCGGTCAGCACGTGTGATAATCAATCCGGATACCGCGCGACATCGATTTCCGTAAACGATCAAAATTAGCTGTAAACACCGATGTTGTTGCCATATATCTGAAATTAGATCATTCTTTCAAACTCTTCATTTACATACATCATTATCAAATTGCTTATCTACAACGTAATTGCTCGACGAGCATTATCAATATTCAGATTTGATTCGGAGCAGTTGTCGGGGGGAAAGTACAGATATTGTAGAATGTAGATAAAGATATCTCTAATCGCGAGTTTTTTTGTCACATTTGTATGTACTATATAAATGCGTTGGAAAAGAACGCACTTGTTTTCTTTAAAAAAATATATAATTGACATTCATTACTGCTATTTTCGTTGGCGTTCCGGTTTTTTCCACAACGGCAACAGACTTTAAACGTCTGTTTAAGCAAGGCTTCAATAACAGCATAGTAATAAATTGATAATCTCAAACGGATGTGGTATTTTCTGAGATTCCCTTTAAACAGTAATGTTAGTATTGTTATTGCATGGCGTCTCTCAGGAATTAATTACAGCTTGCAATATTATTTTTTAACAATCTGGAATTGCGTTGTGTAATTTTTAAATGTCAGTGTTTCCTATCAACTGATAATATATCGCAATGCAATTTATATTGTACTTTAATACATCATTCTCACTAATCGATGCTCGTATATATCCAGCAGCTCGTATGTCCGTGACGACTTAAAAGACAATGTTATCATATATATTGTCAAAGCAATAACTGGAAATGGACATCGTTGCGAGAATACATATTTACTCTATAATAATCTTTTCACGAGTAAAAATTTCCTTGAAACAGATACACGCTTTGAATTGCTGTATCAAGGTTTCTTGTATAATGAACAGCTTTGCTTTTAGAAACTTACAATTAGTCGTAAAAACTGCAGCTGCATACAACTTGTTACAAATGCTTACTCACACATGAGTTTATTCATCAGCAATTTTTTTCATTATACTATATTCCATAGATATTTCTGTCTCATATATTATATTCAATTTTCTAATATTGCTCCACACTTAAGTATATATTTTGGTTTTAAATTTTATTATTTTCTGAAGACAGGCAAATGTCGACACGACGAAAAGAATACATGTACGTTCTCGTAATTAGAGAACATTAAGTAAAAACGTAAATTACCTCACAAAGTATTGTGCCACAGGCCCATTTTGTTATCTCGTTTCTAAAGTCTTTATCCCTAATCGTTAAATACAATATATACGGCATAAATGATAATTCGGTCGGCACGACCTTCGCATTTCGATCCTCGCTGGAAAACGCTGGAAAATAAATGTACCTATTGTGTAACAATGGTGTTAATCGGGTCAATGTGATTGCGCTAGATCTCTTCCTTTGAAAAGCTATACTTTCGTAACTCGAATTGGGTCGAGTGTCTCGTTAACAGAAAATTAGTTTCTTACTTTTCAACTTCATAATTAAAAGTACATAAAAATTGATTTTACTTTAGTACAAACTTAATTCAAGAATTAAAACTTAATTCAAGAATTAAAATCATTGAATTATTTAATTCGCGAAATAATTAGCAAAGTATTTAACTCGATTTCTATTTTAGCCGTTACGCGTCAACAAACCGCTTTCAAAACTTGAAAAAATTAAAATTATTATTCTCGATTATGAACTAAATGAGAAAATAAGTTGAAATTAGTTAACATAAAATAATATTTTTATATTAATGCGTTATCATACATTTAATGTGTTTATATTCAATTTAAATATTTTATTACAAAAAGAATGAAATTTTCTTCTGAAAAATCTTTCAGAAACTAAAGTATCCCAAATCGGTGTTCTTCATTATCAGCAATGAATTCTGCGAGAGATTTTGTTTTTATGGAATGCGCAGTAAGTATATATAATTCATCAATGTCAATTTAAGTGTTATTAACGTCACTCTACAATCTATTATATGTAATTTAAAAGTAATGGTACAACAATTGGAACAATTGTTCCTTCAATTATATTCCAACAATTCTAACCGAAATTAACAATATTTAATGGAAATTTAATTGAAAACACAGAATAAATTTTTCGCTCTAATATTCTGTATATAAGTTGGGAATTTCATTGAATGCAGATTAATTTCTGTAACATTTCTATATTATTGCGACAATATTAATAATAAATTGATAATCTTAAATAAATGTAATATTTTCTAGATTCTCTCGTATGCTATTGTAATATTTTTATTTTTCTAACAAAATAATATTACATTATACTTATCCTTCTGACAATCCCTAAAAATGATATCAAATATAAGATACGTTATCAATAAAACTTATAATATAGGACGATATTTCCTTTAACTATTTTTATTTAATTCTGGAGAGGCTTTGATGAACTTTGATCTTAACTTGAATCTAACCGTATATAATTTAATGGGGAATTGTGAATTAATAAGAAATGATCTTTTAGCCGTCCTGACGCTGTACTTGTTCAACGCGCTGAAATATAGTGATACCGATTCTACAATAATCTATCATGTCTTCACCTGTTTCGTCTATTTCTTTCCGCTGTTGGGTGCAATTATATCCGATTCATGGCTCGGAAAATTCAATACTATTTTTTATTTAAGTATTATTTACGCACTCGGACAAGTAATTCTATCACTGAGTGCGGCAACTCCCATCGGATTGCCCGCAAAGTTAGTATAAAATTTGTCTAAGACAACCATAATATTAACATACCGAAAATTAGCACAGAATAATCTTCAACTTCTCTATATAAATAATATTAAGTGCTGCTAATCTTAAAGACTTTTTAATTCCTGTCGACAAAAAAATAAACTTTTTCCAATTTTTCAGAGAATTTTCCATATTGGGTTTATTCCTGATAGCACTTGGTACAGGCGGAATAAAACCATGCGTGTCGGCTTTCGGAGGCGATCAGTTCATTCTACCTCAGCAGGAAGTACAATTGGCGATGTTCTTTTCCCTCTTCTACTTCTCGATTAATACAGGCTCCCTAATCTCCACCTTGCTGACTCCGGTGATTCGTGAAACAAAATGCTTTGGAAGCGATTGTTACTTCGTGGCATTTTTGGTGCCGGCTGTTTTGATGATTCTATCGATTGGTGAGGATGAGAAAGCATGAGACGCATCTCCCAGCCATATATGTAGATGCCGTTTTATTAACGCAGATTTATTTTTTCAGTCATATTCGTGTCAGGGAAAAGATTGTATAAAATAGTGAGTCCCTCGGGCAACCTCATCGTCAAGGTTACCAAGTGCGTTTGCGTAAGTCGTATATCACCGAAATCTCATGTTATTTTAAACACTTTGAAAACTCCAAAACTGATCCAACAGTGGCTCCAAAACAGTTCTCCAAAACCCCCAAAAAAATTTTCTGTTATATCATACAAATCATTGTCTGTATTACTAAAAGACAATTATTTAATAAAACAAAATTTATTCACAAAACTTGCCAGATTCTAAATTTTTTAATTAAGTTTTTAATAAAGTTTAAAATGTATATATATTTTAAATATGTTCTTAACATAATTTTTTTTTCATACAAACGCTGCTCTTGCGTGACTGAAAATAATTTTATCTCGTAATCTCTACGTGCCTTAGAATGCAATAAATCTAAATCTGCAACTCTTGGAATTCATGTGAATCCTCAATGAATTTTTAAATATTTCTAAATTATACGGATTTTTAGATTCTCAGCCATGAAAATAAGAATCCTTAAATAATCTCTCTCTTAAATGTTTGATTACGTGAATTTTTTATTTCATGAAAAACAAAAATCTTTAAGGTAAATGTGTCGTTTTTATGTTTCAAAAAACCAGCATGCAATCAGCAATAAAATCAAAAAGAAAGGAGAAAAACGCGATCATTGGCTCGATCATGCTGATGATACTTACGACAACAAGCTGATCGAAGATATCAAAGTCTCACTACGAGTTCTGAAATTGTTCATACCACTGCCAATATTCTGGGCGCTCTACGATCAGCAGGGCTCTCAATGGACATTCCAAGCAATGCGAATGGATGGCCAAATAGGCAATTTTATGCTGCTGCCCGATCAGTTACAAGCCGTCAATCCACTGTTGATCATCATCTTCATACCAATTTTCGAGACTTGTATCTATCCGGCTTTCGCCAAAATTCATTTCATTGATACACCCTTGAAAAAGCTCGTTGTCGGCGGATTCATGGCCAGTGTTGCTTTCATCGCAGCTGGTATTGTCGAACTAAATATTGAGGTAGTAACAGAAATTTTTTGTACATACGTTATTATAAAAATATTTAATATATCTATCTGTGCTTGTTCAAGACCTTTTGAAGATGTGAAAGTCTTAATATATTATTTATATATTAGTTAACGCAATAAGTCTCGTAAGGAATATGAAAAACGTGATTTCTATACTTGATTTCAGAGCACATATCCAACGTTACCGACAGAAGGATCTGCTCAAATTCGTATTTTCAATACGATGAATTGTAGCGTGAATATAGATATGGTTAATCAAGGCCTGTTTAAAATATATCCATTAGATAAATCAGAAACCTTAGAAGTGAAAGCAAATAAAACTGTTACAATATCCTATATAGCAGATTTCACACAATGCTATAATAATGGCTATAGCAAGTTGAAGAAGTCTGAATCAGGTAGAATTCATGGATTTTAAATATCGAAAAATATAATCCCCGTATTTTGAAAATAACTTCTTTTATCAGGAGAAATTACTGGCAAGGAGGCTATTGCAACGTCGTGGGTCATAACACCCTTGGGATTACAACATAGCTATAAGGACATGGTGGACAAACCGGAAAATGGTAAACCGAGGGTCCGCAGTCTCATCTATCTTTCGCCTGGATTAAATGACGCCACATTGAAATTGCGCCGTAAAGATAAGACGGAAGTATTGTCAATTCTGGTCAATAGTTCAGAATTCTCACAATCAAAGTTAGAAATAATCGATGATCCAGGCGAATATGACGTCTACCTAGACGAAGAACTGCTGGACGAGAACGTGCCTTTCAAACTCGGTGGAGTGTACACCGTGGTGGGTGCCCACGTTAAGTATGAAAATCAGTCGAAGATCGCCGGCAAAACACTCACGGTCACACCGCCCAATTCGCTGCACATGGCCTGGATGTTACCGCAATACATCATCATCACGATGGCCGAGGTGATGTTCTCCGTGACTGGCTTGCAGTTCGCCTTTACTCAGGCGCCAGTGACCATGAAGTCTCTACTGCAGGCGGGTTGGTTGCTCAGCGTGGCCTTCGGCAATCTCATTGTGGTCATCATAAAGGGCGCGCGTCCCTTCGAACGGCTAGTAAGTGACCAAGATCAATTATACGGTCGGTGAAATTCATGTAATTCTCTGCACTTAATATCCATTCTTCTCACTTTTTACATCTCATATGATCCGTCTATTAATTAAACGCCGAAAATTAAGCAGACCGAATTTCTTTATTTATTTCTTTCACAGGTGTACGAGATTTTCCTATATGCCGTTTTGATGGCAGCAGTCATAACGTTATTCGCCGTGATGACCATATTCTACAAATACGTGGAAATACCAGAGGAAGAAGATACTGATGGGGCCATACCCCTAGAAGAAAAGAGTGGGAATGTCAATTCGGCCTATAAAGAGGATGAGAAATGACAGTGAGGGCCGACTGAGTGAGAAATAATAATTCTCACGTGTTTCCTTATTCGAAGGGTAAAAATACGTACCGCAACCCATTAAAATACGAAGAATACGATTGCTCGTAAATCGAGGTTCCTTCGTTTCTATCGAGCACAGTATTTATTAGTCTCGAGAGTACAGCAAGGTATAGGAATCTTTTTTCCTAACACACACAATCTCACTTCTCTTTTTTTCGAACAAACTTATAACAGACTGAAGATACACATTCTATAATAGCAAATCTATAATGCATTTCAACTAGTAAAGAGATTGAAAGTCCATGGAGTGTGAGAAACGGTACATTTTATATTTTGGAGCAACATTTAAAACTTTAGAGAAATTGTAAATAAGAAATCTTAATAGTTTTTACATTCTCACAAGATTTTAGCAAATTGTTAAAATTGTATAATTGTGTATTATTGTTAATGATAAAACCGGTACGATAAAAATGCATTACAAAACTAGGAATTTTTAAAGATTAAGAAATTAATTAAATTATGTAAATATTATGAGTGAGAAATTTAACAAGCGAGCGAAAGTGCTTATATAGTGAAGTATTTATCAAATTTTGCGTTGAAATTAATAGTTTTAAGTGTAAGCTGTACATATAAATATTTTTATACAAATTTTAAATTTCACTTTACAAATGTTTTTACACAAAAAAGCTGGGAAATGTCCACCTCATCGACTCATATGTCGACCTCATCAATTTCAATGAGCTTGACATATATTGTCAAGGATATGGTTCTGACTAACTTGCAAAAGTTTTAACCATTAATAGAATTAGCGACAGTTTTACAGGAGAATTATTTAAAAAAATTGTACAAAATAAAATAAAAAATTACTAAACATGTAGAGGTGTATTCAAATTCCAAAATGACCAAAATTGCGTGTGGATATTTATATGTAAACTATTTATATATATAATTCATATAACATTTATTTCGGCAAATCTGGCTAAATTTCCATAAGCTCTAACACAACGTAATAATGCGTGTCATATAAGATAAAAATTTCGAAAGTGCAGTAAATTGATTGAACATTTAGTGCGAATCTTACCGCCAACATATTACATCATTCTGCGAAACGCACGTGCTGAAGGGATGACTTGTTATTTTTTCCTTTATCAAGATCATTGGGAGGTAACTCCTCAGCTAGCTTCTGCACTGATGTCCAGAGTGGTGTCATTTTAACGGAATTAAACCGTAACTCTTCAGACACGTTTGCAAAATCGACCGTGTAGGCTAATAACTATCATTCAGTCCTTAATAATGCGGTCTCCCGCCCTTTCATTTCGATAAATATACAAGTAGAACAAGGGCAACTAATTTATCTATAGTCACTCTGTCTCTAACTCCTAATATTATGTATACGCGGAAAGGTTGTAATAAAGAATTTCATACTTTCCTTCCAAACGGCCTACCCTCTCGTCCAGATAATCTAAAACTATTTCGCACTGTCGCACTCTCTCCTCCACACTTTCGTCTGTTCGCTCTTATTATTATTATTAGTTCTTTAATTTCATACAGCTACGAGCAAATCTAACATTCTATGACATAGCATAATTCATCACTATGATTACTATTACATACATAGCGATTATTAATTTCACGCGGTAAATAATTCGTAATATTCGATAAGATGCATTTGTTCGTTTTCGGGACATTTTCCTACTTCTATTTATCGCGTGCAATTAAGAATCACTCGTATATACAAAGTGCATTAGCGTCTCCATCGTTTCTTTCTTTTCGAACTTGTTACTCTACTGGTTCAGGGTCATTGAAACTTTTTCCTTTTAACAATGGGACATAGGTACTATAATCATTCTTGGTATCTCTCAGCGAGTCAATTAACAATCGTCGATATAGGAAACTTAATTTCATTCGCTGCATGATCTAAGAAATCCCAGTTGTAAGAGACGCGCCGCACACATTTCGATCGCCCCACGTTCAAAGTGTCGTTCAAATACAATTTCGAGCCCGTAAATCCGATCCGCGTATCTACCTATCGCCTAATAAATCTATTTAGCCCCGCGTAGCGTATAATTCCAGTAAACACTGAGCATCAGTTATGTTACATCTATAACTCTTACAACAATGTAAATGTTTGAAATATAACTCACATATTGCATTTACATTATTAAGTGAGAATAACATAGATGTAACGTAACTGATGCTTGATAGCTGGGGTATAATATATCAGCTATAAATGAAGGATCGTGCTTAGTAGTTCATTAGTACAAAGACAGGGGACCAACGAAAAAGCGCTTCTTATCATCGCACTTCACCCCGCCTTGGCGTTTAGCAGAATCCTCCCTCTGAAACAGACGATCGTTTTTTCTTTTTTTTTTTTCGTGACAATCTCATTCGCACGCGAAAGCGTATCGTCCTTGCGTTCAAATATCACGTTAAAAAACTCACCGTGTGCGCCCGTATCTTGTCCAACATCTCACATGCGGTGTCGTAAGCGTATGAACCGACATGGGCGGCTGCGGTGACTAACGTTTCCGGTAAGATATGAACAGGATCAGCGTTGCCCATGGTTGGACGGGTTCCCCCGCCGACGGACGTCTTCCTCGATCCTACGTTGGAGCTCGACCTATCGGAAGGTCCACTTGCTCGACTGGGCCGAGAATCGGCCGAAAATCGCGGAGTAGTGCTGCGCGAACGGCAAGTGCACTTTGGATAGTTGTCCGCATCGTTGTAAGTTTGGATCCAGACTCCCTCCGCGCTGCCATCGACGACATCGTGATCGTTTCTCGGAGTGGTCGTCGTCGCCGCTTCTCGCACGTTCTTGGCCGTTGTTGCCGACGCCTGCTCGCCGTATCTACCGTTGCCATAAGCAGCCTCGGTGTAAATGTCGGTCGTGTCGGTGACCGACGTGGTGTGCGAATGGAAGCTCTGCGTGAAGTCACTCGAGTCGGTCTGCGACTGACAACTGCACTGCGTCTTCGAGTCGCAGTGAGTCCGCACAGTCAGGTAGCTCGTATGCGAGTTTCTCACGTCGTCGTATGTGCTGCTCGTGTTGTCGCGGGTGTCGCACACGTCATCTCGAGGGTTCTTCTTGCGTTCATTCGATCGCTGCTCCGAACGCGACGACTTCAAGCAGGGAGTATCCTGAGCTGGCAAGGTCTCCGCTACGAACGAATAGGCTCCGCCGTGTCGTTTTTCCAAATCGGCGAAATAGCGGTGCTTTTCAATATCTGCCATTTGGTGCTTATTGTAGACCTTACCGTGAATATCCACCACGTAAGTAGCGTTCGTCGGGAACCAAAATGGATTCGGTTCCGCGAAAAATTGCTGCTCGGCATTTCCTTCGTTCGCCGAGAAATGCTCTTCGTTGAAGTGCATTAAGCACGTAGGCGAGGGCGGATCGGACAAGAGTTCGAAGCTGGGCGAGTCCCGATTGCTGTCGTGTCGTCGTTGTTCGGCAGCGGGCTCGTCAGGACGCGTAAACAATTCATTCTTACTTTCCAAAGTGGGTATCTGGACGATCTCAAAAGCATCGTCGCTATCCTCGTCTTGATCGCACGACCAGAAGCTGGTTTTATCGATATCAGAGTTGTTGCAGCACCAGGCGTCCTTGGGACGGCGACCTTCGTCTTCGTCTAATATTTGATGCCCAGTGACGGAGCAGCTCATACGAAGCTCGTTTTCGAACATCCCGGAAGTTTCATCATATATAGTAGGGTATGTTGGTATAGGGTCCACTCGCGTAGACAGTTTCTTCCGATGGACAAATTCTTCCGGCACATTAAAAATCTGAGGAGACTGTTCTTTACCAATATCTGAACAGTTGTTCAAGTTGTTGGTGGTTACTTGAGAAATCCACTGATAATGCTTTTTCTTCTTCTTTTCCTCCATCAACATGTTCACATACATAGCGTCATCGATAAAAGTTCGCATAAGCCTTTTCTGCATTTGCCGCGAAGTATTTGCGGTACTCGCGTTTCGTGGCTCGTACTTATGCTCCGTCGAAGCGTCGTCACTCGACTGCTCTCCATCCTGAAGCCTCATCTTCCTCTGACTCTTCTCGCACGACTGCGAATCTAAGTACTGAGGAAATCGCTTCGAGGAAGGAAGATGTGACTGGCTTCGGTGACTGAGTTTCTTTGAAGGGACAGATGTGAGCGGATCCAAGGGAACTCTGTTCAGCATTTCCGTCATCTCCTTCACTACTTCTTGACTAATCGTGGATATCATATCTTTCTTTGTTTGCGGATCCTCCACGGTATTTACGTTTTGCGGCTCGTCCACGCGCTCGATCGAGGCGTCGCTCGACTGCTCCTCGTCTTGAGATCTCATCCTCTTCTGATTCTTCTCATTCGAGTCGAAGGAGCCTCTGGAATGTCGCTTCGAGAGAGAAGAATACGACTGACTTCGAGATTGACCCGGTTCCTTTGACAGGGGATACGTAAGGGAGTCCAGACGTTTGTTCAGCACCTCCGTCACATTTTTCACCACCTCGTGTGTGATCGTAGACACCATATCCTTCTTCATCTGTAAAACAATAAGATTTGTTTCAGCATATATAGATATATTCAGTTATCCATATTACTTACCGTTTCCATGTACTTGGTGAACCACGGAGGAGGCACTGTATCTGAATGACACTGTAACGAAACGTTCGACTCTCTTGGAAGTTCCACGTCTTTCGATTCTGTCTGTTTCCCGTTCGATTCATCACATTGTCTTATATCCAATTTCTCTTGATTCAACGGTATTTCCCGGATTGGACGCTTCTGTTTGTCGTCGAATTCGAGATTCGGTTCCGACATAGAACCGCCGTTCTTCTCAGTGGAGGACAAGATCGGACTTTCATTGATACTTGTCGACTCTTTATTCTGGCAACAGATCTCGTTCGTTCCAGAACCTTGTTCGTCGTCACTGTCCAAAATAGGCCGAGTCACAGAACAACCAACGATCAACGGAATTGCTGTATTTGCCACGAAAGCGTCTTTCGCAAGCTACAAGAAAAGAAATGCCTTACTTCAATCTTTAAGCTTTGATTGAAGCACACAATGCAACGTTATTGCTCTAAGACAATAAGACTAAGTAGTCGCGCGATAATTAATTCTAAAAAATAGAAATCTTTATAAAATAATTTGTATTAGGTAATGTCACATTTGATTTACATCTCAATTCAATTCAAATTTTATTTGACACATTTTTATCTAATAATAAGTAGAGAAATTTAGTTAGAGAAGAAGGTATAACTTTGAGTCCGATCTAACCTCATATCAATTATCTCAAAAAAAAAATAAGGGAGAATAAGAAGTTTTGTATCAAAAAACTGGAGTAACCAGTTGCGAGACATGGCGTTGTGTTTAAATAAAACCAAGCTTATCCCAAACACATAAAAAAAAAACTTCAAGTTGTAACATGTAGATACGTATACATACATTGTATATGTATAATAATATATAGCGCGTACCTTCAATGCTTCGTGAAACTCGCATTCCGAATCGATAGGAACTTGGTCCCCGTCATCGTCGATGTAAAAGATGCGTCTATCCCTTGGCACGCCAAATTGCTTCCACTACAACAGACACGAAAATCTGCGTTATCGGCAGTATTAATTACGTCATTACGTATAGGGAGCTCGGAAAAATGTATGATTCGATAACAGGAACTCGTTGATTAATCGCAACGTATTTTCTCGCTTCTGACGCGTAGCGAAACTTTGAGAAATCACTTCGGATGATGTAAATTTCGACGCGTGATGCTTTTGAGCTTACAATTAGCTAACCACATTGGCGCGACGCGAGGAGACGCGGGGGGATACACACGACTCACCAGATCTGTCCGCAGCTTCTTCAGGTCGAAGTTGCTCGAGCACGGGATGATCATGTTCGCGATGTTCCTCATGTCGAAGCCGAGGCCGAGATCGCTGTCGATGCTCGCCTTCACCTTGAAACAGTAATAATCCTCGGAGTCGTTCATTGCCGTCGACATGGTCCACATGGTCGTCGTCGCGGATGATGACAACGCACTCTCAGTACTCTCACGCTCCCTTGCGCTTGGGACGTTGCCCAAGATGGTGCCGCTCGGAATAGTCGGAATACGCGGCTCCAGCGGCTCAACCTCTATATTCTCTATCTGCCACCTCTGCCGCGGCTGCCAGTACGACACTCCGTCGGCCTTTCTTATTAACTCGTCTTCTGAATCGGAGAACACACAAGTAACAAGATCAAAAGCCCTGTCTCTCGTCTAGTCGACGACAAATCCCAACGACACACACGACACTCATCGCCTGAAACGCCCATGCAACTTACGTGAATGATAAAAAGGCATAGCTATAGCAAGCGGCAGCAGTCAGCAGTCAGCACTCAGCAGTTCGTACTTCGTAGGTCCAATGTTGACGAAACACAGTTACACAGCTGCACACAACCGCGAACGCGAAGTGAGATTAGTGAGAAGGAGAACTGTCATGCGCATTGCGCAAGAGACAGGGACGCCAGGAACGAGACAAATAAACGTTGGCCCCTTCACCCCTCAACAGCAATTTTAAATATCCGGAACTGCCGGAGCAGTAAGCACGGATCTGGGAGTGCGAGCGAGCCCGAAGAGAAGCGTCGTTTTCCTTTGTTTCTCTTTATTTGCACCTCCTGACGCGCGGTTTATTAAACACTTTATAAAATACTTACTTTAAAGAGAATATAATTCTAATAGAGAATATAATATAAAGAGAGAAAATAATATAATATAATAAAAAGCTTGAAATTTCTAATTAATTTTTTTTTCCTTTCCCGGTTAAATATTCCCGAAATATAAGTAGAATACAGCAAATGTTTTTAATGTTTAATTAGGGAGATAAGGTGACGACAATATTCTCGAAGATATTCAAAATCTATTTGTTCTTAAAAAGAATTAATCTCATTGTCAGACCTGTTTTTTAAATTACTTTTATTAAAATGTTTACGTGTATATAAATGTTCGTTTGTCTTTAAGTTTAACATATTAATTATTACGACCTAATAGTGTAGTCAAGAATAAAGATATACATTTTTTATATTTTAAAGTACCACAATTAAGCTATTAATTTATGCTAAAGTCAAGACAGTTTAATATATCTATAAAATATATGTATATTTTAAATTAATATATTTTATATTTTCTGCAAAAAGTCAGTCTTAATTTATATCGCAACCCTGAGAAGAATATAATGTTACAACTCAAAAATTTGCGATTATCAGGAGAGACAAAAATTTAATTCAATTTTTTTGAATTGTGAAAATTAGTTATAACGCAGTTACAATTATTTTTTGCTATAATAAAACTTATACTGTTTCTTGAAAAGGTCTGCTGTGATTCACTTGTCAATTTTCACACTAGGTGTACTTAGTATTCATCAAAAAATCACAACATAACGTTTAAAAGAATATAACGACGCTTCAGCCTCGTGCAGCGAATTTCGCATATAAACTTGTGACACTATTATAGCTCATAGAGGTAACATTTTAGACTTTATACTTTTTATGGGCTTAACTCAAATCGAAATTTTTTTTTAGTTGTGACAGTATTCTTCGGGGTGCGATATATGTCTGTGAGTACATTTCTAAATTTAATTGATATAAAAGGGAAAAATTAGTATAAATACTTTCGTGTATTCATGTTTTCTAACTGTGTTATTCTTGTCTTGTAAAACGTCGGAAAAATGATGATAATCTTTGCTGGAATGGTACGTTTCGATGCAAGGCAGCATGATGTCTCGTCAAATCTGATAGTTTAAGAAACGTATCGTTGCATATCTCGCACTCGAATGGCTCTGTGTGGAAACGCAGATTCTTTAGACTTTTAGACAGTACATTTGATCCGTAAAAATTGTTTGCATGGACAAAGATATCGTTTACTTACCGTGAGTTTGCCAATGCCGGACCAAATTCCAATAGTTCCTAAACGCTTTATAGCAATAAGTACAAAATGCCAGGTCGTCGTGAAGTATATAAATGTGATTCTGAAATTTTGGCCAAGTCTTGCAGATTAAATTACAATCATCGCACGTGTAAGTGTCCTTGGGATGGCATCGTTGCATGTGTTCATCCAAACGCGTCTTTGTTTTAAAATGAGTGCTACATACGTAGCAAATGTTCCGACTTCGAATCATAATGACAGAACGCAGAAGTCTGGGATTGGGCTGATACAAGTCTTCTTGGTTGTCTCTATGTCTTGTTAAGAGAGCACCCATGGCAGACGGTTTCAGTGCAAATTCCTTTTGGAGAATGAGAAAATAACGTCGCTGGTGACGGGTAGATTTAGGTATCCCAAATTCCTCGGCCTTTTATTTCTCGATCCTTTTTACGACACGTTATTTCTATTCTTTTCGACTATCCTGGGTGACGGAACGTTCGTGATAGATAATACACGTTAGAATCTCAGGTAATATTCATTTTTGAGATTCAAATTGCAAAATAATGAAGCCGCACATCGACAAGCACAATATGTTACAGCGCGCGTAGTTGATGGACTCGGAGAAATTTGTGATATTGAATTTGAACGGCACGGATGTGTACGTTTTTTTCTTGTATTTCGTCTAAACACATATATTTTTGTATATATTTAAACGTTAGAAATAAACAACAAATCCTGTTTATGTGCATCAACTTCGCATTGCTTCTTCAAATGTCGTTACTTCGAATATCTTTAATATACCTAATACCATAATTTATATATAATATTTATTAGAAATTTATTATATAAATATTATATATAAATTATGGTAATTAATATATTTATTAATACCATAATTTATAAATAATATTGTTATATATTTGTATATAAAATACATTTCTATATTAAATTTAACATATCAACTGCCATGATATAGTCAAGAGTATGATATATAAGTAGTCAAAATATAGTCAAGAGTAAAAACGTACGTTATATTTTAAAGCAGCACGAGTCATGTTATTAATTTAATACAGAAACAAATCAATATATAAACGCTCCTTTTATATATTATTTATTCCTTGTAATTTTATTCTTCTCTTTTCACTGGAGTTGGACGAAACGATAAATAGAATGGTATCTCGTGATGCAGCGAAATGTGATGAGCCCTCAAATTTGATAATAGCTTGAACGTATCGTAGCATAATTCGCACTCAAACGGTTCTGTGTGTAAACAGTAAACGCAGAGATTCATTATACTGTACGTTTGATCTGAAAAGAACTCTTTGCTATACAGACAAAGATATATTTTCTTACCGTGAATTCTCCAATGCAGTCTCAATCTCCAGTAATTGGTATGCATTTTATAACAATAAGGACATAATACCATGTGTCTATGTAATAACAAATGTACTTGGAAACTTGACCAAGTATCGCAGATTACTTTGCAGCAATCACACGTGTAAGAAGTCCCGATATGGTCTCGCATGTGCTCGTTCAAACACACCTTTGTAACAAATTGGAGATTACATATGCCGCAAATATTTCGGCATTGAATCATAGAGATAAAGTGCAGAAGCCTCTCGGATGCTCTGTGCTCCTAATCTACCAGCGTTGTTGTGTCCATGAATGGTGATATATTCAATCCAAATTTCTTTTGGGAAAAGAAAGTCGCATTCATGACAGGTGAATGCTGGTTTTACCGTAGATTTTTTCCTAGTCCTCCGATCTTTTAATTTGCTTTTCAACTTCTTTCCGAGTCTTATATTTTCGTTCTTTTCGACTCTTGATTCCGTGACCGAGGATTCGCATATGTGATATATATGTACTAGATAGAAGATCGGGCTGTAGTGGTCAATTTTCCAGTTTAATTTGCAAAATAAATTACAAAAGAAATTTCAAAAGAAAGCCCAGTGTCGCAGCGCGTGCGATTGACAAACTCGAGAAACTCCGCAATGTTAAAGTTAAATTAAACTTAAACGGTCGGAACGTGTATAAATTTTTGACGTAGAACTACGTCTTTGTCGACAGTCTGTCCTGTTTGCCAAAAACGTAGCCCTACGTCAACTGTCCTCCGCTGTATACTTTAACATTAAGTAGTGACAGTTTTTAATCTTAATTTGGTAATTTTTAATGCTAATCGTTTTATTTAATGTTATACTACAATATAAATATATGTAATTTACAATATAATATATAATACATAACATAATGCACAATATAACATAATACAAAATTATAAAATGTTATTCAAAATACATAATAAAGAAACCGTTATTAATAACAATCAACAAATTTTAATAACAAAGAATTTCGGAAAGCGTCCGAAATACGCATGATAACAAGATTTTACATAGACATAGCTGTTGCTATCTAGGTATAATATCAATAAACAATAATTAAGCCATACTTACATGTTTATTGTCAATTTGCGACAGAATTTAGTAAGTTTTATCTAAGCAACGAGCGACCAAAAATGTCATTAATAAATAAATTAATTATATTTCTCAACCGTTCAAGTATAAACAAATTCAAAATTTTCTACGTGCAAAAAAATAAGCAAAGCTTTAGGGTACTTAAACCAATAATTAAATTAGAAAATAGACCGCGATAAAAAATTAGTGTCTACTGACCAAGGCAATAAACAATTCGATTGGCGATATTCGCGATACTACTTCCCGAAAAAGGCATAAGATCTAACACGCGAATAATTCATAATTATTTATTATTTAATAAATTAATTAAATGCTATTAAAAATTAACGATAATTCTAAACACCAAATTAAAAATTTTAAATTATCGTAAATTATTAATGACTTTTAGGTACTCAAAATAAACATCTCAGTTTGAAAACGATAAGAATTTAAAAATTAAACATTTATCAGGAACGTCAATTTAATAAACTTCGTGTTATCACACGCGTTTCGTCAATTTCACGTAACTTACCTACATTATTAACGCGATAATTTGGTTTACTAAAACCAGATAAATGCTATAAGTATAGACTAAAAATTAAAAAATATATATCTTTAAGTATATAGATAATTCGGTAATTATTGTACAAAAGTAAACATAACGACATTTATCTGGACATAGTATTACATAAATTTTACATTACACACATATTTAATTGTATTTCATAGTTTAAAACTGTAAATATTACACAGTTTATAACTGTATACAATTTTACAAAAAAAAAAAAAAAAAAGAATCTACAAAAACTAAAAATTTAAAATTAATTTTTAAATCAATTAAAAAAAATTTTTAGTTTTTGCGAAGCTATTTTTGAAATTAATTTTAAATTTTATTTAATTTTCAGCCCCCTTTTCTGTCATCAAATATGGAATTGTGTATATCCCTTTATTCTTATCTGTAATTTATTAAGTAGTTTAATTATATTCAATTTTAAAAATAAATTTTTTAACTTTGCAAACGCGAAAACTTTATTTTGTATTAAATATTATTTTTTATTAAATTTTTATTTTAAACTTGGAATATTTTAATTGTCAAAATATCAAGTTATTATGTTTATTGTTAGTACCTACCTACCCGTATTTTTATTCATTTATGCCTATTCGCGTATTTCTACCTACCCGTATCCTTACTACATGCACGAATATGAAGTAAAACCGCGGTAGAGTGAATATCAAATCGTGTCCTATTGTGTGTTGGTTAAATCCAAAGAAATAACCTAATCGCGATTACGCAAAATATGGGAAATAAGCAATAATTTTGGAAATATATGAGCACTCGCAATTTAATGCGAACAAGTTAATGACCTTTCAATCGTATGTTGTATGTTATATACATCACATAATTGCACACTTGTCTCACAAGTATGCACCTACCTTACATACCTTACAATTTTATTTTTGTCAAAAAAGACCTTACCTTACATGATGCGTTCCTGGCCAAATCCATTCTGGCTGTATATCAGCCAGAGAATGAGAAGGAGTCAAACTCCTTCGATACCGGCTGATTATCAGAGCCGGCAGATTATAACGTTACGGTCGATTACGAATCGTTACGATCGTTAATATAAAAGCACGTTAATTATATCAGAAAAGATAAATAATTACGATTGTTAATAAAATATTAATTAAATTTAAATTTAACTTAATTTTGCACTTGATTTCTCATCGATACGCGTAATTAACTTTTCCGACCAAGAAATATATCGAAACGATAGAAAGCAAGAAAAAATTATGTACAAAGGCTGTAAAGAATTTTATATTAATCGCGTTCTAATCAAAATCGTCGCGTTTAATCTTGAGCGTGAATATTTGAATTTAAATACTATAATGTAGAAACACGAAACAACCGAAATTAAAAAATCAAACGATGAATTGATCAATAAATCAATCAATAGAATAAATCAAGCAATTTTTAATAATCTACAATCCAAAACGCGAATCGCGAACCGCGAACCGAACCGCGAACATTATTTAATCTCACCTTAGATATCAAGTGAGATATACAGGATGAATGACGTGAGATCCAAAGGGGACGATAATTTCTGAAGCAATATATTTACACAAGTATCGTAATCAATATAATAAATTTAGCGTATTCTCTCTCGCGTATTTGTCTTTATAAATTTTTATATATATCATGTATATATTCATATGAACATCTCGTTACTTTATTGCAAAATGTTATTAAAACTATGTTTAACACGACATATAAAATATGTATCATCTCAGATTATATTATGCATTTATTTAATATAATTGGATATAAAAGCTGTCAACTTTGAGATATTTCTGTATAAAAAATTATTCTGTCCCGCAACAAAGTACCTATATTCACTGAATCTCACGTCATATCATTTTGTTTTATTTATTGATACAAAATAAAGCTATTAAATGGCTAGACCATAAAGAATTAGAATAAAATTGGCATGTTATATATACAAAAATACAAATTGTTGTAACAAACTTCTTCTTATGGCCTTTATTTAGTCTATCCATTTTATTAGGGCAACGAATCTGTGACAAGTCGAATTTATCTGCGTTATTGGATGGGAATAATACATAAATATACAATCTAATATTCACAGATTTGTTACCCCATTATATAATAAAAAATTCACTCACCGACCGATGCGCAACGGCCCGAGCAACTGTAACATAAAAAACGAAAGATTCAAATTAAAGAGACGCTCAAAATAATCAACGTTTAAAAAAATAATTTTTACACACGTCTAATTCGACTTTCAATTAAAATTTACTAATATAATTATCTATTTTCCGGAAAAATCTTTATGAGAATTAATTTTATAAAGTTTTAGATGATTTCTCTTTCTTAAATTTAATTATTTCTAACTTTTCGAGATAAAACGGCGCGAATAAATGGGAAGAAACTATTAATTTTAAAATAAGAAATGATACTTACCCCAAGGTTGTCCGCCGGGGCCCCCGCCCGATGCCTTTGCCAGGCCTCTTCTTCCTCCTCTCAGAACGTCTAGGTCGAGGCCTCCTCCTTCTTCTTCTTCTCCTTCCGTAGCACAGGACACTCACAGAATTAACCAATATTTTGCGATCGAGAGCGACGTGAGTAACTGCCGATGCATAATCGCGACTCGCGACACTCCCGAGATAAAACAATCGGCGTATTACGGCACTTTACTAAAAACCGACAGGTCACCGAGCTGCTTTTTCCGCTGAACGCAGCCAACTTCGTACCGATGCCGCGCTGATATAACGCGAGTCGAGTCAACAGCCGAATTGAATTTCTATCAAACCGAAGATACACGCTCGAGACACGCTTGCGATTACGCCGCGTTCCCGAAACACGAAAGCGGCGGCCAAATTATATTCTCAAATTAATAAATGATCGCGGAACACGCTCGCGCGAGTAACCTCCCGAGACCGAGATGCAATCGTCGCCCGTTAAATAACTCGCGACGAAACACGCTAACTATAGTCTGATAATATTCCGATTGTCTTCTCACCCCTGCGTGCGATAACCTTTCGTCGAAACACAAGAAACAGAATATTCGGCACATATATTAACACTGTTTTTACCTCATTCGATCTCGAACCGCGGCGAGTCGTGCGTCGCGCGCGACGGTCAGCGTTTCGGATGTGTTCGACGCGCTTCGGGCGTGTTCGTTTCGTGAGTCGACGCGAATCGCGCGAACGGCGAACGGCGAAAATCAGTCGCGCGGTCATGCGACGAGATATGTACTTAATTCGACGTTAATATTAGAGAATAATGCTGTATCTTTCTGTTATCTGCGGTATCATCCTAATACTTAATATCCTAGCATGCCTCGCGATGTAATAACGCTACGCACACGTACGGAGCCGCTCGCTCGGCTACCTGTCGGTCCGAGCATCGAAACGTGAATGAGTAGCAACGCGACCGCCGCGACCGCCGCGCGCCGCGCTACCGCCCCGCCCACGGCGACTCTTTTCGTAAACACCCCCGCGGGTCCCCGCGGCGCGGGGTATAGAAATCAAAGACGAACTCCCCCGCGTGCCAACGGTCTCGCCGCTGCGCCGGTAATATTCAGCTGACGATAACATTTAATATAATTAATCTCGTAAACACCCCCGCGGCGCGGCGCGGCGCGCGGTTCGAGATCGAGTGAAATGAATCGTGAATACGGAGTTATATGTGCCGAATATTAGGTTTCTTGTGTTTCGACGAAAGGTTATTTACGCGTTCGAGCTGTATCGCATGCAAGCGTGTCTCGAGCGTATATATATATCTTCGGTTTGTTCGAATTTCAGTTCGGTTATGTTGACTCGACGCGTTTATATCTGATCTGCATCTGCGACGTCGCTCGGTACGAAATTATGGCTGCGTCCAGCTGAGAAAACAGCTCGGTGACCTGTCGGTTTTAAATAATGATGAAAGTGCGCCGTAATACGCCGATTGTTTCATCTCGGGAGAGTCGGGAGTCGCGATTATGCATCGGCAGTTACTTCGCTCTTGATCGCAAAATATTGGTTAATTCTGTGAGTGTCCTGTGCTACGGAAGGAGAAGGAGAAGAAGGAGGAGGCCTCGACCTAGACGTTCTGAGAGGAGGAAGAGGAGGCCTGGCAAAGGCATCGGGCGGGGGCCCCGGCGGACAACCTTGGGGTAAGTATCATTTCTTATTTTAAAATTGATAGTTTTTTCCCATTCATTCGCGCCGTTTTATCTCGAAAAGTTAGAAATAATTAATTTTAAGAAAGAGAAATCATCTAAAACTTTATAAAAAATTAATTCTCATAAAGATTTTTCCGGAAAATAGATAATTATATTAGTAAATCTAATTGAAAGTCGAATTAGACGTGTGTAAAAATTATTTTTTTAAACATTGATTATTTTGAGCGTCTCTTTAATTTGAATCTTTTGTTTTTTATGTTACAGAATCATCATAGCTACGCAACTCCGAATACTCCGTATACGGAATAACTCGGCCCGTTGCGCATCGGTCGGTGAGTGAATTTTTTATTATATAATGGGGTAACAAATCTGTGAATATTAGATTGTATATTTATGTATTATTCCCATCCAATAACGCAGATAAATGCGACTTGTCACAGATTCGTTGCCCTAATAAAATGGATAGACTAAATCAGATTAGGCTGAATAATTAATCCTGGAGCTTTATTATTTATTTTTTTAATGTACAAAAATAATAAGTAAAAATAATTGTCTTTATATAGACAGTAGATATAGAGATAGTTTGCTTATAATTAAAGAAATGAAAAATAATAAGATAAATATCTAGTAGATAAGAAACAGATATTTTAAATAGAATAAAATAAATCAAACCATTATACATAATAAGAAGAAGTTTGTTATAACAATTTATATTTTTTCTCAAATGTACATTTTTATTTTCCTTTCTACCTTTTTCATTTTCTTTCTTTTCCAGGATTAAATATTACGTAAATTGGTGCAAGAAATTAAAATTCATAAAAAAATTTAACATGCATATATATCACGGACGAATAAAAAGAGATCAAAAGATATTTTGTTTTACGCGTCACATATTCTTTTTGTGAATCTTATTATATATACATATATAAATCATATTAATGTGATTGTTAAGCGCATATTTTTTTTATTATATATCCATATACATATATAACATGCCAATTTTATCCTAATCCTTTATAGTCTATCTATTTAATACCTTGATTTTGTATTAAAATAAAATGACGTGAGATCCAGTGAATACTCTTTGTCGCGGGACAGAATAATTTGTTTGTATAGAAATATAAAAAATTTTTATAGTTTTTATATTAAGATGCATAATATAATCTGAGATAATATATTTCATATTAAATACATAATTTTAATAACATTTTGCAATAAAATACCGAGATATTTATATAAATATATATAGATGTTATATGTAAAAATTTATAAAAAAACAAATGTTACATGCGCGAAAATACGATAAATTCATTTGATTACGATATCTATTGCGTGAATATATTGCTTAGGAAATTATCGTCTCTTTTGGATCTCACGTTATTATTTATTCTGTATGTATATCTCACTTGATATCTGAGTTGAGATTAAATAATGTTCGCGACTTATTTCGTGGTTCGGTTCGCGTTTCGCGATTCGCGATTTGGATTATACTAAAAATTGTTTTATTTATTCTATTAAGATTGATTTATTGAATGATTTTTAAATTTCGGTTGTTTCGATACATTTCTTGGTCGGAAAAGTTAATTACGCGTATCGATGAGAAATCAAGTGCAAAATTAAGTTAAATTTAAATTTAATTAATATTTTATTAACAATCGTAATTATTTATTTTTTCTGATATAATTAACGCGCTTTTATATTAACGATTGTAACGATTCGTAATCGACCGTAACGTTGTAATGTACCGGCTCTGATAATCAGCCGGTATCGAAGGAGTTTTAGATTAACTCATTCTCTGATCTATTTTCTTTTTGATTAAACAATGGCCCATGACATCCGTACAGAGATATATGCGGCGGTGGATAGTCAAAAATGTAATAATTTATATTTTTTCTGAATAATTTTTTAACTTGAGAGATCAAATTTAATTTTTATTTTTAAAAATTAATTTAAACAAGTAAGTAGTGATAATTGTGTAATAGTATTTTGTGTGGCAAGTGTGGAAAACAACGAATTATGTCGCGCGTGAAGTTGCCGCATGAGCCGAAGGCTTATGGTACATTCGCACGAGTACTCGTGCAAATGCACCATAAGCTGAGGCGAATGCGGCAACCTCACGCGCGACGTAATTCGTTGTCTTCCGCACATGCCACATACAATATTTTTTGTAATGCCAATTTTTTTTTGTATCTTGTTCGAATACATCTCGAAATAAACAAATCCTGTTTATATGTATACGATTGCGAGCAAACCTTGTATATTGCTTTTATAGATATATCATATTTGGATAAATCTAATTCAATTGATTAATTAGGTATTATTAGATATTATTAGTTATTAGATATTATAGATAATTGTACGAATTTTTTTTAATGCAGCCCTCAATATAAAATCATCTCGTCACAAATTGCGAAAGACTTAATTAGTATTTCAGTATTCAGTTATTCTGCTTCCTCTTGAAACTGCGATCGTGCGTGTTACAACGGCAGTGTTTTATTGTGAATATCTGTATCGTTATTCGTACAATATTGTTTTAACTATTACACTTGCAAATTGAAATACCCTAATCGAAATTTAAGACTTGAAATAAATCCCGCAAATGCTTATTTATATTTTATAATATCTATCTGTTATTTATGTATAATAAAATAGTGTTGCATAAAAAAATCGACTCGCGAAATAGACGCAAATATTATTGCGATATTATTACAAATAGTTAATTAATTAATTGAGTATACTTGTCAAATAAGTTAATAACTATCCATTAAAAAAAAAATTCATCTATTAAAAATTTGTTACACTTTTCATCATTTTCCTGAAACATGTAATATTTAAACCTCTATCAAGTTAGCCCCCCCACCATCGCAAAAAAAATCCGCACCTATCAAAAATTTAGTGCTATTTATGTGCTAATTTGTTGCCCTAGTCCGGATTTTGTTGCTCAAACCGTTTAGCAGGAAACGGCGATCAAAATGGGGGGGCCAGCTTGTCGTCAAGCTAGCCCCCCCCCCCCCATAATGAAAAAGGTATATAGAGTGCTCAAATCAAAAAAACAAATACATCAGAATTTGTTGCTTTTTTGTTGCTCCAAGATAGCGTAAAAACATTTTGGAAATATAACGTTTTTTAGAAAATACGTATATCCCACCATTGAACAGATAGCACTATATCTTAAACAACGTTATATTTCTAAAATGTTTTCACGCTATCTTCAAGCAACAAAATAGCAACAAATTCTGGTATAAACGTTTTTTCGATTTGAGCACTCTATATATATTTTTTTGGCATGGGGTGGGGCCAGCTTGACACAAGTTCTAGCCCCACCACATACTGAAAAACATACATAGAGTGCTCAAATAGAAAAAACCAATATACAAGAATTTGTTGCTTTTTTGTTGCTCCAAGATAGCGTGAAAACAATTTTGAAATATAACGTTTTTTAGAAAATACGTATATCCCAACATTGAACAGATATACTATATCTTAAACAACGTTATATTTCCAAAATGTTTTCACGCTATCTTCAAGCAACAAAATAGCAACAAATTCTGGTATAAACGTTTTTTCGATTTGAGCACTCTATATATATTTTTTTGGCATGGGGTGGGGCCAGCTTGACACAGGTTCTAGCCCCACCACATACTGAAAAACATACATAGAATGCTCAAATAGAAAAAACCAATATACAAGAATTTGTTGCTTTTTTGTTGCTCCAAGATAGCGTGAAAACATTTTGGAAATATATTTTTTTAAAAATACGTATATCCCAACATTGAACAGATATAATATATCTTAAACAACGTTATATTTCCAAAATGTTTTCACGCTATCTTCAAGCAACAAAATAGCAACAAATTCTGGTATAAACGTTTTTTCGATTTGAGCACTCTATATATATTTTTTTGGCATGGGGTGGGGCCAGCTTGACACAGGTTCTAGCCCCACCACATACTGAAAAACATACATAGAGTGCTCAAATAGAAAAAACCAATATACAAGAATTTGTTGCTATTTTGTTGCTTTAAGATAGCCTAAACAAATTTTCGAAATATAAGGTTCTGTAAATAATACCACTATTCAATAAATACTGCATCTCCGCGTTGACCGTTATCTAACACGTCGTAGGCTAAAAGTTAGTGAAAGAATTTGTTGCTCTGGTCTTTTTGGTATTAAAATATTCTATGGACAGTGCCCTACCAAAATATGCAACATATGATTTTGTTGCTCGCTCCTAACTGCAAATAAATACATTGTTTACCTCCGCGCCGACCGTTATCTAACACGTCGTAGGCTAAAAGTTAGTGAAAGAATTTGTTGCTCTGGTCTTTTTGGTACTAAATTATTCTATGGACAGTGCCCTACCAAAATATGCAACATATGATTTTGTTGCTCGCTCCTAACTGCAAATAAATACATTGTTTATCTCCGCGCCGACCGTTATATACGACTTCAATGGCTAAAAGTTGAGTAAGAGAATTTGTTGCTCGGGTATTTTTGGTACTAAAATATTCTATGGACAGTGCCCTACCAAAATATGCAACATATGATTTTGTTGCTTGCTCCTAACTGCAAATAAATACATTGTTCACCTCCGCGCCGACCGTTATCTAACACGTCGTAGGCTAAAGTTAGTGAAAGAATTTGTTGCTCGGGTCTTTTTGGTACTAAAATATTCTATGGACAGTGCCCCTACCAGAATATGCATTATATGATTTTGTTGCTCGTTCCTAACTGCAAATAAATACATTGTTTACCTCCGCGCCGACCGTTATCTAACACGTCGTAGGCTAAAAGTTAGTGAAAGAATTTGTTGCTCGGGTCTTTTTGGTACTAATATATTCTATGGACAGTGCCCTACCAGAATATGCAACATATGATTTTGTTGCTCGCTCCTAACTGCAAATAAATACATTGTTTACCTCCGCCCCGACCGTTATCTAACACGTCGTAGGCTAAAAGTTAAGTAAAAGAATTTGTTGCTCGGGTCTTTTTGGTACTAAATTATTCTATGGACAGTGCCCTACCAAAATATGCAACATATGATTTTGTTGCTCGCTCCTAACTGCAAATAAATACATTGTTTATCTCCGCGCCGACCGTTATATACGACTTCAATGGCTAAAAGTTAAGTAAAAGAATTTGTTGCTCGGGTCGTTTTGGTACTAAAAAATTCTTTTACTTAACTTTTAGCCATTGAAGTCGTAGATAACGGTCGGCGCGGAGATAAACAATGTATTTATTTGCAGTTAGGAGCGAGCAACAAAATCATATGTTGCATATTTTGGTAGGGCACTGTTCATAGAATATTTTAATACCGAAAAGAGTCGAGCAACAAATTCTTTTACTTAACTTCAACGTACGACGTGTTAGATAACGGTCGGCGCGGAGATAAACAATGTATTTATGCAGTTAGGAGCGAGCAACAAAATCATATGTTGCATATTTTGGTAGGGCACTGTTCATAGAATATTTTAATACCGAAAAGAGTCGAGCAACAAATTCTTTACTTAACTTCAACGTACGACGTGTTAGATAACGGTCGGCGCGGAGATAAACAATGTATTTATTTGCAGTTAGGAGCAAGCAACAAAATCATATGTTGCATATTTTGGTAGGGCACTGTCCATAGAATAATTTAGTACCAAAAAGACCCGAGCAACAAATTCTTTCACTAACTTTTAGCCTACGACGTGTTAGATAACGGTCAACGCGGAGATGCAGTATTTATTGAATAGTGGTATTATTTACAGAACCTTATATTTCAAAAAATTTGTTTAGGCTATCTTAAAGCAACAAAATAGCAACAAATTCTTGTATATTGGTTTTTTCTATTTGAGCACTCTATGTATGTTTTTCAGTATGTGGTGGGGCTAGAACCTGTGTCAAGCTGGCCCCACCCCATGCCAAAAAAACATACATAGAGTGCTCAAATAGAAAAAACCAATATACAAGAATTTGTTGCTTTTTTGTTGCTCCAAGATAGCGTGAAAACATTTTGGAAATATAACGTTGTTTAAGATATAGTATATCTGTTCAATGTGTTGGGATATACGTATTTTCTAAAAAACGTTATATTTCCAAAATGTTTTCACGCTATCTTGGAGCAACAAAAAAGCAACAAATTCTTGTATATTTGTTTTTTCTATTTGAGCATTCTATGTATGTTTTTCAGTATGTGGTGGGGCTAGAACCCGTGTCAAGCTGGCCCCAACCCATGCCAAAAAATATATATAGAGTGCTCAAATCGAAAAAACGTTTATACCAGAATTTGTTGCTATTTTGTTGCTTGAAGATAGCGTGAAAACATTTTGGAAATATAACGTTGTTTAAGATATAGTGCTATCTGTTTAATGTTGGGATATACGTATTTTCTAAAAAACGTTATATTTCCAAAATGTTTTTACGCTATCTTGGAGCAACAAAAAAGCAACAAATTCTGATGTATTTGTTTTTTTTGATTTGAGCACTATATATACCTTTTTCATTATGGGGGGGGCTAGTGAATATATAATTATAGTAGTATTATGGAAGATACTTGAAGGATACTATCATTCAGTAAAAAACAACTTCAAATTTCTATTCAATTTTTATAGAAACAAATTTTCCTTTGAGAACTGTTTTTTATTTTGTTTAAAAGTTAATTTATTATAAAATAAAAGTTAAATAATTTAAATTTTCAAGAAATTTAGTTTTAAAATAAACCTAACCTAACGAGACAAGTAAACGTTAGCCCCACGTGGTTGGCCCCCTTACCGCCCCCCCCCCCAGTGCTATCAAATATCCAGATCTGTAAAGCGAGCCCGTAGAGGAGCGTCGTTTTCCTTTGTTCCTCTTTATTTTGCACTTCCTGACTCGCGGTGTATGAAGGTACTTAAACACTTTATATAAAATACTTACTTTAAAAAGAATATAATTCTAATAGAGAATATAATATAAAGAGAAAATAATGTAATATAATATAAATATAATATATCTAAAGCTAATTAAAATTTTTAATTAATTTTTTTTGTTTTCTGGTTAAATATTCCCGAAATAGTAGAATACAAATGTTTCTAATGTTTAATTAAAGTGATGAGGTTACGATAATATTCTCGAAAATGTTCAAAATCTATTTTTGTTCTTAAAAGAAATTAATCTCAGATCTGTTTTTTTAATTAGTTTTATTAAAATGTTTACGTGTATATAAATGTTTGTTTGTCTTTAATTTTAACATATGAAGTATTACGACTTAATAGTGTAGTCAAGAATAAAGATATACATTTTTTATATTTTAAAGTATCACAATCAAGCTATTAATTTATGCTAAAGTCAAGACAGTTTAATATCTATAAAAAGTTTTTTTTTTTTTAAATTAATATCTATATTTTATGATATTTTCTGCAAAAAGTCAGTCTTAATATATATATCGCAACCTCGAGAAGAATAATGTTACAACTCAAAAATTTGCGATTTTCAGGAGAAAAAAAATTTAATTCAATTCTTTTGAATTGTGAGAGTTAGTTATAACGCAGTTACAATTATGATATTTTGCTATAATAAAACTTATATTGTTTCTTGAAAAGGTCTGCTGTGATTCACGTCTTAATTTACACTAGATGTAGTATTCATCAAAAAATCACAACATAACGTTTAAAATAATAACGACCCTTCGGCCCCGTGCAGCGAATTTCGCACATAAACTTGTGACACTATTATAGCTCATAGGTAACATTTTAGACTTTATACTTTTTATAGGCTTCTCAAAATCGAAATTTTTTTTAGTTGTGACAGTATTCTTTTCGGCGTGCGATATATGTCTGTGAATACATTTATAAATATAATTGACATAAAAGGGAAAAAATAGTATAAATGCTCTCGAGTATTCATGTCTTCTAATCGTGTTCTTCTTGACTTGTAGAACGTCCGCGTTCGAAAAATGATGATACTCTTCGCTGGAATGGTACGTTCCGATGGAATTCAGCATAATGTTTCGACAAATCTGATAGTGATACATACGTATCGTTGCATATCTCGCACGCCAATGGTTCTGTGTGGAAACACAGATTCTTTAGACAATACATTTAATGCGTAAAAATTGTTTGCATAAACAAAGATATCGTTTACTTACCGTGAGTTGACCAATGCAGAACCAAATTCGAAATGTCGCTATACGCTTTATAGCAATAAGTACAAAATTCCAAATCTTTGTGAAGTATATAAACGTGTTTCTTGAATTTTGACCAAGTCTCGCAGATTAAATTACAATAATCGCACGTGTAAGTGTCCTCGGCATGGTATTTTTTCATGTGTTTATCCAAACGCGACTTTGTTTTAAAATGAATGTTACATATGCAGCAAATGTTCCGACTTCGAATAATAGCGACAGAACGCAGAAGTCTTTTATACCTGATGTCTTCAGAGTCTTCATAGTCTTCATAGTCTTCAGAGTCTTCAGAGTCTTCTTGGATGTCTCTATGTCTTGCTAAGATAGCACCCATGGCAGACGGTTTCAGTGCAAATTCCTTTTGGAGAAAATGACGTCGCTGCAGGTGACAGGTAGATTTACCTCAAATTCCTCGACCTTTTATTTCTCGATCCTTTTTACGACACGTTATTTCTATTCTTTCCGACTCTCCTGGGTGACGGAACGTTTGTGATAGATAATACACGTTAGAATCTCAGGTAATATTCATTTTTGAGATTCAAATTGCAAAATAATGAAGCCGCACATCGACAAGCACAATATGTTACAGCGCGTGTAGTTGATGGACTCGGAGAACTTTGTGATATTGAATGTGAGCGGCACAGGATGTGTACGTTTTTCTCTTGTACTTCGTCTAAACACATTTTTGTATATATTTAAACGTTGGAAATAAACAACAAATCCTGTTTATGTGTATATCAACTTCACATTGCTTCTTCAAATGTCGTTACTATAAATTATAAACCCAGCAAACTTGCAATCGCCGATCGATCGATATGAGTGCGTACATGTGTCTTTTACGCTAGCTTTTGATTGATAGAAGTAAAAATAATAATGCGTGTAATCCGCATACAATTGCGGTTGACGGTTGCAAGACAAGATTGCAATTTCAATAGAATCATCAAGGATCAAGTTCAATTCAATCGACAAATAAAGTCCTATTTCCCGGGGTACGATACAACGCGCACAATCATGCTACAATTAATCGCTATACGCCAATATTCTATTTGTACGCAGATTGTCCTTTCTTAAGGTATTCTCTGCTTATACGCGTTCAGTGTAATGGTGTAATAATATACATATGTCGTAATGTCAAAGTACAAGACTAGAAACGTATATTCAGGCTTCAACATATTGTCACACCTCATCAGCTAAAATACACTAATCGCTTAATGTACTAAAGAAGCGTCGGGAAAAGGAAGAACTCTTCATACCACTTCTCGAGATCTTATGCCACATGCTTCATTGTTAGCATAAACGGCGAATAGAGAAGGGATTTTGTAACAGCTACAACGAAAGACGGAGGGCATACATCCCTCCGATAGCTTTTGCATCAAATCTTCGCATTAAGAGAAATTAATCTCAGACCTGTTTTTAAAATCAATTATTATTAAAATGTTTACGTGTATATAAATGTTCGTTTGTCTTTGCTTAACATATTAAGTATTACGACTTAATAGTGTAGTCAAGAATAAAGATATACATTTTTTATATTTTAAAGTATCACAATCAAGCTATTAATTTATGCTAAAGTCAAGACAGTTTAATATCTATAAAATATATATATATTTTTTAAATTAATATATTTTATGATATTTTCTGGAAAAAGTCAGTCTTACTATAGTATATCGCAACCCCGAGAAGAATAATGTTACAACTCAAAAATTTGCGATTTTTAGGAGAGAAAAAAAATTTAATTCAATTTTTTTGAATTGTGAGAGTTATAGTTATAACGCAGTTACAATTATGATATTTTGCTATAATAAAACTTATATGGTTTCCTGAAAAGGTCTGCTGTGATTCACGTGTCAATTCACATTAGGTGTAGTATTCATCAAAAAATCACAACATAACGTTTAAAAGAATAACGACGCTTCAGCCCCGTGCAGCGAATTTCAGCAGCATATAAACTTGTGACACTATTATAGCTCGAATCATAGGTAACATTTTAGACTTTATATTTTTTATAGACTCAAAATCGAAATTTCTTTTGTTGTGACAGTATTCTTCTCGGGGTGCGATATATGTCTGTGAATACATTTCTAAATATAATTGACATAAAAGGGAAAAATTAGTATAAATGCTCTGTATTCATGTCTTCTAATTGTGTTCTTCTTGTCTTGTAAAACTTCGGAAAACGTAAAATGGTGATAATCTTCGCTGGGATGGGTCGTTCTGATGCAATGCAACATGATGTTCCGCCAAATCTGATGTTGTGACAAACGTTTCTTCGCATTCCACGCACTCGAATGGTTCTGTGTGGAAACGTAGATTCTTTAGACAGTACATTTGATCCGTAAAAATAGTTTTCATGGACAAAGATATCGTTTACTTACCGTGAGTTTTCCAATGCAGATCAAAATTCGGAAAGTAGCTAAACGCTTTATAGCAATAAGTACAAAATGCCACGTTGTTGTGAAGTATATACACGTGTTTCTGGAATTCTGACCAAGTCTTGCAGATTAAATTACAATGATCGCACGTGTGAGTGTCTTTGGCATGGTAGCTTTCCATGTGTTCATCCAAACGCCTCTTTGTTTTAAAATGAGTCCTACATATATAGCAAATGCTCCGAACTCGAATAAAAAAGCCAGAATACGGATTTCCGGGATATAAGTCTTCTTGGCTGACTCGGCTCTCTCTATGTCTTGTTAAGATAGAACCCATGGCAGACGGTTTCAGTGCAAATTTCTTTTGGAGGAAATAACGTCGCTGCAGGTGACAGGTGGATTTACCTCAAATTCCTCGGCCTTTTATTTCTCGATTCTTTTTACGACACGTTATCTCTATTCTTTCCGACTCTCCTGAGTGACGGGACGTTCGTGATAGATATTACACGTTAGAATCTCAGGTAATATTTATTTTTGAGATTCAAGCTGCAAAATAATGAAGCCGCACATCGACACAATATGTTACAGCGCGTATAGTTGATGGACTCGGAAAACTTTGTGATATTGAATTTGAACGGCACAGGATGTGTACGTTTTTTTCTTGTACTTCGTCTAAATACATTTTTGTATATATTTAAACGTTGGAAATAAACAACAAATACTGTTTATGTGTATACTAACTTCGCATTGCTTCTTCAAATGTCGTTACTGAATATCTATAAACCAAGCAACCTTGCGATCGCTTATCGATGTGAGTGCGTATATGATTGCGTAAATCACGCAACGTTTCAATTTATTAAATATTAACGAAATAAACATTTTTAATATTGAATTAGGGATAAGGAGATGAAAATATTGCAAGAAATATTTAAAATTCACTTGTGCTTTACAAAAATTGATCTCTAATTGTATTCTCAGTGTGTACTGTGTAGTCAAGAAGAATTATTTACAATTTTTTTATATTTATAGATAAATAATACTATATGCTATACATATAACGCATAATGTACATATATAATATACCTAATACCATAATTTATATACCTATAATATTTATTATAAGTTTATTATAATATATAAATATTATATATAAATTATGGTAATTAATATATTTACTAATACCATAATTTATAAATAATATTTTTACATATTTATATATACATATAATACATTTCTATTTCAAATTTAACATATAAACTGCCATGATATAGTCAAGAGTGTGATATATAGCAGTCAAAATATAGTCAAGAGTAAAAACCTACGTTATATTTTAAAGCAGCATGAGTCATGTTATTAATTTAATACAGAAACAAATCAATATATAAGCGCTCTTTTCATATATTATTTATTCCTTGTAATTTTACTCTTCTCTTTTCACTGGATTTGAATGAAACGGTAAATAGAATGGTATTTCGTGATGCAGCAAGATATGATTAGCTCTCAAATGTGATAATGTCTTGAACGTATCGTAGCATAATTCGCACTCAAATGGTTCTGTGTGTAAACAGTAAACGCAGAGATTCATTATACACTACGTTTGATCTGAAAAGAACTCTTTGCTATACTGACAAAGATATATTTTCTTACCGTGCATTCTCCAATGCAGTCTCAATCTCCAGTAATCGGTATGCATTTTATAGCAATAAGGACAGAATACCATGTGTCTATGTAATAACAAATGCACTTGGAAACTTGACCAAGTATCGCAAATTACTTTGCAGCAATCACACGTGTAAGACGTCCCGATATGGTCTCGCATGTGCTCGTTCAAACACACCTTTGTGACAAATTGGAGATTACATATGCCGCAAAAATATTTCGGCATTGAATCATACAGATAAAGTGCAGAAGCCTCTCGGATGCTCTGTGCTCCTGATCTACCAGCGTTGTTGTGTCCATGAATGGTGATATATTCAATCCAAATTTCTTTTGGAAAAAGAAAGTCGCATTTGTGACAGGTGAATGCTGGTTTTACCGTAGATTTTTTCCTAGTCCTTCGATCTTTTAATTTGCTTTTCAACTTCTTTCCGAGTCTTATATTTTCGTCCTTTCCGACTCTTGATTCCGTGACCGAGGATTCGCATATATGATATATATGTACTAGATAGAAGATCGGGCTGTAGTGTTCAATTTTCCAGTTTAACTTGCAAAATAAATTAAAAAAGAAATTTGAAAAGAAAGCCCAGTGTCGCAGCGCGTGCGACTGACAAACTCAAGAAACTCCGCAATGTTAAAGTATCACATAAAGCAGGAGATAGTTTGGCACTGTTACTTTATATTAGAATAACAAAACGCAACAATATATTTTATATATACTTTCAAACAATTTTAATTCACATAAAACTATTTGGTACTACCACTTAGCGCACATTGTAAACAATCAGAGAATAAAAAAAAACTTAAAAACTTTAATTAGATTTTTTTTCAGGAAATCAAAATTTTTTGTAGCAGAGATTTCGGGGTAAAACGTACATCGCTTATAAACGAGTTTACAGAAATTCATTAATGTGTCATCGTTTAATATATCTATCTAGAATAATGTAGCACAAATTTGTCGTAATACTTATTGTTCGTCACAATCTCAGGAGATATTTGCTCTGTGATAAAAATAATCCCGTTAATACGTTCTCTTCCCCATATCTGTAAAACGGATACATTTTGCGAAACACGCAATTTATTGTTAGTATAGTACTTATATTTGTATACCCAGAAACAGATGTATAAGAGTTAAGATTTCGTGATGTATATAAAACTTTCTATATGTGTCCGACAAAACAGATTCGAATAACCATATGACATCCCCCAAATTAACATTCGTATGTAGTTCAACGTTTCAGTTTGTCGAGTTCTGAGATTTGTTCTTTTTCGAAAAACTTCCCGAACTGATTGTGAGACAAGTATATATTTTGGATCGGTTTTCTATTGCTGAACTGGCTGCGCTAGGAGTTCAGAGTTTAACTTTTTTACTCCGCATTAGAAGGAAAATGATAAACTCTGAACTAGTGCAACCAATTAAGTAATATAAAACAGACCCTTTATTTCACTCTAACTTATTACATCAATGGCCAATAGGACTATTATTTGTAGCTGAACTGTATGCATTTTTCGCCTTTTCTCTCTCACGTACGTCAAACTGCACGTCTTAAACTGTAGAAAGTGTAAAATAATGCAGCTACAAAGAACAGACCAACAATGCACCAGTTGACCTGCAGGAAATTCTTCGAAAAAGAACGGACGGCTGGATTCGGTTCCGACGTAGAGCCGTCGTTTTTCTCACATTTAGTGGAGGACGAGATCGGATTGTCATTGATACTTGTCGATTCTTTGTTCGGGCAACTGATATCGTTCGTTCCGGAACCTTCCTCGTTGTCGCTGCACGTAGGCGTCGTAGGCACGTGGATGGAACCAACGATCAAATACGGAATATCCACATTTCCCACAGCAGAGTATCTCGCGAGCTACAACAAAAGATTCGAAATGCCTTACTTCAATCTTTAAGCTTTGATGGAAGCACACAATGCAGCGTTATTGCTCCAACAATAAGACTAAGTAGTCGCGCAATAATTAATTCTAAAAAATAGAAATCTTTATAAAATACATAATTTATATATACTATATATTAGGTGGTGTCACATTTGATTTATTTTCTTACAAATTAATTCAATTTTTATTTGATATATTTTTATCTAATATTAAATAGAGAAATTTTAATACTTTGTTGAACAATACTTTCTCTTCCCATAATTCTTTTATAGAATTTTGTCGTAGAATTTAATCAAATTCGTCTAATGATAAATATTAAGAAGCTAATAAAATCCAAACTGCAGATAAATTACATATTATTTTTCTTAATAACAGCTCCGTTCGTTAAGCATCGAAAACTCGTAAGAATTATCAGGAGAATATGTCGACAGAAAGTTATATACACGAACTGAATCCGATTCAAATTTTACGGCAAAAAGAATTCGAAAGAAAAGTCTGTTGAAGTTGCGAATTTTAGAGAAAAATGTTTTCAAAGTTGAATTTCTGTGACGGGAAATAACTAGGCTGCGATCCATTTAATGCTGTAAATGCTTCGAAGCATTCTCTTCTCCTTTCATTCAATGAAGAAAGAAGAAGACAAAAAACGCTCCGAAGCATTTGTAACATCAAACGGACCGCAGTCATAATCCATAATAACACGTGAGGCCCGAAAGCGTCCGGGCATGAGCAAGCGATTTTGGGCTAAACAATGCAAATTAGAAGAAAAGAGGAGAATTAAATTGTCTTTGTTTCTGAACAAGAGACCGGATCGATCATTTTGAATCGCTGCTCTATTTTCTCCGATATATTATATACAGTAAACCAAACGAACTATAGTCTATATATATATATATATATATTGTATAATAACCATGTGAAAAACGGTACCCTTACAGTACAAACCGAGGTCCGTTCGAATCCGATCACTTTTTCATCTATTTAAAGTGGTTCAAAAAATCTGTAAAAATTCATGAACATAGAACAAACATCTCTAGTCATTTTTGGAATAAAATTATAATATCTAGTATTATTTAATTACCGATGACTAATGTGCGAAATTTTCGAAAATAGATATTGACCGGACATGAAATACCCAAGTTTGTACTGTATATAAGGGATAATTATGTATACATCGCGTACCTTGCATACGTCGTCAAACTCGGATTTCGAATCGAGTGAAACGTTGATGCCGTCATCGGTGATATAAAAGATGCGTCTATCCCTTGGCACCCCAAATTGCTTCCACTAAAAACAGACACGAAAGTCCGAGTCATCAATGGTATATTAATTACGTACAGAAAGCTCGGAAAAATATGATTCGGTAACGGAAACTGGTCGACTGATTGCAATGATAGGATATTCTGGCCTCTGCCATACGTGGCGAACTTTTGAGAGATCACTTCGAATGATGTGAATTTCGACACGTGATGCTTTTGAGCTTAGCTAGCTAACCGCGTCCGGGCCCGCGCGGACGCGAGGAGACAAGGTGGAGGACTCACCAGTTCCGTCCGCAGCTTCTCCAGGTCCGAATTGCCCGGACACCTGATGAATCTGATGATGTTTATTTTATCGTTGGGCTCGCTGTCGATGTTCTCCTTCACCCGGAAATAGCAATACTCCTCGGAATCGTTCATTGCCGTCGACATGGTCCTCAGCGCACTCTCAAGAAAGTGATGTTCCTTAAGCTCGCGCTCCTTATGCTCGCGCTCCTCAAACTCGCGCTCCTCAAGCCCCTTCAATCTTTGGAATTCTCGGATGTCAAGCCAACGATTGCGGTAAGTGCTGTTATAGTACGGACATGACTGCTGATCGGGGAGCGGCGGGTTGATGCAGCCCACCCTCGGCTTGCAGCGCTGGCAGTAGCATTTATCACCAAGCAATCCAAACATATCGTCTAAATAGTATTAGGTATATACGTTGCGTAATTGAACTGCAGCGTGGGCTCTTTAGTAGTTCACAGGTCTAATGTTGAAGAAACACAGCCGTGAGGGGCACGAAGGCACGAAGTGAGATTAGTGAGAACTGTTTGTGTCATGAGCAACAGAGGTTGCTAGATGTTTACTAGACAAGTAAACGTTAGCCCCTTCTCCGCACCCCGCTATACGCTTTCAAATATCTGTGGCAAGAATCTGAGAGCGCAAGCTCTCGAACGCCCGAAGAAAAGCGTCGTTTTTCTTTGTTCGTCTTTACTTCGCCTCCTCCTGACACGCGGCGTATTTAAGGTGGACATATTTTAAAATAAACAATTTATTAATAAAATAATAATACATTTATCAATAACTTGCATGTGTCTTTTACGCTAGCTTTTGATTGATAGAAGTAAAAATAATAATGCGTGTAATCCGCATACAATTGCGGTTGACGGTTGCAAGACAAGATTGCAATTTCAATAGAATCATCAAGGATCAAGTTCAATTCAATCGACAAATAAAGTCCTATTTCCCGGGGTACGATACAACGCGCACAATCATGCTACAATTAATCGCTATACGCCAATATTCTATTTGTACGCAGATTGTCCTTTCTTAAGGTATTCTCTGCTTATACGTGTTCAGTGTAATCGTGTAATAATATACATATGTCGTAATGTCAAAGTACAAGACTAGAAACGTATATTCAGGCTTCAACATATTGTCACACCTCATCAGCTAAAATACACTAATCGCTTAATGTACTAAAGAAGCGTCGGGAAAAGGAAGAACTCTTCATACCACTTCTCGAGATCTTATGCCACATGCTTCATTGTTAGCATAAACGGCGAATAGAGAAGGGATTTTGTAACAGCTACAACGAAAGACGGAGGGCATACATCCCTCCGATAGCTTTTGCATCAAATCTTCGAATTAAGAGAAATTAATCTCAGACCTGTTTTTTAAATCAATTTTTATTAAAATGTTTACGTGTATATAAATGTTCGTTTGTCTTTGTTTAACATATTAAGTATTACGACTTAATAGTGTAGTCAAGAATAAAGATATACATTTTTTATATTTTAACGTATCACAATCAAGCTATTAATTTATGCTAAAGTCAAGACAGTTTAATATCTATAAAATATATATATATATTTTATGATATTTTCTGGAAAAAGTCAGTCTTAATATAGTATATCGCAACCCCGAGAAGAATAATGTTACAACTCAAAAATTTGCGATTTTCAGGAGAGAAAAAAAATTTAATTCAATTTTTTTGAATTGTGAGAGTTATAGTTATAACGCAGTTACAATTATGATATTTTGCTATAATAAAACTTATATGGTTTCCTGAAAAGGTCTGCTGTGATTAACGTGCCAATTCACACTAGGTGTAGTATTCATCAAAAAATCACAACATAACGTTTAAAAGAATAACGACGCTTCAGCCCCGTGCAGCGAATTTCAGCAGCATATAAACTTGTGACACTATTATAGCTCGAATCATAGGTAACATTTTAGACTTTATACTTTTTATAGACTCAAAATCGAAATTTCTTTTGTTGTGACAGTATTCTTCTCGGGGTGCGATATATGTCTGTGAATACATTTCTAAATATAATTGACATAAAAGGGAAAAATTAGTATAAATGCTCTCGTGTATTCATGTCTTCTAATTGTGTTCTTCTTGTCTTGTAAAACGTCGGAAAAATGATGATAATCTTTGCTGGAATGGTACGTTCCGATGCAATGCAGCTTGATGTTTCGTCAAATCTGATGGTGTAACAAACGTATCCTTGCATATCTCGCACTCGAATGGTTCTGTGTGGAAACGCTGATTCTTTAGACAATACATTTGATCCGTAAAAATTGTTTGCATAGACAAAGATATATCGTTTACTTACCGTGAATTTTCCAATGCAGAATCAAACTCGAAAAGTTGCTAAACGCTTTATAGCAATAAGTACAAAATGCCTTGTCGTTGTTAAGTATATACACGTGTTTCTGGAATTCTGACCAAGTCTCGCAGATTAAATTACAACGATCGCACGTGTAAGTGTTCTCGGCATGGTATCTTTCCATGTGTTCATCCAAATGCGTCTTTGTTTTAAAATGAATTTTACATATGCAGCAAATGTTCCGACTTCGAATCATATTGACGGAACGCAGAAGTCTGGGATTGTATTCTTCTGGTCTTGTAAAACGTTGGAAAACGTAAAATGATGATAATCTTCGCTGGGATGGGTCGTTCAGATGCAATGCAGCATGATGTTCCGACAAATCTGATAGTGTAACAAACGTTTTGTTGCATTCCACGCACTCGAATGGTTCTGTGTGGAAACGTAGATTCTTTAGACAGTACATTTGATCCGTAAAAATAGTTTGCATGGACAAAGATATCGTTTACTTACCGTGAGTTTTCCAATGCAGATCCAAATCCGAAAAGTTGCTAAACGCTTTATAGCAATAAGTACAAAATGCCACGTCGTCGTGAAGTATATAAACGTGTTGCTTGAATGTTGACCAAGTCTCGCTGATTAAATTACAATGATCGCACGTGTAAGTCTCCTTGGCATGGTATCTTTCCATGTGTTTATCCAAACGCGTCATTGTTTTAAAATCAGTCCTACATATATAGCAAATGCTCCGAATTCGAATGAAAACGCCAGAATTGGCAGAATGCGGAATTCTGGGACATAAGTCTTCTTGGCTGACTCGGCTCTCTCTATGTCTTGTTAGGGTAGTACCCATGGCAGACGGTTTCAGTGCAAATTTCTTTTGGAGGAAATAACGTCGCTGCAGGTGACAGGTGGATTTACCTCAAATTCCTCGGCCTTCTATTTCTCGATCCTTTTTACGACAAGTTATCTCTATTCTTTCCGACTCTCCTGTGTGACGGGACGTTCGTGATAGATATTACACGTTAGAATCTTAGGTAATATTTATTTTTGCGATTCAAACTGCAAAATAATGAAGCCGCACATCGACAAGCACAATATGTTACAGCGCGTATAGTTGATGGACTCGGAAAACATTGTGATATTGAATTTGAACGGCACAGGATGTGTACGTTTTTTTCTTGTACTTCGTCTAAACACATTTTTGTATATATTTAAACGTTGGAAATATACAACAAATACTGTTTATGTGTATACTAACTTCGCATTGCTTCTTCAAATGTCGTTACTGAATATCTATAAACCAAGCAACCTTGCGATCGCTAATGTGAGTGCGTATATGATTGCGTGAATCACGCAACATTTCAATTTATTAAATATTAACGAAATAAACATTTTTAATATTGAATTAGGGATAAGGAGATGAAAATATTGCAAGAAATATTTAAAATTATCCCGTTCTAAATAAATAAAAAATAAAAAAAAAAAAAAAATTTACTTGTGCTTTACAAAAATTGATCTCCAATTGTGTTCTCAAAGTAGTGTGTACTGTGTAGTCAAAAAGAATTATTTACAATTTTTTTATATTTATGGATAAATAATACTATATACTATACATATAACGCATAATGTACATATATAATATACCTAATACCATAATTTATATACCTATAATATTTATTATAAGTTTATTATAATATATAAATATTATATATAAATTATGGTAATTAATATATTTACTAATACCATAATTTATAAATAATATTTTTACATATTTATATATACATATAATACATTTCTATTTCAAATTTAACATATAAACTGCCATGATATAGTCAAGAGTGTGATATATAGCAGTCAAAATATAGTCAAGAGTAAAAACCTACGTTATATTTTAAAGCAGCATGAGTCATGTTATTAATTTAATACAGAAACAAATCAATATATAAGCGCTCCTTTCATATATTATTTATTCCTTGTAATTTTACTCTTCTCTTTTCACTGGAGTTGAACGAAACGGTAAATAGAATGGTATCTCGTGATGCAGCGAGATGAGATGAGCTCTCAAATGTGATAATGTCTTGAACGTATCGTAGCATAATTCGCACTCAAATGGTTCTGTGTGTAAACAGTAAACGCAGAGATTCATTATACACTACGTTTGATCTGAAAAAAACTCTTTGCTATACTGACAAAGATATATTTTCTTACCGTGCATTCTCCAATGCAGTCTCAATCTCCAGTAATCGGTATGCATTTTATAGCAATAAGGACAGAATACCATGTGTCTATGTAATAACAAATGCACTTGGAAACTTGACCAAGTATCGCAAATTACTTTGCAGCAATCACACGTGTAAGACGTCCCGATATGGTCTCGCATGTGCTCGTTCAAACACACCTTTGTGACAAATTGAAGATTACATATGCCGCAAAAATATTTCGGCATTGAATCATACAGATAAAGTGCAGAAGCCTCTCGGATGCTCTGTGCTCCTGATCTACCAGCGTTGTTGTGTCCATGAATGGTGATATATTCAATCCAAATTTCTTTTGGAAAAAGAAAGTCGCATTCGTGACAGGTGAATGCTGGTATTACCATAGATTTCTTCCTAGTCCTTCAATCTTTTAATTTGCTTTTCAACTTCTTTCCGAGTCTTATATTTTCATCCTTTCCGACTCTTGATTCCGTGACCGAGGATTCGCATATATGATATATATGTACTAGATAGAAGATCGGGCTGTAGTGTTCAATTTTCCAGTTTAATTTGCAAAATAAATTACAAAAGAAATTTGAAAAGAAAGCAGTGTCGCAGCGTGTTCGATTGACAAACTCAAGAAACTCCGCAATATTGAAGTATCACATAAAGCAGGAGATAGTTTGGGACTGTTACTTTAGATTAGAATAACAAAACGCAACAATATATTTTATATATACTTTCAAACAATTTTAATTCACATAATACTATTTGGTACTACCACTTAGCGCACATTGTAAACAATCAGAGAATAAAAAAAAGCTTGGAAACTTTAATTAGATTTTTTTTCAGAAAATCAAAATTTTTTGTAGCAAAGATTTCGGTAAAACGTACATAGTCGCTTATAAACGAGTTTACAGAAACTCGTTATCTGTCATCGTTTAATATATCCATCTAGAATAATGTAGCAGAAATTTAAATCGTAATACTTATTGTTCGTCACAATCTCAGGAGATATTTACTCTGTGATAAAAATAATCCCATTAATACGTTCTCTTCCCCTAATATGTGTAAAACGGATACATTTTGCGAAACACGCAATTTATTGTTAGTATAGTACTTATGTTTGTATACCCAGAAACAGATGTATAAGAGTTAAGATTTCGTGATGTATATAAAACTTTTTATATGTGTCCGACAAAACAGATTCGAATAACCATATGACATCCCCCAAATTAACATTCGTATGTAGTTCAACGTTTCAGTTTGTCGAGTTCTGAGATTTGTTCTTTTTCGAAAAACTTCCCGAACTGATTGTGAAACAAGTATATATTTTGGATCGGTTTTCTATTGCTGAACTGGCTGCGCTAGGATTTCAGAGTTTAACTTTTTTACTCCGCATTAGAAGGAAAATGATAAACTCTGAACTAGTGCAACCAATTAAGTAATATAAAACAGACCCTTTATTTCACTCTAACTTATTACATCAATGGCCAATAGGACTATTATTTGTAGCTGAACTGTATGCATTTTTCGCCTTTTCTCTCTCACGTACGTCAAATTGCACGTCACTGTAGAAAGTGTAAAATAATGCTGCTACAAAGAACAGACCAACAATGCACCAGTTGACCTGCAGGAAGTTCTTCGAAAAGGAACGGACGGCTGGATTCGGTTCCGACGTAGAGCCGTCGTTTTTCTCACATTTAGTGGAGGACGAGATCGGATTGTCATTGATACTTGTCATTGATTCTTTGTTCGGGCAACAGATATCGTTCGTTCAGGAACCTTCTTCGTTGTCGCTGCTCGTAGGCGTCGTAGGCACGTGGATGGAACCAACGATCAAATACGGAATATCCGCATTTCCCACAGCAGCGTTTCTCGCGAGCTACAACAAAAGATTCGAAATATGTCTTACTACAATCTTTCTGCAATCTTTAAGCTTTGATTGAAGCACGCACAATGCACCGTTATTGCTCTATCTAAGAATGAGACTAACAAGTATAGTCGCGCGATAATTAGTATAAAAAATAGAAATCTTTAGAAAATACATAATTTGTAGATATATAGGTGGTGTCACATTTGATTTAAATTTGTACAATTTAATTCAATTTGATATATTTTTATCTAATAATAAATAGAGAAATTTTAATACTTCGTTGAACAATATTTCTCTCTCTTTTCATAATTCTTTTATAGAATTTTATTATAGAATTTAGTGACATATTTAATATGTTTTGTTTGGTTTTAATACATATATATCAAGACATATCTCATCCTGACACAAAGATTAATTTATTATATCTGTGTAAAACCACTGACAATGTATACAGCGCGTACCTTGCATGCGTCGTCAAACTCGGATTTCGAATCGAGTGAAACGACCTGGCCTTGATGATGATGTAAAAGATGCGTCTGTTCCTTGGCACGTCATATTGCTTCCACTATAAAAGACACGAAAGTCCGCGTCATCGGCGCTATTAATTAAAATTATATAGGAAACTCGGAAAAATATGATTCAATAAATATCGGAAACTCGTCGACTGATCGTAATGTAATTTCTTGCTTCTGCCACGTGGAGAACCTTTGAGAGATCACTTTTAAGATGATGTTTTAAACGCGTGATGCTTTAGAGCTTAACTAATCGCGTCCGTGCCTGGTATGTCGCTAAGCGATACGGTGGAGACTCACCAGTAACGTCCGCAGCTTCTCCAGGTCGGTGTTGCCCAGACACGTGATGAGATTACTGCTGCCGAAGTCGAAGGGCATGCTCTCTTTCACCCGGAAACAGTAATACTCCTTAGGGGCGTTTATTGCCGTCGACATCGATAACGCAATCAACATATTCTCATCATCAACACAAATTAAGTTCATAACGCAGACGTGATTCACGCTCATTACGCTCCCATATTCTTTGCCTGCCACGCGACATATCGCTATTGCAGATAGCTGCGGTACGGATCGGGATATGGCCAGCACACCCCCGAAGGCCCCGAACAATCGAAATAACCGGGGAAGGAACGGTCCCACTTAATACCACCTGACGCTTCGTCTGAATACATTGCGTAATCGAAATTGAACAGCGAGAGCTATAGCAAGCGGCAGCAGTTCGTAGATCCAATGTTGACGAAACACAACTACAAAACTAGGAACTAACTTAACGAGAGTAACGAGACAAGTAAACGTTGGCTCCACGTTGTTGGCTTATTCCCGCCCCCCCCCCCCCTTCCGCAACGCTACAAATATCCACAAATATCCGGATCTGTAAAGCGCGAGCGAGCCCGTAGAGGAGCGTCGTTTTCCTTTGTTATTTTGTACCTTATGACGCGCGGTACTTACATGAAGGTACTCAAACACTTTATAAAATAAAACAAATTAAGAACTCTCGTCGCCACTTTATAAAATACTTTAAAGAGAATACAATTCTAATAGAGAATATAATATAAAAAGAATATAATATAATATAAATATAATATAAGTATCTAAAGTTAATTAAAATTTTTAATTAATTTTTTTTGTTTCCTGGTTAAATATTCCCAGGAAATAGTAGAATACAAATGTTTCTAATGTTTAATTAGGGAGATGAGGTGACGATAATATTCTCGAAAATATTCAAAATCTATTTTTGTTTTTAAAAGAAATTAATCTCAGATCTGTTTTTTTAATTATTTTTATTAAAATGTTTACGTGTATATAAATGTTCGTTTGTCTTTAAGTTTAACATATTAAGTATTACGACTTAATAGTGTAGTCAAGAATAAAGATATACATTTTTTATATTTTAAAGTATCACAATCAAGCTATTAATTTATGCTAAAGTCAAGACAGTTTAATATCTATAAAAAGTTTTTTTTTTAATTAATATCTATATTTTATGATATTTTCTGCAAAAAGTCAGTCTTAATTGTATATATCGCAACCTCGAGAAGAATAATGTTACAACTCAAAAATTTGCGATTTTCAGGAGAGAAAAAAAAATTAAAATTCAATTCTTTTGAATTGTGAGAGTTAGTTATAACGCAGTTACAATTATGATATTTTGCTATAATAAAACTTATATTGTTTCTTGAAAAGGTCTGCTGTGATTCACGTGTCAATTCACGCTCTAGGTGTAGTATTCATCAAAAAATCACAACATAACGTTTAAAAAAATAACGACGCTTCAGCCCCGTGGCCGTGCAGCGAATTTCGTATATAAACTTGTGACACTATTATAGCTCATAGGTAACATTTTAGACTTTATACTTTTTATAGGCTTCTAAAATCGAAATTTTGTTTAGTTGCGACAGTATTCTTTTCGGTGAGCGATATATGTCTGTGAATACATTTCTAAATATAATTGACATAAAAGGTAAAAATTAGTATAAATGCTCTCGTGTATTCATGTCTTCTAATTGTGTTCTTCTTGTCTTGTAAAACGTCGGAAAAATGATGATAATCTTTGCTGGAATACGTTCCGATGCAATGCAGCTTGATGTTTCGTCAAATCTGATGGTGTAACAAACGTATCCTTGCATATCTCGCACTCGAATGGTTCTGTGTGGAAACGCTGATTCTTTAGACAATACATTTGATCCGTAAAAATTGTTTGCATAGACAAAGATATATCGTTTACTTACCGTGAATTTTCCAATGCAGAATCAAACTCGAAAAGTTGCTAAACGCTTTATAGCAATAAGTACAAAATGCCCTGTCGTTGTGAAGTATATACACGTGTTTCTGGAATTCTGACCAAGTCTCGCAGATTAAATTACAACGATCGCACGTGTAAGTGTTCTCGGCATGGTATCTTTCCATGTGTTCATCCAAATGCGTCTTTGTTTTAAAATGAATTTTACATATGCAGCAAATGTTCCGACTTCGAATCATATTGACGGAACGCAGAAGTCTGGGATTGTATTCTTCTGGTCTTGTAAAACTTTGAAGAACGTAAAATGGTGATAATAATTGCTCGTATGCAGATGGTAGTACGTTCCGATGCAATGCATCATGATGTTCCGTCAAATTTGATAGTATATCAAACGTATCCTTGCATATCTCGCACTCGAATGGTTCTGTGTGGAAACGCTGATTCTTTAGACAATACATTTGATCCGTAAAAATAGTTTGCATAGACAAAGATATATCGTTTACTTACCGTGAATTTTCCAATGCCGAACCAATCTCGAAAAGTTGCTAAACGCTCTATAGCAATAAGTACAAAATGCCAGGTCGTCGTGAAGTATATAAACATGTTTCTGGAATATTGGCCAAGTCTCGCAGAGTAAATTACAATGATCGCACGTGTAAGTGTTCTCGGCATGGTCTCTTTCCATGTGTTCATCCAAATGCGTCTTTGTTATAAAATAAATTTTACATATGCAGCAAATGTTCCGACTTCGAATCATATTGACAGAACGCAGAAGTCTGGGATTCGCGTCTTCTTGGATATCTATATGTCCTGCGAAGATAGCACTGGGGATAGCACCCATGGCAGACGGTTTCAGTGCAAATTTCTTTTGGAGAAAATAACGTAGCTGTAGGTGTCAGGTAGATATACCTCAAATTCCTCGGCCTTTTATTTCTCGATCCTTTTTACGACACGTTATTTCTATGCTTTCCGACTCTCCTTGGTGACGGGACGTTCGTGATAGATAATACACGTTAGAATGTCAGGTAATATTTATTTTTGAGATTCAAATTGCAAAATAATGAAGCCGCACATCGACAGGCACAATATGTTACAGCGCGCGTAGTTGATGGACTCGGAAAACTTTGTGATATTGAATTTGAACGGCACGGATGTGTACGTTTTTTTCTTGTACTTCGTCTAAACACATTTTTTTATATATTTAGAATATATAAAATTATTTTATATATTTAGTATATTTGGAAATAAACAACAAATCCTGTTTATGTGTATATCAACTTCGTATTACTTCTTCAAATGTCGTTACTGAACATCTATGAACCCAGCAAACTTGCGATCGCTGATCGATATGAGTGCGTATATGATTGCGTGAATCACGCGTTTCAATTTATTAAATATTTTCGAAATAAACATGTTTAATATTGAATTAGGGATAAGGAGACGAAAATATTGCAAGAAATATTTAAAATTCAATTATTGTGCTTTATAAAAATTGATCTCCAATTTTATTCTCAAAGTAGTGTGTAGTAAAAAAAATTATTTACAATTTTTTATATTTATATATAAATAATATTATATACTATATATACATAGTAACGCATAATATATATAATATACCTAATACCATAATTTATATATATTTATTATAAATTTATTATATAAATATTATACATATATAAATTATGGTAATTAATATATTTACTAATACCATAATTTATAAATAATATTTTTACATATTTATATATATAATATACGTTTCTATTTTAAATTTAACATATCAACTGCCATGATATAGTCAAGAGTATGATATATAGTAATCAAAATATAGTCGAGAGTAAAAACCTACGTTATATTTTAAAGCAGCACGAGTGCCACGAGTCATGTTATGAATTTAATACAGAAACAAATCAATATATAAACGCTCCTTTCATATAGTATTTATTCGTTGTAATTTTATTCTTCTCTTTTCACTGCAGTTGGACGAAACGGTAAATAGAATGGTATCTCATGATGCAGCAAGATGTGATGAGCCCTCAAATCTGATAATGTCTTGAACGTATCGTAGCATAATTTGCACTCAAACGATTCTGTGTGTAAACAGTAAACGCAGAGATTCATTATACTGTACGTTTGATCTGAAAAGAACTCTTTGCTATACTGACAAAGATATATTTTCTTGCCGTGTATTCTCCAATGCAGTCTCAGTCTCCAGTAATTGGTATGCATTTTATAACAATAAGGACAGAATACCATGTGTCTATGTAATAACAAATGTACTTGGAAACTTGACCAAGTATCGCAGATGACTTTGCAGCAATCACACGTGTGAGACGTCCCGATATGGTCTCGCATGTGCTCGTCCAAACACACCTTTGTGACAAATTGGAGATTACATATGCCGCAAATATTCCGGCATTGAATCATAGAGATAAAGTGCAGAAGCCTCTCGGATGCTCTGTGCTCCTGATCTACTTGCGTTGTTGTGTCCATGAATGGTGATATATTCAATCCAAATTTCTTTTGGAAAAAGAAAGTCACATGCGTGACAGGTGAATGCTGGTTTTACTGTAGATTTTTTCCTATAGTCCGATCTTTTAATTTGCTTCAACTTCTTTCCGAGTCTTATTTTCGTCCTTTCCGACTCTTTATTTCGTGACCGAGGGTTCGTACATGTGATATATATGTACTAGATAGAAGATTGGGCTGTAGTGGTACTAGTGGTCAATTTTTCAGTTTAAATTGCAGAATAAATTACAAAAGAAATTGCAAAAGAAAGCCCAGTGTCGCAGCGCGTGCGGTTAACAAACTCAAGAAACTCCGCAATATTAAACGGTCGGAACGTGTATAAATTTTTTCTTGTATCTTGTTCGAATACATCTCGAAATAAACAAGTCCTGTTTATATGTATACGATTCCGAACAAACCTTGTATTGCTTTTATAGAAATCATATTTGGATAAATCCAATACATTTGATTAATTATATAGATATTATAGATAATTGTACGAATTATGCAGCCCTCATTTTGTAAAATTATCTCGTCACAAATTGCGAAAGACTTAATCAGTATTTCAGTATTCAGTTATTCTGCTTTTTCTTGAAACTGCGATCGTGCGTGTTACAACGGCAGTGTTTTATTGTGAATATCTATATCGTTATTCGTACAATATTGTTTTAACAAACTATAACACTTGCAAAGTTTTAGCATAGATTATTGAAATATCCTAATCGAAAAGGACGTGAAATAAATCCCGCAATGCTTATTTATACTTTATAATTTCTATCTATCATTTGTGTATAATAAAATAGTGTTGCATAAAAAATCGACTCGCGAAATAGACGCAAATATTATCGTGATATTATTACAAATAGATAATTAATTGAGTATACTTGTTTAATAACTAATATTGTCCACTCAAACTAACTATATTTCAGAGAAGTAACATGTTTTTCTACATCTACATTCTACAAGATATTCTATGTATAAAGTATTCGGTTAATCGGTTCCACTGTGTGTTTGCTTGGATCTTACGCGCTTTAACGTTGTTTGCAATTAGATCTCGCTGCGTTAAAGTACGACTATGCATGGATTTTTCACGGGCCGACCTCGAAACTGCAGGTTTAAACAAATATTTATCTATTAAAAGTTTGTTACTAATTGTCTCTGAATCATAGAAAAGTATTAATAGTTTAAATATTGTTTAGAACACAGCATTTTCCTGAAATATCTAATATTTAGATAAATACATAGTGGTATTATGGAAGATACTCGAAGGATACTATCCTTCAATAAAAAACATCTTCAAATTTCTAATTCAATTTTTATAGAAAAAACTTTTGCATTGAAAACTGTTTTTTATTTTGTTTAGAAGTTGATGTATTATAAAAAAAAGTTAAGTAGATAATTTTAAAGAAATTTATTTTTTAAATTCAGGATTTTAATTATTAGACTACTAAATTTCATTAAGTATCAGGATTAATAATTATAATATGTACGTATTGTAACAATTTAATAATTATTACCAATTGAAAATTAAAATTATTGATATCTATATAAAGATTCTAATTAAAATATAACTCTTTTTTTAATATTTTATTAAGAAGTAGATATATGATGATATTGTGAAAGTTATTTGAAATGTACTGGTTCTTAATAATAATATGGTTTTTAATAAAAATTAACCATAAGCTTCTGTTCTTCAATCACTTTTCATTTACAAAGTTTTACATAGTAGGAATATTTTTTTATTTCATATACACACACTTATCTATTATGACTTATCTCATAGTAATCACGAAAAAAGATCTATTTTAAAATATCACAAGTCATGGAATTGATTTATTCTACAATCATATACATAATACCTAATATAACTGTAATGTAAAACTTATTGTTAGCATCAGTGCAAATAATATTCTTATTTCAGAATAGTTTGAAATAAAATAATATCTATTCCATTTCAGAAATAGTGTTTCAAAATAATTCCTAAAAGATTAGGTTTCAATGAAATTAATACAATATAGTTGTCATATATTAAAAAATCTCGCGTTTATTTACGATAAAAATATGTTTTTGACTTACTGACAGTATCTGTGAAATTTCAAAATATCCTCATCTATTAAATTCTTGCATCGCGTTATATTATTAGCGCATGTTTAGAAGTAATATATTGCAAAAAACCTATTCACACGCATATGCTACATTATATGTATATTACATCCTCCGTTATTTATAGATACAAACAGAAAAAGGATAATTCTACATAAAGAAAAATATACTGAAAAGTTATTCATATACGAATGCTTTTTTCAAATATTCGAATTTAACATTCAGAATATTAAAGATTAATTTGTATAATTATTAATACTTATAAAAAATTAATAGATATCTATTAATTATTTTACGAACAACCAAAATTATTAATTTCTAATTACAATTATAATATTTATAAATGATGACTGATTAATAATTACAAGTATTAATTATTTATATAAATAACTTATTATAGCTTATTATTGAAAATTATATAAATTTATAACACACACACACACACAGAATAATACGTAATTTTCCAAAGCAGTTTTATATAAAAAAAAGATACTACTTTACAATAGATTCTACTTTATAATGTAATTGCATTTTATATTGTTCCATTTAGAATTATTATCTTTCCAATTGTAACATGAATAACAGACTACCCTGTATGTATCTAAAATACGTTTGTGCGAATACTTGAAATTATCATTTTTTCGAGCAGCTATTATTTACTCGAACTCAGCTCCACGAGACTAATCGGATTCAATTCGATTTGAACTTTGCGAGTACCTACACGTCCCTAACTTTAAGCGTTCGTGATTTTTGAGATAACGTTTCTGACCGAAACTGATGCCACATTGCTGACATGTATACGGCTTTTCCTCGGAATGAACGCGTTTGTGCCTGGTCAGGTCGTTCTTCACGCCAAAACCCTTGCCGCATACGTCGCACATGTGATTTTTCTCACCTGTATGTACTGTCAGGTGACCCAGCATCTGTTGTCTCCAGCGGAATCTTTTGACGCAATAGGTGCACTTATACGGGAACTCATCCGTATGTATCTTGCTGTGTATGTAGAGAGACGCTTTGGTCTTGAACGTCTTTCCACAAGTGTGGCACACGTATGGGCGTTCACCGGTATGGATACGTCGATGGTCCTCCATGGCGGTCTTCATGGCGAAGCTGCGGCCGCATATATCGCAGGTGTGATTCTTCACGCCATCGTGCACGTGTTTCAGGTGATAATATAGACTACCGCTCTGAACAAATTGCTTTCCGCAGATGTGGCACGTGTATGATTTCTCGTCCGAGTGCGTGCGTACGTGGGCCCAGTAGCTTTTCCGCGAGCGAAACTTCTTGTTACAAAATTTGCAGATCATCGCTGGGCTGGTGCAGGCAGTCTTTTTGGCCTTGGACTGTTTCACGCTCTTCTCAAGACATTCATTAGACTCGTTCACTTCCGCTGCAGGTTCTTGCCGTGTATAAAGCGTAGCTTTCGTGCGATTTGCTCGCGTCTGACTAGCAGGATTAGAATCTTTGTCTTCTGCACTTTTCTTCTTCGTGTCATTTGTCAATTTATTTGATGAGGATATTTGACGAGGAGATACACTTGTAGAAGACAAATATTCGGCTAATTTATTATTATTGATATTATCTGCAGGAGAAATAGTACTCTCCGAATTTCCATCGATTATATTGGACGTTTTAGTTTGGGTTGAATTAATTTTATTTCTGTATTCTGCCATTTTATACGCTCGCCGAGAATAACTGTGGGAGATTATCCGATCGTGAATGATGATCTCACTCTTCAATCTGTAAAAATTAAAAATAGCCATTTGTTATCAAACATTTGTTTATATTTCTGTTATTACATCATATATTTTCTTCATTATATATTACATATTGTGCACAGGATATTTAAGAAACAAATATTTTAGTAAATATTTTTTTTAGTCAGTTATGTATAGGATTGACATTACAAAATCGTAAAGTTTGCAAGATAATTTCTTTTAGACAATATGCGTGAAACTAAAAATTTTTAATCTTTTAAAAATTTAACACGATGCACTTGTCAATTTTCTTTAATAATTGCAAGGTAAATTTCATGAAATTTACTTACAGTTTCCTTTGCTCGGTTCTGCTGGTATTATTTGCCAAACTCAGAATTGCCAATTTCAGAATATCACACTGTTGTTTTTCAGTTATTCTATGTACTTCTTGTTTAATGGCATTTAATCAACCTTTACTTATCTCTGTTCGTTTTCTTGTTTTCTACTACAATCTTGTCAAAATTTGAAATTACTTTATTTTAATTATAAAGGAAATATCAATGATCTTTCTCATCACCACTCTTTCTCACACGATGTTTCAACCAGTCGTAAGCCTTTGGACAATAAATACAATTCACGTGTTTCTTCGGTTTCTTTGGTAGGAACAATTTTGTACAATAGTCTCTCCATGTAGGATATATGGACATTTTGTAGTACCACGATGATCATCTAGAAAATAGATTCGAAATCCCATATTTCGTGTTTACATGGATGCAGCCGTGTGTAAATTGCCACAGTGTCTCTTCAGATATCGTTCCTGAGCGAATCTGGCCCCACAAATCGCGCAAATGTGCAAACGCTGATTGGTATGAGTGCGCCGATGACGGGCGACGCAGCCTTTACTGCGGAAATGCTCGTCGCAAATATCGCAGGTGTACGGCTTTCGATTGGAGTGCCAGGACGCGTGTTTATCTAATTCCTGCTTCCTCCTGAAACCGCGGTCGCACAGAACGCAACGATGCGGCAGGAACTGGGAATGGTAGAGTCGGTGCACGTGCAGGGATGCCTTTTGCTTGAAGGATTTGCCGCAGGTCTCACATACGTGGGGCCTCTCGCCGGAGTGGGTGCGCCTGTGCTCGTCCCTCGACGCCCTCGAGGCGAGATGACGGCCGCAAACGTCGCAGGCGAAATTTTTAACACCGTCGTGGACGTATTTCACATGCCTGTTCAGACCGGACGCCGATCGGAAGCTCTTGTCGCAATTGGAACAGATGTAGGGTCGTACGCCAGCATGAATGTTGCGATGAATTAGCAGATTGTACGATGTGGAAAGAACTTTCCCGCACTCTTCACACTTGTGAGGGCCACATCCGTTCCCCTCCGTCGCCCTCGATCGAGTTAATCCGGCATGTTGTTCCGATAATCGTTTCGATCGTTCCGTACATCCTTGAGAGTTCATCGTGGGGTTCTCTTGAGACTTTTGCGTTTGCTCAGAATTGTTCAGATGAGAATCTGCCAAATTGTCTCTTTCCAATCTTTCCTCCAAATCGCCAAGACGAGTTGATGAAAGATATTTTTCTCTGGATACCGTTGATCGGGTTTTCTCGACATTAATGTGCCCTTCCATATCGGACTGCTCATTCCTTGGCGAGCTGACTCGTGCGTGTCTCTCCGACTTGTCTTTCGACACTCGACGCGTCCATCTGAAAAAAGAGTCAGCCCGTTACTTGGGGGACGGCCGAGCTGCGTGGCGGCTCGTGATTGAGTTTCTTATGATTAACTAAGTAGCGCTTCTGGCGGAACGAGAGGCTGCAGTCGGTGCAGCGCCAGGGTTTCTCGTCGGAATGGATCAGTCGGTGCCGCTTCAGCTCGTACTTGATGCGGAAGCGACGGCCGCACACGTCGCACGCGTGCGGCTTCTCGCCGGTGTGCTTGGTAATGTGCAACATCAGCGGCGGTCGCGTGCGGAAGGTCTGGCCGCAATGGCTGCACTTGAACGGGAACACGTCCGTGTGCGTGCGATTGTGCACGAACAGAGAGGCCTTTTGCTTGAACGTTTTCCCGCAGACGTTGCAGACGTATGGCCGCTCGCCCGTGTGGATGCGCCTGTGGTCCTCGACGTTGCGTCGCGTCGAGAACATGCGGCCGCACAGATCGCATGGCACGTTCTTGATACCGGCGTGGGTCTCCTTAAGGTGTCGCGCCAGACCCTGATTCACGCGAAATCGCTTGCCGCAGAGGTGGCAGGTAAATAACCGCTCGCCCGTGTGGATACGCAGGTGCCAGTAGAAGGTGTACGGCGAATTTAAGTTCTTGCCGCACTCATTACAATGGTAGTACACTTTACCGTCATGCTCCATTCGGGCACGCAGCACTGTCTCCGTGGCTACGAAGGACTTCCGATTCCTCTTCGCGACCTCGGGATGCGCCTCCGCCACATGGGCTTTCAACAGCTTCCTCTTCTCCGCAGTGTGCTCGCAATAGCCGCACGGATAAATTCTGGATCGTTTTCCCAATGAAAGGCAATGTTCTTCGTCGTCGCTTGCGTCCACCAGCCGGTCTTTTTCTTCTATCATATTGTCATGTGTTGTCTTCTTTTTCTTTTCTGTCACTTTAGTGCGCGTTCTTGACAAATCCTCTTCGTCGACTGAATCGTGATGTTTGCAGGCTGTCATATGGCGTATTAGATGGTGCTTTCTTTTGAAAACACGTCGGCAGTTATCGCAAGTGTAGTTCTTTTCAGATTTATTCGTTGACTGTGGAATTGCCGATTTATTTTTTTCTTGATGTCTTGAGGCGTTCGAGTCTATTTTTTCGTCGTATTTTACTGCGTTAGTACAGTTATTCGACGAATCGCGTGTCTCTTTTTTTGAAATTCCTTTAGCGTTCTCTGCAATCAACGTCATGCTTCTCGCCGGATTGCTTTCATACTTTATCGTGGCGTTATTCGTCCACAGTGTAGCGCTACACGAGGAGCGGTATGTCGCGAGAGATCTCTCCTCTGCCAGCTCGCACCTGGAAAAATAACAAAGGCGGCAGGTTTGAGTCGGTTTCGTCACTGGTGCGATGATGAAGCACCGTGTCTATACAGAGAACGAGAGAGACAGAGAAAAAGAGGACGATGTTGCGCGTTCAGCGTAAATTTTTACTGTTAATGCCCCTTATCGTTAGGACGCTCGCAGAGATTCCTTGTGCCGGCTCTTGATATGATTGTTCAGGTAGCGCTTTTGCCGGAAAGCGAGACCGCACTTGCCGCAGGCGAACGGCTTGTTCTCAGAGTGGATGAGCTTGTGCCGCGCAAGTTCAGACTTGACCCGGAACTTCCTGCCGCACACGTCGCACCCGTAATTCTTCTCGCCGGTGTGCGTGGTTACGTGTGCCAGCAGCTCCTGCCGTCGGCGAAACTGTTTGTTACAGTACGAGCACGCGTGCGGGAACACGTTGGTGTGCAGCTTGTTGTGGATGTACAAGGACGCCTTGGATTTGAAGGTTTTCCCGCATGAATCGCAGACGTACGGTCGTTCGCCGGTGTGGGTGCGCCGGTGATCCTCCCGCGTCGCCTTGGACGCGAACGATTTGCCGCACAAGTCGCACGTGAAGTTCTTCAGCTTCGCGTGCACGTCCTTGATATGCCTGGTCAGTCCGCCGGAGTCGCGGAACTGTTTGCCGCACACGTGGCAGGTAAACGGTCGCTCGTCCTTATGAATCCTCATGTGTCGCAAATACGAGTCCTTCAGCTTGAAACACCTACCGCACTCGGCGCACCGGAACGTCTCCTCTCTGTGCGAAACGTTTTCAAGAATCTCGCACAGTTCTTTACTGTCCTTTTCGTCGTCAAGTACCAAATGTATCGAATCGTCATTAGAGATCTGATCTCTCTCGCTTTTCTTCTTCTCATGTGCGACAGTGATCGTCCGAAGCTCGCTGCTGTCCTCGTCGCGGTCGGAATTTTTTATAGAGCGCTGCGTCGCGACATATTCTTCCTTCACTTCGACGGACAACGGATCGTTACTCTCCAGCTGCTCGGACACGGTAGACGGTTGATCGTGCTCCGTGTCCATGACGGCGATCCAGACCGAGTCGGAGTCCTCGGACGTCGCGCTCGGCTTTGTCAGGTTGCACATTCTCGACTGGCACCGTTTCCTGTATGGCTTCCAAAATGTTTTCTGCGTGTCCGGGGACACTCTAAACGGTGTCCGGACGCCGCACGACCTGCAAAATAGCCGAAACTTGACTCCAGGTTTCGTGATTGCGCGGCACGACGCAGCGGACGATTGCGATTGCGAGTTTCGGTTATCACAGCCGCTCGGTTTTCTAGGTAAATCGTTAAAATCAACCACCCCGGGGCTGTTCCGACGCATTGTCTTTTTCTCTTTCTATGTTTTGCTCGAAATCTTTCGTTAAGCTGTCGCAAATACTTTCTTGGCGTACTCCAGCAAATCGCTTTTTTTTGTTTTGCTTTTTTTCTTTAAAAAAATGGCTCAGCGAGAGTTTCACAGATCGTTACGACTTACGACGCGTGACACGATTGTTCGTGTGTATTCGATGTCGAACAGTTTCCATATTTTCGTGAGATACACGGGAAATGTTTAACAAGTTCTACATGTGGCACCTATTTTATTTTCTTTATATTCTAATAATCTATATTATCTACATGCTATAAATACGACGATCATGAGCAAACGGATCACATAAAGGGAGAACAGGTAGCAAGAGAGAGAGAGAGAGAGAGAGATAGAGAGAACTTCGTGCTTTTCGTATAGTTAACAAATTATGAAATCATTACCTGTTGGACTTATTAATTTTGTCTGTATCACGCGTTTCATCTTTGTTATTATCCTGATGATTTGGCTGCAATAAGAAGTTCCAATTATATTTCTTAATGTGAAAGGATTATTTTTTATAGTTTTATCATACTTACCAGTGAGTTTGTAATATTGGACGCAATGGTCGTGCTGGCTGTCGTAAGCATCGGCGTAGTAACTTCTAAATTATCCAAAGGAGTAGGGTTGTAATACTGCAAAATATTTGTAAAGGATATATAATTAGAATATTGTGTAGTTACGAGAAAGATGAATTTGGAGACAAAGGACTGTAAAGAAAATCTTAAACGCGAGTAACGAAGGAGAATGTAGAAGAATGGAATAAGACGAAAGTGCATCTCCAAAGAAACACGTTTTCTGGGATGCAAAATTAATCAGGATTAGTAGATTAAAGAAGCTTGACGAATGCGATAACAAAAAGAGGGAATTGAGAGTTAAATCAAAACAAAGAAGTACATATTTAAACTCTGAAAGAACAAATGGCAATATAAATCCTCGCTTTATTTTTACGTTATACATGTTGTTTTATTTGAAATCTTAGAATGCAATAGGAACATAGCTGACTCGCTAATTAGCTTCGTATTATAAAATATTAAACAGAGATTATTTCAAATCTCACTGCACATTTTTTATACCTGTTGCTTATTTCGCAGCTCCGTATCCTGCATTTCCAGCAGCTTTCTCTCCGCCCTTAAGCATCCCTCGCTCAACTCGTGCCAGGTTAATAGGATGTTTGCGCAATTCTCGCACAGTTGCAACGGTAGAGTGTCGCTTTCGGATACCTGTGAAGAGCAATCAGCAGATGAGCAATGCGTCGTTCACCGAGATATTTGAACTGAAACCTCGACGTTTACTGTACACACGTGTATCGGCAGGTACTTGAGTATTTTGCTGGACAAGTCATGCTCCGCTCCGTCGCCCTCGAAGATGGGTACCATGCGATCGTTCGCGTTAGCGCATATCCTGCAGAGGTGCATCCATGCTAATGTCACCTCCGTCCTGGACACCGTTTCCACGACGTTCTCCTCGGGATACTGCACTGGCTGGTCCTGGGATATGAGAAAGAAATCCTCGTCGGTTCCCTCCGACTCGTTGCGCTCTTCATGCGTCACTATACCCTTCACGGTTTCGATCAGCATAATGTCCTCGTCGGATGGCTCCATTTCCGGCGGCATCGAGTCCATGCCGACGAAGAAGACGACCACGTGTCCGGCACGCTATCAAGTATCAACGAAGACACGCCGAGTAATCGAGGAGTAATTCGCTCGCTGCGCAGACTGCATGCAAGACACGTTTGATTATAAGACGTTCCAAAGCGAGCAGAAATACGAACGACGTTGGAGCAAGCTTCCGCTTGCTCCTGGCTTTAGCCAGCGTTTGCATGCGCTCGATGGTTCACTGAAGAATAGTCGGAGCTAAACCTGAGACGCCTCAGACTCCTGCCGTCCTGAGAGCGGCCACCCATCTTTGCGGTTAAGCACGTTAAGATTAAGTTGGGTTAAGTTAAGTCGAGTCTCGTATTTTCGGCCTGCCCTCTGAGAAAGTGGACATCAACTACGTCCGGTCCGTTTCGACTTTCGCTCGGTAACAGTATATGTCGGTCAGGGTTAATTGGATGTCTTTATACTTGTTTACTTATTAATTAGAAGGTTATGTATGTACACACACCTTCTTTGCAAGGCAATTAAATGAGTAAGTTATTCTATTTGATCAGAATCAGGTCTGGGATGATTGAGATTACGGCGAATTAAGTAAGAGATAATCTGAATTAAGTAACGTAAGGCATTTCTTGGAAAATAATTTATCTTCCTTTTCAGTTTAATTGCTCAGTTAATATATAACCTCATTATAGGAATTATCTCTCGATCGCGATAAGTAATTAATTTATAATAATATTACAGGTTTTGCTTATGTTATGTGTGTGGCATACAATAAATTGCATTAATACGCTTTTACACAGCAATCAATAAGTTTTATTGTAATACTTTTAAAAAATATTACTGAATATAGTTCAACTGCTTTTCATAACTCGCAAAATACGCAAAAATTGATGAGTCGTGTACGATAAAATAATCCTCACAAATGCATTAATTGCATAATATATTATTCATAATTGAAATAATTGGTTCCCACATATAGGGTTTCAAAAATTGTATCAAAATTGTTGTAAAAGGAAAGAAGTTACGTTATACATTTTTTTTTTAATTCTCGATGCAATATACATGCTTGAGAACTTTTGCTTGAAGTGCTCTGTCGAAAAAAATATGCAGATGATTTTGTAATCCGGTTATTATGTTTGTTGAATTTGAGACGCGAGAAGAGCGAGCATTATGTAATTCGGGGCAACGTTAATTTATGAAATATGAAGCCAAATTAGTATAGTTGCACCCTTTCATCCCTTCTCCATTTACCGGATTTGCATTCATTGTCGCTCGAAAAGGGCACGATACCAGAGGTTTATTGTGAATTCAGGCTGGCACACAGGCTTGTGAATGTTATCGAAATATTATTGTTTCCATTTTACACCCTTCGGAAACTCGATAATGCTCTCTCTCTCTCTCTCTCTCTCTCTCTCTCTCTCTCTCTCTCTCTCTCTTTGTAATTGATTTGTCTGTCAATGAATGACCGCGGCCGGCGGTGATCACTGTCCTTGTGGGCATAATGAGAGAGGATTAAAACAATGTTCTCCTCGTCACCGCGTTTAATTATTAGCGATGTATCGTGGAACAGAGGGGTGAATGGGAGGGGGGAGAAAAACATGATATATCCAAGCCAGCGCGATACGTTTTATTGACCGATCAAACAATCGGGATTTCATATTTGCACGCGTTCGCGAATGACGCGCGCGCGTGCGATGTAATGACCGCGATTTAAGAGCACCCGCAGTCATGTAATTAAATTGGATATATACCGGATTCAGCGTTCGAGTTCGCAGAGACACGCGCGGTGTACGTTGGCCGGTAACATGTATAAATTCGATAAATATCGGAAATTTCACGTACAAATGGTCGTACATTCGTTTGACGAGGGCAACAATTTTGTAATATGTAATTGTAACCTACGCGCTACGAATATCGGGGATTCGCGCTTATTGTTTTTTTATCAGACAGAATGTAGGTATTTGGAAGCGTACATCCGATATCTCCATTAAACTACCCCTTTTGATCGAGCGGAATTAATTTTTACTTTGGGCTAAAACTGCTAAATATGTGTCATTAATTTGACTTCATTAATCGTACTTTCGGCATCGTAGCTGTAGTTACCGGCCAGCGTTACTTTCGCGAGGTTCCGAGCGTTTCGATTACCGAGCAGTCACGAACAGAGACCATATTTTTCGGTATTTTATTGCGGATATATGTATTTTCGATTCTTATTTCATATATATTTGCTAATTGATGTTGTAATATAAGATAATAGTTATCCTAGCCTAACAATCATGTATATTTTGCTTTCTAGCCGAAGCGTATGCCGTGGAAGGTGCACACTGCACGAAAGTGCAGCTGGGGCAGCTGTGACGTCACGTCGGGTCACTCGGGCCGCGGGTGACGCGTGAAGTTCGCCGCGCGATTACGAACGCTCCTCGCTTCTCGCTCCTCGCCATTTTGGATTCATACGTTGCGCCAAAAGTCGCGTCGCCGAACGGCCTCTTTTCGTGTCTCACACGGTCGCGACCATTTTCGCGGTATTCCTCTATCGCGTCGCAACCAAGTGTCCGCGTCGAGTGCGAACTGCGATTAATTTCGGGAGTGCTGTGTAAAATACCGCGCGACTTGTCGCGTCGCCGAACGGCGTCGCTTTTCGTCTCGCACGGTCGCAATCTTTTTCGCGGTATAGGAATATACGCGTCGCGACTTGTCGCGTCGCAACCAAGTGTGCGCGTCGCGTATGATTAATTTCGGGAGTGCCGTGTAAAATGCCGCGCGACCGTCGATCGTGTTGCAGTAATTAGCGCGATCGCGATTAACCGAGTTTTGCGCGCGCGTACGCGTGTGTGATGAGTGCCACAGCAATGCAGAACATTAGCGGAAGCACGCAGGGGAGAAATGATCGAGAAGAGAGGAAAGGAAACAGCTAATAAATAAGAAACGGCCAATATTCGAGAGGAAAGGAAGTTCGGGCTTGGACGACGGCGAAATAACCGCGAGGTAAGCAATTTATATATTATTTAAAAAAGATGTTAGGTACTGTGAGATCTATTGCTCGTGCTATCTCAGTGATAGAGTGCCTTTTTGCATCGTTGTTAAAATACTATGCAAATAACGGAATTTGGGTTATTTTGAGAAAATATTTTCCGTATAGATTTATAATCATTATCAAGTTTTGTGATAATTATAAATTTCGAATCATTATTAATTATTCACTTGAAATAAGGAATTAGATCTTTATTTATCAGATTTTATTAAAATTTAGATAAAAATAAATATTCTTAAAAAACTACAAAATGTTTTGTGGAATATTTATTTAAAGAATAACTTCGGTGATTATTTTTTTAAATATTAATTATTTTGAACGCTGCTATAATTTGGGGCAATCTTTATTTTACAGATCAACGTTCTTGCGTTCGCCGTTGTGCCAGTATCGGTGAGTCGAGCGTTGTTTTATTTATTAACTTATCTATTTTTTATTAACTTACCTATTATTATTCCGTTCAACAATCTATGAGCCTACTTTTCTCGTCATGATAAAGAGAAATATATATATAGATCGTTATAATAAGCTTGCATATAAAATATCACGGAAGAAAGGTGATCTATATGTACAGAGTACAGACACATTCCATAGAATGTCTGTATAACGTGCAATATATAAATCCGTAATGTGCAATATATAAATTTGTATAATTAAATTATACTTTAATTATATACTTGTGATTATAGTTGTAATTTATAAATTATTTTCCTCGAAAGATTTTTGTAAAATACGAAATAATACACAGATATTAGGCAGTTCTAATAGCATTAAGATGAAAATAAAATATTTAACAATGATCTATTTTTCGAAACTATCTCAAAGAATTGACGATAAATATACATGTATAAATGATTAATAATGATCGAATTTATTAACTTATCTATTTTTTATGAACTTACCTGTATTATTATTCCGTTCGACAATTTATGAGCCTGCTTTTTTCGCCATGATAATGAGAAATATACATATATAGATCGTCGTAATAAGCTTGCATATAAAATATCACGGAAGAAGATGATCTATGGAATGTCTGTATAACGTGCAATATATACATTTGTATAATTAAATTACACTTTAATTATACTTGTGATTATAGTTGTAATTTATAAATTATTTTCCTCGAAAGATTTTCGCAAAATACGAAATAATATACATAGATATTAGACAGGATGAAAATAAAATATTTAACGCTGATCTATTGTTCGAAACTGTCTCAAAGCATTGACAATGAATATACATATAATGATTAATAATGATCGAATGGTACTTTTTTAATCAATATAAACGTCGTGAGGAATATATTAATCACAGTTTTTATATAAACAAAATAGATATTTTTGGGGAGTTAGAATAAATTGGAAATCGATGAAATATTCGTTGGGATATGAACTCGTCGCCTGCAGGGTGCAGTTATGATCGGGTGAAAATAATGATAGACGTCGCAATGAAATCGAATAGTAAATCGTTTATTAGTACGAAGGTGTGTGATAGTGTCTCGAGATTGCCGCCCCGGCCGACATTTCCTGATTAAAAATGCCAGACCGCGACGGTGTGATACCGTGACGTGAACGAGTGTGACAGAGCTTTCTTCTTCCTTAGCTGTCGTAAGAGATAGGTGTTAGAGCTAGTTACCCTGTTCTGCGAGCTGGTGCTCCGCCTTTTCGTCGTCGCCGCCGGGCTCGAGAGCCGATCCTTTCGCGGAAGCCTTTCTCGAGGATCTTCCTTGAGAATCTCCCTCGTCAAGGATCGACCTCTCGATTCACCCGGGACGATGGAACTTGGGACGCTCAGAGCTATTGATACCGAATACCCGCGTACCGTTTGGATTACCGTAGTTCGACCGAACTTCACCGACAGGGCCTCGCGTTGACCAGGTCGCTCGCGCTAACCCTCGACTAGTAATTCGAGCTGAATTGTTGGCGAAGTTAAATCGGACCAGGCGGAGATTTAATCCACGTCGAAACGAGATGGGGAGTAAAACGAGCGCGCGTTCAACCTGGCACTTTTAGCGCTCTCTTCCAATGCGGTCACTTCCAGCCGCGACTTCCGTGTCGAGCAAATAAATATGAGATCGGATTATACCCCGGAATATTGCTTACGCGTTAAATAAGTCGTAACTAAATTCTCGACTTTATTCCTTTAACATAGAGATCGCGTTCGATGTATCGCTGGAAGATGAGAATCAGACAGTCACACTTGGTATGCTGTTATGCGCTATTTAAATATAAATCTAATGAGACTAAAGGCAAAGGACTGTATATATATTTAGCGCAAAATATAATTGTATAATTCTTATTTTCCAAAATTAGAGAGTGTCTCGACACGAAAGAGATCTCGAAATGAAATCCAGAAGGCCGCATCTTAGCGCTAAACGCGCGCTACTATAGAACACGTGCTAGAGCGTCGATTGTCGTCCCTTCTGAGCGTCCCCGGTGCGACGAAAGGGCGGAACGCCCGTGCGAGCTAACTTTCAAAGAGATGCTACTTGTTACCTCCTCTCGAGGTATTCTAGTGCCTATGTTACTGTGTCCTCTGTTCTGTCTACAGCGCTAAAACCGCCGCTAAGAAACGGCAGTATACCAAAACGGGGGGAGGGGGGCTGCTGAGGACGAGTGACGGGGGGGAAAATGATCCCCTGTCCCCTCATAGAACGCAACAATAAATAATAATAATCTCGCGACTCGTATACGCGTTCGAAAGGTAAGGAAACGTTCTCTATTTCTAACTTTCGTACGTGCATTCTCTTCTTTATTTCTCTCTTTTCTCTCGTCTCTTTTTTTCCTTTAATCCTCTTACCTTCTTACTCTTTTTCTCTCTCTCTTTCTCACTCGCGTTTTGGAGCTAAAGAGCTCGCTTTCCTCGCGCACATGGTACGGAATAACAATAAAGTATCGTGATGGCGAACGAAAGACGACGATTTTACAAATAAAATACTTCGGCGCATACGCTAAACGACTCATGCTTGATTCTGCGCAATTTGTGTACAAATTTAAAGGAAACATTACAAAATATTGATAATTCAATACAAATTGAAGTACACGTTACTGATTTACATACTTGTTAAGTCAAATTTTGTATGAGCAATTAGAAGAATTTATTTTTTAATTGATTTTAAACGAATTTTACGCCTCAGAGAGTTCAATTCGAGATATTCGATGTTGGACATTTTGCAAGTGCGCGAATCAAATGTTAGATCAGAAATAGTTGAACGCATTCTCCTCGCATCCCTGTTATCCTACTATCAACGTATTTGCGTACGTTCGGATCACGCATGGTTCGTTTTGCACTTCGCTCATTCGCCCGCTACACACTCGATATGCAACGATTAATCGTGTTGATCCTCGTAACGAAGATCCCGCGCTCGATCGGGGCTTTTGAGTTTTCCCAATTAAAAATAAGAACAAGAATAACTTAGATTTCCGTTGTACGTATCATACAAGCTATGCATAAAAGAAAAAAGATAAAACAACATTCGCGAAACATTCAATTAACATGGACGCAATAAGATACAAAAGCGTGTAACTCGTGATCCGCCTTTTCTCTTTCCCTCACATTTCTTCCGATCTCTCTTGATCTTCGAATCGCCTGACATTTTCGCGTCGTGCGAGCACTTTGATTGTATGCAGTGTTTCTTTTTGATCGTGCGTGACTCGTCGTAATAAGTACACACTGTACACCTTCATTCTCCCGCCTTCGCTCTCGCGCTCTAGCCAGTCATGCTCTCGCAATTAATATTATTTTATTCGAACATACACTTCCTGAGGAACGATGAGAGCTGCCTTAGTCTAATTTAAGAAGTCGCGCTAATTAGCTAATCAGAAATTTCGCTTCTGGTTCGGAGAGTTTTTCTTCGCGTTCGAAGGGCCCCGAATGAGCTCTGCAATGCAATTTGCAAAGTCCCTTCGGTACGGTTCATTAACTCATTAATTAATTAATTAATTAATTAATTAAATAATACTGGTGAGCTGCTCGTAGTTCGTCGCAAGAAAGTCGAAGATCGGCGAAAGAAATAACTTTTCGTCGCTTCAAATTAAATCAGTACAGAATTATTCGATTACCTCGCACTTTCTCAACTAATTTAGCTTGTTTGTCAAAATCTTTTGCAATTTGTTAAGACGGAATAATGCAAGAAAATAATGAGCGACAAAGTAATGAACCACTTTAATTATCCTTAAGCTGATGAAGGTGCGAAAATACGCTGCGCACAATTTATTCGAGATATAACGATAATAAAAGGACTGAAGGATATTTCAAGTTATAAATGTACATTATTGCTGGTGCTACATTGTATCATCTAGGATAATTTAAGATCGACAATCGAGAGCACGACTTTCGGGAGCGTTTCAGATTGGCGTAACATTAACGGCAGCGTTGCGCGATCAACAAATTCCTGTCGGATATAATGAAAACTCGCGTGTATCGATTTCTCTGTATAAAAACGCAGATAGTTGTTGCGCCGCGTGATTTTCGATTTGTGTGAGTTATCATTAAATGGCATACCGCTTCGTCGTTACATCACAAGGTCGGTTTTAAACGTGGAAACATTTTAACGTGGAAAATCCAAAACTGCCAATAACGCCCGCACTTTATATAAAATTTTTGAACAGCCAGGCTCTAAATATTTATTCTCCTAAATTAATGGCAATGAAAGTATTGGACATTTCAAGCTATCGTAAATGTGTTTTAACGAGTTGAGTGACCTGGTGCAATAGTAATTAAAATAATAATCAACATCTTCGTCGCTGGCTATAGTATTTCGAAATAATTTAACGATTTAATGATAAGAAGATAAAATGAGAACCGCGTTTGATGAACGAGAGCTGTGTTTATATTTTCAATGATAATATCATTTTGGGCTCAGAAGCCTTTTTTGCGGAAACTCTGAACGGGCCGTCGATCGCGCAAACCACCGTATAATCTCGCCGGCTCATACATATAAAATTATATTTACAACAGAGCGATTATTTCTTTGTGTGTTGAGGTATTCGCGTCTAGGCGCGTCTAAAAAGAGAGCGTACACTATTTCGAGGAGCGAGAGTGAGGCTTGCGACGCCCGAGAGGGCTTCGGGGGCCTTCTTTCGGCACCTACTTCTTGCGACCCGTCCCTCTCGCTCCGAAAAGGAAAGATACAATGAATTCTCCTCCTTTTCCGGTCTTCGTCGCCATGGTCGCGACGCGCGCGCCTGCCGTTACAAATAATTTAAAAATTATATTCGTATTTATAATCTCTTCTTTCGCGCCTCTCTCCCTCTATACATAGCTTCTTTTATATATATATTAAATTTCAATCTTTTTTTCTCGTTCTTATACGCGCACGGGAAAAGATTTCGGTAACGTTATCGTTATGGTACAGCTATGCTACACACACGGGCGGACCACCTCTCCTCCCGGTTCTCTATATACACTGCTCGCCTTTTACCGTTTACTTTCTTACATGCGGTATGTATATAAGAGATAGCGCTATTCATACGGTACTAACGTGCGTCTGTACATCTTAAAACACGAACATTTTCCCTCTCACTCTCTCGTGTCCCGCTCTCGCTTTGGTCTATCTCGCAAATGTACCAAAAGCTTGAACCATCTTGCACCCCCGATGGTGTCACTTCGTTCCGACGTAAAAAAAAGCATGTCGATATTTCTACATCACAATATTCGTCGATTTGTCTAATGTGTATGTGACTAGCTTGATTCACTGTGATTCTTTCAAGGCGTTTCATTCTTTGGACAAAGTTACAATGCCAATCCGAAAAATTATTTTGCATTTATCGATTACGGGACGAAGTAACATCCTGAGGAACAAATCAATGTCGGTTTACCGTGATCCGCGAACCCGCGAGTCATCCACGTGCGACTACCGATCAAGGATTGTTCATAAAGGCGCTCGACCCGATCGCGATAATAATGTGCTTAATAATGGACACGGGTAATTTGGGCCATTCGCGAAGTCCGGCCGAGTCTCTGTCCGCGATAAAGCCGGCGTTCGCCAAAATGGCAATTTGGAATGAGGCGGGGGTTGAGAGCGTGCCGCAATTGCAGCTCATGAATTTCCTAACACGCGGTCTCCGTTACGTTATTAACAACATCCAGACTTTGTTGGAGTGTTCATGGTACCTCGCTTCTGGTTTCTGTTTCGGGAAAATGCGATTCGCGATTGAGAAAGCATTATTGCTGGATTGGGAAAGAGGGTTTTTACGGTCAGAAGCTTTCGATTTCAGAATGAACGATATAAGGTGTACCGCAAATCGTGCTTCATTGGAAAGCTTTTTCAGAGCAAGAAAGGGTACGTTCTCTCTGGAATAAAATTTCTCGTGCTTTCCTTCTTATCGAGCGAGCTTTATAGTTTTACTTCGGCAATTGGATTACAAAAATAAAAGGCTCGCACGTGCCTAAAAATTTTCGGCCGTGAAAGCGCGAATATGTACGTGCATTTAGCGGCAGTGTAGCGATGATATTAATGATACATGTGGCATCTATATGTATACGGTCCCCGAAATCGTATTATGCACGTTGGAATCTAATAAAACAATCCGCTTGCGATTTATTTCGTGTATACTCTCGTGTCGATTTGTTCTGCTGTGTAGAACCAAACAATAGCGAAAAAGAAAATTTCACATTTGAAAAAATAAGATTGAATAGATTTTATTTTATTTGGCCGGATAGATCAATACTCTGCTTCGGTAACCGTGAGATGTTTTATTATGTCAGAATCGTGCGACACTTTTTGCAAAGAAAAGCTGAGGAATGTATTTATTGTAATCCGAAATATATCACTTTAGATATATACATAGATATCTACGTATAATATTATATAATAGCCAATCACATAACGAGAGATTGTATAAATTAATTGTTTCTGTCTTTCTTGAATAAGAAATCTTTTGAGGATAGCAGCATAATGCTTTTATCGTAATTTAATTGCTTGATTAAATTCCAACATACATATGTTGCATCGTTCAGCCTTCCCGTTGACGGATGATTTGAGGATTTAACTCGGCGTTAGTCTACCGTGCGTGTGTTTGTTACATCTCAAGACTATCATTACATGGGTGTCGTTTTGCGTCCCATTTACGAGACTCCCTAAAGCGTCGTTGCTACGGAAAGTGATTATTATCGGACTAGATAACCGCGTGGTACTGTCTAACGTTCTCTACCGTGTATGTGCGATTGGATCCGCTCCGGACGGGACAAAAATTATACGTTTTATCGTATCAAAGTTTGTACGAAACTTGCCGGTCGGCTGAACACGTCCGACCGTTTAGGATAGGACTGGCAGTGGATCGGTGGGGCGAAACACCCGTAATCGAGACCCGCTTATCTCGCAATTTGCGCCGTTCATTTTAAACAACTTCGTTATTTAGCTTAGAAACCATCCTTGACATCTTGGATTTTGGATTAAGCGATTTTTGATGTTATTTTAAGAATATCAAATTTTATTTTATACTTTAGAATAAACATCTGCAAGTTTTTGATCCGACGGGTTTTGATTTCGAATATTTCGCACGTTTGTCTGTTTACAAAACTGTGAATTGCTTGAAAGAGCGAAAGAATTGATCGCCTAGGGTGATTTTTGTGCTTCTTCATAGCTCTTCGCGATTGGTAGTCGCACGATTTGCGGGCTACGACATCACGACGAGAACGAGGTCAGCTCGTTCCACGTTTAAAATGCTCTCTTTCTACGTATATAAATTACAAAGGATTGGACTAAAAAGATAAAAGTAATCGTTAACGTCCTTTGGTACCAGCCTGAGTCTCATTGAATTACAAATAAATTTGTTAGATAGTCTTGCGTGTCGATTATATGTATATAAATCACTAAGAGATCACTGTGTTTCTCTCGTCAAGTCCGAATCGTCACTTGCTCGCGGGTCTCCTCGTCGCTCCGACGACTGAGTCGTTCGACAAATCGTTGCGACTTGATTCGCCGAAGCGATAAGAATACCTTTATTGACTCTTAACTGTGGACGTCGAAGTATCAAAATACAGCAGTTCAGCACAGCCGAATCGGCGTCAGCCATTCTCTTCGTTAACGAGCGCGCTCGATGATTACCATCATTCCACCGTGACAACAACATGACAGAAACGAGGTTTTATTTTGTCTTTTTGTCTTTTTCTCCTTTCTTAAAGAAGAGAGCAGCACATCTCCAAGAGAATCCTCAGAGACGTCGCGATCGGTCCTCCATTAGGACACGATGTAGTCCGCGGAATGATGCGAGTGATGGGAGTTACGTTGCTTGTCCCTACGGTGATTAGTCCGGGAATTGCTGCCGCGGGTGCCGGTGGTGCCAGTGGTACCGGACGTGTGGTGACTGTAACCGCTGTCGCTGCCGAAACTGCTGTCGGGCTGGCCCTGATACAATCGGCCGGTATTGGTTACCTGATCGCACGCCGAGTCCCGGGTCGAGTTCGTGTAATACACCGGCTGACTGTACTTGTCATCACCGAACAGCCGATCGGTCGGCTGCGAGTACGTGTCCGAATACTCGCCGCCCACCTGGGTATAAAGCGGCGTCGTGACATCAGACTGACTCTGTAGACCGTAGTAGTCCGCACCAAATTGCTGTTGCGACGACAGGTACTTGTACTTGTCGTTGCCGTTGCGCGAACGATCCTTGCCGCTCCTGTTCTGGCTGGAGTAACGATGCAGAGGACCTAGAACCGGCACGCTCTCGTAGGGGTTCTCTTCGAGTCGCGGTGCCTGCGCGGCTGGCAAGGGCGGCACGAAGTACGGTAATCTGTGCGCCACCGACGGGACGGACTGCTGACGTTGGGTGCTACCGGTGCCTGTTCGAGCACCGGCCACGCCTGAAACCAGAGAATCGAGTCAGTAGGAACTCGGAGACACACACACACACACACACACACACGTTTATATACGTAGAATACTGTAACGAAGTTGAAAAGTTAACGCAGAGTTGAGAAATCGAGGTAGGAAATCAAAATAAAAAATTGAGGTGGGAAGGTCGAGATAGGAAAACGTAATAGGAAGAAAGATCACTTCTATATAAGAAGTGCATTACATCCGGGAAGTTTCGATTCAAGTTTATCAAATTCGATTCGGTTTCATCAAGAAGTAGGTAAAAGAATCTGTACATAGATAGGTATATTGCGACAGGGTCTCAACAAATTACAAATTCAGAGTTTAAAAATGTTATCGCTCAATCGCGTAGAAGTACTACGCACTCCGGGCAAACATTAAAGTAGCAAACAATTCTTGGAAGAGCAGGTAGAAAAACGGTGCCGGAGAGCCTAAGAAATAAGGAAAAAGAGCATCGACGAGTCGAGAGGCCGATGTGTCGCCGGCCAATAATGTAAGAACGGTAAACAATTACGGAGCGAATAAGCAAACATCGTTGTTAGTTCAGAGATGTTGATTTAGCGCGCTACAACTACGAAAAATCTTTCGAACGGAATTACTTTCTTCGAGAAATGTCTTCCTTTTTCTCCAGTCCTACCTTTCTCTATCATCCTTTATATACACAACTCGGCGTATCTTTCCACTTTTCTATCAGAATATCGTTACAGTTTAGTCGCTGTGATTTACCCGCGACGCTAGGATAGAGCTGAAGCAGCGCGTCCAGCAGCATGCCCTCGTGGAATTCGCCCATGTCGTGGTTCTTGTCTCGCCTGCGTCGGTCGAGGCTCCTAGGGCTGCGGCCGCGTCGTTCGCGCGGTGGCCTGCCACCGGCCGGGCACGTACCCCAGGTGGGGCCGCTGCTCGAAGTGAGCATCCTCGCCTCCGATGGCTCGCCCACCGACAGCTCGTCCTCGGCGAACTCATCCTCGCTCGCCGGCTTGGACGCGCTGGACGTGCGGTGATGGTGACGGTGATGATGATGATGATGATGCAGACGATTGCGGGCGTTTAACTCGCTCTCCTCGTCCGTCTCCGGATGGTCCCCTGCGGGATTGAAATTCGTTTAAGAATTTAACTTAACGGTATGACGATGCTCGCGAGGATAAGAGCAGGATTTCATTCTTAGCGGGACGGCAAGTTGATTAATCGTGAATAAAGTCTGTCTGATAATCAGAAAGGGTTAACTGGATATCAGAAAACCAGAGTATTCCTCAGCACGCGGTGGAAATTAATCAGATGGATAAATAGCTTCTGGGAAAGATAAATTATTTGGAAAGATACACGTTTGAGAGAAGGCTGCGAAATATAAATTCGTATAGTCGCTTTTCTATTGAGAAATTTAGATGAAATTAGTTCGAAATATTATTAATATAGATGAATCTTGATGTTATATTTATAACTGCAATTTAAAGAGGAATTCGGATATCGTGATCTTGGCATGAATTTTGTTTTTCTCGCGATTTAATAATTATTTCTTGAGGGAATCGTGCATTATACATATTAATAGGTTTTAAATCTCATATCATTTGGTTAATAATATCGTCAACTCAGAGTTGTAACTAAATTTACCGATCCTATTATTAATTTTTCTATCTATTATTAATTTTTACGGCACAAATGATAATTTATGCTCAATTTTCTTATATACAAGTCCGATACCAGTATTATACGTATACGCGACATTAATCAACTGATATTAACATGTTTTTTATTTCTAATATCAATTTTAATTGTTATATGCAATTTTATCTAAAAAATCCTTTTTCTTAAATTACAACATTAACAGTTGATTAAAATTACTCCTTACATAAAAAATTATTAAATTTTATTTTTATGAAAATTTATATTTGTTTTGATAATAAGCATAATTTGAATTTTTTATCTTGTAAGAAGCGCGATTATCCAAAGACGTTTCGTAAAGTCTCACAATCAGCGGACAACAATCGCAATTCCATTCTACATTATACATACATATACATATATCGATCTATGATGAACGCGTTAAGAGAATGGACTCTTTTGATTACGGAGCGAAGGATTTGATTTGGCTTACAGGCTGGACAGTAAGGACGAAATCGGTTTAGGATGAGAAACGCATTGTAACAATTAAAGATTTTACCGCTGGATGTAATTAGAGTAACCCACGATCTATTTAGCCGATACTTGAGTTTTGCATTGAAATTTCGCTTCGTCGGTTTGGCAACATGAGACTCACTTCGCTCCTCCATTAATTGCCTCGCGTTATTCCGCCGAAATGTCGCGGTTGAGTCGCGATCAATACTAACGACACAACGGGGCGTGTATACGTGAACGCACACGTTAAAAAAAGGGGGCTATCGTATAAATAATCGCGGCGTAAAACGGATATTTTGAAGCGGAACCGGAATGCGGTGCAGGATGCCGCGCGCAGCAGTGGCGGCCGAAATCGGTCGTCGCGAGAAATTGAACGGGCTCGTCCAATTAATTTTTATCTCGCGGTAGAAGCGGAAGAGACGCGATCGGAGAGGTCGATCGGAAACGAGGCGGGATGCGGGATAGAGAAGGGACGTACCGCGCCCGAATTATTCTCAAACAGATTGGAGGTATTATCGGACTGGCTCCACTCTCAGCATTAAGTCCGCACTTCGCTGGCCATTAAACCACTCGAGATATCCTCTGTCGTCTCGGACGAGTGTCCTCTCGAAATATCCTCCGCTGCTTCCAGCGAGGACAGGAAGATGACCTGTTAACCGTTCGACGTCGACCTCGTCGATCGAGGCGTATCCCGGATTCTCGATTTCTGTCATCTCAGATTTCTCGCGAAAATAGCATATTGTTAGCCAGTAATAACAGCTTGACTTATTCTGACCAAATGAATTTAACCTTGCGCAATAATTTATGTAGTTTTAAAATATGCATCAATTTTGCGTAAAACAGTATTTTATTCTACTGAAATAATTTTTGATCGTCGGGAAATAAGTCAGATTTGAAAGATGTAAGAGAACGTATTATCTAGAAATTATATGACGGGAGATATATATATTTTTGAAAGTTATTAAAAGTATTTCTCGTAACTGTGTGTGTGAGAATTATCCTGTCAAGAACAAGCAACTTCATTTTGGCAGGGTTCAATTTGATCAGTTCCATGAATTTTGCAACGCGCGAGTTATCCTCCTTGTCGACGTGATCGTCGAGTGCGTCCGTTGAATTCTCTGGCGTTTTTACAAGCCCGCAAGGGACAGGACCACCCTCTTCGAGATCGATGTTCTCTCTCGTCTCGAAACTGGAGAACGACGATGCGTACATAGCGTATATACGCGCGAGCCGAGCCCGTGGTTACGACTAATGCACGCGGTGCAGCATGTATATTCGATTACCAGGTCCTCGTCAAACGTCGAAAGCCTCATCACCATACTAATTAGCCGTCCAACTAATGGGAAGTATAAGTCAGAGGTCGTGTCACGCTTATCTCCCTTCGGTAAAATACACGACAGCGCGGAAGAGTGGGGATCACTGCGGAGAAAAAGAGAAAGGGAGAAAGAGAAGAAAAGGAGGAGAAACAATTTCAAAGAAATTATGTGAGAAAAACAAACGAGAAGATGCAATGTAAAACTGCGTTTATCAGATTCTCGTTTGTTGAAATGCATTCAGATTCTCTGATTATATCTTTATAATATTATATTAATAACGTAACTGTATGTTTCGTAAATCTACCGATCTTTATTTGAATTCTTAAATTTGTTGATTCTTACGTACATATATATTTTTAATATTTCGATATTTGCTCCTATAAAAAAATTCTTAATGCACACTGAATAATCTGAAAGTATAAAAATTATATAGCGGTCATAGATTTGATCTTGCAGAGCCTAAATCTCGTACGTAAGTTTTACTTCCATTTAGATCACAAAGATCTTCATCAACTTTTCCGATAATTTAAAAAATTGTGGAATCATGTGCTTTTATTTCCATCCTATTTCTCATTTTTCTCTACAAATTTATCCTTTTGCAATCTTATAGATTTCCATTCACATAAACCCCATCTTTCTTTTTCGCACATTTTCAATCTCGCGAACTCATTGAACTCCGCAGACCGGAACTTCTGCGACACGCAGATTCTCACTTCCGAAAATTCTTCGTCCCAATGTCCTTAAAAAGTTCCATCGGCTCTTTTTGCCCTATAAATCTCCGGCCACGCCACAGACTTTCCCGTAAATCGCGACGCACGCGAATCTGCCGGATTATTCTGATAAATGCAGTCCCGCAGTTACCGGGAACAAACCAGAAAAGGGAAATACGTAAGAGGGGCAAAGGGGGAACGAGGAAGTTTCGCAAAGCGCGCGTTAGTCGATGGGATTTAACGCTAGTTCAACGCAGCCGCATGTTAATCGTGTATTAAGCCAACCGACAGACGGACACACCGTTTCGAAAACTCGTATACTCGTGCCGTACCTACGCGTTTCCCGCGAGCATGATCGACTCCGAGGATACTCCCCAGCGTCTTCACAGGCGAGTCTCATCTAGAAGGAGAGTGCGTGATTTGCGTCTGCATGGGAACGTTAGGGTTTCAGCGCGTCGTTGACAAGGCAATGAGATAGCTCGACGATCCCGCAAAACATTCGTTTATCGCTTGGTAGATTATGAAATTTGCACAAAAATGTGCTTAGTTAAGATAATTTATTAACAATATTATTTGCGTAATAGTAATACCTATAAGCGTTCTTTTTTTTAAAGCAGCTTCGAATTATCTTAAAAGGTTATTTATAGGAGTCCTAAATATATCATCTTTTTATTTTTCAACCGATGAACAGAACACTTTATAGAAATAAAATATAAAACAAGTTCTGATAAATTCGATTGCGAATTCTCTCGTGCGTCGAGTTTACCTTTTCAAAATCGAATCGTGTAATGAAAATTTTAACTCTTTCTTCTCCACTGTCGCATTGTTGCTCTCGGGATTTTCTGGGATGATTTTTTTCCGTAAAAAACCGCGATGCGCGTAAAAGGAGATGCCCGGACAAAGCCGTCCAAAGTAAACATCGATTATCGGCACTTACCGTTGCTGAGCTCCTCGTAGACAGGATTATAAAGGTCCTGCGATGTGTAAGGATCAGGACCGGGACTGCTGCAGACGAACACCCCTCTTCCGCCGTCCTTGACGTCCAGCATCTGTCGTGATAACAAAAATGTAAGTTAGAGAAAAAGGGAACGAACGAGACGCGACGCGGACGAAAAAATGTAATATTTCTAAATGTCGCATTGTAGAATTGCTATTGAATGATATTTCGTGACTGTTACTTACATTTTTCATATACCTATGTAATATATAAAATATAATGGATACGTCGAATAGTAGAAATCGATAAAACTTAATTTAATTATGAGTAATTGAAGATCGGGCAGTTACACTGTGATTAATTTCACGTTCAATACAATCTCAATTTTATCGCGATATAATAAATTGCACGCCGTTTGAGAATTAAGACCGCCGCCATTTTCTTCCTCGTTCCGCGGGGTTGAAGGATAATTAGTCCCGAGTTGTGACTAAAAATAGGTCAGCTCGTTACAAACGACTCGGGGTTCGCGCTTCCACGGTTGTTTTACGAGGCTCTTTAGGAACGGCGACTTGTTTACGACAACGTTGGAAAACAATTAGCGAATAAAGGAAAGGGATGCGGGAGATGGGGTACAATGGGGGCAGGTGGAAGGAAAATAGTGAGAACAGAAGAAACTTGGGGGATGATTGGCACCGGGTACCAGACGAGAATCTTAACACTCTTTCAGAACCTCCGTGTTTCCCGGCCGACGATTAACTCGTTCCTACCAATCCCCTCTCTCAAACTCTCACCCTTCGTCTCTCGAGCTGGGATTCCAGCTCTGGAAACGCTGACTCGGTCACCGGAAAGCGAGGGTGTCGAAAGTTAATCCCTAAATTGGCAGGAAGCTTATACATCACGGCAGGATAATAAGGAACAATCTCGTCGCGCGAATGAGAAAGAGATAGAGACATTTATCTCGGTAGCTAATCCCATTTCTACTGGCATTTTTGTTGACAGGTTGAATAATTAACCCTGCACGGCAAAGTTTGATTAAATTTTAAATCTTTCGCGATAAAAATATCTATAACTCTTGCCAGCTTGCGTTCTCGCGATGATGCGTTAGATAATTCGTTATATCTATTCCTCCTCGAGCTGCAGGACACGAGGGTTAATCGAAACACCCGATAGACAGCTGGGAGAAGCGTGTGTAACAGATACACGACATAATCGCGGACTCGATTTAATCCCTTTGCCTCGTCCTTGTAATGGCTCGTGTGTCGTCGTAAGCCTGCCGCAAGCGGTTTCCGGTCTCCGTGGCGGAGGTATCCGTGTTCCTGTTGGTTTCCGAGCTGAAAATCTGCCACCAGCTGCTCTCCGGTTCGGCCGAGGTGTCACGTTAACGGACGCAAATGATACGCTACGATCCCCAATCTATCTCGCTATCACTCCCACTCATCCTCGTGCCCATAATGTCCTGTGATTCCATCGGATATCGCACGTACAGCGATTGAAACCGGTCTAATTTCGAACAGCTCAATTTTCCGTACGATATATACCAAGTATATCTTCCGATGAAAATCGGATGTTATTTCAATTTGACTGACATATTCTATTTTAAGGCTTATGTAAAATATGCTATGTAAAATATTAAAAATTGAGAAAGTAACATTTAGAAAGGAAAAATTGATATAAAAAATTTATTAATGAATCGAAACGATTAAGATCCCACGTGTGACTTATATTCGTTTCGTATATTCGCGGTTTCTCGTCTCCTTGACACGTCCGAGTTAAATTTTTCCTTGATAATTTTGTTATCTTTATCTACCGGAAACTACCCACGCGTGTGGCTTCCCGCGAGATCTCCTCGCGAAAGGTTAATTTATAACGTTTACCTTTTTGCCTCGAATGAATCGTAATGTAGCCTCGCGCAGAATGGGATGATCGCTGATCACAACGCGTGACGTAAATTCGACCTCGTACGGGGGTTGAAATATCGCTGATAGCGCGTGGGAGTATTGGGTCCATGCGAGGGTGGTGCGCGCGGTCTACGTTTCTATCTAAAATTATATCTCCCGAATTGTACGAGCCGTGTTTCCTACTGCCTGCTCCTCGGGCGGATGGACAAATGGATTCGATCGGATCGGATATGTTCGATACGTACCATATAGATACGTGTCTATTTTCCGTATTTCTCGAGATATGTCGCGGGCCGCGACGACGATATGACAAACGCGTAAAAGATCCTTCTGTGTTAAAAGCGTTGGTGCAGGTACCGTGGGCCGAAAGGTCGAACGTCGTCGTTGATTTTACAAAACATCGAAAAAATAATGGATAAATATATTCTGTCGAGTTGCGTCCAGTCTACGAGGCCAATCGATTGCACAGTTTCATTGTGCACAGAAATATCGCGGAACACAGTTTTATGCAGACAGAGAGATACCGCGTGATATTCCAAAATAAAATACTATTTTACGCGCGCTATCGGTTAGCATATTATGTTGCAACAATCATGGGATGCGAAAACATTGAAATATCTTCAATTTACCGATATATTGCACCAGATTCGCATTTCTGTGTGTGTGCATGTGTGTACATATATATTGTATTGTATAGATATATTAAATGTATTCTACCACAAAAAACCGGTACATCGAAATTGAAGTTAAAGGTTCTCGTGTATAATCCAAATAAACTCTAAATCCAAATATACATTCACAGTATTTTTCTAAGGTGTAATAAAACGTGATTTTATCTAATCTTGCAGAGAAATTTAAACTACCCTAGTTTAATCTCGGATATTTTTTCTGCTCCGGACACGTTGCAGAATCGCTTGCGCGATTTTTTATTGACACGAGTACGGCGAGTATCTGCAATCTGGTCTTTTATTTGTGAATGCAATCGAATGCTCGTAAGACGCGGATGCTCTTGCGAGTGCACAAATTGCCGGAATCGAGTTAGCCGCTCGGTGGCCCGCGCGGGGACGATTAGGGCAAAGAAAACCGACGGGTTTCTTGCATCTCCCCATTGAATTCCTCGAGGCGGTGCTATCGTCCACCGAAAGAAAAGGATTCTCGTTTCTACTGACAAGTGCCGGCGGCCTTGAAAGAGCACAGGGTTCATTATCGTGTTTAGTCTGCGGAAACCGTCAACCGGCCATCTACGATTTTTCGACCGCTTAGCCCACTTAATCTTTCCGCTCCTTAATCCATACATTTAGTATTGATTGTGTATATAAAAAATTATCCAATTGCTGTGTATTATGAATTTTTCGGTACTTATCTGCTTGTGAAAATAAATATTATAATATATCTACCAATTGTATATCGGAATTATACAAGTATGATATATATATGTATAATTTTGTTATATATATCTCTCTCTCTCTCTTTTCTTTCCAAAAATTTGAATATAGTATTAAATAATTTAGAAATATCGAAAAGAGTATCTCCTATTATTGAACCACTTTTTTTGAAATGTATAAATAACTTTTTTAAAAATAATGTCTTTACTTGCGAATATGTTTAATGTTATCCAATTGTCCACTTTCTCTGTCCATAAAATATGGTTTAGCGTATTTTGGTTAAATTGCTGCAGCATTTTTCACACATAGACCTAAGATACAATTTTCACAATTTTTATCTTGTGTGTGTGTTCCGGTGACAAGCTAATTTTTACTTGAATGTCCTCTCACGAGAAATAGAGTCGGGTCTTTCGAAAGTCGAGTTACGAGTTCGCCAAGTCGCATGTCCAACCTTCGACCTCTTGGAATTGAGTTAGGCACCATTAGCGCGAGCTCGAGATAGAACGAAGGCGAAACCAGGTTTCCTGAATCAAACTTCCGCTCATAGCTCACCTAAACGGTGCAAAATGGCAACAAGACTTCTTCTCTAGGCTAGACGAATAATGAAATTTACTTCATGTTAACGGACAGAACAAATGAGGTCGAAATTGTTGCGAGACATGTCATAATGTTCGATCATATTAAGTGTCAATGCGCAAAATTTTTTCACTCTATCTTTTAAACCGTTGGTTATATACACCTCTACTTCAATTTTAAAACATTAAATTTCTTATTTCCTGCAATTTCATTTTGGAATACTCGGTAGGGGATAAAATAATCTCGCATTTACGAGGAACAGAAGGCAGGCCTCGCCTCGGCTCAGCCCTCGTAAAGGCACTGCCGCATTTTTAGGCGAGTTATGAGAGTTGGCAAAGTTCCACACGTTCGGAGAATTTTCAATCTTCCGGCTGAGAAGTTCGATATTCGGCCGGTTTCACTCGCGCGCGCGGATCTGATTATCCTAATGATTTTATGGTACCCGACGCGAGTTTTACTTGGCCGAAGAAGCGGAACGTGTAAAAACGCGACCGACTTCTCCTCTTCCTTCTTCTCCGTCTTTCTCCGTTTTCTTCTTCCGCCGGTATTAAAATTCTATGTCTGTTATACGTCCCCCATAATGGCCGGGCTGGCTCGCGGGGGCCTTTGAAAAGTTGATCGCTTTAATGATCTCGTGCCCTCGTGGCCCCCGCAGGCGGCCGGCACCTCGCTAAACTTAGATCTCTTGGACGTCGGCGACAGTGCATACTTAAAGCGCCTTAGCCGACATAAAAGGGGGACGAGGGGTCGCTTCGCCTTTCCACCTAACTGCGAAAGTTCGCGACATAAATAATCAGGAACTTTCTTGAATTAATTTCAATCGATCGGAAAATTCGGGACTCCATAGAGTTTCGTCGAGAACGCGTTCCGCGAGGGAAACGAGTTTCGGATGTTTGGCATTAATAACGCATTAAAACGGTAAAAGATCGAGTACGAGATAAGAATATCCATATCGGTACCAACTAAAAAAACATCTATTTTTACATTTGTGATATTTTTTCATTAAATTATTTCTTTTCGTCAAATTGTAACGAGGTAGATAACGTTCTCCTCGAACATTCGAGTGGATAAACTCATCTGCTTCCCATACCTAATGCTTCTTGACACATCACATTTCGAATATACGGTGTCTGTAAACTTAAGCAGAACAACTGACTCTGGCGTCCTACATACCGTGGGTAATACCCAGCTCGTTGACGTGTGTGCGACCAACGCGTATACATACATTTTATATATAAATATATATATATGTGCGCCGATATGTCGTGACTGTATCCCGTTACCGTAACCCGCTAATTGTTAGTTACTGCGCCAATTGCATTAGGTTCTAAGTCCGGGGTGGCCAGCCCCTGGCTCCGTCGTTATGTCGCTATTGCTTTGCAGATACGACGTCCCGAGCTAACGACGCGCGCGGCACCGACGCGCGTAATCGAGCCGACAACAGGTGGATGTTAGATCGATAGACTTCCGCCGGCGGATTGGCCGTCTAGCGGCTTATCCGGTGTGGCACGGCGAGATTTATGACGGGATCGATAACGGTAAAAAGAACCCGCAACGAAATAATTACGGTCTAGTCGTCGTCGAGTGAACACGCGCGAAACACCCCTCCCACGTCACGATTCTATAACTCCGCGATATACACTTTCGTAGTCAAAACGATCCCCTACATGGACTGTAATTTCCTTATCACGCATGTAATTTTGGTAACATAGCTTCGCATTGCATTCAAACTGCGCGAGGAACACGAAAATTCTCTTATCATTATGGAGATTCTTGATGAATGTTCTAATTTAGCGAGAATTGAATATTGCATCGAGTAAATGAAAATTGAAGAATCGACGTTCGCGATCACAAAAAAAAAAAAAATGTACTTTGACAGTTAAATTCGATTAAGTTCTATAATTGAGTTTATTAAATAATAAATGAATTAGAACTAAAATTAAATACGTAAGAAAAAAAAACATTCCTTTTATCATTTCTCTCTCAATTTAGGAATCCGAAGTTACAATAGATTACAAATTGTAATGTAATTTCTTAAAAAGTATGGATACAATTTTAGCAGTGTTAAATCTTTTAGTAAGAATGTAAAATTGATAATTGAAATATTCAAGTACGTTCTATTTTATCCTCTTTTTATTTGTGCGGAGATAACTGACATATGTTTGAAGCTGAATTATTTAAACGGCAAGCGGACGACAATTTTCGAAAATGACGACATTGCATACGTGATTTCGAGGGACGCGAACGATTTAATAATATTCAAATATTTGAGTTTTACTTGACCTCTTTCCGCGTGCTCGCCGAGAAGTCGGCAGAAAGCATTTTTAGAGAAAAGGGTTCCTCTTTCGAGGAACCGTGAAGCGCAGAATGGTCGGTAAATCGGCGACACGTTACTGTCGGGATTTTCTGGTCTACCAAATTCTTTTGATTCGCTGACATTCAAATATTTAAGCCTGGTTCGACTCCGTATTCGCGAATCGACAAACTGTCACGCAGCAGAGAAAGATCGAGCGGGGAAAAAGCTCTAGGCGAGAGCGCTAAATAAAAAACCCAATCTAATTGACACGTCGAGATCGTCCGGATTATATTATCCGAGAAACGAAAATTCTAATTTCATTAATTTCATCGGAATATCCACGTATCGTAGAATAGAATCAGATATCAACTCTTAGCTGAAACGGCAAAGTCTTTTATTCAACTTAGGGATTTCTAAAGAAAATCCACGCTCTGTGCCATTATTCAGAGGGAGAACACTTTTTACTTCTTCTCAGTTCTTATTTCTGCGATAAAAACCAGATCTTGAAGAATATACAGGGTGTACCAGGTTATCCGCAGATCCTTTCATCTACAGATATATCCGGATTTTTTATTTATTTCTTTTAATTCCAAGACTTATGACTTCGGTATAGTGATTTCTCTTTCTCAGTCTTTACGTTCGCTTCAGCGGTTAAGAATTAAAATCTAATTTATCTCGTACAATCAAACGAAATATTTCGGAATAGACTATCCGTTCGATTTTATAGTTTCGTTTTATCTTACTATGGGAAAAAGTAAAAACAAAACATCATACATCGCGAAATATTCTGAACTTTTTTGACACTGAAGAAATGGCGAATGTCGCAAAAATAAATTCGAGTGCTAAGTTATACTTTGAGCTTTTTCACAACGAGAATCAAGATCGAAGCACGTGTTCTTTACGGTCTTTTTTCCTCGCCGACCCTTCGCAAATCATAAGTCGCTTTCTTTTCGCGCCGCTTAAATATTTATGTTGTTTGTTCGTTGGCGAATCAACAACCGTCTGCTATAGTGCTATCTCGCGACGCGAGAAGAGAGAGCTACGCGAATCAGAATCGGTGATGCGTGGTTATTGAGAGATTCTCGAACATCGATCTCGACTGATCTCTAAGTAGTATAACAGTCGCTGCTGGACTCCCATGCAGGGACGAAGGGGAGACATGAGACGCGCACCCCCTTTCGTCGACCCTTCAGCAATTAAATTAAACACGTGCCCCCTCCCCCCCTCCGTGCGGAGAGAAAGCAGGAGAAGAAAAAGATTCTTGCACCGCGCCACGTCGCTGGATACTTGCTCGGCTCCATTTGCGAAATTAGATATCTATTCGTCCGCGAGAGATGGCAATCGCTCTTGGAGAGCAAAGGTGACGCGGCACAATGGTGACGCGTCAATCTCTCACCCTCTGCTTGCCCGCACTCTCCTTCCAGAAGCTCCCCTTCATTCTCTCTTTTTGACCTTCCGCCCATTTCTTCCTCCGCGGATCTGTCCTACTTTCTTTCTCATCTTTTCTCATTTGTGTGAGAATTCATCACCGAAAAAGAATTCGCTGGTCGCATCGGCGTCGGTCGGGACTTTGGTCCATTGAATTTTTTCGTCCATTCTTTTTTTTTCAATTTGCACGGAAAACCCTAGATAGAGTAAAGATGATCTTTCGTCTAACTTTCGTCTGAAATCTAAGGTTATCCGATTAATGCGGAAACTAGAATACTAATTGGTGTGACCGAGCGAGCGATACAGGCCGTTGCATATCTTTAGTCAAACAGAGAAGAAAAAGTTTGAACACAGAAGTGGTTATTCCGTGTCCACGTGTATTGTCATTGTGTCGGGAAACGATTTTGATAGGCGAGAGAAAACTGACATCTATTTTTCTCTCTTGATCGCGCGTATGCGCTTCCGATTCTCTTTCCGATCTCGAGAGATGCTTGCTTAGAATAATCCGCGATCTTTTTGTCGATCGTGGGCGTGTCGTGAAGGGATGCGAGGGATGGGATTGTGGACCGGGTCAATAACCACTCCTCGTCAAATTTTTCAGCAAAGTAATTTTATTTTTCTCAAATCTCTCCTCCAAACTCCCTTTCTCTTTCTTCCATTAACTCAAGATATACACAGGACCGTCGTTTCGCTTTTCGCCTCGTCGAGCTCGCGACATTATTTACAGGACACCGTGCCGACCGTCCGGCGAGGTACGTAATAAATAACGGTAATAATAATTATAATATATACTAATATATATAATAATCGTAATAATCGTAATAGTACTAAAGACGGCGACAGTAATAGCGGTGTCCGTATTCGCAATTATAATGATAGTACTAATTTATACAAATCGTGAAATCAAGCTCTCTCTTTCTTCGCGATGCTCTGACGGACTTTCGTGCGTTTCCTCTTTTTCCTCTTTATAATATCTATATTAATATATGCATATATATATATTAAATCCTGTCGATATATTGTTTCTCCGTAGGTGCTATTTACAAAAATTACGGGTCTAATCTCTAAGCTATTTACAACCATAGAGTGCGCCCGGCCGCCGTGCCTGCACAACCGACGAATAAGGCCCCGCGCGTCCGCCCTGTTTTCCTTCGCGTCACGCTTTCACGTTTTCCTTTCCTCTCCCACGTCAAGCGTTCTTTCGATTTGTTAGTTTGTCGGGGATTGCGCGGGCACGGCTCCGAAATAACAAAATAAATACTGACTAGCCCGTCCTGGCGTCTCCGCCTTGAGCGGCGGTAGCGAACGAACGGACGCCCGTTGATGAGTGAAAGCTCGTGTGACTCGAACATTTAAAATTGACAAATTAATTAATAATAAATTAACAGAAGCTCCTCTGTACGCGAGAAACTGTTACAAACGGTTTCCTCTGCGAGAGATGTGGGTGCATCGATAAGTGACGACATTGAATGCTTATTTCTGTTATTGTATGTATATAAAGTAGTATATTGTACTTCTCTCTTACAGGAGTAAGCATTCGAACAACTATGTCGCGATTGTCTTCAAGTATTTTTGTGTCTTCTTCTGGCATTCGGATTACAAGACGCTTTCCTTTAGCAACTAGTCATATAATTATATAATAGTGAGTCAATTTCTTTAAGCGTATAAAGTCTCTCTTTTCTAACTACTATTTCTCTAGAAATGTGAAAAAAACTAGCTACAATTTTTTCGAAGCCAGTGAGGAAGCATCGTGTGACCTGAATTTTTCAGAATTTTCTCGACAGCTAAGGGCCCAGGACTGTCTTTAATAAATAGCGTTAAGTCAAATTAATCAGTATTCAAAAAACATGAATTGTTAGCGTTTCCATCTGTATTCTAGCGTTTGCTCTAGAATTCTGTATAAAAATTGAATGTGCGAATAACTGACCGGTTTTGCTTACCGCAATTTATTAAAGCCTCTCGTCCTGTAATTTTGCCCGGTACTACAAATATATATTTAAAGCTTACGAGAAAGATTTACAAACTAAATGTTAAATCAGAAATCGGCAGCACACACTCTTGCAGAGAAAATAGATTTCGAATCACGAAGCACACACAGCCTTAGTGTCAATGTCAATGGAATACCTGGTGCTATGCCTCCGTCCGCTCGCCGGAACCCGCAGGGCGCCAGATAATCTACGACGATAATCTTAGACAAGACGCAGCTGCGTCCCTTTTACGCTACGACATCGCGTCGCGTCGCGTCACGTCACGTCACATCGCGTCGCGTTACATCACGTCAAGTTACGTTACATCACGGCCGCGGGACAGGAAGATAGCACACGACTCTGTAATCGAATGTCGCTCGGCCGACCTTGGCCGACGCGAGATACTCGCGAAGATATGTTGGAACTTCTGCCTCGGGATACGCGTTCGGGACTCTCGCCCGGGAACAGTCCGGATTCCCGGGATGGAAACCGGCTACGCCCCTACGCCGCCACGAGACTGTCGATCGACGGCCAGGACGGTACGTGTCACGTGTCCTGGACGTGCAAGTAAACGTCCTGCTCCGGCTGACTGAGGAGGTGGTGTATCTGCTGCATGGTGCAGAGCGGACAGACCTCCTCCTCGGTGCCGTCGGCGACGAGCCTCCTGGCGGCGCCGGGCGCCCTTCTGCCGTAATCGACGATGTACGAGTAGCCGTCGGAGTCGATCGAGCTTGACCTCGTAGTCGTCGATCGCAACAGTCGCCTGCCGTTGTTGGGAGGATTCGCGGTCTCAGGACGACCGTATCTCATGGACTCTAGATCCGAGTCTTTGAAATCTATATAGGAGTAGCCCTCGGAGTCTACCGAGAGCCGCCTACGGCCGTCCTCTCGGACCGCGAACCTCGACACCGCGACGGGATTCACCGGTCTTTTAGGGCTCGACGGCGTCCGAGCGGGGGAGGCGCGCAGTCCAGGTCGATGAGTGGGAGTGATGGGGATACCGGAATCACGGGGTCTTGCGGGGATTCGTACGTCGGCTGGATAGCTGTCGGTGGTCAAGACATCGAGGTCTCGACACGATGGAAATTCTCCGCGGGAGAGCATAGGCGAGGGTGGGGTAGGAGGTGAGGGAGGCCGCTGGCTTGTGATCAGGGCGTTCTGCGTGGCTAGCAGCAGGTGACTGTCTCGCAGAAGGTTGTTCTCGTTTCGCAGCAGTAGCGGGCTGTTCGCGCCAGCGCCGCCCGGAGCAAGTCGAGCGGCGGACGACTGGGCGGTGGCAGCGATCGACAGGGGTACCCCCTGCGACTTGGCCAGAAGGGCGCGTGGTGTCCGGTAGCCGCCCAGGACCGCCCGCGACGGCTTGTCCTGGACGCGCAGTATCGACCTGGGGTCGCGATAATCGAGATAGTCGAGGTGATGCGGCTGCGGCGGTCTCTTTTCCCTGCGTGCAGGTAGCAGCGGTGGTTCGCGTGGTGGCGGAAGGACCCGCGGGTGGGCCTCGGGATTTCGTACCTCGATCGTCGGCGCCTGGCCGTGGCTCGTCGGCAGGTGATTGTGCAGCTGCGAGTGCGACACCGCGTGATCCTGTAGGTCCTCGTAAAGAACGGCGCCGCCGGCGCCGCCGCCGCCAATGCCGGGGCCCGGATGCGGCTGGCCGTCCGGCAGCACGCGACCCCGTCCGGCGACCGCCGCCGCGCCCGCTGCGCTCTTGCACGGCAGCAGGTTCTGCACTTTCCGTTTATGCCTGTAACAGATGAGAAAAGATGATGTTATTAAACGGACAAGCGACAAAAATATCTCATTAAAGAATAAAAGTGCGGTCAAGAGGAGAGAATCAATTGTGTGGATAAGAAATTGTACGAGATTGCCGCGTTAGTCAGAATTCATTACATTAGTGTGACATTTAAATTCTAATTTGAATTTTCTTATCGTGAGGACAATAATAAATCTTTCCGCACGATTAAGCTATAATGGATATAAACGAAACTGTACTCTGTGTTTTATAGGAGGACAACGGAAGGCATTTTCTTTAGAATATCTTTTCCCTTCCGGAAATATCTTTTTCCTTCCGCGTAACTCTTGTAAATTCAGACGTGCGCACGTTTCAAGTTAAATTCGGTCAGTTGGGACGATTCTGTATGTTGCTTCTGGTTTCATTTGAAACACCATCTCGGAAAGCTCGCAGCAAATTCCTCAAGTTGGACGAGCGGAGGATGTTGATATTCTACTTTGCTCTCATCTCCCACTCCCTCTATTCCCTTCTCCCCGCCGTCGACCAGCCCCCGTCGACACACCAGATTAGTTGGGAGCTCGTTGCAATTGTTTGTACAGGCGGGCGCTTTGCTGTGGGCGCGCTCGAGAGCTTTCCTCGGTGTAAACTTTAATGAATCGGGCACTGCGTTTGCCTATCAGCGTCGTTTTACGCGTATACAGGGTGTCCCGGGGCTGTCGCACTTCCTTTTACCCTTTGATTATTTTTGACATTTTTGCCAATAAAAGTATCGAGCTATCGGCCGTTATTGAGTAATTGGACAATTAGATAACGATAGAAGTCGTCGCAAAGTAACGCGAAAAATTTTGGACTTCTTCCAAATTTATAATTGAAGATCTAAACAAATAATGGTACTATTAGATTTAAAAGGATTTTATTTTGTTGTAACAGAAATTTAACCGTTTAATATTTAACATGAGAAAATAAGAAAATACGATGATTTCGAGATACCCGGTACATCTGGCGGCTCTTCGCCGCATTCATCATCTCCTACGCGAATTAACATATGCTCGACGAGCGCATAATAACGCGGTCGTGATTGCTACTTGGCCGGTATCTGTGCGATTGTACAAATACACATCTGTAATACGCGCGCAAATTGGCCCATACTCTCACTTCGAATTAGCATTGCATCTTGCGCGGAATGCGGACAATCTAATTCTGAATTGTACTAAATCTAATATATGCGGACAGTCACGTTCGTGCTGTTAAACCAGGTCATAAACTACCGTGTATTTCAATATGCATATATTCATCTCGAAAAGGTAGCGAGATAAATTTTAAAAAATTAGAGAGCAGGTAGCTCATCATGTTCCTAAATTTTTTGTTTCTAGACAAACGATGTAGTTATCAGGATAGATGATCATTTTTAGGTATTTTAATATTTCGCACTTTAAGCACATTCCTTTTCAATACGACAAAAGAGATTCCAAGCGTACGGAGGTAAAATGAAAACTATTATGATACTCCTTCACATATATTCCACGTTCTAGACAAGATATGTCTGGCAGTCTGTCGAGTGTTAGCTGCGAAATTTCGCACATCGCAGAGCCTCGAAGTGATACGAGCGCATCTCTGATCTGTCCATCACGGTCACAGTCGTCTCCTCTGCTAATCGCAGGTCGCGCTGGCTAAAGCGTTTAAACTCGGCTCGTCCGACTGTGGGGATTCACTTATCCGAGAGAGGATTCGCGGTATAAACGCCGACTCTCTCTCTGACGAGGGTTCCGAGAGTTCTGCCGACCGGAGATAATGATGCCGGAAACATACGGCCGCTGATCTCCGGTCGCTGGATTCCTCTTTTTTAAAGGGATTTCTTCGTCAACGTACCGTTGGCGCCACGTAGTCGTAGTCGTAAATCACGAGAGAAATTGCGTGTAATTTATTTAATCCTATAGTTCGTCACAGAAACTGCGCTGAGTAATTAAGAAAGAATATTGATGCCCTTTGTAACTTTTTAAATACACCGGTAAATTTCAAACATTTTCGGATATTTATAGATCAATAATAAATTAAGTGTTCAACCTCTTTAGAAAAACAATGTTCGCATATTAGCTCTTTGATAAATGGAAATATATTTTACGAAGTGGAAATATATATATATTTTGTGGAATATTTCTTTAGCAATTAATTATTATTGACATTTTATAAATTAAAACCTTTGCCATAGAGTTGCAAAATCATATTTTTATACTCATTTTTAAATTTCCACGTATTTATGACGAAATGAAGAGCATGTGTGACTTCGAAAACGAAAAAACTCCCATCGATTTTTCTTTATAATTATTTCTTCAAACGTGGAGGATCTTTAGTTTGCGAGATCTTTCGTCTTGCATCTTTCAACGTATAGCGCAGACACCGATGGTATCCGCATGTATATGTTCATGTATATTCAAAGACCAGGGCGCCGCCGCTCGGCTCGCAAAGTAGTTTACCCTTCAAGTTTTAATTATCTAATTAACTTCGTCAGTTCGATAATATTTGCCCGTGTAATTAAACCACAAGCTAAGGTTAACAACTCGCGCTGCACTTTCAGCAGTAGGTCGAGATAAAGTTGAGAAAACGGAGAGATCCGCGTCTCTTTCTAAACTGAAAAGAGGAGCGAGAAGGTGAGATGGGGACGGTGCGCGGATGCGGATGAGAAAGCGGAAAAGGTACGGTGTAAATACGGACTGATCGATTATCGGATCGCTGAATATGATTTCTGCTTCGTGACTGTGCTCGCGTATAAAGCTCCGACTTGCAGGAGCATTGTGTAAACAACATTCGCGGATGACTTAAGAGTAGACTCGCTCACGTGGAGTATTGTGTTTGCATACGAATACGCACATTATTCGATGGTAAACATGATACTTTCTTACAAATGGTGAAATTTGATTTCTCGAAGTACTCGAAGCACTTGCTGCTTCACTAAACTCTCAAATCCGGAATATCAAATTTAAGTAATTTATTGAAGCGGAACTTCACTCTTTTGGCGTTTTCTTGTTAATATCGCATTTGCGCCTGCCACGTCAATTCTCTTCCCAGGCGCTTCGTCATCGTCATCGTAAAGATTTTTCATTACACTCGCTCACAAATGTCCGCCCTGCGCCCTATTCCATTTCCTAATAGATTTCATTTAGTCATGATGATACGGGGAACGGCAGTGGTCGTCGAAGGGCGACGAGATTGAAGAAAAGCTCGACTGGCGACATAGAAAACGATTCAAGCCGGTTTCACGCCCTCATCGATTTTCAAAAGTGCACGGAAGGAATTAAATTAATTTCTTGAATAAATTTAATTAAAGACGCAAAAAATGGAAAAAGATTCTGAGAACGAACATCTGAAGAGAGTTATTTCTTCTGCAGGTAATATTTTCCTTATATGAAAAGAATTCGAGAAAATATACTTTGAATTTCTATAAAAAAGCTCCTTATATTGTATTATATATTTTAAATAAAATCTCGTAGAAAATACCGTTTCCTTAACTTCAAAATTTGCTTAACGTTCAACTGCACGATACAAATACGACAAGTTTTCGATGTAAAAGCGGCCTAAGTCGGAACGACGATGTGAGACAACGTAGATGCGCGTGCGACACAGTGCACCTCGGGATCTTCCTCGGGCGGGTGGAGTCGAGGAAGCACCAAAGTGAATTCGCTCGATGCTAAGCGCTGAATAGGTCATTTAAGCCGAGCTTTTAACTCGGGCTAATTAACTACTATTCCCTCCTTCCCCCTCCATGTCCTCCGTTCGTTCACTCGCTCGCTCTTACACTCTCGCGACATTTCTCCCTGTTTCCTTTGACTTTTCTGACTCACACACATCTTTGTGTTCACACAATATACGTGATATTTGGTACATTCACATAATATACGTGGCGGAACATGAGTCTACCGAATGCGCCTTTGATACATCATTGACGGGAATAATACGAATAATACGAGCGATAAAACGTCGATAATCAGTAAGTGTTAAATACGAACGTGTGTCAACTTGATCACTGCCATATTGAAATTACTTGAATCATTTTACTATATTGATGATATCGTTCTGTTCTTGTCAAATATATCTTATTTTGTTAGGATGTTTTATTTCCTATTCATCTATTTTCATTATGTGCTTTTAATAGGAACCTATTTTAATTATACATTTATTATTTCTATATTTCTATAGAAATAATAAATAATTCTATATTTCTATAGTTATAGTTTAATTCTACTAAATTTTATTATTATATTTGTTAATTATGACGATTGTAATATTTCGCATAAAAATTCGAAGGGCAACTTCTCATAAATCTATTTTTCAACAACATCAAGTACCTGGAAAAACGGTTACCCTTTTTTATTATTCCGTTAACTTCTTATTATTCTCTACCGCAGATACAATGACTTTATAATCTTAAATCAGCGAGTTTAAGATTATGGCGGATTTGAGAACAGTGTGAGGATGTTTAGAAGCGGATTAGCGAGCTTTCGTATAATACTGGAGGGTCACATCCGATACTCGCGCGTACGTGCACCAAAGGCGCGAGGCCGATCATAAAGTTAGAACCCGAGACATCTAGGATCTCGAAGTTTACTCGCCGTTCTCACGCGTGCGAACGCGCTAGAGTCTCTTGTAAGTTTCTCGAAAACTACAAATTTTGCATATCAATGCGCGCTACATACACCCCGACCGTCACCTCGATAAACGGCTTCTCACCAGGTCTCACCTTCGCCATGACATCCATGCCTTTCAAATATTAGATCTATAAAGAAACATTTTTTAAACGTGGGAACTTGAAAGAGATCTCTCCATCAGAGAACAGGAATATTGCCGCGACTTTTTCATTTTTTTATCGTTTCGAATTTACTGCCAGAATATCTTTTTAAAAAAATATGTTAGAAACTGTTCAGATTTATTGGAGAAGAATCATAACTGTATCAATCTCGATATCAATTATATCAAATTTTTAAAAATAGAGTGAAGAATAAAATTAAATATGGATATAAAGTCGGACGTAATAGTTTATACGATAGTAATCGATAAGCCGCCTAGTTATAAATATTGAAGATAAATACCGTCATCAGAAATAGCCATTGTTATTACCGTGAGTATTGTCATCAACCCGGGGCATCATCCCGAAATCCGTTTGGTACATTTGTTTGATAGCTCGATGTAAAACCAAATCTATCTCGCATCTACGTTATAGGGAGGGGAATATTGTTTTGCCGCTATCGCGTCGTAGGGGTCGGCGTGTGCTTATCAGCGAGGTTTAGCATACAACGAACATTATTCCGGTTCGGTCATGCGAGCGGCCGGTTATCAGTGACGGCCCCATCGAGGTCCTCATCGATCCTTACCCGATCTCTGTAGCTTACCCGGGGTAGCAGTCCTTTCGTAAACGAGCCCTGTTCAAAACCCTTTACGACCACGGACGCGAGCTCCTATCTACGGGGACGGGTTTACGGTTGCGAATAAAAAAAAATGATTTATTCCAGCGATACGCTTGCGCGATGCTCGGGATACTCAAATCTCTATGACACGTATAACGCTCTCCCCATTTCCGATATCAAGGAACCAGGACTACAAAGCGCACAGCTGCGAGCGTTCTGTATGACTTTGAACGTTTGCCGTTTTCTTATTTAACGTTTAGGAGCGTAGCACGCCGCGGTTGATGCGCTTTTGATACGCGGATGCCTGCGCCTCACCGCAAAGCATTTTGAAACGTTACGAATGCACATCTTACGCATATCATTCTTTGAATTTTCACAAATGGAAGATAGATATCAAGAGATTCCTCCCTCTCACCATCTTCTTTCTTTTCTCTATTTGCTTTTTACATTAAAAAAAATTTTTTTTCCTGTCGTCGCGTTCGTTATTATGCAAATCGTGATTTGATGGTAAAGTATGGCAACGAAAATTCGCCTGTGAAAAACGCAAACGCGTGCGGGGTAAAGATTTTCCGAGTGGTTTTTAAGAACCGTTGAATCCATGCAAGGAGCGTGTGCATGACGCGCGTTTAAAATATGCGGGTATATTCGGGGCTAGTCACACCCCCGGTAGTCGATCGATGGCCTTGCACCGGCGACCGGCGTGAAACAGCTAGGCGAGGAGGACCTTTACGGGCCGCAATTTTTTCAGGGTAACGAGCATAAGGGTGCGATTGACGGCGGGTAGGTACTTGCCAGCAAAAGCGGTTTAACCTTCGCGGGAACAAGCTAGCTCTATAGAGGGTGCCGATGTTTTAGTCCACCACTACAGCGGAATCGCGGCATGTTTCCCTCGTCGGCGCGTCGGTTACGTCCCAATAAAACAGGATCATTGTCTTATCGCTTCTTATATTTTCCGAAAGGCAGGCTTTTTAGTTCAGCGATTATTTATACGAAAGGCAGCATTGATCGCCAGATTTATCGTGCAGTTTCTTCACGGGATATAATAGCAAGAAGCTATATAAATTGATAAGCTAGAATAAAATACATGATTCATCAGTCATTTACGCAAAGAATAACAATAGCTGTATAGAAAAAATGTAGTCTCATGTTATCCCTCACGTATTCCATAAATTTGCTTTGTACCAAAATGTCAAAACGCGCAGCATCGAGTAGGTAATCAATAAAAAACTTATACATTTTCTTAGAACGTGAAGAAAAAAGAAAATATGTTTTGCGCGCGTTTTAACATCAACAAATTCTGAATGTATAGGGCCGAAATGACGCAGAGTTTACGCTAGATACATCGATGGGCAAGTATGCTGGCGCATTGGTGACCAATAACATGCGGTTTCGTCCGCAAATTTGCACTGTCCGAACGCGAGACCGCCGGAAAAACCGCCGCGGTTGAGCCGAGCTTCGCATCGTCCACTAACAATATAATTAATACGCTATCCATTCGCTAATTCGTCGCGACTCGATTGCGCAACGTTAATAGAACGCCAACTAGAAAGCCCTCGCTTTGCAATTGGAACGACAACAATCTAACAGAGAGAATTAACAATGTAATAATCCAAGCTAATCTGTGAAAACGAAAATATAGCGAAACATATGGATTGATGGGAGAAAAGGAGAATTAATAGTTTCCTTCTGATAATAATAAATATTAATATATTTTTGTGAGGATAAACGTTTTGAGTGCAAGTAAATTTTGCAGATTATACCGCATGAATAAAATTTCGTATAAAATATCAATAAATTTCCCCGGCGAAAGGTACTGCATTCATCGAAATTATTTATTGAAACGGGAACAAAGGCGAGAATTTCGCGAATTTTATTTACATAAGCAAAGTTTAAATAATTTCGGGAGCACATTAACCGCGCGTGAATCCGGGAACTACCGACAGCCCGCCGCGATGTAGTTTCGGTTCACCCGGAGTTTCCATTTGCCAGGGTGATTCTCGGAGAGACGTTAACAGCTATCCTGTGTGATACGTAAGTTATGCTCTGTAAAGCCGGCAATCTCGAGTTGGAAATCCGACAAATATGTAACGCGGCATTAGCGGCGGTAATTTACAAAACTCCATCTCTGAATTTGCCCCTTCAGGCGATCGCGCATTCAAAAGAGGAACCATGTATAACGACCATGTTTAATTCCATCTCAAATATCCTAATTAATTATAGTGATTGATCACCAGAGAAAGAGGGAGATTTTAGATTAAAAATTCAAATTAGATTACACATAAACTTGTTAACATTATTTCTGAGAACTTAAAATATCATCAAAAAAATGTAAACTGTGGAAGATTTAAATAGTAATTACGAGAGAGTTCGTTCCTTTGGGGATTTAATCTCTAATTTTGAAGACTATCCCTCGAAAATTCCCTAGATTCGCTTTTGCCCGGAGGCAACTTCCATCCCTCACGGAAACTCGGGGAAAGCAATGCGGAAGAAGGCAAACGGGGAAGGCGGGGGAGGTTAATGAGCAAATATAATTATGGGTTACGAAATACTGGGCTAGCGGGACAGGGATCACAGGTCCAAACGAGTTCCGAAGCTGTTCCGAAGTTCCTAAAGGAGCCACACGAGCCCGCCCTTCCCTGCCTCCCTCGTTCATCCTCTAAACTGGTTGCGGCATGAAAACGAGGCTGCTTAATATTTGACGCGCCAACACGAAAATCCTCCGAAGTTGATATCTCGGGGGAAGGAAAGGGGAGGAGAGAGGCCATGGGAAAGCCGATGGGAAAGAGTGAGAGAGAGAACTGATGAAAGTTTGAAGGAAGGAAAACTAATCTGGTGGTTGTTTATACGTACGTAGGGGAAACGGGGATGGAGAACGGCGACGCCCCTTGATTGAAACACCGTGGACATTTAAATTGTGGAAGTTTACGAATAAATTTGTATGCTAAGGCCGAGGAAAGGCACGGACGCCTTTTTTGGGATGAGTGGGAGGGTGGGATTTGCCTAATGAGCGAATGTTCGCGGGGGAAAGCAAGCGGACTCTCGCAGGGAGCTTTCAGGGTGTAAGGGAGTCTTTTGTTTCTTGTTTGTTAGCGTATTCGAGACATTGATGCTTGCTGTTAAATAGCGAATTAGAGAGAGGGTTGAAGGAGATCACGCCGAGAAGCTTATATAAGGGTGAATTAAGCCTCGAAAACCGAGTTTTATGCAAACCTATAATGCCTTCTAATAAAATCAGTGACGTAATGCTCTATTACCGAAACAAAAATATGAAAAATATATAAAATCCGCTTTTTACTTAAAATGGTTGTTTTATTTGTTGTATTATTTTTATCGCGATCACTTTGAAAAACTTTGAAATAATATAGCTATAATTACATTGATAAGATAAATATATAAATTTACATGAGCAACAAGTGTATAAAAATAACACGATTTATAATTACGATTTTACGTCTCCGTTATGATTTTTACAATTGTTTGTGTAATTCTACATATTTGTTTACAATGTATAATAGTGCTAGGAAATACTCGTATTTGAATCTCGTGGAAGCCCGACAGACACGTCTTAATTACGACACGTTGATGGAACACGTTTCGCCACATAATCATGTGTAACTAATCCCACTCGGAATATTGAGAGATAAGCGAATCAAGGATCGTCAGTAGCGCAGAACAAGAGAAACGGAGGCTGCTGTTGAGTGCAAGTACCAGCAGGACGGGATAGGGGGTTAATAAGTGAAACGGGACGTGATTAACCGTCTGGCCATCCGACAGGATCTTGGTGATGAGAAGATAAGGAGAAAGAGAGAGAGAGAGAGAAATGTCCAAACACGAGGGAGGGTGCACGTCGTAATGACCTCAAAGGTGGTTAGAAACGGAGGCGAAGGCGTCCCCCGAAGTTTCGCTATGTCTCACGGAGAAGGCTCGCGAACACTCGGCCAGACGCATTGTACTTTGGCGAGCACGTAGATGAAGAGGCGTCCGGGCTCTCTCCTTTGACACCGGGCATTAATGTCGTTTCGACGGTCCTCTTCGAGATACCTCGGCATGTACCGATCGATTGATCTTGTGCTGCTCCTCCATCTTGGCTACGCTTATGAGCCCGTAATGACGGCATTGAACAAACTTGTATTTTCCAGTGGAGCAAGGGGGAAATAATTACGTTCGTTGGAATATAAAGTTTTATTGGTACTTCGAAGGTAAAACGATCAATTTGCCTGAACGTAAAGTGCACAACGTGCAATAAAGCGGCATACATGTAGCATAGTACATTTCCGTCTGATTTTGGATTTATCAGAGTGATATAAGAATATAATTCGCGTTATAAAAATGCAATTACGCAATATGTTGCTTTAATACGATAATATGACATGATAAGGAATATTTTTCATTTTAAGTCTATGATACATGACGACATTTAAATTAATCCCTCTTTACTAGGAAATATTAATTAAAATAGTGATAATTATTTTTTAACGCGTGCATCGCAAAAGTTTTTATTGTTACTGTTTGGATAAACACGTTCCATCAGTGAATTAGAGATTTTATTGATTTATATTGCGTTGCGATCTTTGCATCTAAAAGATGTCGGTTGTAGGATCTGAAAGCGAGTTCGTATTTTAGAAATGTCACACTCTGGCATCCCAACAGAGTTTAATCCTGCAGGATGGTCCGAACGTGACTGTCACTCGTCAAATTCGAATCCCGAACTTGATTTTCTCGCCTATTCATGCATCCGCATCTGCTCATCATCGCTGAATATTCAGGAGTCGTTCGTCCGATAGATGGTTTAACTCAGTGATGAAGGAATAAAAATGTAGAAAGAAGGGGAGGAGTGCATGGGAGAGGGAAAACGAATATTATGCTTGGAAACGCGAGGAAATTAGCTCTCGCCCAAGTTTTAATATCCGTTTTACTTTATTTCGCGTGGCCGGTCGGATCAGCGGCAGCGAATCCCGCGTCTCGCGTCGGGATCGCTTCTCCTGCACCGTTCAACAAAAGATCGCGGGGGTGGATGGGACGAAGCCGGAGGAGCGCGATCGAGCAGCCAATTTCCTAAGCAAGGATTATGTTCCATACGCGGGAAATTAAATTTTCGTACTCCTCGCGAATTCATTTATCGCATGGACCAAACACGTGGATCGAATCAAACGCTCGACTTTAAGCGTCCTCGATATCATCACCATCGGCACATGTGTATTTCAATGGCAAATTCTTCATCGAATTAAAATCGATTTCTCCGTAGAGCGATGGTTTAATTGCAATCTATTTTTTTTTTCATCAAATTCTAACGTACACTCCAAAATTCGATTCATTACAAAATTCTACGAATGGCGTATGCCTATTATTATATTAATTATAGAGATTAAGTCACAAAAAGATCGTCGATAATGGCGAAAGTCATTCTTGAACGCGAAAGGTTAATAAACGTGACGTTTCACGATGGATGATGATTCATTGGCGTCGTCATATAGATCATAAGGGCGATTTAGAGGCTCAATAAGAGAGAGCAATCGGTCCCCGAATGATGGTCGTTCCCCGTCATTAGTTCGCCCTCGTTGCCATACTCCGGATCATGATGTTTTGAGGAAATGAGGTCAGTGAGGTCCGCGTTATTGCTACGTGAGGGAGTAATTAAACGGCGACAGTGATTAAGAGCCTCGTGAGCCGTCAGCCGTCACTTCGCGTCTTAATTTATTCGAATTCTGGCATTAATGCTCGTGTGACTTTCGTGGGAAAATATCGGTTCGCATTTAAACGTCATCGAGCTCTGCGTTTTATGAGCCGAGCGTTTGCTGAATGGAACATAAAGATTATAGGGTAAAAAGTTAATTGTTTGCCCTTTCTGCCGTGACAATATAATATCCGCTTTTTCGAAATATAATAAAATCAAATATTGTCGGCGGAAAATTAATAAAATTACCACATATAAAATGAATAAAATAAAAGAACAATCCGCACGAAGTACGATATCATTGAAATACGTTTCGCGTTGAATGATCCACAAAGATAAATCACAGATAAATCAGAAATCACAGATTCCAATTACTGTTATTATTAAGATTCGTATCGCGATTGCAATAAAATTTTCGATATTTTTGTAATGCCACATTTCTCGATTCGCTTTCAAATTAAGCATCTCGCCCGCCCACAGAACTTGATGTAGTGCAAATTTCACGCAACTGATTCCTTGCAACTAGGTACTTGTAACGAATTAATCCTATAGGTAGCTGACATGAAGTTCACTGGCACAAAATTGCGATTGCATAATTATTCTGAACGGGAGACAAATTTTTGTTCTTCGTAACGTATGAATAGAGAAATAAGACGTGAGAAGCGAGAGAGAAAGAGAGAGAAGTGGGTGAACAAGGCGTTGAACGAAATCTCGCCAGTCTGATTGTAGAAAGATTCGAGCCTCCTTCAACGTATGTAGTTAGCATAATTTCGTTTATGAAACTCGGGCGCTACGGCGCATCTGTCGCTCTCTCGTGTGTTTTTCCTTCCTTTTTTTAATTTCACGGCCCCTCGTTATTCTAAACGAGTGCACGTCGTGCAAGCGGGAATATGCTTTCACATTTGCGGCACGGGATTTATTTGCTATTGCAAATACGCACGTGGAAGATTGTCTTTCTTTTAATTAATTGCAATTCGTATACGTTACGCATCACGTCTCTTCTGTCTTCTGTCCTTCCTTTATATGTGTTTTTTTTCTTTTCATATGCGCTTGTATTTAATATAATAATGTAACACTGTTTCGTAAGCGCAGTATCTTACGGTTCTCATGATCTTACGAATGCGTGAGATATGCAAATTACACTGAGAATTTGTGCATAAATAAATAAAAGTTTATATAAGTACGTAAAGTTGTGAAAGTTAATAATAAAACGTGAACAACGATCGGTTATCTGCCCTGCAGAATTTTCTCGTTATTCCTTTCTCTATCTTTCCGGAGAACCGGCCTCAACTACTCTCGAAGCTTTTCGTTGCGGTCTATCGGACCACAGAACAACCCCGAAAAGAGCCAGCAGTGCATAATAATCGAGAAATGGCGGAACAATACGTAGAGAGGAGGGCATCATTTGTCGAGGAAAAGAGGAAGAGAGAAACAAGAGTGAAATAATTCTGTTCGATGGAATCTATCGGGGATTCCGGAAGATGCCCCACTATAGATGCCGCGCCGATGGAACGCATTGTGTCCGGTTCGGAGAGCAGAATTTAGGGGGTCGCAAAGGGGGGAGAGTCTTGAACACAGGATTGCGCCAATAATTCGCGAAATGCAGTCTAATACGCAGGTAGCGAATTCGTGGCCGTCAGGTGCGCAACGCACATACACACGCGCCCACTCTCTCTCTTTACATATATGTATATATATCGGGAATGTTCACCCCCGCCGGTTCTCCAACTCAGCCCTTCGGCTTGGTTGCGTACCCAGAGTGTGCGGTCGGCATACCCGACGTAACATGGTAGCATAACTAGCGCGCAACGTTACATTAGCTCGCGTATATGCCGATTAATCGACCCGCGTGCCGTTGTGCGTAGGTACGCTCGCGCATTGCGTACGTTCGTGTGTTTGCACGTGCGCGCGCGATATCGTTGTAAAAGCTACCGTAGGTTTGATTCGGATTGACGTGTACCGCGACAGTAAGATTTCGGGGAAATGTCAAGTATGTTTATAAGGAAAATTTAATTGTCGGTATTATCGGCGCTTATAATGTCGCGATATTTAATCGGCAATTAAGTGTCTAAGTATATATCTGTTAATTTCGCATCAGTTATATCGATCAAAATTAAAAGATCTTTTGGAGCAAAGTATCGTCTGGAAGAAGCTCGAAGTGCATATACTCATGATCAAGTGAAATCTCATGATCAAAATTATGTCGTAATTTATTTTATTTTACAGTATTTTGACGTAAGATCATTTCCGATGTGTCTGAGTACTTTAACATGAATGTTAAAGCCGGCTAGGACTATTAGTGCACGTGAGTGCATCACGCCGTCAGTACGTCACCGTGCAATGCGATAGTGCGTGTTCGTGTACGCGAGTAATGTGGAAACGCGAATATATGTATAGATACGCGCAGGAATCTCTTGGCGCCGCGTATGTGTGTTGCCCGCGCATACGCATGTACTGCGGTATTCAGGTACTCAGTACTATGCAGATACAGGTAAACGGTGACGCATCGTACCGCGTGCATGTCCACATGCAGCGCGTGTTAGTTGGCGAACCGACGTCGCCGCATAGTCGCTTGTGCGAACATCACGAACCTGACGACGGTGCGTAGGCAGGAAGGAAACAGAGAGAGAGAGAGAGAGAGAGAGCGATATGACTCGTAGGCTCCGGAGGGACCACAGGGCGCCAAGGGCTCGTGGCATTTATGGGGATACATGTGCGAGGACAATGACGATGACGTAATTATGGACGGTTAGGGTAATAACACTGTCTGCGAGAGTACAATGGAATGCGACTGCGATAACGGCCACAATTCGTGCGATACGCATATCTCTCAAACAGCGTTTCTCAATTTCCCCTCCGATGTGATTCTAATTACGTAGGTTTATCTGACGTTAGTTTGCGCGCTTATGTCAAAATAGAGCGTCGCGCTTACAATTAGACTCCAGTTTTATCGGCATCTGCGGATTCGACAGTACAATTTAAACTTGTATGAAGTTAAAAATCTCACGATCTCAAAGGCGCTAAGATTTAAAACTGCAAAGCTTTTTCTAAGTCCCACGAATCTTTGAAAACTCTTGGAAGTATACAAATCGAAATATCTTCAAATCGGAACGATTCAAGACGTTTGAGGTACAAAGAATAGAAAAATGTAAGGATCTAAAAATCTGCATAATTCGAAGAATCAGGAAGTTTTGAAGATTTTAATGTTATAGAAAGAGATCTAAAAAATGCGAATGTAGGCATTCTGAGGATTTTAAATTTTAATAGTTCAAAGTTATAAATATCTGAAAGTACTCAAACGAATCAGCGATTATCATTTGCCGCTGCGAGCCCATTTTTAATTATCCTATGGTGATCAATCTTATTTCCAGTCACGTAAATGAGAAACACTGTAACGCTCCCTGTTGTACCACCCACCTCCTGTAGGATTCCCTTTATTATTCTCCTCTTAGGCCGCGTTCGCGAGTATATCACTGCCGGAACGACGCGACGGCGGGACAGCTGGCGCATTCAACGTTCGCCAAAACCGGTGGCAGGACCGACACGCTGCATCACGTCGCGACGCAGCCGGATGCGAATTGGCGCATCGCGTGAAAGACGCGTTTTGCATCTATCCCGCGTTGCAGCGCAGTAGCCACGAGAATCAGCTTCATACTTTTGTAATTGAATCAAACCGGCCGGTGGTATGCGCCGGGCCCGCGCTCGATCCTCTTCACTGTGAGATAGGATCGTCATGCGTTCGCCTGCATGTGTGTGCGTATGATGTTTTTGTATGTGAAAATATAAGAGAGGAGGAGGATATGTTTCAATTATTTATTTATTTCGCGCTGTCGGAGTTACACGAATGTTATTTCCATTACGTTCTCAGCTTTTCAGCATGGTTACGCTCATAATGGAAAAATGCTCGAGTGAAATTGAAAAATGATGATTGGATGACCTTATTCACATGCGGTCAGTTTCAGCGAGCGATTCGTTTATTATTTTTTAGGCTTGGAGATAAACCGATTAAACATTTCACAGAATTAAATTATTGAATGAATATATCGTCTACCTATTTATAAGTATGCATAGGTATTTATTTTATTCGTGAAGCGGTTTTTAAATCGAAGAATACGCGCGACAATGCGGCTTGTTAAAAGTTAGATTTCATCGCTCCGGGTAAGAAGAACTTCTCGGACAGAAAAGCTCGAGGATCATTCATTTAGCGGAATAAAGACAATAAAGTCCGCGCGTGCGGCGTCGCCCCGGAGCGGAGGATCGATTAGTATTCATATTATGCGCGAGATCTTCGTAAAGGAGCTTAAGTCCCGCGCAAATTGAAGAACGTATCTACCAGCCACTTATATTCTGTATCTCATTAAACTCGTAAGCTGCGATCATCCGCAACGGTCGGGCGAATCTCGCGTGAGCTCGCGAACCGGAATATCATTAAAAACTCGCAAGCTTGGCACTCTTGGCAGCTCTGTAAAACTCGAAAATTCGAAGGATCGACGATTCGAAGAGTTCGCTAGCTCGACACTCCAGAGAGTGTTCCATGATAGCGAAGAGAGAATTTAAATTAAAAGAAAGCTGAAGGTTCGCGAGTACGAACGATCGAAAGCTCGTAATTTGCTTGCACGTCGTTGTGTTGCATCAAGTCGCATCGTGGAAGGAAATGTCACGGGAGATTCCGTCAACGCCTGCGAAGGACTTAGCTACGTGTCCTCGAACACAATGTTCTCTCTCTTTCTTTCTCTCTCTCTCTCTCTCTCTCCTTCTCTTCCTCTCGGTAAGGTGAATGCCTGTCGTCGCTTGATGGCCTGTCATCACCAATTATAACCCATTCAGACCCATACTGTGAGTTAAATTATCCATAGACCGGGTCAGATTGTCCCTTCTGACCACGTCTGTAGAAACAACGAGCGTGAATCAGTGACCGCGTGCCTTCCTCTCGCGCCCTCCTCACATTGCATCTCTGTCCTCGCATCGCCGGTGCGGCGGCGGCGCGGCGTCGCGCCCCCGATAATTCGTCGAATCGCCGATGAAATTGCAGCGACGCATATAATGCAAGCGGTATCGCATGCAACGCATTGCAAAGTGTAGCACCAGCCGTTCGTTCCTCGCCACACCCGAACACTATTCACAATAGCATCCTGATTACTCGCAAGGGTTTGTACAAATGTCTCTAAAATGAACTCAGTCAACAAGCGTATAAAAATTCTGAACATAGTTTTGTAATTAAACAATTCTGTAAAAAAAACAATGCATTACTTATGGAACAACGATGCCAAATGCTTTAAAAATCAAATGGAGAGAAAAGAGAGCTTTCATTCATATAATCGCAAGATAATATATGAATGAAAGCTCTCTTTTCTCTCCATTTGATTGTCTCGCCACATTATTTTTCTTTGTTATCAGAGCTACTTTGCTATGTCGTATGTTCGATTGTTATTGATTTTACTTTCGACGAATACAAAATTAAAACGACAGCGATCCCTATGCCTGAGGTGTGTGAAGTCAAAAAGAATTTGTTAACGGAAACGTTTCACGGAAATCCTACTCAATGTGCGTTATTCTCGAACTGACCAGAAACCCTCATAAATCTCATCCTGCAAGATTGAAGAATGGGCTGCGATGAGATTTATGAGAAAACAAAAATTTCCTTTTCTTTCAAAACCAGACAGCATTTGCTCCCTTTATGTTAAGTAAATCTTTAGGTTCTTTGTCTTCTTCTCTTTAGTTAAGTATATGCATCGAGAAATATATCTTCATGACATTTTGATGAATGTCGCAACAATTCTTTCATGATTTTAAGGAGGGATATTCTTGAAGTTTTTAAGATAATAATATTTATATCATTTTAATAAATATCTCAACTGATATATAAAATTGTAATAAAATCAATCTTTAGACGTTGAACTGTCTGCATTGTATATACATATATTATACTTAAGATTTCGGCACTTAAATTTCATGCCTTTGTGCCGCTCTTCTACTACACGCGAAGGTTTAATTCTAATGATCCCAGCAGCCGTGTCTGGCAATCTTCCCGTCGGTGTTCCCGGTAATATCCGTAAGTGCATCCCGCGATTTTCTTGCGCGCACCCTTCTTGCCGATGTCTTGTCGCGTCGCGAAAGGGAGAGAAAGGGATGCCGGAGGAGAAGGAGGACCGGTCGTATATATTTTTAAGACACGGAGAAGCGGCGTTAACAAGCAATGACTGCGATGGCGAAGACATAGACGAAGAGAGGCGCATGGTGCATCAAAGTAGTGACGTCTAAGTGTAGCGAGGCCGCATCCACTCTACCTAATTGCTGCTTTCCATATATACATATGTGTTATACAAGTGTGAACGTGCTTCGTGACAATCCCCAATGGAAAAAAATATATTATTTACTGTTTGTAATCCACATACAAAAACATTTTAGCTACGGAGAGAATAGCGAACAGATGAAAAAAGAGACGTAAGTGCGGTGACGTTAAGTGATAAGCACGAAATTTACCGTTACCGTAAGCAGAAGAAATAAAGTTAAAAAATACACGAATGAAGGAAGCTAATTCGGTCGATCTTTTTTTTCTGGCTAAAAGGGCGCATTTCCAGTACGATATATTTTACTTTCTTTGATACTGAAATTTTAACTCTTTAATTTCCGGTTGTTTCGTTATAATTCCCCTCCTGTTTCAATAGAGTTCTATTTAATTTTTTAGAAGAAAAATAAAGAGAAGAATACAGGGGGATTTTAAAGTTTTAGTACCAGACCATGATTTCGCGAATTAAGAATTCAATTTTGCATTGACCTGGTTCTCCCTCGCGGCTTTTTAATTCGTCTGTTTATTACATTGCCGTTACATGTTTACTCGCCATCGTCATCATCGCGATGTCGAAGTTTCGTTGAAACTCAACATTACTCGAGAAACAGCTATCGGATTTCTTGGGAACGGACCGAAGACATAAACAAGGTAAAGCCGATCGTCCGATTCGTCTGTTTGTCATATAAAATAACCAAGGTTTGTTTGTCAACCGTCGTATACGATCTGAAACTGTGTCGCGGAAAGGAATTGAAAGGATGAGACAAGAGAGGAAAGAAGGATTCTTCGGAACAGCGGTTCCCAAAGTTAACAGCTTCATGTTCCTGCTTAATATTTTTCTTTTCGTCTTTAATGAATATTAAACACGGCATTAAAATTTGGAATTTATGAGATACAACTTTGTACTTAATTCTTATCAAAATTTGAATTAATTTTCTCGCATGCTATTAAGTAGACACGTTCTTCATTTTCTTGGCAAATTGTTCACGTTCAATATTTAGGAAATACGTGTACTCCAAAGATAAACTCGCAAAATGAGATATCAGGTTCCCTTTCTTCTATTTTAGAAAATCTTGTTTTGTCTTGTTTAAAAAAAATTGTAATATGATTATAATATACTCGAAATTCACAATTCAAGATTTTTATATTATTCTGTGATCGTCGTACTGTTTTCTTTTAAACACTTTAAAAATTTCTCACGCCGCTGAAAGTCTCTCACGTTCTCAGTTTGACACCGACATTCTCCATAAAGATAGACGAACGGAGTACCAGAGGGCGAAACGCTCATGCAATGCAGATCGTTAAAGCAACCTCGTCGTGCCAGTGACCCGAATGTGGCTTATGGAGACAAAGCGCAGTAAGGCGGTCGGGAAATGGAGGAAACGGGAAAAGAGCCGGCGAGGAAGCGCTCACGAGAGAAGCGGGCGCCCGCGTTCGTTTCCGTTTTCTCTCTCTTTCTCTCCGCAATTCGTCTCTTCCGGTTTACTCGCGCGGATCCGTAGCGGGTGACGTTATTCCACGCAGGAAAACGTTGATAAACCGGGTTTCCCAGTTTTACCGAATTACGTTTTGAATTTACATACGCGACTTTGATGACGTGCTATTTTACGACAAGTATGTCTTTCACGAATTTAAAATAATTTTCTGATAATTTTACGGTGATTGTCTTTGCTGCAATCGAAAAATGACATTGATTCTGGAGAGTTGCTTTTAGAGCGTTAAACAGGATTATTATTATTATTACAAACATTTTCTTCTAATAATTTTACGATAACTAGTAATTCGATAAACGATAAACCAATGCGGTTAAAAATGTCCAATAAATTTTAACGTTAAATTCACGACGTAAATATTTAAGGTTGGGAATTGTATTCGTATACAACCTTCGGTGGTAAATGTGGCCATTCGCTTTTCGTTTCTCGATTACGTCGAACGCGCGCGTGATCTCGGTATCTTTAAATAAAACTCTGGATCGGATAGCCGCATTCGGTGCTAAACGCGGCGCTGAACAAGAGTGTAAATGCGCGAAGCTAAGACGGGATAGAAAATAGAATTGACGATAGTTAGAGCCCACAATGGTGGACGAAGATAGCGGCGAGGATGTACGGATGGGAAGGGAACACGACTCTGATTAGCATACAAACTACGCGCGGCCGTGTCGGTTCTCCACGTTCTGATTGTGTGTGCAGTGCCGTAGCTAAAGTCACTGGTTCTCGTGACGAAAAACTAGATTTGCCGCATTCTCATAAAAGCAAAATATCATCATCATATATAAATAACATTAATAAAATATCGCATAAAAAAGAAAATTTTCTATCGCATAACAATGTCTCAAAGCAAGTTGCTCGAAGAATATAATGTTAAATTATCGAGTAATAATAAATTAAATATATTTTCGTACTTTTATATATCAAACAAGAAGAGAGATAAAAATTTTATACGAGATCCACGTTTATAATTAATATCTCTCTATGTAAAATTTCTCTCATATTATACTAAATTCGATTTTAAATAAAAATCTCATAAAAGAAACTGTTATCTTAAATTTAGATCTCGCTTAATTTTAAGCTTGTAGATCGCTTTCACATAGGTATAGTGGTTACGGTTCTGCGCTTCGTAGGAACAAGTACCAAGAGAACATCGCAATAATATGGAGAACCGACGACCACGAGAACGGAGAGGAACCGCGAGAGCGTGCGAAACGGCGCGGAGAAATGCCGAGAAAAGGAGGCCGATGCCACCCACAAAGTAACGAGCCGCGAGACGCGCAACACTCGAGACGTCACGCTCGATAATGGACCACAGCCATTACGATAAACGCGAAAACAGAGTCACGATTGTCCCGAATGGCGGAGAAACTCTAGCAAAAGATCTTTCGCAGCGGGAACTCGTACAGGAACCATATGCAAACTGATTATTAGATTCGGTTCTATATTCTTAATGATTGAGAAAATTATTAAGAAAGGAAAAATATATTGATGTAACTATTTTCACTTTTCGCCTTTCGAATCTTGTTGCGTAGTCTTTATTTAAAAAAAAAACGTTTTTTTTTTTTTTTAATTATTTTAGAACTTAGGAGATACTTACTTCTTTTAAAAAATATCAGACTAGAAGTCTCGATGTGTCTGTTTTTCGTAAGTGAATTAAACAAATATGACCCAGATCCTAACATAAATATTCACACTTTATAATGCCATTTTCTGAGCAACTTACAACCAAAGAGAGGTATCTTGACACTTCTCTAAGTATTAGATATCTAATTTTACTCGGTCCTAATTCGCTCTGGCGTACGAGTACCCAACATGGTCGTACGATAGCCACCCACAAAGCGCGAATATGGGGAACCGGTAACACTTGAGATACTAGCAGCGTGGTCGTCGATAATGGCCGGGCATTACGATAAAACGCGCGAAAACAGGGCCGCCGTTGTCGCGACGAGTGTGCCTTCGAGGGCCACTGCCATAGAACCACGTTCGATCGTGAATACGGGGCACTGTGCTACCCAAAATTGTCCTCTCGACCGACGGTTTCTGGCCCGCTGTCCGCCGATCGATCATCAGATAGAGCTACGAGAGGCGTGGATTCGCTGCTCATTAGCGGAGAGTTAATCGCAAGTTGTCAATCCGTTGAATGATCCAGAGATCGGATGATGCGGACGGTCGAACCAGTGAGGCCAGAGATGTATTTCAGATTACAAGCGAAGCGTGCAAGGCAAATATTAACCGATGTGATTGGACGGACATCCGTGTCTTCGTCCATGCACAGGAAATTTCATGTTCGCCGACGTTATCTCCATTCTGCAAATTCCTTACGTTAAACCTTTTTTAGAACCTTTTTGCTTTACCAAGAATTGCTCACTATGTTTTCTTATCTTATCCTGCTTAAGATTAAAAGAAAAATGAGATGGTTTGAATCTTATTGAAAGCGAAGGGAATTGAAAAGGACGAAAATCGACCGGCTCGACGAAGAACTCACAATCGTGAAAAAACGCACGGTTTCTCAACCTACGAAAAGGTGTACCATTCGAAAGCGCGCACGAAAGCGTCGCCCGTCGAATTGTCAACTTTTCCACGTGTCTCCTATTCGTCTTATCGAGCCGCTCCATTTTTTACCGCGCGTCCAATCAACGTGCGACAACGGCGCAACGGCGCTTTCGCCTGCGGTTGTGTCCGTAAATCTCCCAAGTAAGCCACCCCGGACGTCGGTAAATGTATTTTCCCGTGTCCCGCGGATCCACAAACCGTGCCGACTAGCATGAGCCACCGTGTCACAAATTACTGGCGCGTTGTTCCGCTGTCGGTGGTACGTAACAGCGCCTGGGCGTACGCCCATTTCAGGAATGGCCTATTTCTGCTTTAATTTAAGACTCTCTGGAATGACAATTAGGCGTGCTGTTCTCTCATTGAGAATCCGTGGTAAAGGTCGAAACGCTCGTGAGACAATTCTTAAGTTTAGCCTCATATATTCTCAAAGTGTCTCATATATTTTTTAAAATGTCCCATATATTTTTAAAATGTCATGTGTTGCAAAGGAGAAAAGTATACGCTCCAATTTCTAAAATTTTCAAAGGACGACCGAAAAGGCAAATCCCGTTAACTGAAAGAACGGAACGGGACATTATAGGTGCGAATTTCTAAAATTTCCGGTCTAAAAGTTCTCGGCTACCGCTGTGCTCTAAATAAATTACCTATTGCGGCTGCTTGTAGATCAGCACGCGGTACTGCGAGCAAGAACCGACGTTGTCGGCGGCAGACTGTAGTGGGGAAACCAGGGGAGGCTTTGTTTTTGGCTAATTTAGGGCCCATTAGTGCGACGACGTCGCCCTATTTCCTTCCTCGCTGCTTGTATCTCAAGATAGCACAGATAAAAATTCCAAGCAAAATTTCAAATGGAGAAATAACTGTGGCGTTTTACTTATTATGCAACGTCATCTCCGCTAATTGTTATATATAACGATATTACGCGCGCGGTCGTTTTTTTTTTCGCGCGAGCGCAAGATGGCATCCTCGTTAATTACGAAGTCATCATCTAATCTCACCGCGACCTAGATCTCGGTGCACGATATGGGAACCAGAGCCACAGGCTGTCGGAAACACGGTTAGGTATTAATTAAAGTGGCAGGCCTTCTCGCCGCGTCTTCGGGTGCTCCATTTTCGGGTAATTTAGGATACGCTCAAGAGCAACACTCTCATCTACGTCCTCTTGATCGCTTCGCTCGCCATCAGAAAAGCGAGAAAGTTGCATAATCATATCATAAAAACTCAGATGACAAGTCTACTGTAACTGTGTGAACATTTTGTGAGAATTATTTTAAAGTTTCTTAAGCCCGATTCGAGATGCATTTATTCTCAAGTATCCATTTTCTTGTATACTCAACATATATTTATTTTATTCACATTTATGGCGCGAATTTACTCTAATCTTTCCAATAATAATTGAAAAAATTGTAAAATTATATATTATAATAATATTAAAATAGTATCATACTATTTTCGACAGAATGAGTACATCTTCAAAGGAAACAGAGACCTCACTAAATCTTAGAATATCAATAGCTGACATTTTGACCATCGACTACAGTCTCCGTGAAGTAACATTTTCCCGAGTAGACCTAAAGCTACCCCTCGGTGCGGCTCACCGCGCCATAGATCATCGCCCGGTACGAGGAGGCAGAACAACTGGAGCACTGTCGGGAACAAACCGACGGATGCTCAAACGTTCTCGTCCTCTCGTTTTCGCTCGTTGTTCTATTTTTGGTTAATTTTGGAGCAATCGGTAACGCTCTCTCCCAAATCCCGCACGACCTTGCTCTTATTCACTCACCATGTGGTCGTCCCTTTTTATTTCTTCGGATCGCGTAAGAATTCAAGGGTGGCCACTGCTCTTCGATCCCTTGAAATACGGTTACATGCTGAACGACCTCGGACTTCGAAAACACGAGGCTGCACGACGTCCCGGCGCGAACGGAACCGGCGTTTTATTGTGAGAAATTGACCATCGACGGCACGAACTCGCAGAAATTTTTACCGTATCGCGTCGTACTTGTCGCCATATCGTGTGATCGGTAAGAGCAAACGATAAGAGAGAGAGAGAGAGAAAGATTTACTTACTTCCAGAAAACGACAGACACAATGGCAGCCATCAGCAGGAGGACCACCGCGCAGGTGATGATTAGGGCAGTGCTTTGCAACGACGGGTTTGTATGATAGGAGGCGTCGATCATCTGGAAAGAAAGAACCATCGTTAGAGGTTTACGTTTATTTTGTGAAAACAACAAAATGTTATTATATTAAGTATATTTGTGCAGAAAACAGACAATCCTTCTTATTATTATGCAAATATATCTCGCCATGTGTATGCGGCGTGGATATTCATTGATTTCAGTATCAAAATATAGCATAATATTGAATTACGCGTGATATTATATAACAAAGATAATTCGATATTCGCTATTAGAATGAAATATCAATTTCATTCAACAGAATTATAGAATAGTCGTGAGAATAGTTCCATGCCGAGTTTTTAAAATTCAACTCACATTACTTCACGCCGGTAATTCGCTATATTAAGGCTCCTGGGTAATCATCGCTTCTATCCTTGTTTGAGGACGTCAGAAGCGAGAAATGAGTGGAAATGATACGTTTTCATTCTTGCGCTTTATTTCCAAATAAAAAGATATTTGCACAAAATAACACTACAGATCACTTCAACACACTTCAAAAATACTCCGGCTGCATCCCTTTTCCTCGACAGTTATTAAACAGCCGTAAAACGAATGTAATACAAAGACTGCGCCTACGCATAAACCTGCATGGTCAGGCTTCGTATTACATTCATTTTACGGCTGTTTAATAACTGTCCAGGAAAAGGGATGCAGCCGGAGTATTTGTGAAGTGTGCTGAAGTGATTTCTAGTGTTGATTTTGTGCAAATATCTTTTTATTTAGAAATAAAGCGCAAGAATGAAAACGTGTCATTTCCACTCATATCTCGCTTCTGACGTCATCAAACAAAAAAAAAGCGACGACTACCCAGGAGCCTTAATTCGCGAGTTGATCGTTTATTTCGCGTTTATCGAACGGATTTCGACGCTTCAAGGCGACCGGGAACCGGTTCGTGTCGACGGTGATTGATAATGAGATCGCAGGTATAAATTTCCTCATTTTCTCACAGCAGAAAGTTGCAAAAACTTTGCGCGGTATGGTATTATGTGACGCTACCGTGTTATTACGCGGCCGTACGGGCGCGATAATACCGGAAGAGGTGAATTAATCGCCGTGGAAACAACTTCATTCCGACAGATTTAATCGAGACAGCGCAGCTTTGTGCCGCCATCGTCGTGAAGACGTGCTTTTATACCCTGAACATGAAGAGAAACTCGCGCGTTAGCCATCGTTTGCGCATAGATGAGTTGCTACTTACACACCTCTTTTATTCCCAGATTTATCTCGTATACGTAGTATTATTTATCGTTGTCCTTTTATTTGTGGCATTTAATATTTAAAGCTCAGCCATAGTTAAGCCCCAAGCATTAAACCATATATACATGCCATATTTATAATAAAAATGAATTAATGCTTTTACCAAGAAATATTTGTTAGTTATTTTTTGTAGCTACGTTTTGTAGTCTCTAGTGGTTACAAAAATAGTCACAAAATGTGGCTACAAAATCAGTTTCCTTAAAGCAATTTCTCAAGATTTTATAATTAATGTGAACAATTTTACAGTGTGCATAAATGAACAAACTTAATAGTTCATTAGAAACTTAATCTTTAAATGCGCAATTTTTACAGCATTCTGAGTATTTTTAAATAAATAATGACTGCTTAAGAAACCCTAAAAAATATTTAAAAAATTCTTTACTAATTTAAACCCTTTACAAGAATAAAAGGGCCAGAAAAGGCCCTTTACAGATGGGCCTTACAGGGCAAAGCGTTTTTATATTAAACTTCATAAGAGAAAGTACACGGAGCATTGAAAAGTCGCTTTATGCAAACATGCATATGCAAAGCTGCGCACTTAAGGATTGAAGCGGTTTAATTAAGTCCTCATAAAAAATTCAAGAATTAATTTCCCAGAGTTTTATAAAGGATTAATGATTTAAAAATTCATTCCTCTCGATATCTCATAAGAAGACTTCCGGATGTGATACCGTTCCCTTCGCGGATAATCTCGTTCGAGGTAGTTACGACGAAGAAGGGGGGAGATTGCGAAAGGCCGATCCGAAAGGGGGATCAATCGTGAATCTTTCATATCGATAACCACGTGAAATACCACCGCGACCCTCATTTACGTCTCCGCGCGGAGAAGTCTGCAAGGTAAGGGAGGCGCGTGAGGTGGAGAATTTCGCGGCCGAAATTCCTCGTTTCTCGAACTGGGTATATTCGATATCGGCGACGGCGGCGCAACGGAATACCGGAAATTCGTATCGGAATCTCCAGCCCCTCCGCCATTGTGACTGGATTCTTCATAAGAGGCACGTAGGTGTATGCCGGAAAGTGCCCGAGCACACGTGCTGGGTATGACGAAGGCAGGGAAGGAAAGGGAGCGCGTTGAGGGAAGTTTCCTCGGCGCGTTACGTGGGCCGCTTGCGAAAAAGGGAAAGTGATTTTCACGGAAAAAAGATGGGATTCTCCGGGCTGAAAGGTAGTTCCGATCAGCCAGATCGGATCCGCCGCCGTTTCCATTCTCGGCCCCTCGGCGTATCGACTGAGAAGCATTGTAAGAGCGAGATTCTCATTTACTTGGCGACACTCTGAAAGAGGCATGGCTGGTTCTTGGTTGGTCGGAGGTTTGATTAAACATGTATTGATAAGTCTCGCTAAAGAGAGACGTGGCACAATGCACGGTGCGGAATGCGGTATCATGTTACACGTTATTTGGAGCGTCATCAAGGAAGGCGATATTTATCAAAGGCCACGTGGACAGGGACTTCCCTCATCTCAAGGGAGGATCTCTTTCTTGAAAATATTTTCTTTGCCCGACTGGAAGTTCCGCGAGCTCCATAAAACTTATTCGTAACATTAGAGTTCGCCAAGATGAACATATTCAATGTGAGGTTGAATGATGAATGAACGAGCCTGAGTAATGATCGTGATGAAAGAGCGCTTAATTATTTCCCTTGGCTGGGAGCGGAAATCGTAGCTAAGTTTGACCGTTCGACAAAGTTGGCGCATCGTAAATAATTCACGATACAAAAAGCCACATCATCAAGTAATTGAAAATTGACAAAAAGAATTTTTGTTTCTTCAGGATCAACATTTAATGATCATCAGAAGAATTCCAAGATTTACCCTTACGAACATTGATGCCTTTAATACACCTTCCCTAAATAAAAAAAAAATCTGGGATTATCTCCGGCAACTCGCGCGATATTAAATAATTGAAGCGCCGTAATGGTCAGCCGAGTGGCCGGCGTTTGATCGTCGCTAACCGATATATTTACCGTATGTAAAGGTTTAATATACCGCGACACGAGCGTATCTCGTCTCGTGAAAGAGACGATGAGGGATACACGAGCGATGAGATACATTGTGCGGCGTGCTATTTGGCTGTGGGCCAAGCAAAGCAGCATTTATCAAAGCTTCTGTAAGCACGTATACAGTATAATACACGTACCACCTACGCGGTAGTGATTGTGGGAGTGCGAACGTGTTAGTGTCCCTTTGCCTCCACTATGCTCTCTTTCTTTTTCTGCGAATTTAAATTTTAATTAAAATTTGAAATGGTATTGAAACTTATCCGCTTATACAGCGTATTTTACGCTCGCATTAAAAATTTTATCGTCTTATTATATTGTTCGTTGCGTTATGTTGCTCGAGCGTAATACATACCGTTTGCCTGTCTTTATACATCGCCTGCTCTTATATACGCAGCACTTTGATAATCTTGATAAAGAAAATTGTTGGCTATAATTCTACAGTACAATCATTTATTATAACTATTCTTCTTCTATTAACTAATAAATTATTAATTACTGATTTTATTTAATTATTTTTCTATGTAATTTCTTATTCTATAAGAAAAAATTTTTCCCTTTCCACATACAGGCACTCCTCGTGATGCATCTACCTGCCTATCGATCTACCTATCTGCCTGTCTGTCTATTCATCTCTCCCTTTTTTCGCTTGCTCTTTCTCTCTCTTTCCCCCTTAGCATCATCCGAAAGTAGCTCGTCCTCTTCTGATCCGCTTCGTCTTCCGCGCGGTGGCTCATCGCTCATCATTACCAGGATATTAATGGCGCTGGCTAATGGATTCAGTTGAGAGACCAGCGTCAGTAAGAGAATCCCCCTTCCTCTAAGTGATCGCCTCTCTTCATCTTTCCGTTCCCCATTTTCCTGGCGCGGTAGAATTTGGAAAATAAATACCGATAGCATGCCGTGATGTATTATGTCATTCTCACCAGGAAGACGATAAACTCGGGAAAAGCCGAGGAGGAGAAACAAAATTCGAGCTCGAATTCTTGAAAATTGAGAGCGGAGGGATTCCTACGTGAGAGGTAACGGAAAAGAGTGGAAAAGAACAATGGAAAAGTCACCGAATATCACTCTACCGTTACGAAGAGAAAGCGGATCGCACGATGCACCGTGTCAGTGACGCACAATGTGGTTGTACTTGCAGCTGCGTGCGGTTCGCCACGATGCTCCCTGCCGCCCGCGGTAAAATGTACACGGGGATGAATAATAATCTGGATACGTTTTTGGTAAAACATCGTGATCACAATTGCGCTCACGAGATTAAACAAAGCAATTATCAAATAATTCATCCACGTTATAAATTAATTTACGCACATGTGCGACTTCTCATTCATATCACTGCGGATATTAAATTAATCTTGCGATTTCTTAGGATAATAGTGAATTTTTGGCGACGTAAATTGATCTATTCGTTGCCTAAAATAGACTACAAATAGTGATAAGAAACGCTCGGTTTTAAGTTTCGAATTTTCGAAAGTAATCGGGGATTCACTGTCGTATTTTTCGCGGTCACGCTGTGGACGCAGTTTCGTGATCAGGAAAGAGCCAAAAGAGCGACATAGCCGAAGTCGGATTTGGGCAGCACATACGAGCTTTCGGATTTACGCGGTGGAACATGGGGCGAATCGAAGCCCGGGTAACCCGATGCCAGATCCAATTAATGGGTTCCTTGCGGAAAGCCGCGCGCGCGTAGCGCAATGAACGTAACAACGATCGTAATCGAACGGAACTGCGTCGTAAGGGAGGGTGAAAGTTCCCTGATTGCGGAAGCGGATAGCTGTGACGGGGCAGGGATACGTGACGAATTAGGCTCGCGTCTTCAAAACCTATATACATATATATCTATATAGGGTATTCAATTAGCTTTTTTGTGAATGATTTTAGGACGAATCTAAAATCGACTTTCTCTTATTTTGTTAAGTAGTTAGAAAAATTATTAAGAAAATTCGTTAAGTATTTATATACGGAATACTGTATAAAATTAACATTAACCAACTTTTTGAGATATGAGAAATATAGATATATAATATACGTGCTTATAATAATATAAGTTTGGCAGCATATTCTCTCCAAGAGAAATTTAACACACAGCGGTGATATTCCGCAATCGCGATAAGTGATAACAGAGATGTTTGACGCCAAGAAACCGAGAGGCTTAAAACCTTTCCTGTTCTCCAACTCGCGAAAGCAATTTCGACTATTTGCGAAATGTCGCGTGTATATTTTTGTCGGTGCACCATCAGATAAAGTTGAGAGATAGCGTTCTCCGATCGGGCAACGATATATCAATTAAACGGAGTCTGTTCAATGCGCGCACGCACACAAGCGTGTAGCGGCGGAATGGCGCGGGGGATCGATCGATCCTCGTTCGAGGATTCTCTTCGCTGTCGTGCATGAGAGCGGGGAAGCGATAACATCGCGGGATTGTTTATGGATCGGTGAGCGGCTACTGTTCTTCGGCGCCGCCGATCGCCTCTCGCGCTCCGGCCAGGCTAGGCGATGTGTGCATTATTGGATAGACGTCATCTGCTCCCGTTGAAATTGCCCGTCTCGTGGAATAGAAAAAAAGAAAAGAGACAAAAAAAGGACGGTTTTCGACGGTTCGTTCGTCGCGCGCGAGTATCGGCTCGCCGATGCGTAATTCGCAGTAAGCTCACGCGAATGTAAAAACGTTTCTGCAGCGTGAAACGTGACGTACGCCCAATTATTAATCTTGAGTTCCTCGCATCATCCTTATTTATTCTCGCTGGAACAGAGGCCCATCGATCTGTCGGTTGAAACGCCCGAAATAAATATCTAATTTAAAAAAATAGTTAAAATACGACTTTGAACTGTATAACATTACGATTATTTGTACATTATTCTATTAAAAACGATATTAATGACAAGAGATTACGAGCGCTTGTTAGAAACTCAAGATAATCTTGGATTTTCGGAGACACAACGTTCTCTCCAGAGGCTTGTACGTACAATCGTTTCCCCTAATCGATCGCCGCGGGGGTGGATACAGCGTACGAATGCAGCGGTATCTAAAGGCCGATCTTGCTAGTGGACCAAGGATGCCTCGCTTGCGTTACCGGACGAATTCCCCTCCACCCTTTTGATCCGCGCGCTACTGCGAAGGTATCGTTCGGCATCATGATCAGACGACGCGACGCTCCGATTAATTAGCGTGCGGTCGTTAACGAAGCTCGACTGTGCAAGAAGGGGGTGACATAGGGAAGAAAGAGAGACTAGTGGGGAGATAGGCGGTAGGGTTGAATGGGAGAAGCAGAAAAAGGAAGCTCCCTTCGGTCCAGACTGGATGCAATCGATATCGCGTAATGCGATCTCGCGGCCTGAGTGCAGGGAAACATGTATACATTATATTATCGAAGGTATGTTTCCGTGCGCATACATGTATGCGTGTGTGCGCACGGATAATACACGTCGCGTTATGAATTGAATACTTTGGAGGGTGCAAAGAGAGAGATAAAAGGATGAAGATAGAGGGAAATGCGATGTTCTCTATAGATTATATCTTTGTTTCACTACTCGGAATGCTTGTTAACAAAATGGCAAATTGTAAATGTAAAAAAACTGGATTATCTAGCTAGAAAGAGGACAAGCGTGGTATAAAACTGTGTTAAAACCGTGTTTTCCCTTTCTTTTTTTCTCTCTTCTCCTTCTTTCTCTTTGAAGATTTTTTTGTGTATAAAAGATACACGAAAGAGCACGTAAGACAAGAAATTTACGATAACAAGACGTTAAAAGACAGGAACAGATAGAAAAATGCGAAAAGAAAAAGAATAGCAAGAGAAGTGTGGAATTTTAAATTTATATTCTACTCTACTTTATGCTCATGTATTCTCTTTTAATAACGAAATAACGGTAACTACATGGTTACCATATTTAACAACGATACTGTTAAAACAATAATGTTTAACAATGTCCAGCTACAAATTATAATGTCCGTGGTATATTATTGATTTAGATATTCACCCCCATGGTTCAATTCAGCGACCCCCACGGAGTTCATACGCACGTGGGCGTATCCGCGTCTGACGCACGAAACGCAAACGAGCGTACACGCGAGACGTTAAATTCAGTGGCACGGCATTAGCATAAACCACGGGGGGCAACAATAGCGAGAGATGAGACTACGAGACAGATAGAAATGCACGGGGGAAAAGGGTGGCGGAATGTTGGGGTTGAATCGAAAATCATCTCGTTGATTTAACTCTTTCTTTCTCTCCCCCGTTTCTCTTTTCCTTTCTCTCTTTATGTTTCGATATTCTCGATCATATTCTCTGCTTTCCATCTTTGGCCGTTTTCGATAGTATCGCCAACATCGCACCCCGTATATCGCTAACAAATTTTTATTTAAGTTCATCCCTGAAGGCGACTGATTACTTCAACTATCAGTTAATGCATTTTCTTCAAAGCAAATATGTTTTAAATTTAGATTACACCTAAGATATTATTAGGAATATAAAGCTTGATCATTCGGCGCTATCTCCCTGTGATTTTATCTTCTCTTTTTGTTATCTGCTGATACGCGCTGTACCGTAACTGGTCCACGACAGTTTAGGACACGTTAATTACGCATTTGTTCAGGGATTTGCATGCGTTACTCCAGCGCCGGAGGGATAGAGGGAATTCATGTGTCCATAGTGTGTACAACGATTCGTTACGGGACCTTGCCGTTCGCGCAATCAACGGTCCAATCGGGATCACGATCGATATGCGCGTATCTTAACAATGCGACGCGTCGTTGATTACATTTCATAAATCTGATAATTGCATATGTCTCTTTCACTCTATTCCCATTTTCTATTTAACTTAATAAGGTGCATATTTACACAGTTGTTACTTGAAGCTCGAAATATATAAAATCTCCGTACAGAGACTTTATAATTATCACAGTCATACATAATTGATGATTTTGGAATTCAAGTCAGGAAATTTTTATCGACGTTTTAATTTATTATTATTTGTAATAAAACTCACAAATAATAATTTATCTATGAATCAATTAAAACCATACACATCTTTTACCTGACTATAATTCTCGTTAGTTCGTAGAAATTTCTTTTACAAGGTATTATATGATTATATCACCATCATATTCTTGGATAAAATACACATTATTTTGTTCGTTGAACACCTCGTATTCGACAGGAAATAGAATTACAGAAAAAAAGAATACATAAAGAAATTCGAAATTGCAATCAGCAGGCGACGTTGGAACGCATAAAATCGCAACGTACACTAAATGCGGGTTTAGAATTTCCGTGGAAGCGATACGTTTTCGCGGTATCGGGGCCTTTGAGAGGTCGGTCGTAAGCTCGGTTAAGCTCTGTTAAGCACATGCTGGTTCGCCATAGTCGCGATAATTTCCATGCCGGACGTATCAACGGCGGTGGCCGAGCACAACTGTACTGCCTGGACGGCCGAATTTTGCTGAGAGCCAATGCGCCGGAACGCGTACGATCGAGACCAATGGCAACCAATAAAACGGATGCTGGCCGGCCGTGACGTTCCTTTGCAACGCGATCGGAAACGGATTCGTATTCCCTGATGTATGTGACGCGATGCGTACTATCGGAATCCCGCGATGTGGAGCAAGAAATCCGCGGCTGATATTAGTGGAATAGCTGTGTGACAATTCCTTGATGTACACGCTAAAATCTTTTTACGAAAATTAGTGAATTGATTTCTACGATCATAATTGAAATCGTTCTTTGATCATTATTCTTTTTTAATTAAAAAACAGTAAAAAGAGAAAACTATAATCTAGAAACAAAGCGACTATATGTTGATTTTCAAGACAGACTGATTGTTCTACACCTAAAATAGATGAACAATTGTATTATACTATTATAGATGTGAATAATTAAATTATTTATTAAATTTTGGATGACTATCTGTAATAGTCACCCAAATATTCCTAATGCATTATTATTGTTGCAACCGTTAATATCGAAATGGATAACATTAATTCCTTAGGCAAAAAAAATTTTAATCAGCGTGTCCGAATTTAAAGAAGTAAACTCTTAATATCCGTGGGGAATCAATATCTTTTTCGATCGGAGGTACACAAGAAGAAGATAACGAAAGCGGCTACTCTCCTATCAACAACGTTCCGATTTTCTCGGAAAACTGAGCTTCACGGGAGCACTCTTCCGGAGAGAACCGTCTTAAAGCGCGCGTGCAACTTGATAAGCGAAGGATAAAATTAATTCGCTCACGGAGCGAATCGAATCGCGCGTTGCAATCCCGTGGAAAAGCCGGATGCCGGTGCGCGGCTCCGTTAAACGAATGACACAGATTTTTCCGCGTAAAAGCGAACCCGCGTTCCCCGTCTCCGGATTTCAACAAACGAGATCGCGGATCTCCGAGTCGCCCCCGTAACTCGATCAATCGCATTGCTCGGTTGCTTGCAACCGGTCGCCCTCGCCCGATCGAATCGATCGGATTGCGAGGATCGCTCTCGAGGAGTACGGAAAAGGAGCAAGGAGACGATGCGGTTAAACTCGACGTCGACCCGAGCTCCTTCTTCACCAAGAAGTGGTAGTACTTCGATCTCTTTCCGGAGAGAATCTTGACGTTTTCATACATGAATTATTTCGTTCAAAAAGAAGAAGGTACTGTGTAATATGCGTAGAAATTAAATGGACTTAAAATGAGTCTTACACAAAAAGATCGAACTCCTCTTCTCGAGTTAAAGAAGCAATGGGAGGTCTCGCTTTTTAAGAAACGAGAACGTTTTATTAATGGCACTAATATTTGTACTCATTAAATTAACACGCGTGTCTGACAGCTGTATTCTGACTTTAATATTTCGTAACACTCTTAGCACATCTCTGCCCCTGTGAACAAGTAAATCCTATTGAACCTTTACTTAGGCCGAGTTACTAAGTCCGAGAACGCATTTTCACCGCAGGGGGAGGTTCTCGACCTTCGGGCGCCCTAAGGAGAGATAAAAGAAAGAAAAGAGAGGAAAAGGGCTCGAGAAACGTGACGAGATCCGTGACGAAATTGGTAGGGAAACGCGTCCGGCCGGGTACACGTACAACGAATCAGTCATTTCTATGAAATGGAGCGTGAGGAGGAGGAGAAAGAGGAGGAGAAGGAGGCGAAAAGTGATAGCAGACAACCGGATGGCGCGAGATAGCGATTAATCCCGAAAGTTCGTGGCAACGAGATCTCTCTTCAACCGACGATGATGATGAGGAGACGAAGAAATTTCCCCCTTCTGTTAGGAAGGTGTGCGGTTTCTCGACGCGGTTTCCCCTTGACGCGTCCCGGTGGGCCCGCCTAATTCATGCGTAAGTGGATAACTCGAGTTAGCTCGGTGCTTAACGTGAATCATCGGCAGCTTTCCTTGGTTACGATCGACGGCGCTGGTTAACTTTCATCTTTGTAAGATCGATCTCTTATCGCCGTCGCGTTTCGAATTTAAACCGGAATCGAATCGTCATCGCGATAGGAATACTGGACCGCATCGACGTCTCATGATACATATAGAGGTTTTTTAAATAACTGAAATAGCAAACGTATAGTATATGCAGAAACTCGAAAATAAAACTATCAAATTTTTAATTCACATTTAAAGCACTGTTACTTTAAAGAACGAAATTTCGGGAGAAATTCCTTCTTGCGCAACACGACGAATGTGTAACGAGTTGCCGTACAGAATGAAACGAGAAGGACTCTCGGCGCGATCCTTATTCCCTTCGGACGGTAAATCCTACATCGTGTCGAAGCCCGACAGAATGGAGGATCCTTCCAATTTCTGGCCGAACGTGCCGATTTCGGCGCGCGTTTTATCGCCGGGATCAGTCGTAGAATGAAAATCCGGAGGCAGGGAAGCAAGAGAAAAAAGCAGGAAGGAGGGAGATGATATCGGGACGGTCTCGTCTTCTTCCGGATGAAGGTGAAAGGTGTTTCCCTCGGGTTCATAGATTACTCTAGTATCTTAAAGCTCCACAGACTGGCAATTTCTGAATTTGTTTAAAAAAAATCTGTTTTTCGACAGGATTTGTAAATAAATGATTAACATCAAGTTAAAATTTAAAACAAAATTCAATCGAAATTAAAGGAAAAATTGCGAAAAGAGATTAGATCATCAAAGCTTTGCAGCGTTCAATATTAATGAATTTTTGATAAGAAAAAACCATCAGTTAAAGAACCGTTAGAAATCTATAAGAGATTTATCATTCCTTTTATTACTCAATGTATTATTGTTCAATGTATAATTCAATGTATTGTCTTGAGAGAAGAGTGGCGATAATTCCAAAGATTCTATAGACTTAGGAATGTTCTTAGAGCCGATCCCGAATTTTATGCCTCGGGAGTGGCACCTTAATTCTGGCCGCGGGGTTAAGGACGGAGTACGGTGCGCCGGAGAGTGGTGGATCACGTCCCTCTTCGTCGTTCCTAATGATCCCTTTGGCGGCTTCTCGGATGTCATGAGGATGCCAAAGAGGATTCGTGCGGAAGAAATCCGGGCGAGGACTCGCCTTGAGGAGAGAAAAAGTATTTAAAAAAAGGCGAAGAGAGAATCCCTCACCGCGCACCGCCTTTTCCTTCCTCGGATTACATTTATTATCGAGGGACGCCCACCGACGCCCACGCGCCCTGCCTCCAGAGGTTCGATGAAAAGTTCCTTATCCGCGATCCGAGAGGTGTCGGGCGCGAATAACGCGCGTAATTAATACGACGTGATACGCGCGAGCGTGGGCGAACGGGGATGTATATTAGTCAACCAATCCGCTCGATGCCCGCAGCATAATCGTGCGCGAGACGAAATGGCAAATAGCATGTATATTGTATAGATTATCTCCTGAAGATATGAATATTGATAGGGTTATTCTTGCATTGCCTTCCAACTGAAAGTTCCAATCCAGCTTGAGAGACCCATTTTTCTCGAGACAGCAAAAACCTCCGACAAAAAAGCTACAATGTGAATATTATTCTCGTTCGTACCTATATTTACCACAAAGTAGTCATCCGCCGTCGAAAGCGGCTTCTCGAATATCAAATGGTGCAATTCTATCTGTTTCCGGGTTTCATAAAAATTCTTTAAGAACGGACGTCCACTCGAGACGGAACGAATCTTCAATGCGATTTCCCCCGAAAATTCGGTTTCCCCACGATTGTACGTAATGTCTACCGTCCTACGGATTTTAAGGGGAGAATATCGCAGCGCCCTTTTCTTCCTAATGATGCCTTTGACGGCCGCTCAGGTATCACTGAAGGAAAGGGTGGCATCCGTGAATCATCTCCCTTTAATTTCACGAGACTCCTTTCATGTTGCCGTTTTTCAAAAAAATTTTTCTCCAAGAAAAAAGCAAGTACGATCTTTAAGATCCATTATAGATATAAATTTTTTTAATTATTTTGTAAAAGCATCTCAACGAAGCTCTCTCCAATAATTTTATCTTCAATACAGATATTTAATATTTCACAAATATCAATATCATATACCTATTATTTTCAATGAAAACAGGAATATTAATACATTTCCAAGATAATTATGTAGTACCGTTCCTTTACGCCATGTATATAGGTATATAATGTGATGAGTAAGAAAGGGATATCATTTGACCACCTACATGTGCAATTCGATCTGAACGAGCTGATGCGATTGATTTACATTAAGTTCGACGTCATGCAAATCATCCCATTCTGCATTCGCAATCACTGGACCAAGGCATCATTCCCCGCGATTCTAATGATATCCGGTCTCGTGAAAGCCAGAATAATTCTATCGAAGAATTCTATGATGATTCACGCCTTCGCTCGGCATGAAACAGCACGTATATTCCATCTCTCTCTCTCTCTCTCCTTCACATTTTCCTTCTTTTCATCTTTATAAATTACTTTTGCTATTTTGCTCGATTTTACTTTCATTTATCTTTTGGTTCACAAGTTTCCATGTATTTCTTGATAAATATGTATTTAAGGATGTCGATTGTGTGTCACTTTCCTACAACAAATTCAGGAAAATTATCCTATTTTCCTTTCATTCTCTCGAAGTCATAAATTCCGTTAGTAATAAATTTCGAAGTCGATTTATCACTAAAATTCATGCGTCGCGAAACGAATCGGCTGACATCCACTGAGGAGAAAACCCACAGCGGTGTCTTCCGCGCCGCGGAGAAGGGGATCTCGCGGTTTTAGCTCTAATCCTACGTGAACAATGTTACCGGCTTTAATGTTCGTTACGCGCAACACGTAATTTTCCAACGCCGAGCGCGGAGGAGTAGGAAGGAGGGCTCGCTTGCGCGGAGAGGGTGGAGCACATTTGTCTTTGCCCGCCGAAACCTCGCATCTGAGAGCGCCAGGACTTAACGCGAGTTACTGCGCGATCGGTTATACGGACCACTAACCCACTGCCACGGAATGCTACGGTGTCGCTTTTAGTCGCGGATCCTGCGGTTTCGCATAAGGATGACGCAACGATAGGAACGGAAGAGTAATGATCTTCATGCGATTCTCGTATCGCTCTGTTGGCCGCCCTAATTTAGATCGTCATTTTCACCACAGATAAGCTGATACTTGAAACGTGACTATACAGGGTGTACCAGACCTCGCGTATTACCCGTTAATGGCAGATTCCTGAGATCATTTGGAGACAAAAATCTTAATGCCAAAATGTCGAGGCTGCCAAATTGACCCGATATTCGTCGGTCTTGCGAATAGTGTACAAAGAAATAAAGTGAATAATAATTTCAAATATTTCTATCGAGTTGAGTAAAATGTGGAAGAGCTCTTTTGACATGCGACGTCCCTGAGTGCGTAAAATTTTGACAAGCACACTAGTAAATTTTGAACCTTTCCCGTTTAAACACTGTAGCAACCTCGACATTTTGGCATTAGGATATTTGTCTCCAAATGATCTCAGCAATCTACCATTAACGGGTGATACGCGAGGTCTGGTACACCCTGTATACTAAATATATCTCACAAATGACGCATTTTTAATGAACAGAGCTTGAATATTATAATCCCTACATTAAAAATTAAGTTTTCCTGAATGGAGAGTTTTAATTATTAATTCCCGTTCCGGAAGTTAAATTATTAGACTAATTAAGGAGCAAAGCAACTAAGCTCGTACAATGTAATTATATACGCGCAGGCGTGATGGATCGGGGACCGCAGTAGTGTCCGCAGAGAACGTGCGAAAGTATTTTATAGTACACACTGTTAGTGTGCAGAGTTGCGTTTTATGCTAAGCACCGCGGAAGATATACTTTTGCGGCGAGAAGTATCATCAATAGGAAGAAAGAGAGAGAGAGAGAGAGAGAGAGAGATGCAGAGAGCGATATATAATTTCCCCTTTAGTTTTACTGTAGCGGCGGAAAGGGGATCGGGTGCAGCGCACGATGCGGTATTAGAGGGATGCATTTGTCTTCGCTTCCCGAAACGCACCTGGGAGTAGTGCCGTTCGTTATCAGACCGCGATTGATTGCAATCCAGTAACCTAGTGAGGCGTGTTACTTGCTCGTTAATGCAGCAAAATGTGTGGAGTCTACGGTGCATTATGTAGTATAACACAAACAATAATAGTGTTATCCGCATCCAGTGCTACGTACATTTGTCGAATTCCCCCTTGAGCCTCATTATTTATTATCTAATAATACAGCACGTTTAACCAAATGCGGCGCAAAATTTTCAGTATTTTATCACGTTTTATAATTTCAGCGTGTTTATTTTTATCTTTATACTCGGTTTTAAATAAATACAAAATTTTACGCCGAGAGGCGAAATATCCGGAATAAAAAATACAATTTTTAATTTCTTGAAATTAAAAAATAATTATTATTTTATTAAATCACGTGAGAGCGTGAAAATTACGGTGGTCCAAACGGACGTTCCATGCCAGGCGTGTCAATCATGTCTATTGAGAACGACAACTCGATAGCATAAAAATCGTTACAACCTCATTAAACCGACGAAACTGTGCAATTACCGGGCTCGATTCTCGTCGGAATTGAATGATAGCGAGATATAATTAATGATAAGGCTGACGTCAATGTCGATATAATGATATCTATTTAATACGGTAATACGGCGCTCACGGCATTTTTCGTCGGGATACAAATTGATTTACGGGAGAGATTCATTTATGCGCCAGTAAATATTGCACGAAGGCAAATTGGGAAATATTACAGTCACCTAATTCCATGCGCGCGCGGTCCCGCGCAGTGTAACGAATTTTTAAAAATGAGAATTTCATTTCGCATTTATTTCTTTTACGCGAGCGCCGCTTCGCCGACTGACGCGAGATTCAATCTTTCGTATACCGTATTTCGCCGTGTCGCGCGTTAGCTCTCGATGGCACACTTTCTCCGTGCAAATTTTTTTTTAATTTCCTGCCTCGTCAGCTTTGTTCCGCGGCGGAATCACGCCTCCGTTCTCCGTAATCATTCAATTTATCTGCACGCCGAAAAACTGGGTCAAGAACGACTATATATATTAGAAGCGAAAAAAAATATACAATTCATTCGTAGGAGAAAAAAAAGAGAAGAATGAAAACCGAAATATGAATGTGCTCTTAAGAGCGAAATTGATTTGTAGTCTCAGCAAATTAATATTCACGTTAGATTGAAAAAATACGTATCCAAGAGGAATAGGATAGTAGAGAAATTTTTATAATTATATTAATTTCTCTCATATTACTACGACTATATAATTATATATTGATCTTTATATTATATTGATTACACGTAATTTATAATTTTGTTGACCATCGATTTATGATTTGCATAGACCGTCAAGCATTTACTACAAATGTTACATTTTCCAAATGCTCGATTTATCGCTTTTCGGTTTCATTTCGAATCTATCTCATATTTCCACCTTTCCACCCTTTCTTTCTCTCCTATCGCCTATCTAATAATTTTCTGAAAGCCTCGCCAGTCAGCGTCACTATCCCATGGTCGATATATCTACCCCGCGTAACTTCGCGAAAGACCGAGCAAAAAGGGGGAACGGGTAAAAGGGTGAATCGCTCGAGCTCGTTTTGCGCTGCGCGCTTGGCGAAGCGCGACGTGCCGGGATTCGTTCCGTTTCGAATATCAAAAACAATTCGCCACCGGGTAGGGGGCCGTCGCCGCCACGCGACCAGGAAGGGTTGACGAAGGCTTTACCGTGCAACTTCCGCCGTCGAGAGGGAGTGGGTGGATTTTAGGTGGACTGCAGTAATACGAGGGGGCGACCATTCTCTCGGACGGAACGGCGACGGATATTAAAGCGCGTGTGGAACGTTGCTCTTTATGTCATTAAATACACCCACGCAGCATGCAACCCCACACCATCCCCGTCGAGCCCGATTGTCGTCCAGCGTTCTGCGGGGGTGCGAAACACCCCTGCGGTGCGACGCGTTCAGGAGAAAAGTATTGCGGTTTGCAATTGATTTCGAGAAATGACGAGGGACAGGAAGATCTCAGTTAATTATTAACTCTGCTCGCCTATGTATGAGATGAGTAACGGATCTTTTCATTTAATCTTTATCAGTCAGAAATCAGAGAAGATGGATATGATCCCTTTTGGGGAGTATACATTAAACTTGATTTTATAATCACTGTTTTAGCATTAATCGTAAATGAGGTAATTACTGGTTCATATTTGATGAACTCGCGATAACTGTCATTTGAAAATCATATGATGTAATAATCGGGGCCGCGTAATGGGTGTAAATTAATTTTTGATTAGCTCGACAATCCGCCGATTATATCCTGGATTATACCCGTGGCTCTGTATTTTGCGCTTATTTATTTATTAATACAACGCACGCTATTTGAACGTCGAAATACGTTTCTAAGGGAAAGCGGCGGAATATTTTCATTCGATCAGACGGTACGACGTTCAATATTTTATTTGCCGTTTGATGTTAAACATTTAATCGCGGCGGCACAATATTGAAACGCGCGGTTGCAATACCAATAATGGTCCACTTTCGGCGATCAAATTTGGAATGTACACGCTGCGAGTTCTATCGACGCGTTCATTCTCCGGGAACGCATTCGAGCAGCCAATATATTTCGACGCTGCCGAAATGCCGATCTCTCCGCGTCATTAGACTCTAATTGAAGAGATTTTTTGTTTTCTCTCTCCCCGAAACTAGACAACGAACGGGACGATTCAATTATCGCGGTTGATAAAAGCAATACACGCAGAAAATTGAAGATTTAAAACCACCACCAGCATACCAAGTTCGTGAAGCATCGATTTTCAATGAGAATCAAATGAATACCTTTTATTTCGTCAGTCAATAATTTAAGGTTTGATGCAATGCAAAAATCAAATGTGGCCAAGAATTAAACGTACGACTATTGCAAGTTCGTCCTGCCATCCCCCCGTGAACGATTCATCCCCCGCCGTGGTTTTATTGCGTCGGAGATGGAGCGAGGAAAATGATTGAGTTCGACGTTTCGATGGCGGTCGGTGGTTTTCGATTGTTTCCGGGCGAAATTAAGAGGCTTACAACGACGAGCCCTCCGAATTGACCTCCCCTGAAATCGCAGCGATTTTCGGGGACAGCTCGAATCTCCGCGATAAATTCCTGCAATAAATTGCAAGACGGAAAAGCCCGAACGATAAATTGTACATCGCAATAAAAGATTTATCGAGCGTATGCGTTATTTTGTTCATCGCGCTACTCTTTCTCTCTCTCTCTCGCCGCATTTGCATAGCAATGATTTTTTTGTTACTCTCGTAAAAATATTGGAATATGCACTCGAGCATGAAGAATCACTGTTTAACGCGATAGAAAAAATAACGATATATTTAGTAAAAATTTATTTAGAGATCGAATATTTTACAGCTGTTGAAATATCGCATAACTTTTAATAAAAATAAGCCATATATATTTTTCTATTCTTTATTAAATATTAAAACTGATTTGGTTATCGTGAATTTTCTCGTTAATATTTAATATACATTTATCAATTCGCGTTGTTACTATTAATAACCACATGCTCTTTTGTTTAGTTAAATAAAGCGTATATCTATTGCTACCAAAGTGAAACGAAACGTCGCAGTCGATCATCCAATACAGATATTTCGCCATTTCTTCGGTTTACTTCGCACGATTGTCGCTTCGCTCAGCCTCGCGCTATAACGCAAACACGCGAAATCCCGCCGTAAAATTTGCTTAGACACGACGAAGCTTTACGATACTTCCGCCAATGCGAAAAACGGGAGAACGCATGCCTCCCTCGATCGAAAGGAATGATGGCTGTGGGATGCACGCGGGGATTTGGCATGTATTTTCGTTACGTAGTCGGTGCTATTGGGGATACAATATATGTACTGAAGTTCTTGATGAAAGATATGGTCACTTAAAAAAAGAGTCGCCATTTAACGCGATAGGAAAAATAACGATGTGTTTAATAGAAATTTATTTAGAAATCGAATATTTTGCAACCGTTGAAATGAAATGGGTGAGTAGGTAAACTGAAGTTGAATAAATGCAGGAATACCTATGTGTGAAATAAAATAACACTAAATTTTGATACAAATGGAAAATGTCTAAATACATGAGAAAGCACACAATGATTTAGATATATCCGTAACGGAAAAAAAGATGCGAAAGTAGCGAAAGTGTCAAATAAATAAGGGAGCTATTGAGGAGACTTTTGTCCTTACGAAGGGTCTATAGGGTTATAAAAAAAAAGGGTTACTTTCCGATCGTCGAACCAGGACTGTTTTTCGCCCTTCCAATCCTTTATTTCCTCTTTCTACCGTTAATCCCCTTGCCGCGAAAAAAAAGGGCAGCCCGCGCGACGAGACGAAAGAAAGATTCCTCTCGTTCTGCCGAATTCAATTCCAGGATTATCTGTAATAAATAAGCCGCTACGTCGACGTTGCCTTGCCCGAGTATGATTGGTGATCCCGTAGATGGAGAGTGGAAGAGAAATCAATCTCGGTGGTTCCGCCGCGTATCCGATTAAAGACCCGAAGGATTCGTGCCGCGAAAGAATCTTGGATCAGCCGCGATTTATTTTCGCCGTGCTTTCTTAATCTCGGAGATAGCACACTCCGAAGTCCTACGAGTTCCCGTAGCTCTTAATTGCTGCAACTCACACAATATACCTATATCTCATAAATCTTTATCTACATTAATTACGTATTTTCCTTATAATTGCTGTTGTAATAGATTATGAAGTTTTCTTATACGAAATCACTCAGGGGTTGCGATTACAATTAATATAACAAATTTTTTAATAAGCTCACTTGTTTCCTGTCGATTGATAGAGTTTGGCAACATTGTCTTACGTAATTACAGTTAAGAAAACATACGTATTTGCCGTTATTATCAGCATGTCGTCATTATCATCATCATCCGCTCGTTCACATGGCGAGGATTCGTCGAAAGCTCTTAAGAAGCTGCCCATGTCGGCTGTGAAAGCTCCGGGTAATCTCGTGAGCGCAGAAGGTCGTCGACAAGCGCGGGAATCGCGTCGTTCCTGAATAATTTAGCGCTCTCGAGCCGCCGTTCTCATAGTTATATCGGCGGTTTGTGTAGACGAACGGTGTGGAAGTTCAAGCAGCAGGATCGGGCACGCTCAGTCGGAGACTATGAGTGACTATCACGTGGATATGCTAGGCAGAGTACTCTGCGGATCTCTATCTCCCTCTCTATATTTCTCTTCGTCGTCGTTTCCCTGACTCCTCGCTCGCACGACTGCAGTCGTTATCCGAGAGTTTGCGTCGAGAGTTTATCTTCTCTTTCTCGAGAGATATATCTGCCCGAAAAACTGTCGTAACGTTCTGCTTCCCAATTGTCGGACCGCATGTGCCGTAAAAAAAAAGAGTAGAAATATATACTTGTGTACTACACGTGTCTTGTTTTGCTTTCGTGAAACTCTCGTTTTCAGGCGAACGAGTATTTATATATGTTTCATTTTAATGTAGTTTGGGATTTTTAATTACCGGGATATTTGATAATATAATTTAATAATATAATTCTTGTTTGTGAGAAAATTAGATGAGAAATTGTTGCATTGACTTGGAGAGAGAATGTGCGTTGTCCAAGAATTAAAAAATGCACCAGAGGTTTCCGATTTTGGTTCAACTACATTCTTTTCGAATTCATTTCTGTCTTTTCGTTTTTACTCTGTAAATAGATTTGCGGAGAACCAACGCTGAAATTCGCGCAACCGCCTCGAATCGGCAATTCTCGTTTTCGATGGGTTCGCTTCGTTCACCGCAAACCCCTCCGAGAATTAGATATTACATCAATAAACTTGGAGAAGGGGAGAAAAAAGGAAACCGAGGATCCATGCGTGCTACCGGCTGGAAAATTAAGACGAATGCGTCCGCCCGCTTCTCTTTGTCCCCGCTGTTCTCGTGATATTGTTTCACGCCTCCGTGGAGGCAGCCCTTGACAGCAGCCAATCAAGGGATGTATCTCCCGCGCGTCATGCCGCGGGATACGAACCCGTCACCGAATATCGAATCCCGTCAATGTCCCCCGGCATGACGCGCGAGGATATGGATGCCTCTCTCCTTGCGAAGACACCCGTAGACACGCCACGTGCCCTCCGGAGAGAATATAAAGGAAACTTAACCCTTTAAATTCCCTTTGAAGTCTCGTCGGATGACGTGGCTCCCTGAGACTTTGTTCGTTACATTGTAATAATAAACTCAATGATTTCACACTGGAACTAATCCTAGAAATTCAATCTGGGGGGTTCGGCGTGCTCTCTTTTGTGAACGTAATAGAGTACGGATGATAGTTTATTTTTTGACATTTCTTTTCGGCAAACGTGATCTATACAATTTACATTACTATACTATTTTATTTATTTTATTAATAAAATGCCCTTATATATTCAAAATCCGTTAACGTGCAGCAGTTTAGAAATGTGACAAACAGGTAGCAATTCGCATTCGGATTCTCGTCGGATTAACAATGATAGAACGCGGCGTCGTTAAAGTTTGTGGAAGTGTTCATTAGGAGTTAATGATGTCGTTAAACGTCGTGTAACGTCACGGCGCGTTAATGACGTCTTGCGAGTAAAGCCGAACGCGCAGCGTGAAACTTGGAGCGTGAACGTGAGCAAAGATTTGCGCGATTGAGTATACACGAAATAATCGGATGCTGCACGGGAATATTATTCGTATTTATACAAGACGTCCTCTCACTGTGATAAATCTACATTACTTTAAGAACTAATTATTCGATAAGGTTAATTCATAAAAGGATACTTCAAATTTTCGCTTAGCTTTACAAATGCGTCAATATTGCAACTCAAGTATATAAAACTATTTTTTGCGTCGATCTCTTTTGCTTGCAACGTGCCTTGAATGTTAATTATAGAAGTTTTTGCGCGAATGCGCTTTTAAAAATATGCGTGAAAATACGAGAAGGATTAGGAAAGCGCGCGATGCATCATTAATTAAGGCGCAGTTAATTAAGTACTCCGCGGGGGCGGAAGAGTTGAAAGTATTCCTCGCGACGAGGGGGATGGTTCTTCCTCGACCTTCGCCCTCATCTGTATCCCCTTGGCAAAACGACCTTGCATGCAATGAACCTTGAATGCTAATTAATGGCTTTCCGATAATGTCCCTCGGAAGCCGCTTCGGAAAGGGTTTTATATAATTCACGAAGGATCGACGACGATCGCTCGATCTTCGTCCCGAAGTTCGAAGTGATTTGCTCTTATTGCCGGCAGAGACTGCCCGGACATTGTCAAACATTAGACTCTCTTTCTCGACGATCATTCCAAATTTTAGCCGTTGTTTTCAGCCAAACTTAATGTTTACCTTCCACTCGGTAAACAAGATAATTGCCAAAAGTATCTGGCAAAATCGCCAATTCTTCGCTCGTTAAAATTTATAAAGGCGTCTTCTTACCGTCTTATCTTTTAATCATGTTCTCAATTTACCGGATTTCTGATATTAATTTAATCCAGAGACTATGATAGAATATTTAATTCAAACTCTTTCAAAAGCTTTCAAAAAGATTACTCTATCCTCGTCACTAAAGAACGACTTTAAGATACTGAATGAAAGATTTACAAATGGCATAAAAATACGGAACCAACTGATCAACTAATTTAGCTCGTCGCGTTTGTAATGAATCGCTATCGGATTTAAAATTGCGTATTTTTTCACACAAGACCTGATTTTCCCGAGTGACGATTAACGTATATCGGAACGAGACTAGGGGGAAAGGGGAAAAGGCGAAACCTCGAAGGGCGGTGTGTCGGGGATGACATTTGCGGTTTTCCGGCACCCTCGTTACAGTCTTCGAGCCTCGCTCTTGATTATTCCGGATGCGCGTAAACATCGAACCCGACCGGCCGCCCCTGGCCGCATCAACCCCTTTCGCGTGGGAGAGAAATCGTTAAAGCCTCCGTAAACATCCGTAACCACGGTGGTGAGAATAACGTTCCAGCGCTATAAAGAGCATCGTGAAACCGGGCCAGTACGAAACACCACACTAAATAACCGCGGTATCAGCGTTAATACTGCGTTCGATAATTCCTTTAAGGTGCGCCTACATCTATCGTAAATGATTATCGTAAGCTCCTTACGACGATCGCAATGCTCGCCGTGACAGTTATCGTAACCTCATCGATTAGTTGATTCAACTTGAACTCTGACGATTAAAACGCTTGTCTAGCGTTACAACAGTAACCTAATCTGTCAGCCTTCTCGACGCGCGAAGAAAAGTGTGTTTATATGAATATTAACATAGATATATTGTTTACGAGAGTTTCTTTGCTTGCGACCACGATCGCAGCGCAGCGTTACGATAGACGTAGGCGCACCTTTACATGTAACATGGAGAGACAATCGCGTCGTAAAAATCGAATGAGATACAAGAGCGGGGACATCGTGCCATAAAATATCTTAACGAGAAAGGAAATTGCAAGGAAATAATATACGCATCGTAATGCGCTAATCTTATAATTCCACGTTAAAATTATCCGCGAGATAGAATAATTATGCAACATTAATTCTGGGTATGAGTTACTTTAATAACTAAATACGTTCTTAATGCTCATAATGGTAGTACAGCGGAGGGTAAACGCAGTTCATTCATACATATGAATAATCGAGCGCAATTAACTTGCGTTATGGCCGTAATGAAACATAGCCGGGATGTTTAACTGACCGAGTATAATTTAATTCGCTATAGAATTAATTTCGATAGCTCTCGCGCGACGCGACGGCCGGCGCAATAATATTTTGCGGGAAGGGCTTTAACTTCCGTTCGCGCCGTCGCGAATGAGGTCGCTTTAAAACTTGGGAATCAACTTCAATCGCCATTGGAGAAGTGCATTGCGAAAATCGAGTTGGTACTCCGCGCTGCTTTGTTAGCTTGCAATTAGCTCGAGTTTGACTTCCCTTCGGAAGTGACACAAATCGTAAACTGGTATACGGATCTGAACAAATTTCATTCGCGAGATATAAAGCAATAGAATGGATGATGATCGTCGTTTTTTGTTCCTTAATATCGCAGCTTCAAAATCCAGAAAAACTGTAATCAAGATGATTATTTTAGATAAGCTCCATATTATTAAACGTGCGTGATTGATGTTGCGAAAAAAGTTTGGATATTATAATTATTCCATGCACATAGCCATAATTAATATATGGTTACTTAAAATAAGATTATCCTTTCTATTATTACACACGACATCGTTTTTATTAAGTAATTTACTGAAATTGTATGTTACATAACAAAATAAGATTCATGAAAGCCGTGCGGAAGGCACAAAAAGCGCGGAATATATTCAGTCTGTTTTCCAAGTCCATTAGATCGACAATGTTGCTTATGCTTATGTTGGTCGGAGGAGCACCGCAAAGTGGGAGAGGAGGAAGGATGGTTGACTTCATCCGAGCTCGTTTGCCGCCATTGTGGCGGGTCGCGAGAGAGAAGCCGGGTCACGGCTTTACGCGGCTGAGCTTTCGACGACCGAGGATGACAAGGACGACACGGACGAGAGCTCGCAGTAAGGTCGTGAAAGTTTTCACGCGCTTGTTCCATGGAAGCCCGCTGTGTAAACAGCCCGCCGACACGGGATGCTCCGCTTCCCAGCGTCTGGCTTCTGTTGCACGACTTCTCCCGCGCCCGTAGCTCTCCAGAGTCTAATTATAATCAGATGACAGACCTAGCTATTCGAAGAACGATGACACGAAAAGCTCGCCATGATGCGCCGGCAGCGCGCCGTGGGTTTTAAATCTCCAATTTAGATCTTTCCATATTACGCAGGGTGTCCCACACCCTGATTGTACAGCATTTTGATAGCTGATGTTCTGAAGATCAGTTAAAATTCTATTTAAACACGAAAATGTCGGGTTATAATGGTAATTTTCGAGTTACAAACGATTCATGCGTAGGCGGTCAGAACCGGTCTGTCATTCGCTATCGATTTTCATAGTTCAGATAATATTGATTTTCGGCTGTAGTCTTAAATGTTAATTATTTCGAAAATAAAGCGTCCAGTTACATTTTTATGAAAATAAATTCGATGCAAAAGATATTCTTTTATCAAACAGTCGAGTAAAAAAAAAGTCTAAATTTTTCTCTTTTAAATATCTTTTTATGCATATTCGAACATACGTTCTTATGCTTTTACCAGCATAAAACGCTCGCTCCTGTCTACCGACGGGAAACGATCGGACTGAATACTTTGAGCATGATTGCAAAATTGTACGTCGTTACTTACATCCCGTTAAAGTCCGAGAAAAGCGCGATTCTCTCGCTCTCTATGCTGGAATTTCCGGCGAACGAGATCAACGAGGGAACGCCGCTCGGCGCAGCGGTGGCTCGCGCTATTCGCCGGTATCAAAAGACGCAAATCAGCTAAAGGAAGGGAGGATACGCAGACGCCAAAGAACCCCTTCGTCGACGGCCTGATATGCCTCCGCGCCGTTGCGGCGTATTCGCAATGCGGAAAAGTACAGCGGCGGCGGCGGGCAGGGAAAATAAATCGTAGCCTGGTATATAGTATGCTAAACGAGAACAAAAGCGCGCGGGTCGCGCGGCATGTCAGCTCGATTCCCTTTTGCCGTGTATGGCGAAACGGGAGGCGCAAAAGAGCGTAGTGAATCCTCCGCGCTTCTTCGTCCTGGAGAACAGATCAAAGGATACATTTGTTTGCGTTTCGCTATTACGTTATTATCGTGATATCGGGCGAGCGCGCGATAACAACGGAATGCACGCGTAATGCGGCGCGGTTATTATTGAAATTGGAATTGCATTGGTTTATCGGATGCGATCATCTCGGCTTTATCTCGCGTGTACCCCGACGTACATTGGGATATTATATCGGCGCGACTGAAAAACGCGCGAATGCAAATTCACGTGATTTTGTCGTTTCGAGGTGATATTTCGTCCGGGATAAAGTTTTGAGTAATAATTAATACTTTATAATTATATAAATTGTGATTGACGTTGCAAATAATTTTTTTTTCTGAGGTAGTTTTATTTTTTGATCCAATCAAAGCGATTATTCGACATCGATTTTTCATTCCGGCGGTCGGGATGTAACGGTTGCATCTCTAATATCTGTGCACGAAAGCATCCCTTAAAGTAGCGGGAAACAAAATCCTTTTCTGTATCCTATATCAAATACATCGACATGATAGCGTGAGTTGCCTTTTCCACTATTTTTTGCCGTCCCGTTTTCTGCTCATTTTTCAGTTTCTCCAATTCCCATCAAGACGCGCGAAGTTCCGCCGAGACTGCAAGAGCGCGAGTGGCATTCCTTCTGCATTTCTTTTCGTTTCTCTCCTTTCTTTCTTTTCTTCCTTTTTTACTCCGCGATTCTCTTTTTCGCGACTCTCGAGGCGTCGGCGAAAACAAAGCGGATTCCCTCGCGTAATAAAGAGACTTCACTCGGCGCAAAAAGGCTTGACCGTTCGCTTCTTTGCCCGTCATCTCCTTAGCGATTCAGTCTTACTCTCTTACCCTTCTCCTCCTCCTCCTCCTTTTTCTTTCCTTTCTGACGGGGAATCTTGTATCGGAATCGGAGAAAGGCTTTTCGCGGCTTTATGTACGACATTTGCAATTTTAAACGACAATACTCAGGAACTTGTAATTATTATTCCTTGATGCATCCTGCAGTCCGCTCTTATTAAATTTAAAGGCACTTGAATTAGATTAGCCGTCAATTTTAAAATTAAAAGTATTTTCTAAATTGCAGATCCATGCAGTCGTGCATCCAGTAATCGCACAGTATCTAAATCGCGCTGGTGTTCTTTGTGACTGAATGTCTTTGATTCACTTCAGAAATTTCCGTACATTGTACATTCATATTTTTTTAAATATCCTAGAATCCATCTTTTGCCGCCTTTATCTAGAGGCGGCCAGGTGGCTAACATCGAGAGAGAGAGAGAGAGAGAGAAGGGGCGGGAACGCGGGATGGTTTTCGCAATCTCACGGCGGCTATAATTCAAATCCAAACTTGTCCAATTGCCCGCGCTCGTCGCATTATACCGCCGACTTAATCCAAACTTTCGTCGCCGAGGTTAAAGCGAAATTCAGAACGGCGGCACCATCGTTTGTTGGGACGATCGTCCGTGTGTGCGTTTCCGCGAGCGGAAATATGTGCCGCGCGAATTTCTTCGTCGTTTCCCGCGGGTACGCGCTCGCACCTCGCGACTCCAGCGGTCGGGAGAATTTTCGCACAATGTGAAAACGGAGACGGGGAGAAAATTACGTTGCTAAATTACCAATCCTATAAGCACGACGAGTATCGCGAATACGCGCCCCGCGACCCCAACGCGGAAACGGAACTGCGGTGCAGCAGCTCGGAGGTTCGAGATGAGAAAAGCGAACGAATAGTCGCGGCGCACGGCGCATGCAAATTAATTCGCGTCTCGAAAGTGCGAGCGAATTGTCCATGATAAATAACGGCGTCCGACCTCGCCTCGGTTTCCAGATTAATAAGCGATTGCGAGGCGTAAAATAAGATATAAATAAATGCAGTTAAAGTAAAATTTATCGTAAAATATTCTCGTCTCTATTAATGATCCAAATAAATTCTCTGAAAGGTGTACGTTAAAATCTTGTAAAAGACGCGGATTTGTTCGTACAGAGATTGGATATCGAGAAAGGTGGTAGATATATTTCGGATAGTAATCCAGAAGTTGTAATTCTGCATGAATATGAAATAAAATACTCGCTTTGTGCCATCTCAGCCAAGTTACTTTCGCAATAAACAAGCAATTACCAGAGAACCGAAACAGTTTTGCAATACAAAAATAGAGATAAAGTTAAGCAATGTTACTTAAAACTTCTCTATTGACCAATTAAAATTCATATAGCTATAGGCAAAACTATACATTTTCAAAACATTTAAATAAGCGCAATCAAACAACTGAAATTGCTGTAGGATAGAAATTTGTTTTTAACAAGACGGCCATATCATAGCTTACGAACTTGGAAAATATGTAGGTATTTTCGAGCTACTTTGGTGATGAACTGAAGTACTTATACATGTACAAGGATAAGAACATTTTATTTAAAATAGATTTAGTATCGCATAAATAATTTAAATGCAAGGATTTGAATATTTTAATTTCGTTCAGCATATTCGATCGTCAGATAGGAATCAAGAACGAACTTGATCGATTTTCTCGGATCAATGCAATAATAATCGGATTAACTGTAAACCATCTTGCGTACTCAAGATAGGTTCGATCGCCTGTAGGCTTGCAGAATATCTAAATTCGCTTTTGCACGAATCGAAAGTCCAGAAGAAGGAAACAGGGCAAAGGCGAGTCGGAAGTGAAGAGCGAAAGAGGAGAGAGGATAGGGGAGCTTCTGAACCGGGAAATACGGCCCCGAAGCGGTACAATTATATCTCGATTAAGATTCAAGAATGGATTTCGCGGAGCGCCCCGTGCTTTTTGCCCTTTTTGAGGTGCGAGGGAAGGAAAGATAACGAGGAGATTAAAAATCACTCGGAGCGCCGAAACGCAACTTACGTGGAAATTTCATGTCGGATTAAACGCAACTGCCGCTGCCGTCGCGTCTAGTTCTATGATCTCGAGAACAGCCCCGCGATAAGAGAGTCCGGCGAACGAGAGTCGAGATAATCCGACGGGAATTAAAGTAACTCGACTTTCGCGCAGCGCGAAACGACTGTTTCTCCGCGGAATGGAATTTCCGCGGGGCGGGGAGAATACGCGGGAAAAAATTCAGCTTCACAAAGAGAGTTGTGCTCTCTCTCGCGGCTTTGGCTTCACACAGCTAATACTTCCTGTTTCCTCCTTCTTCTCTTCGTCGAAGACAATTTCTGCGGTTGTTATTCCGTTTCGTCCCTTCTATCGCTATTTCCTTTCGTTTCGCAAAGAAACATCTACATCTTCGTGCGCGTTTTTCTTCGCTCGTAAGAGCGGTTCGTAAATGACTTTCCGCGCGTTCTCTCGCACACGTACGCAGTAAAATCGTCCGCGAAACGCGCCCGATGCACTTTTACGTGCGTTACATAAACGCAAACGCTCATGCGAACGTCGCAACGTAACATTCTACGGAAAGTAGATATTTCTCGGAAGAAAGACGAATATATTGCGATTATCTGAGAAAATTCACTGCTACTTTGGGAAAACTGTTTTTCCTGAAAAAGAACGCATTTTCGATTTTCTATCAATGGAGATCCATTTAACACATTATCAGTCGCAGAAATGCGCTTTCGCGGGGAATAATGAGTTTTGCAAGAAGAGATTCTGCGATTATAAAGTATAAAATTCACGAGACTCATTTACGGAACTGCATCTTCATTGTCATCCTAATTTCAAGAACCGCGGATGGACAGAATGCTCACTGCGTTTCCGGCACTTATCGCTGGAAACGCAAAGAGGGCGAAGAATGGGGAGCGACCGCGGGGGCGAGAATTCAATTAAGGACTTACCCGATGCATTTAACGCCCTGTAAAGCCGGACGCGAGAGTGCGCAAAAACCACCACCGGCGGCTTTCCCCCCTCAAAACCGGGCAGGGATTTACACGACGCGGCGTGGTGCGGTGCGGCGCAGCGCAGTGCAGCGTGTCATCCTACGTGTGCATTTGCCACGCACAACGCCTCGCCTGCATTGTGCATCGGAATAAATGACGCGTCGTTCGTTCCACGTTAATCCGTCGACGACGTTGAACCTGTGAAACGCGCCACGTTACGGAGAATACTCGATACGTTAAGCTGAGATCCCTAAATTCTGCAATAGCTCCACGAAACGGTAAAGGAGATAAACGATGAGATTTGATTAAGTATAGAGATTTGATTAAGTATGACAGACTCAATCTCCAGAAGCGTTTCGCGAATCAGATGCTTCTTACGTCGTGCGCTCGATCCACACGACTTTACGGCTGCGGTTCCGTTTACCTCTATTATAAAAAATTAGGTACTTCTAAATCCCTGCTAAACAGAACCAGCACCTAGTTCAGCGTTGCTTTGATATCATAACAATGTATTAAAAATCAATTTGAGCACCTAATTTATCAATATGTTAGAATTTATTTAGCGCTGTTTGGCGGGGTTAATTTAATTGGAGCGTCCCGTTTTAAGGTGCAGAATTGAAAAAGGCTGCCATCGAGTGATGATATTAAACGCGACAATCGGCATGAATCGGTTATTTCACATCACGCCATTACTCAGCGACGACAATAGAAAATAATTAACAATCGGGTCTCGGCGCGCCGTTTGTATTTATTGCCCGCCGGCTACTCATGCCGTTTAAGTGCGATACGGCGGGAAATGGTGAAGTCTTATTATCCGGGCAATTAATTTCGATTACAGTCGTGGCGCGAGCGCGAGCTTGATGTCAAAATAATTCGTCAACACGTTGCAGGCGCCGGCGATGCCGCCGGTGCGGTCTTTATTACGTCGCGACTTAATGGCGAGCAAAACTATGGACAATAGCAGCAGCACCTTCGGCTGCAACTCTGAATCAATTTCATTTCGACGAATTTCTCGAGAGTGCTTCCTATTCTGCGACGTCAGCAATATTAATCATCCGACACGATAATTCCGCGTCCAAGTTATGAATGATCAATGATGCAGTATCTAACAATACTCTGTTAAAATGATATCAATAATGTTAAGTGATATATATCTTGTTAACAGTGAAGCAAAGCTACGTTGTTTCGACGTCAAAGTAAATGAATTATTGAAATTGTTGTATATTGTTATTAAAATGCTGATCAAGTCGATTGCATTTGACACCGAATATGTCCCGTGAATGTATGGCCAACAGTAAGCTGTAGAAAGACGTGATCGAATCTATCAGATCTCGAGGTCATCGTGTTAACTTCCTAGAAATTTATCTCATCGAGACGCATTTAGAGGAAACGGCGCGGCGCGTGGAGAGCGATGTGCCTCCAATTATCTGTAATGATGTAAAATCGTGCAGCGATAATGGGTCGAGCGGCGTACAACAAGGTCGGAAGACACATGTTCCTATTAATAGCTGTGTGTCGTTTTTATCGCGAGAGAGGCGACTGTACGAGAGGACCGAGGGGGAGACCACGAGGCGAGGGTCCGAAGGAGAGGACGAGCCGAAGAAAGAGACGGGACCGACGGCGCCCGTCGGGGTTAAATACGCCTTTTCTTTCTTTCTTTTTTTTTTTTTCTTACGGGTCGGCCACCCGCTAAAGACAATACCGAAACTGCGGTCTCTCGCGTTGCCCATCCGACCGGCGCGGGCGCGGCGGTCTCCCTCTATTTACATCGGTCGCGACGATTATTCTTACCACCGCACCCGCTCGCTTTTAACGCCAGCTGCGCCGGGCGTCGCTCTTTTTATCCGCGCTCGATTTAACCGACGATAAGATGTAACACGCGGGTGTTATTTCGCGTACGGTAGTCCCGCGGGTCGAGCAACTCCGTCTTGTACAGCGCGATTGTCGGATCTTCACGACTGGATTTCACCCTCGGCTCTCGTTTAGGAAAATCCGAGATCGTTCTCTCGCGATCTAACAAGATCACTTTTAATCGCTAACGATCATGGAACTATCGGTATTTCAAGACTATCATTAAATTTCTTTCATGAATTTGACTCCCAAGAGTTTAAGAGATACTTCTAAATTATGCTGTATCTTTGATATTTCACTATTTTATTCGCATCCAAAAAAAAATATTAAATTTTTATTTCAAGGCGCATGATATATAGATATAGCTAATTCCTCACAATTAAATATACTCGCTATTGTTACATGAGTGTTGAGGCATCAAATTCAAAACTCATGGTGAGATTTAGCACCGAGTTATCATGCTTGAAGAAAAGTCACCGGGAAAAGTATTGGCCAGCGAGAGAATCGCGCGGGGTGCATTTTAATTGGAATTCTTTTCCTTATTCACGATGCTTCGTTCGCACGTTCGGTCATGCCGTATAGATTATGCGAATGGATGAAGGAAGCTGTACAGAACGCATATAGTGTTTCCGTAGCATGCTTAAAAAAATGTTAAATCACAGCGGACCCTAATCTACGGGTATATATATGCATATGTATGGAGTTTCGATATTTCTTTCGTTCGTCTTAATCCTCGGACTCGCTATCTCATTCGTGTATTACATCTGAAAGTTTCACATGAGAATATTTGCGATGATAACTGGACATTTATACCGTTCTCGTAGTGTAATTCATTAGCGGATGCAGGATGAAATAAGAGTTAATCACGCTCGACATGCGTCTACTGACATGCTCTATTTACCCACTCGAAATCCAATAAAAAAAAGCGAAATCAGAGATTCGCGCTGGACATTGATGCCCGTTATTATTAGAATTATCATTATTATCACAGTTATTGCAATTAATTAACGCTAGCACCGTGCACGCGAATACAATCGACAAATTACTAGAGCTTGTAAAGAATAAACCAGATTTACATCCGCGCTATTGGAAACGTAACGATATCTCGGAACAACATTCAATGAAAGCTCAATAAAAGCTTTCTAGCGTGACGAGCAATAAATTACCGAAGAAATACAGGCCGTTACATATTACACGAATCACGCTGATACTGGCAAGATTAAAAGGGGCGGAGGACGAAGAGCTTTGATAAGACGGAAAAATCTCGGCGAATGCTGATTGCTTTAATTGCTCGAGTGCTCCGTTTATGTATTTTACATTAACTTCAACCTTTCCCCCTGGCCGTTCCAGTGCGCCTTTTTGTCCCCCGCTTCCCCCTACCTCCCGTTTCTCCATGATACTCTATTATTCAAGGCAGTTCTTGCGCGCACTTGGCGGATCAAAGAGATAACAGCAGGATATCCAATTTATCTCCTCCGCGGGGAGAAGAAGGGTCCCGAGACTTTCTGCGATTGTACTTGCAATTAAACGTCCGGTACTCGGCAGCAAATTTTTACGGGACGTGCAGGATTCCCGCTCGAGTATTCGCCCAACGGTCGCGTTAACTTTTTTAGCGGCGAGAGGAACGGGCGCACGTCGGATAATTAGAAGAATTTAACACCTCAAAATCGCGAGCAGCGTTTTTGGAGCGTATGATACGCTTGAAATGGGTCAATAAAATCAGGCCGATAAAAGCTATCCATCGAATCAAACGTCATGTATATTTGATTTACTGATATTCCCTCAAATATAATAATCAAATCGATGTTGCCGATTGATGCCAATTGATGCGTCTCTACGTTCATGAATATTCAATTAAAGTAAATAATTGCGATGATGCGATGATTATAATTCTGAGCACGCAACTATAATTTGTGGACTATTATCCAGGAACGGATTAAGTAAAGAGATCGGTATCTTCTCGAGTGGGATCTACGTCGCGCAATAATTTTTCGCGCGGTTAAGTATCCACGGTCGACCCCTACGAACTTTTCGCCATTTTTTCGCGCGGCATTTTAATAATCGCGAAACTCGAACAAAGTTCGCGATTTGAACCGCGAGTGTTCGCAAGTATAAACTTTTAACCATTGGTCTTCGAATTCTGGCCGTACTCATGAATGCAGCGTGCAAATATTCCTCGAATAGTCGATAAACGGCAAAAGCGGTAACCCTTCCGTGCATCGCGTCGCGTCTCGTCTCGAGAGCACGGAATCGACCGTACGGAAAATCGATGTAAGCCGCGGAAAGAAAGCTGAATTATGGAGTTAGTTTATAGTTATGGACGTAAAGTAGCGAGTCGCGTCGGAGAATTAGCGAACGCGTCGCTCGGCAAAGGCGATTTGCAGATTAGTACGGGCCAACGACTGCGCGCATATCGAACTATCGAACGCACACCTACTCGGAAATATCGTCCGTGCATCGAGGTAAAAGCCGCTCCATCGAAACAATTCGTATGCATAACGTAACAGCGATCTGTTACGGGTATATTACGTAGGTATAATTGTGATATTGTATAGAGTAATTAATAATTATACTCGCGTTTATACTGGATGAAACTAACAAAATGTTATCTCGCTTTAATTGATTAATGTACGTGGAGTTAATTAATCCACTTTCAAGACTTCTGAGAGAAATCTCATTCAAAAATATATCGGCTCTCTATCGAGGATGTGTTTCATCTTACAAGTAATCCCTACAATTGCTATCGTGTCGCAAAAGTTAACGGAAGATTTCCACGGATAAGGGTAATATAATCAGTCTTTATCAGTGCCGCGCTAAATCGAATTGCTTAGTTAGAAAAATCAAGGGAAAAGATCGAAAGAGCATTTACCGGGATAGCAACGCAGTCTTCGAGCTCGGCAAGAGGTGACTCCGAGCAGAAGGTGCCCTCGGTGAGGAAGGGCGGCCGGGGGGGCGGTGGCAACCGGAACTCAGGGGGCGGCCCGGGGCACTCCGGGCACTCCGTGCTCTCCAGCGTCTCCAACTCCTCCATCCTCCACCTCAGCGTGCTGAAAAATCGAGAAGATCACCGATTAATCTCATTGACGGCGACCCATTATCGGGAACGGGAGGGGGAAAGAGGGGAGTTGAAAACGCATTATTTCGCGAAAAACTTTCGATCTGAAAAGCTTTCGATCAGGCAATTGCCAGCATCTGACTGGAGCTACAAATTAACACAGATTTTTAATGAAAAATTTAACAGATTTTGAATTAACAGGTAATTAACTTTTAACAGCTCTCACTCGAAGTGTCCGAAAAATTTCATTAGTATGGGACCGTGAAACGGCGCGTTTTTATCAGAGGTGCCTAACTGCCCAGTAAAGAATTCCCGCGTCGGAAGGCACGGTCATCCGGCACGTGATAAGATAAAGCCATCCTAGACGGGCACACCTGCGCTCATTTTCAAACCTTTCGTTCATCCTCCCCAATCGTGAACGTACTTTTTTTTCTCTTTTGTAAAATGCAAATGTGCAATGACTGGCAAACGATCTATCCTCAAGCACATTAAACTCATTTAAAACATTTTAGTTTCCATTCGTCATAGAGATTCTAATTGAATGATCATAGAGATTGAATTAATCATTCTAATGGAATGATTAATTTAATAAAAACTTTTTTCTAATTATATTATTACTTAACATTATCATTTATTAAGTCAGTCTAGAGTACTTAATGTATAATTTGCCGAGAGTACTTTCCTTAAATAATTATTCCGACTGAGATCGCTTTTTATTTCTGTCGAGGGTCAAACTGATCCAATCTCGTGAATTCCAGGAGATCAGACACCGTATACCGTATCAAAAGAATGCAGAAGAGCGGAGTGTAGATGATAAGAGGAGCGCAGTTGGACGGGGGAAGGGGGTTGCGGCGTGGTCGGTATGCTAATGTCCGGGGGACTTAATTAAGGTCTCATAATGAATCAGTCACGGGGCTCGGCCGAGTCGCGCGAGTTGGTGCGCGCGATTGTGCCGGTTGATTAATTGTCTCACGCCCCCGCACCGCCGCGCGACGCGGTGCCACGCCACCGGTACACGTCGCACAAAGAGAGAGCGAGAGAGCGAGAGAGAGAGAGAGAGGGAGAGGGGGGGAGAGCAGCACGGGGTGCGATACGCCCAGCGCATATTCGTCATCCGCGATCGCCAGGCCGATCGATACTTCCGGCGGCTTTCACCGATGATGATTCTCGTCAGTGGATGTGGAACAAGCTTAAATACCGAGCACGGTCGGACCACCCGCATTTTGGTAGCCGCAGAACATTAGTGCATGACATTATTTGCTCCAGAAAAGCGGTATGTAGAAAGAGATTCTTCAAGGAAAACCGATGGGGAGACAAAAAGAAGAAAGAAACCGAAAAAAATTGGAAAAACATAAATAGAATAACAAGAGGAAGTAAAAGTTAGTTGGCAAGAGATAAAAAGATTCGAAGAAAATATGAGATGAGAGAAAAATAAGAGCAGGAAATAAAAAGATCGAGAAATATAAGAAACGTAAGAAAAAGGAACAAGAAAGGTAAGCACATAGAAAAAAGGTATAAGGTGATCACGAAGAAAGACACGAAGAAGATGAAGGGAAAAAAAGAAAAATGAGAGCAAAGCGGCAGATATTGACAATAGCCAGAAGAAACACGCTCGAGAGAAAGCGCGAAAGATGGAGAGTAAAGCGGAGATAAAAGGGACCGAAAGAAAGCGAGAGGAAGAAATAAAGCGAGCGGTGAAGAAGCGACTCGGTGATAAAGAGCGTATCGGGGCACTATTTTACACATACCGACCTCATTCCACGGAGGTAGTAGCGGCGGCCAGGAATTACGAACGGGAAGAGGGTTGGAGGGTTGGAGAAAAGAGCGGCGAGAGGAGAAGTCGAGGGAGTAGGGATTGCCCGAGCGAAAGCCCGTAGCTTCCGCGGGGTGAAAGGCGAACGAAGACGGGGATGCGGGGGAAGGGAGGTGTGCACGTCTGCGCTCAGTTTAATAAATGCAGTCTTCCTTCCGTTCCGTTTCTTGGCTCGACTTGGCTTCGGCGACGAGGAACTGTAACCCTTCCCCCGCGGTTCTCCTCTCGCGTCTCTTCCACCCTTCGTTCCCATACCGCGCGTTTCCCTCATTCGCATGCAGAGTTGGAGGACCAGCCCTGAGCGAGCAGGCGAGCTCGGTGCTCATCTCGTTTCCGGCTGCGCGCAGTCCAAATCTACGATTCGCGTGATTTTTATTTAATTCCCATCCCCCATTCCCCTTCCGCGCGCACCAGTCAGTATTCGTTTCTTCCAGAGAGAATTTCCGGGGATATCTAGCCCCCCTCGACAGCGTGACTTGTGTGAGAGTTCGCACGATCGAATCGCGGTTTATTACGCGCGAATGCTATATGCAGATGCAACGCGACTATCGTTTTTGATGATTGAACTATTTTTCTCATAAATCCATCATTATCTTCTGCAACGGCAATAATAGTATAAAATTGCGTTTGATAAGAAAAGTTAAAATATCCCTTTTTTAAGAAGAGCAGATAAAAAGACTGATATTTATTGAAAATGAGTACTAATATTTATAATCTATTGTTATCAAGAGAGAAGACAGAAGAGTATTAAAATAAGAAAGACATTTACGTGAGAATAATATTAAAAGCAGAAATAATATATTCGAGTTTGAATCATGGCGAAAGAGACGGTCAATGATAACACATCATTTTTTAACGATTTGTCTCAAACTTGACTTTTCATTTAGATGTATATTTGATTTAATTAAGATGAATCCAGTGGTTAAGGCGAGAAATGGAGACGCACGCCTGTAAAGTTACGCGAGTGTGGTTGTCGTACTTTGAAGTGAAGATGAAGTGGAAGATAATACCCGGAACGGTATGATGAATCACAAGTAGAAACAGAGTTTCAAATTAAATTGTTCAGTTTCGTATTAATTGCTGCCAGTCCAGTGTAGTTTTAATTTAAATAAAACAGAGCAGGAAAGAGAGTAGGATACTCGTAGCAAACTAGGAATTTATAAAGTTATATCATTAATTATTACACGCGCATTCATGGAAACATTAACTTCTTTTATGCTTCAGATTATTTATCAGAACACAATGTGCATGACATTACGAGGCTACGTAAAATCGGCGAAAATCGCAATACTATTCAACCGTATATAATTTATTTTTATACGCAAGTGAAAAATGAATAAAACAGCCAATCATGATATGATAGGAAGCCAATCTATTATAATTATATGCTAATAATTTGGCAAATTCCTCATAGAGGAAACTATAAGTGAAAAAAATGATGAAAAAACAATGTGCAAGTTTCTAATTCGTACACTTTTTATTTATTCGACACAAATGTAAATGCACTTGAAATTATTAATGCACATTTGTATTCTGCTGGAATTTGATTTTAAATATAATTTAAATATAAATGTTAATTTTAAATATAATTGTATCCTAGAGAGAATATAAAAATTCGAAGCGCAAAGGGAATCGATACAATCGTCGCGCAAGTCAAGATTCGCATTCGCGTTCGTTACAAGCACGGCCACCCTCGAGCTTGTAAACTGCAAGGAGAGGAGAAGAAAGCTCAAAAAGGAAAGAAAACGAGTAAACCAAGGGGGACACCGCCAAGTGGTTGGGATGCTTTTTCCGAGTGGCCGAGCGAGCGAATCGACTGTTGGGGGACAGGATTGGCCGCGGCTCTTTTCGGCGTGCCGGAATTGCCGAGGGATTTATCGAGCGGCGTTCTTCACCGATTGGACCTCGTCGTCGGAGTCCTCGAGAAGCTATCGAGTTAGAAGAAACGGCCCGGCGAGACGGGAAACAGCGCGGTTGTGATTATTGGTGCATGATCGATTGTATTAAACGCGCGAGGTTTATAACTTGAAGGGATCGCGGCTTCCTTTGTGGTTCGAGGTAAATTGTCAGAGATGATACGATTGTACTGATCTATAATATTATAGAAATTAGAAATAGCACAATGTGCCGATACATCTTGAATTTCTACGCGTTAATTCCGAGAAATTAGAATTACTTTAATGCTTAAAATACATATGTAAGATTCAAAAATTCTGAATTAACGAAATAAATAAATTTATTTCTCTCTCGCGATACGAATGACACAGGGAGAGAGAAGAAGAAAGAAAAGGAAAGAGACGCAGAGAGTGATATTTTAAGCGATACGAAGGAAATGAACAAACAAACAAATCCAATCTGGTAATTTCTCTCTCGTTCTCTCCGCCTCTTTTTTGTCGAAATAAAAACACATTGATCCCAGGTTGCGCGTGGTGGATAAGGCTTAAATTCCGTCGTACCAACGACGTGAGGAGAAGGGGGGGGGGGGATTAATCCCTCTCTACCGTATGCGGAGTAGAGGAGCGCGCGGCTGTGTTGACCGCGCCACGTTTTAATTAGGCAAATTTTCGTCCCGCGGCCATTTGTCACGATAAAGCATCCTCGTCGCCCGGACGCGACACCCATTCTCTTTCGCCGTCCTGAAAAATCCTCGACTGACCCGGTCACGTAGTTGCGCACCGATATTTATCATTTCCTCCAACGCGTGCTTTTCGACTTGACAGGCAGCATATTTTTCCCCCTCGTCTTGTACAGGCCTGCGAAAGGCAACGGGAAATTATGATCATTGCGCGATACCGCGAATTATTTCAGATGGTTCTAGTTTTTCCGTAATGTAACCGTTGTTTTTCTTCTTTCCGTCCTATTTCCAATATAATAACGATTAGATATGAAAAAGAAAGAGATTTTTAATTGCAGTTTATATAATTTCTACATTGACGACTGTGAAAAAAGAAAAGTATTGCAGCGTAGAGATGACTGAAATGTTGAAGTTAAGACGTTGAAGTTAAGACGAGAGATTTTACTTATGTGGACAAGTGCCGTTTTCGTTGATACAGTTCTAGGAAAGAATGACTGACAATGAGAGAATAATTCGCTGCCGGCCGTTTTAAGCCTCGTAAAATTGAGAAAGAACATTTCCGAGATGCTTTAAGCGAGCGGATTTCTTCAGCTTCCAAAGGAAGGGCCAAGGAAGGTGTTCTCCAAGAAGAGCGCAAACCTCGTAATCACTTCGAACAAGCGGGAGCAAAGAGCTCGAGCGAGGGGTGGGTCCTCTTTATACAGGGGGCCGAATTAGCCTGCATTAAATGCGGGCGGCGCGGGTGGCTTTGCGAAGGATAAAATCGCCGGATTGTCGTTTTGCGCGGCGTCCGTGTCGGCGTTACGAAGTTTAAATTAAGTCATTTTAATCCCGCGGGTGGGAGGGTCGGCGGGAGGGTGGGCATCGAGGAAACTTCGTCGGCGCTCTTGTTAAGTTCCGACGTTAAGTAATCAGATTAGCCCCGGAACTAACCTCGAACGCCGCTGAAAACGTTGCGGCGGGGGAGTTTCGCGTTAATCCAGTTTCGCTCCTGCAAAATTTCGGCTCTGTAATCGTCTAAAAAAAAAAAAAAAAGGGAAAAGCGGATTTCGCAATGTGGTGACGCGGAACCGTAGCGGGAATCTTCAAGGAAATCCTACGAAGATAAGAGGATGGGCTCAATTTTGGAAAAATCGGCAGGGTCAATTTATTTGCACGATTATTTATAAGATTTACCCTTGTTAATCATTGATGTTTATTCGCGACGAGCATTCGTGATGAACGTCAAATGCGAAACGTGCAATTTCCTCTTTATTAAATCCTTCAGAGATCCCATCGCGTCATCATGACATCAATGTCATCTACGTTATTCCTTCAAAACTGCCGTATATATATATATACACGTTTTCATCTATATCCGTTGATAGTTATTTTTGTCGAATATAGTTACCTTCTCAAGAGATCTCCTTAAAAATTGAAATGCGCGAATTCAACTTCGCGAATTCAAGTGCAGCCCGTCTCGTTCTCGAAAGCGGAAACTTCGGCCGTCGCGTTAATAATTATAATTACATTATCGCGCCGTGACGTCCGATACGGCGACGACTGCAAACCTTCGAGCGGCGAGCGCGTCGAGGGAAATAACACCGGACTTTTCCTCCCACAGCAATAATTCAGTCGAGCCTGACTTCCGCGAAATGTATATCTGGAGTTAATCGTGTTTTTATCACGGGAAAGGGAAAAAGGAAAAGAGCGAGAATTACGCACGCGCCCGTGAGAGAGAGAGAGAAGAGAGAAAGGGGAAATCTCTTGAACTTTTAATTTCTCAGATTCTCGGAATAGAGTTCGGATACAAGTCGTATTTATAATTCACCCATGTGTCTAATTGTAAGAATTCAACTATAAATAAATGAAGTAAATTCTCTAAAACCGATTTAATGCTATTTTACGTTAATTATTACATATGTTGTATCTTGATATTATTACATATCTAGTATCTTGATATCATGATGTAAGTGCAGCAAGCTTGGCGTGTGCTAGTTCATATCAGAACTAATTACGATTGACTTTTAAAGAAATTAAATAAGATCTTTTTATATATCAGAATAATTATGTTATATGTATTAGATTTTTAAAAACCATAAGTTTTCGAAATTATATATTAGAATACTTATAATCTCTATAATCTTTTCTCATCGCTTATTACACTTAAAGTTTATTATACGTCACGGTCGAGTTTTCCATTCGCCTGTGGAAATATTAACCTGCACATTAGAAGACGCAGGAGGGAAACAGAGAGTTCCGAATACAGAGTCGCGCGAGTGTCAACAGACGTCAGCGGGCGCCTCGGGAGAAGAGAACTGCCGTCGTCGTCATCATCGTCGTTGCCTATCCGTCCGCCCGTTGCGCTAACGAGGAACTCCTTTAATTGGACGTTAACCCACCCGACGACACTGAAGATACACGAAACAAACTTTTATCGAGAACACGCGAGATTTGAGCGCGGTGTCTCAGTCAATTCGACAAGAACCTTAAAAGGAGAGAAGAAGAGAGAGAGAGAGAGAGAATAACAAAAAAAAAAAAAACAATCTTGCGGGAACCGGAACGAAGAACGGCGTTAATCCCGTTCGTTGTCTTCCGCCGAAATAACGAGTTCGAGTGAGTCCGCCGTCGCCGCCGCCGGTAATTGGGCAAATACAGTCATTAGCGGACGCACGGTAGAGAAGATCGGAGAAGAGGGGGAGAAAGACGGAGATTCCTCAGACCCGAAACGACGTATGAATAATTTCGCTCCAAAAGAGGCTTGCTCCGTTTTTTTCCCTGATCGCCTTTCCGTAAGCACGAATCGCGCTTTCGAAGCAAAATGGGAAACAGTTTTTTCTTTTAAATGAAAATATTTTACAGTATTTAATGTATTGTCGGGTACTTCTTTAGGCAGAAAGATCGGACTTGCGATTATTCTTCCAAGACGCGTTTTATCGAATTTTAAGATTAAATAACGAAGAACTCCTTTCTGTGAAGATATATATCGGCAATACTATCTAATTCTATAGCGAATTAAATCTAGGCCGATTGAAAAGTATTGGAAGTGCATAAAGAATTCAATTGGAAAGAGAGATAGATAAGAAATATAACTGTATTATCGCACGGACATCTGCACTTGTAGACTTGTATTGGTCTAGATTTTATTTGCTATAGTTTTCTAGAATTGAGCTAATTATACTATTTATTTTATTCATTTACACTCTAATTCTTTTACAAAAATTTCGAATTCTTCCAAGCAACAGTCAAAATAACGGCCGGAATAATAATAATGGACGCGGATATGTCTAATAATGAGTTACACGAGCGTGAGATTTAACGTTGGTCTTTATGATACGACGTTGGTTTAACCGGAGTACAAACAAAGATCACCATCACGTTCCTAAATATGCGTCCAATTAAAAAGGCGCGTGGATATGGCTTTACCTTCCCACGTAGCGTTGGCTGCGCGTTACCGTTTCCGGTGTGCGGTGGCGCGAAACGAACCAAGCGGCTAGTTGTCGCATTATATCAACATTAGCTTCGCTCACTCGGCTCGTACCTCCCGGTTAAGTGATACGAACCCTACTAATGTAGGAGCTAGCAACGAGGGGCGAAGGGAGAAAGAGCCGAGCTGTGTGACGAAGGGGGAAGAGGCGAGGGAGAAGCTAGTAGTACACCCTGTACACCGTTGCGCGTACAGCTAATGCACCAGTGCAGGTTATTACTGCAGTTTACAAACAGCCGGCAGAACGGTAATGCAATCAGCAATGATACAATCACGCGTGTACCATTCCAGTAACTTCGGGGCGTGCGCGGGTCGAGAGATGAAGCAGAGGGGGTGGAAATTGAAGCGATGCTTCACAAAGGCCTCGATGAGCACGCTACGACATTGCTACCCTTTCCGTAAAATCTATAGCAGGTAAAGAGACCATTCGGAATAAATGCGAAAGCGCGAGACAACGTGTTTCGGCAGTGACAATATAGCAAAAAAAGAATAGTGTGTAAATCTTAAAGTTTAAATTATGATTTGTTGTCCCGGCGTTTCGAAATTTATTTAAAACTTTATCTGAAACCCAAGATACGTGAAATTTTTCTCCAGCAATAATTTCTCTCTTCGGTATATCTTCTAAATCCTCAAAATACTTATACTAGTTAAGTAACAACTATTACGTAAAATGATAATTGTGCATACATATTAAATCGCATTTATTATGTGGTGATGAATAAAGTTTTGTTAATGAATTGCGTGCGAATTGTGTTACTCATATCAACATTATAAAATCATATATTTGATAGAGGAAGTTAATTCATGGTTTGATAATGCAAAGCTTTGAATTACAAATTATTAGAATTATCATTGCGCGCTTATATCTCTTCCCAGATATTTTACAAAATTTTCCGTCGGCTGATACGCGTACGTACCTCGTGATAATTAACAATTAATTATTTAAACAATTAATACATTCATCATATGCAGAATACTTCATTAAATATCATTTTGTCACAATGTCCTTTATTTCACACTAAATTTTACTTTAATTATTGACCAAGGAATTAAAAAAACGTTAAAATTTAATTTACAGAATTGTAATTCCAGTCGGTAATCAATTTGTTATCTTTTTGACAGTAACTATTAATGTAAAATGCTTTAATAATGAAAAATAATGAATCGCCCATTATCGCGTCACATTTTACAATTGAATATTTTTTTATTTATTTTTCTTCGTGGATATATATTTACGCAATTATATTTATATTTATTATTTAATGCATATAAATCTGATTTGCGGCTATTTTTGATCATCCTGCGCTTATGATTGTCTTAACCCTTCAAGTCTGCTTTACCTAAACATGCGGTCCCCACAACGAGCCCGCGATGAGAGGAATATGACGAGCGCCTCATGAGCTAACGGTTTATGCAACGTAATGCAGCTACGTAATATATGCGCCTTACTTCTATATAATACGTTCTGAAGTATATATCCTTAGTATATATGTCTCATTCTCCATACAGGGTGTTTCGCAGCTGCTGACTTGCATTATTTTAATGAGGATTTATTTCTATGAATGAGCCCGAATGAGTTTATTCTTTTTAGATTTTTTTGTAACTTCCTTTCTTTATTCCTGATATCCTCATCAAACGGATCGAATATCTCGCTGAATAAATCACGTATTGAGATTAACACTAAATTAAAACACTAAAATTCGATGCTTGCATTATAGCCATGAATCTTGAAGATCGAGAACTCCTCAATTTTCTATCGCCTGTAATTAACGATATTAGCATCCGCTTGTCATTGAGATAGGAAGATCGGTAAAATGTTCGCAACAGACACACATAGACGCGCAACTACAGTGCACCAGGTAGATGGGACGAAGGAACGTCGAGGATCATGAGAACATAACTCTCGCGGAAAAGACTCAAGGCGACCTCATCTCTATGTTAATCTTCCCTCCGCCCCACGAAAACTCCCCGCGCCCTTAGCTCGAGGCGCTCCTACGAAGGAGGAGGACCAGTGAATGCGCCTTCCTTCTCCTCCATTCGCGCGGCTCGTTTGCGGCCTCGAGGCTAGCCGGTTAGCCCGGCTTCAACTTGGTGGACCACACCGACGCGAACGACTCCGCGATATTTGTTCGCGCGACTGGAAATGGGATACGCGCCGAGTGGCCAAGTGCCGTTCGCGATCAGTATCGTGGGCGACGGAGAAGACGAGGACGGACAATATTTAACAAAAACCACCCTGGACGTTGTCTTTTGGTTTTACTTTCCATCCGTCCGGGACGATGCTGATGACGATCTATGTTGCATCGATCGATATCGACCCGATATCTTTTCAGGAATTTTCTAATTACTACACGGAAAAAAAATTTACTTGAAACAAGTAAATCCTGCTAGGGACTATTGGAGTAATTTATTTCTTTGAAGCAATGAAATTTTACTTGAAACAAGTAAATTTTACTTGAAATAAGTAAATTTTTTTTGTGCATATACACGTGTATACACGGAAAAAAAATTTACTTGTTTCAAATAAAATTTCATTGCTTCAAAGAAATAAATTACTCCAATAGTCCCTAGTAGGATTTAATTGTTTCAAGTAAATTTTTTTTTCCGTGTAGGAAAATTATTCTGTCAAATAAAAATAAGCAGGCTAGAGAGAGAATTATCTGCAAGATTTGAAGTCAGTTAAAAATTAATAATTAAAAATCGAAAAACGTAGCAGTTTCTAAGAACCGATATTAGATCGTTCACGTTCTAGATATAATTGGGAGTTAAAATGCTTCATAATTAAAATTTTCGTAACTTAACTTCATAATTAATACACGTTCCTAATAGCAAATCACGCACGAGAATGCTGCATGTGACAAAAAGAAGTGCTAGGTCGAAGAAACTTCTCCCCGAAAACGAACATAAATATCAATAAATGTTTGCGTATAACAGGAGGAGGGAATCTTTCGGCACGGTCGTCGGAATTAAAACGTGTGCGGCGCCGACGCGCATCTTTATGCGCTTGCTCGCGCTCATATATTATTTACGGCGAGGATTTTCCCCGTGCGCGCGCGTTACGTGCGGAAATTATAGCGCGTAGGTGTCCGCCGTCTCGATGCCCCCGCAGACTTACGGACCGTTAAACGCGACGAATTTACGCACACGTCTTTTCACGACGCTGTTTGGCACCACGGCTCACTTTATTATCATATGTTTCGCGCCTACACCAATGAATCGCGTTTAAACGATCGGGATGGTTCGCGATATACGTGTCAGAGACCAGCAAGATCGTATTAAATACAGGATCTTTTATAGAGATGAAATTTCGACAGGATACTTTAATTTGTAGTCAAGTTTTTCTTTGCAGAAATTGCAGTTTACATTATAAAACTATGAAATAACTGGTCGCAATAAATTTAGAAACATAATATGTAATATAGTCAGAATTTTATTAAAATTAATGATAAATTTTATGAAAAATGCTGTCGTCATTTCAAGTGATTCTATATATCGAGCAAGGAAGAATGAAATATGATATTCATGATATTGATCGACGTATTTTAGGAGCCACTCTATATGAATAATTAACCTTAGAGCTTCGGGGTTATCGAAAGGTCAATGATAGCGCGGGTTCGGGATGGAATGGGAAAGGGGGAGGGGGAGGGTCAGGAAAGCTCAACGCGATATGAGATATGAAATTATTTACAAGCCCGGCCAATAAGCTATCAGAAAGCTATTAAAAGTTTTCGCGATCTAGAAATAACGTCTGCACCCGGTGGGGTTCTCCCCCGGGGAATGATCCATCCCTCCTCACAACTCGCCCATCCACTCTCTACCCCCCATAACGTCTCTACGGCGCGGGAGGGATGCGTGCCATCTGAGCGACTTTTTTTCCCCTCTATTTCCAGCGCTTTTCTTCTGGCTGCACGTCACCGCGCCGCCAGAAAGAAAAAGCACTTCCGGCGTCCAGCGTTGAAACGCGTTCGACGGAAACCACCGCCGCTGCGGCCAGGGAAGATCCTTCGTCTTCTTCTTCATTTTCTTTCTCGTGCAACCATCTCGACGGGCGATTTCTCTTTTCATGCAGCAAGCGCTTCGTAGTGTCGGTGGATTGTCTAAATCAAAGGTTCTCAACCGGCACGAAATCGAGAGGATACGTTCAGATGATGGAACAGGATTTCGTCGGATTTGTCGATCAAATAGCTTGCAAAGTTACTGTAATAAACATTTAATATGATCTGAATTTTTGGAATACTAGACTCTAAAATATCAGTGGTTATCTATTTTCTTTATCTGATTAAATCCTCCTTTCATTTATTTCGTTTAAATATATTCGCGCGCGCGACGATGCTATATGTATATATTTTATTATATTTAAAAAGAAACGTACCTATATATTAATTTTTACATAAATTTTATTTGTAAAAAATTAGCACAAGATGGAATAGCGAGGACTTTTTCATTCTTTTAAAGGCGGTTAAAGTACCCTGGATTATGAACTGTCGTTTCGCGTTGAAACTTAGTTTCGTAATTATCGGAATATCGATCAACTTCACATAAATTCGGAAATCGGAATCGCGAAATGCTGAAATTGTCTATTATTCTTTTTTTTTTTACATAGAAATTGCTTCTCGTTTCCGTCGTTATCAGTCGAGCCCATTTTGTTTTCCACAATAGCGTCGTTTGCGCATTCTGTCGAAAGCGATTATTAACTCACTCTCTTGTTTCCCTCCGTCGAATTTATTTTTTCCGTCGCAACCATTTTTTTTTCGAGGAATTAAAATTTAGCCAATGACCACCTCGCGAAAAAAAGTTCACTTGAAAAATGACGTGGATAAAGGTTTAATGTCTGCAATTATTTACGTCGCTGGTAAAACGGGTTGGCGGGTTTTGTATCTTTCATGTGGAACGAGAAATAGCACGTAGCGTAGTCGAATGGTCGGCTATTCAGATTCAAATTTCGATAGGTCGTTCGAAGCACCACCGATTCATATTCGATCTGGCCCGAACTTTCGCTCACGGACATCTGGACGATGCGATGTGGCGATGTGAAATCGAGCGGGTTGTTGTTGTTCGTACGATAAACAAACCAAAATCCGATTTTGAAAGAGTAAACTTTCAAAAAGGGAACAAAAAAGTGTTGGAAAAATTGTACAATTTAAATACAATAAATGATCTGAATGGTTCTAGTTCTGAACAAATTCTAATGTTTAATCAATCTCTTTTTATTAATCTCTTATCTTTTCCGATAATTTTCAAGCTATTTCAGTTCGTGATTATGTTTATAAAACTAAGGTCGATAACAAAATTTAATTAGCTAATTAATTAATTGGAATTCTTTTTATTTTCCCAGTAAGACTTAATAAAGCAAGATAAAGCTTCGTGTGACACACGAGTCTTTTTTTAATAACCTGACAAATTTCGCGCGCGAATAAAGAACAATCGAGATATTTTGGCAATCTAGTCGGATTATCTCTTGCGAGGGTATCGATACTCTCGTCACAAACCCCACAATTACTGAATAGAGAGCTCGAAGAACGAATAGGGACGACATATTTCGGTCGAAGGTCGCGAAAGTGTAGAAACAAAGTTGGCACCCTCGTCGTTATCGAAATTCCACGAGGGATATCTCAATCTCTCCGTTATATGTACATGTCTCCTGGCTATTTCACTCACGTGATAGGTATTAATTCCCGTCCTCGCCTCTAACGCTTCACTGGAAAAAAAGACGAAGTCGAAAAACATATACCTATCACGATTCCAATAAGTGCAGTTATTAAACTTAAGAATCAATTATAGAAATTCCTAAATTAATAAGTAAATTAATTTAATTCCCTACAGAGTCTCTGGTGTCTCTGGCGTTGAGAATCGTCATTAAACACATACGACGTTGTCACCGTTGGTAATAACAACCACGGTGGATTGCGAACCACCCTCTCGCTAAGGCGAGATCTCGATCGAGTTGCCCTCCATCCTCTCCCCCGCGTCGCGTTGGTTAGAAGTTACGAACTCCTCCCGGAGATCGTTTAATTCGAGCCGCCGCCGCGCCGGCGTCGAAAGGCAAGGTAACGGGATACCTAAAACTCCGTCACCCTCAAGACGCCGCGCCGGCAAGCCACCCTCGTAAGTTCTTCCGTTGCCACCGCCACCTCTCTTCTTACTTTTACCCCCGCAAGTCCGCGGGGAGAGCTTTTGCACGCACTCGTGTCTCGAGTTTCTCACCGGTGCTTTATTAAGCCGGGGTCTCTCCCCTTAATGGAAACGATTTCGGCAAGCTTGCATGCTACACTAACAGGATGGCAAGCGCGCCGCTAAGGGATGCCAGAGACACCGACGTGATCCTGGCGAAGGCAATCTTGGTCTTTGCTAATCTCAGTACGCCTCAGCGGGCGCTAGCAACCCTGTGATTTTGTGGATACATAAATAATGAGGCCATTCTGGGCCTTTCGCCTAAAGTTCCGAAGTCACGTCCCGCAAAAAGTGTAACAAATGGAAATTACAGATAAAATAACGTTTTTAAATTATGTTTCTGTGGGAGATATGAGAATCTTTTTCTCCATCTGTATGTATATATAAGAATTCTCTTATCTTCTCCTAAAGAGTTCTCCTGTCTTCAAAGTTTTCGAAAATCTACGATATCGAATCATGAGCAAGTATCCTGCACGTATAATAAGAAGAAAAACGAATGAAATGTATATGCAAAGTTAATTTATCTCAGAGATTGAAAATTTTCAGCGTATTAAAAAAATGCATTCGCATGCATGCAGAAAGAACTGTAGTTGTTTTTTCTTTGTTGGGATATTTGAAAGCGCATAAAAATCTCACGGACGGTAACAGATAATTTAGGTGACCAACAATTTCATCATTTATCTCACATCTTCGATGACGCCATATCTCAATAATAAGCGTGTCAATGTTCGCGATCGCGAATACGCATCCGTGAAACGTGAGGTCGCGTGACGAGAGACGTGGAACTTTTTATCACGCGCGACATCGCATTAACACGCGCTCGTATCGGAACTTCCGGTTACCTAAAACGCGTCTCGTCGTCGTAGAAATCGCCCGTTATCCGCGGACTCTTTCTCTATCGCGGTCGTAAAAGTACTTCCTCTACAGTCGGAAGAGAAGGAAGAGGAGGTGGGGACGGACGGACGCCCGGCCGGACCGGGGACACTAATCGCGATGGGCTTAACGAGTGATAAAGCCCGGGCTCGTGTGTCCATCGGGTAAACGTTGCTGGTTCCCGCCCGTCGTAAACTCGGTTTAAGTGGAATCGCCGCGACGAGGAAGTCCGCAACGTTTCGCCAGCCGCAGGGACGAAACGACGCGGAATTATTCGCCAGTTTCCACAATTTTCGCTTCTGAACAATGAGGAAAGCTTTTAATTGCGATAAATACTAAGTAATCGAAAGAAAATTAGCGGAAGTAACGAAGCAAAAGTGTAAACCTCGGTGTAAACTGAGAGTCCGGCAGAAATGTAAAAAAATTATTAAATTTTATTATTTTTTATTTCTTAATTAGTTGATTATACTTTATTCAATTATTATTGTTCCTATTCTCTAAAAATTAATGTATAGCTAATAAAAATCTCCATTACTTGAATTCTGATTTTAGTAATAATTTCAAATCGTCGATAAGAAATACACAGTTTTTAAAGTTACATAAATGACTGTAGTCTCAAAATATCGTACATATGTAAGGTAAAATAATATAGCAAGAAAGAGTTATATTCTTCTCTATCGTCGTATTTCACGTGTCGGTTGCACGACTAGATCATTCTTGATACAGCCCTGTTCGGCTACGGTATACGGTATATAAATGCAGAAATAGCTGGCATGAAATTCGCAGTGAATTACGCGGTATAGCGAATATACGGGAAATTTCAGCAATTTCGTCCGTACGAACATTAATCCGAGTAGACGTGAATTAGCAGAACCTTAACACGGTATACCGGGTGTTCTGGAAAATATTGGATCCGCAGTTAGTTAGATAACATGATGATGAAGTAAAGTTCTCCGTTTTAGTTATTATTTTATGATTTTGAGAAAAATAAATTACAAACTTGTCTAAAATAATGTATTATGCTAAAGAATATCGATCGATAAGATAGCCTTCATCCATAATAAATAAATTTTATAAAAATTTACAAAATAAATTATAAAAATTTATAAAATATAATTTTTAAGGGAAACTTTTCGCTCGGAGCGCAAAGGGATGCAAACGCATCTTGCGCATCGGCTTGTGTCTCCACCTCGTGTCGAGTGGCTACACTTTCGTTCCATCTGCCTGCCTCAGCCACGTGAAGAGTTCTCTCAATTTTTTATCAGTCGTTGCGTTTGTCTCTCAATATAATAATTTACATCAAAATGCATATTCTCGAAATATCCGCGAGAGTAGGTATAATTTTTCCTCTCCAAAAATAAAAAAATATAATCAAATAGAATTGTATATATATGCAATTTCAATTTTGCTTTTTTAACGAAATGTTTTCAAGCTCATAACGACAGCAAGTAAAATAACCCATTTTCAGCGATTTCAGTTTATACGGAATTATAAATATTAGCTTTTCGATGAATTTACATCTAGCTTTAGCAATTCTTTTTCATGCGGTTATTTTTGGGAAAAATAAAAGTTGAAAGCTCAATATACGTAAATACGCTCTCAGCAAGCTTTTTCTATGTATGAATTTTGTCCTGATCGTTTAACTAAACATTATTTCTCGCTTGCATCACGGCTATCTCACACGATGTTGGAATAGACATAAACTCGCTAACTATACTTACAATCAATTGTACAGTTTATAACTAAAGCCATTCATATTATTCTGTGACTCAGAAGTAGAAGTAGAAGAATAGCGTTGCGCATGTTTAGATATTGTAGATTTCTCTACTATCAGATTATAGGATGAAATTGATTGTTTAACTTTCGGATCAGCGAATTATTTTCGTGATTGACAGGAATATGATGTATTTCTAGGATCATTACTTGGAACATGATTGCAATTTAGAATTTTCGAAAGACTATCGATTCTGTGTGAGAAAAAAATTTTCGAAGTTACGTATCTTATCGACATTTACAGTAACTACAAGATCGATTCTTTAGGTTTAGATATTTATATACGGATGTATCAGAACCATGAAAGATAATGTAATCGACAAATATCTCGTCCGGAAAAAATCCGTTTGGCGTTTTTAGTTTAAGGGCGCCCCATTCGACGTACTTCCGCTAACGCGCGCCGTTTCTTCGAGGATTTTCCCGCGGAATAACGACCGGGCGATATGCGGGAACGACGTTGTTTTCAATCCGCTCGTTGGCCGTCAGGAGCTATCAGGATGATTCCGGCGTCGTTGGCTAAATCGCTTTTGGCACCGAGCGCCGAGCACAAAGAGGATAGTAATTTTCTACACGAGAACGCGCGCACTCTATATCTACGAGGACACCGGCTCGATATCACGTTCGCGCGCGCGGGAAGACTGAAATAAAGTGAGCGCCGCGTATAAGAAGGCCGCAGGACATGCTCGCATTTTCGCCCATGGGCACCCCCATAACTGTCCCTAATAACTGTCAGCCGCAGTCGCACTTATAAACTCCCGGATCCGGGATTCCTCTGGCCGCGACGAGATTAATCCCGAGCTCACCCACCCTCCGTCCGGACCAAGTACGTTTGCGTCGTAACTCTCTTTAATCCAAGAATAGAGTTTGTGGCGCGAGAAAGGTGCGCCATTTCTTTCTATATCGCTAAAAAAAGAAATCCCCGGACTCGACGAGGTGCGAACTCCGGCTAACTAACTTCCTTCGTCGCGTGACGTTATTAATTCTTAGGAGCTGGATTGTGATTACTTTCTTTTTCGAGAATGAAAGAACGTAACGAAAATCGTATCAACAGTGTAACGTTCTGTTATTTAGACGCGCAAAATTAATTTTCCATGTCTATCTTTTCGCGAAGCTTTACGATTACTTCCATCGAATTCTCACCACCCGTTCGCTACTCCATTTTTCTCTCTCTGCTTTTCTACTTTTTTTTTTTTTTACTCGTCGGATCATACCGGCATTCTCTACACTTCTCCCTTTTTCTTCCTAGTGTCTGGCGCGGTATTGGATCCGGACGTAGAGCTATCGCGTTACGTTTACCGCGAAAAAATTCCGGTCTCGCCGATTCGATCAACCTGCCGCGAGGACGCGGGACGGTGCGCCACACGAAACGCCAAAAAGATCATTACGAAATCCTGCAAGAATCGTGTGTCGTTCAATAGGAGTAAAAATAGAAATCATCCATGTGAAGAGCAAACAAATAAATACCACAGCATTACAAATTGCTGTGTGTGTATAAATCGATGAAATAACACAGTCTTGATATTATAAATAACTCTATAATTTGTTGATTGAGATTATCCAATCTCCTTTAATTTTTCAAATTATAAAAAAGTTTATAATTTATTTAAAAATTAAAGAAGAGCGCTGTGCTCTTATTGCCAGTTAAGTAAATATATTGTTTCAATAAATTATCTTTCACAGATTTTTGAAAAACAGTGTTAAAATTCACGGTCAGTTATATGCATAAATGACGTTTTTAATTTTATTTTGGTTATAATTATAGAATTAATATAAAGCGCAAAATAGTCTATAAAATGTTACTTTATCTTGTGCATCTCAAGAAGTTCATTTTAATTCGATAATATAATATTTGCTTATTGTGAGGCGTTAAAGGGAAAAGAAATTTCTGTCGCCAGAATACACCCAGGAAAATAACAAGCACTCGGCACTTCTTTTCTTGAATCGATGGAAGTTGTATGGTTGTAACGTCCGTGGAGATTTTCGCGGATTTCGAGCGCGCAGCGTATGATACTTGTATTGGGAAACTCGTGTCGAGACGTAAAATTCAATCGGGACGAGGAAATAACAAGAAGTTGCGATGTGACTTGATCGAGGATGTAACGCGTGTAGCGATCTTTGTGATTTCCCATACATATATTATAAGACACTGAATTTTTCGACGAAAAAAGTTATCAAAACAGTTAAAAAACAATAATAAACCGTAATGCCAATCGATAGAGAACGTATTTTTAAAGTATTTCCTATCGGGATAGAGAATTGAAGCGGAACTAATTCACAAGGCAGATTCCTGTCACTCGATGTGCTTGGGAAAACAAGAAGCTGTTGCAGCACAAGTCGAGCGTAACGTAAAATTTTCACCGTTTTCGGAAACGCCACGGTGAGACTACGCCCGATCTCGTCGACGAGGAAAAATCCTCGTCGCCCAGACGCACTCAAGAAAATAACAAGAAGTCGCTATTGGAATCGGTCGAAGGTGGAACGCGGCGCGGAAACGCTTCGCGAGGTCGACGAGAAAAAGTTCTATGGCGGAGAATGCACTCTCGTGGAATTAGCGGAAGGAAACAGAATTGGATCTCGTAAAAAAAAAAAACGCGTAACACGCACGATGTAACACGCGGCTCGCAAAAACGACGATTTCTCAGTGAAATCGTAACGTGTACTCCACGTGAATTTACGATAAGATTCCCGTGACTTTATTGAATTTTCCGGGATGGCGAGACATCCCCGATTCTGAATTCCGTCCGACCGCCGAGATTTCCCCGCGGCGCAAGATGCCCCAGGACGCGCGGTCGATGAAAAGTGCAAGTACATGCGAAAGTCGCGACCACGATGCGTTAAAACCTTCGGTTCGCCGATATTCCCGGCAGCTCGAGCGGCAGTAAAATTTTATCGCCTGCCTTGGCTTTCCCTCGGGGAAGCATGCCTTCCCGAAACAGTGAGCTAGGAAACCGTGATTTTTATCATGTCCGCAGTGTTGATCGAACTGACAACCAAAATTTTTCTTTTTTTTAAAGTAGGTATTCATTTTTGCTACTATAATTATTAAGTAATCTGATCTAATTGTGTGCTATTTAAATTAATTAAATCGTAATGCGATAAAAAATACGCAGATAATGTACCTTTGCAATATAAACAAATCTGTACTCACATGTAGGTATATTACATTATATATATCTATTATTATTATAGTTAATGAAAACTTTGAAATAAAATCCATGCTTATTACTTTCATTAATTACGTTAATTCTTTTCTTGTAACGTATCACTCTAACGTTCTTTATTTTCTGGATTCTGAAGACATATTTTCGATCTAAATTATTAAGATTATCGACAAAAAAAGCTCGTTACTTCAGCAGGAGGATCTCGCAGCACGAAATGTCGCAAATCCGCGATCGATCGCGCGATAATCCACGCGGAACGGGTCACTCATCCGCGCGAGGTGAGGCCCCTCGCGATGGAAATCGTCGCTCGTCGAGATGCTTTTAGGAGCGGATTCGAGGTAATCCTCTTTGCGCCGGGTTGCGCGAAAAAGAAAGACAGCAACGATGGTGGAGGGAAGATCCGTTTCGGAAAAAAAAAAACGGAATGCGTTCTTTACGCTCCGAAACTCGCCACGTGACGCACGTGTAATTCGCATTCCAAAGTAGAAAAGGATATTTTTCATTCTTTTTTTCCCTTATTAAAAAAAAAGGCTCTTTCTTCCCAAAATCGCGTATCCTCAACAAAAACGAACCCGCATGCAATTACGAACGTCCCTTTCTAGATACCCGTTATCCCGAGAATCGCGGCTACTGCCCTTCAAAAGTTTCACTTTGCATTTTGTTTAAATGGATTGGCCGGCACTGTAGCGTTAAACACGTAAAATCTCTTTAATCCTCATTATCGTTAGAACTAAAGTTTAAACACTCTTGTTACACCGCTGTTAAAAATTCATTCCTTTTGAATAATGTAATTAGTTTTTTGTGCATCAAACCGGAGTTTTTATATTAGATATACGGTTTTTTTCAAAATTTTCATACACTTTCACCGGTTTTCTTTTTCCTGGTATTATTTACAATCAGTTCCGAAGACATCGGACATTCTTCAATTTTTTTAGTTTGTCGAGTCAACTACTCGAGTAAACTATTTGTCCTATTTTTTCTCGCGCTATTTGCTCAGCATTTATCGACGAGAATACGAGCTGATCGTTATCTCAAAGTCAGATACGTATCACGTCAGGTATCTTTCGAGATAAGCCAAGGGCCTTAAGCGTCTCTGTTTTCTCTAAGTTTCCCCGAACAACGACGATGACGACGACGAAGGACAACGTGGTAAACGTGCGCAGCTCACCTTAGAAATCCGGCTGCGACTGCGGTGACGAAGTTGTCGATTCGCTACGAGCGCATCTCTGCCGCGGACGATTTTCCGTGCGCTCGATTTCAGTCGCGCCGCGCGACACCTTTTCGCGAGCGAGCGCGAGCGACCTGACAGAGTTGTAACCCTCTGCCCTCGCTGTCACACGACCAACTCGCTGATAACACTAACAGCACAAATCGCGGAAGAAAATCACACGACACTTCACTCGGCGATATTCCATTCGTGGGGTTCTCGCACGTGAAATCGTTGCTGCCGCTGGTCTCCCCGAAGTCAATGATGCAGCTGATGATGAATCTCCGCGGACGGTACAGCGAGACGTGTAAAGCCGCATGCGGCAGTCATATGCAGCTCCGAAAGAAGGTAAGCAATTCCGCTCCGTTTACAGTGTCGCGGAGATACTCTTCAAGTCGACACAAAGGGTCGTCTAGTCGCCTCCCTTCGTCGCGTCGCGTCGTCACGAAGGGCAGTCGCCAACTCCGGTGCTTGCTGAGGTCAGTAAACCCCCCCGGTCGGCGGCGAAGTGTCGGGGCACTTTCTCGGAAAGATGGGGAAAAACTCGCGACGGGGGAACTCTCTAGCACGGCGAACGCACTCGAGAGAGAGACGATGCACTCGCGACCGAGCTCGTACCGTTTTCTTTTATCCTGAGAAGAAAGCGCGTTATTGCGATATATCGTCGAAGGCACCGAACATGTGATGGTTTTCACTCGCGAATTTTCGCACGGATCTTGCAAAATGTAAACCACCTTGCAAGCGTATTTTTCTTGTTTCTCTCTCTCTCTCCGCTTGCTCCGGGAGAATTTGGAAGATCCGTCCGGAGGTGGATGGATCTCGCACGAGTTTGCTCACAACCGAGTCGATTCCTCACGTCCGCGTCTCGGAATTGGCGAAATTTGCCGGATTGTCGGGAAAGCGGGCGGTAAGGGCTTCCTCTTTTTGTGGCCACGTAGTGAGACGTGGAAAATCCAGTCGAGGCGAGGTAATACCAGGTCGAATTTCCAGCTTCCACCTCGGGATATCATCAAGCGCGACGAACACAACACGCGCGAGGTCTCGTCGGGGGAGATCCGTTCACTCACGATCACGAATTTTCGCACTCGACCGACGGCGCACGGGACTCCTCCTCGGTTATCTCTCGCCCGCGTACCATCGCACTATTTCCCCTCTTTCACTCAATTTTCACGCTCACTTCGGCGACGCGGACGTGTCGAACCTCAGCACTTTCCGTTTCCTCTTCGCCGCACAAAATATCCACCCTAATGCGAGGCGAGGAAACGAAAATTCCAAGTTCTCACTCACTAGATTTAACACGAGGAATATTAAAGATGATGCTTATTTATTCCACTGCGTTATTCCGATCGACGACGATGTTGCAAAAAAAAATCCGTCGAGGATGCTCCAAAACTTCACTCGCGATTCAATTCGATTTTCGTGGCGCGCAACGTTCTAAATCGCTCTAGATTCTTGAGTTCCTCGTTGCCTACCGTCGCGAGCACTCTCTCTCTCTCTCTCTCTCTCCCTTTCTACCTCTCTCACTGTCAGAACGACCGTCGCTTCATGGCCGCGCGCGGCACACTGTTGCTCCATACGATCGTCCGCCGCTCCGAGCTCGGTCGCTCGCTCCGGCGGCTCCGGCTCCCACCAAGACCGCCACGATTTACCCTACCCTACAAGACCACCCCACCATGTGCCACTGCGTTGGCGAACCCCCTCTCCGCGAGACCCTTTTCTGAGTCGCCCGACTCTTCTTCTTTCTTCGGGTGCGTGTGGACTCTTTTCACCGAGGGTGCCGGACACACAAAACCCACGGGAGGGGCGAGGGGCGGCGAGTCAGGCGAGTAGGATACAGGGTGAGGGGAACAAGGGACGTTTCGTTCTCTCGACGCACATGTACGCGTGGAGAGGGGACGAGGGGACGAGGGGTACGAGGGGATGGAGAGCTCGAATTTGTACGCTGCTCCGATTCGTCCTCTCAGGTTTCGGGCTTTGGGTAGACCCGTTGTTATCCCGATGATTCCTTGATTGTTGGATTTGGCTTATATGAAAATATTTACTTGTTTTTATCGTGTTTTCTCCAGTGGGCAGTGGAATTTTTGTTTAGGAGTTTGAGCACTAATAAATACTAATGTGACTACTTTTATTATGTAAATATAGAAATCAATTTCTTCTGGAACTCTTGATACTAATTATGAAAACGATTAAGTGTCACAAAATTCTACAAATACGTTATTCTAAGCTTGTGCATTCGTTTTTCTCTTATTAGTTCATGTAAAATTAAAAGAATCAAATTATGTAAGAATTCAAAATTCTATATTAGGGTATCATGTAAGCTTGACTATTTTTATGGAGACTCAAAGCGATATACTTGGGTTGGGATTAACTTTCTGCGTATCATGTTTCGTGGTCGATCCAGTTTCGTGTCCTTCAAGCCAGATGCATTATTCGAAGGATCATTCTACCTGCCTGCACAGTGGTGCCCTCTCAATCGTGACAGGATTCTGTTATGTACAGAAGGGTTTCGTAATAGACACGCGAATAACACCACCTTAAAGTTTCATTATTAAATATAAAGTCTATAACTTACTATAAAAATACGGAATAAAAAAAATACGGAAGATGACCGAAAGACGATATGATCGAATAATCTTCCCGTTATAGCATTTGTTACGTCATTTTGTAATAATACTTGCTAAAAATTTTATGAAAAGCAATTAAAGTAATTAAAAAAATGGTCCATTCTCTCGCCCTTATTTCCTCCCTATTTGCAATAGGAACACGAGACATCTTTTGAAAAGGTACAAATTCGTTGTGCAACGTCTAGAATTATCGCCGTTAAGTTTATATACATATGCTCGCATTCAGAGACGCGAATTTGCAACGGTCCCAGAATGCGCCTCCGCATGCTGTCTTTCCATCGCCGTGCTGTCTTAGAGAGCGTAAGGGAACGCGCGAGTTTACGTCTTGCTTGCCGACGGTAGTCTCGCGCCGACGGGCTCGCACAATGAAGCGGAGCCACCGGTAAGAACGACAGAACATTTCGTCGCGGGATTCTGTAAATAAGAGACGGTGAGCAGGAGCTGCGAATTTCACGAGCTGCTGCGACGACGACGACGGCGACAACGTTGTCGTCGGAACGGCGTTTTACATTAGACGCGAGTATCAGACGAATGCCAGTTCAAACAAGGGAACTCGCGTCGTCGCGGGAAAACGCACTAATCCCGCGACACAGCGATTCGTGTCGTTCCCCGGCGCGTCTCCCGCGAGAATCATCTCCCGGTCGACGAATCCGGGAACGATCGATCGTCGAAAGACGATGACTCCCACGGGAAGCCTAATCGACTGGCCGCGTTTGACGCCACCTCGCCTAATCTTCTACGTTCTAGAAAAGTTTTTTAGAAAAGGATTCCTCCTACGAGAGACCGTAAAAGAACCCGCTGCCTGCTAAGTGATATCGATTGCGCCACGTTGCACTTTCGAGCTCGCGATGCATAACGGATCACGTAACCGATAATGATCGCCTTGCGCCTTGCTACGCGTTGTAATTACCCTGCAATACGTGGGTGATTTAAAATGCACCTATAGAAAATTGTTTGGTGTAGCGATGAATTTGTAATCTTGAAAAAATATAACGGGCAGTTATTGTAATTACTGGATTTCATTTCTTTCTCTTTCCTGCTTCTATATTTATTCACTTTTATGATACTAATTCGCAGAATTGAAATCTATTGAAATAAATGTCTTTTTTTTCTCTATACATATTGGGAAAAGAAACCAATTCAACAATTATCAAATATTCTATTACTTCACAGGATTCGCCTTTCTATCTCGTTTCATGTATTTTTATAGAATAAACAGTTTTATTGCACCATTATAAATAAGTTTAATTTTATTCTATTTTAATCATCGATTTATCGAGATTTGCGTCTCTCGGAGTCTCACAGTGTTCGCGCGGAGTTAGGTGACTCGTCGTACGAAGAGTGCGCTCTTCTTATCTGAAGACCGGCTTATCAGGCCGGCATTTCAGGCGCAGGAAGTCGGATTAGATGGACGGGGTAACGGAACGTCCGTCTTCTTATCGACACGGCGGAAATCCGTGGATCTCGGCGGCGGAACTCGCGGGACCATAATTCGACGTATGTGGGTCATTTGGCTCTCGCGAGACAAGGAGGAGAACGTAGGTGGAAAGAACGAACGAACGAAGGGGATATGCTCTGGACGGCGGATATGCAGCACGTGGACGGATATCCACGGCGCGCTCGGGAGACCAGAAACGTGCCCGAGCCTTCGACGCGTCTGTAATATTACAGGATACCCGCCCGGCAGGGCAGGACGTGTCAGAGCAGAAACGTGTCAGAATGACCATTACTCTTGGGAAGAATAAAGAATTGTGGAGGAAGAATTTTATCCCCGCGCCATATGATACGATTTTTCATAGTTTTCATTTTTTCGATTTCGCGCGATCGTTCTCCCACCTTCTCTCTCTCTCTCTCGCGCGCGCGCGAAAAGCAATTCTCGCTTCGGAGCTGCGAGACGTTTGCGGAACGAGTTGCGAATAAACATTCCAAGAGAATTTATTTTATTGCTCGTCTCGGGCATGCTTGCGCGATTTAAGAATAATATACAGAGCGAAAGGAAAAATCGCCTCTTAAATCTTTCGTTTAATTTCTGCGAACATGAATTGCAAACGCGTCTTCAGCTGAATGCAGCAATAAGATAATTCATCGACAAGGAAAACGAGATATTAAGTTACAACGAGATTCATTATTACAAACGTGACACATTCTAAATCGAAGCGCAGTCATGCAAAACAAAATTTACGTAATAGCGGGGTACGAGGTACTTTTTGAAGACGTCCGTCCCTCAACGCGTAATCCACCTCTGCAACGTATTTAACGTGCAAAAACAAATACGCTCACATATGAGGACCCCTAGGACTCCTAGGAGCTTCGTTCTATACGCGACGAGTAGGTATCTTGTCTACAATGCATGCCATTTCCATAATTATTAGCTCTTCTACGCGCACGACCTACTTTCTCTGCATAATGCCACAATCTCGCTCTTATTCTTTTTTAGGGACTTCAAAAAAATATATATGACTACAAAAAAAATGGTTTATATGTATGTGTCCATCTCTCACAAATTATAATCATTCACGTTAATATATTAATATCATAATCCTCGCTAATATTTTAACATTTAGAAAAATATCCGCTATATAATTGTCGTAAACCGTTATTATTTGAGTTTATTTTCCTTTTTTATCGCTGATTTTCGAGAAGTCAAGAACTAAAGAACGTTTCCCCAGACTATCATGATCTTTTCGTTATTCTATCCGAGAACTACCGTGCGCACGTTTTCACCCCCCGGAAACCGAACGAACGGCCGCGACCGCGGCCGTGCCACGTCGCGACGAAGGGAACGGTAAAAACGAACGAACGAACGGGGGTTACCGGCTGTGTTATACAATCGTAACGACGCGGTGGATGGAATTAATTAAACGCTGCCGCGCTTCTCGTCCCTTCAGACCCTGCCGTTTCCCATCGCCACCACCGCTGCCGCCGCCACCACCACCACCGCCGTCGTCGTTGCTGTATTTACTCGGTGGGCTTTGAGGATCGAATTGCAGGCGCCCCATGAGTGAGTGAATGAGAGAGACAGAGAGAAGAGAGAGAAGGGGAGGGAGGGAGAGAGAGAGAGAGAATGAGTTTCGTTGTTTGTTCCCCTCCTCCGCACCATACGACCGACCGTACCCTGTCTTCCACCGCTGTTGTCCCCTCTGCTCGTCCCTCATTGCTCCCGGCGTCAACCCCTTCCCAATCCGCGGCTGGTATTGCGAAACTATCGGCGGATATCCGCAAATACCGCGGACGAGTATTTGGATGGCCGTGTTTTGCGGGGAGGAGGGTTGGAGTGAGGGAGGAGGATATAGGATGGGGCAGGGCTACTCATCCTGCTGGCCGGCGGCATTGAAAACTTCGTCAAACGAGGCCGAAGACGGGTCTCGGGATGAGGGATTCTTGGAAAGGAGGGGAGGCGCGCGGAGACGAAGAGATGTATTTACCGAGCAGTTTGGGATCAAATCGCCCCTCGAAAGAGGACCTAAGCCGCACATACAGAAAAGTGGACAATGGTGGACACAATGTCAAAGCGAGCCCGACCAAATAGACGTAGGCTTTACGAACAAGTTGACGATTCATAGAAATGGTTACGTTGACAAGCTAAGAAATTATGTCACGTCGGTGGTTAGCATCGAATGCTAGATGAGTAGATGCTAGATGCTCGTATGCAATCATAAGAAAAAAATATATATATTTAATATTAAACAGCAGACGATGGACAATTACGTAGCTTCGACAGAATAAATGCCGTGGAAAATACGAAGAAGAGAACATACGCAGATATGTTAAAGGACACAATATTATAAGCGGTTATACTCGATGTGCATGTCAGATTATTAAATGTTTGATGAATTCAATGGAATCGAATAAAGTGGGTGTATGATAGGCAGACAGCTACAAAGGGATGGATGGATACACTGGAAAAGGGAAAGAGGACGCAGTCGGCGCGTTAGCGCATCAGGTCGATACTCTCGGCCGCGTTGTTCTCGAAGACATGCCTGGAGAACGTGTGGGTAACTTAGGAGCTTTGTTGGCACACGTGAAGTATCCTGCGAGCGTGCTAAGAATGCCGCAGGTCGGAAGTTATGCTCCGGTTTAATGGATCTGCTCTGGCTGGCAACGCGAAGAGCACGATGAGAAATTTTCCCCAACTTTCGAACCCGCGGACGCCCTCTCCCTCTCCCCCGATCACCGGCTAAATCGCGCTGAAAACTTCCGCTTCTCCGACACTTGAAACGTATAAAAAAATCTATACTGCCTTACTCTTCCGTATAGCCGCGGTCGCGAAAGTTTCCCACCACCGTTCACCCTCGCTATATTATATCGGTCGTGTAAAATAAAATGAAACATTATTGAAAATACCGATCACGAGCCAATATTATTTGTCGCAAAATACGTGTTTCTAACAAGTCTGGATATATCATTCTTTCGACAATCTAACGAACCGTTTCCGAATCGGAAGTCTCTTTATTTTCTTCCTACGCTCGATAAATGTACCGTCACGTCGCCAAATCCATCGTTTCATATCTTGGACGTTATCGATATCAACGTGTAACGGGGTAATCGCGCGATGAAATATTATCGCTCGATGCGTCCCTCCCGTCGCGTTTCGCTCGCCGACCGACATGTTTTCCTCGCTAACGAGGAAATGTCGATGGAGATAAAAATTTCGTCATAGATATCGCACGACCGCAGGTGCGGTTGATGAAACGACGGGGTACCCGGGCGTTGTCGGTGATACCCGGCGTCGGTGTCAACGACGCGACCTCGGGCCAGCCGACTGCAAATATTACTACGTCGCGTCAGATCGCCGCTGCTGTTCTCGTCCGCGCGCGTGTTGGCGTTTCCCGAGGGATATTCCCGGGCATGTATGCCCGAAAAAGCTCCCACGATGTTTATGAAACTACTGGCCGCCGCGCCGCGTTTCACCACGCCGCGGGCGAGAATCGACGGATTCGACGCCGACAATTCACTCGATCCCCTATGAACGGCGTGGAGACACGTCGGAATTAATACCAGATCGATTCGAGAATTCGAAGATCGTCACGGCCGAATTGTGGTTAATTCAACGTTCGCGCGTGTACGTATTTTATCGATAATCAATCGAGAGTCCGCGGAAATGCCCTACGGAAAACCCTTCATTTCAGCGATAGGGAGATCTAATGGAGGGCAAGATCTGCGGAATCGAGGATGGATGTGATTTAAGAATATATAAAAGAGGGGATCTCTCTCTCCGAATGGAGAGAGATCTGGAATTATGAAAATAATATGAAAGGGAGAAATTTGAGATGAAAAAACTAGATGACAATGAATATTTAAATGATTATGGATGCAACGTTAAAAATTTACAAAAATACAAATGAGAAACATGTGATTAGAAAAAAATATACACATATAAGCACTGGAAGGGGGCATACTATTTAAATTACAATTTGGACGTACAAGTGGCTATGTTTTATTATTTGCGGTTCTTTTGTACGAAAACTTTGAGGTACCACTAAAAGTCACACCAAACACTTCTTCATTAAAATAGAAAGCGATAGTGCGATGGGTAAGTGCGATAATTCGAGGGACTAGCGCCGGTCGTAAACGCTGTATGGAGAAGAATAATGCTGGATAATGGTAGTGCTGTTTAAAAACAAGATAATCTCTCTTTTTCCCTGAGGAGGAGAAGGTGCATCGGTGGCGCCTAACGTATAGACGCCGAAAGCTTTTTTGGAAGCACTCGAGGCGTGCCTTGTTTGCCGACGGCCGCCCCGTAAGGTGATGCAGCGAATTTCCCGAGTGTTTGTTAAACATCCTCGTCGCCTGTGTACTATCCTGGCGCGAGTATACTTTTCGTAGCCTTTCGCAAGTCGCCGGTACTACGCCGTTAATGTATTCTAGACGGGTGGGACTCCCCCGTCGGAAAAAATGGGATGTACCATCGAAGAGATTCTCGACTCAAGTCCGACGATCCGTGACAAACAAGTTGAAATTCACGAGATATAAATCTCATTTTCAAATCTAACACAAGAATTTTTTGGTCTACGTTCGTGTCTTAATTGTCTCGTATCAGGTTATACGATCTTATGAATGTACATTGTACATGTATAATAATTATTGATAATAAATATTTATAAAGTAATATGTGAAATAAGATATTTTCAGTGGAATTACCTTATATAGTACAAGCAAGAATACGAGCATAAAATTTACAAGTTCGAGAGATGATGCATCATCGATGAGCAAACACGAGTAATCTTTGATTCGTTGAACAGATGCTTTGCAGCTTTGCTTAATCTACTTCGAAAATATCTCTAGGATAACCATATCTCCCTCGTCAAAAGTCACAAAACTTGTCAAAGTATATCAGAGTGATATCACAAGCAAACATTGACATTATGAACTTCGACATTCTCTTCACCTTTAAACAGTTTTCTGTTTCGAAAATAGTCTCGAATAATAAATCACATAAATTAGCAACGAAAATAATTTATCTCAATTTTGTCAAACCAAAAAAGTTTCACAAAATATGTTTTGAAAGGAAGAAACTGCGAGGGAAATATGTCTTAACTGATACTACGATGTCATGGAGAGATGCTGTAGTTATAAATATCATAATAAAGAGTAAAATCATTATTTTTCAACGAGTTGCGCTCGAACCACGACCTTCACGTGGAAACTGGCCGAGCGACGGAGGCATCGACGCGCGTCGCGACGCGTTTCGACACGGCGTGCCAAACGAGCCGCATGCAAATCTTTTTCGATTTATTCAAACGAGAGCTCTCTCTACGTTCGTGCTCCCGCCTTGTCAGAGACTTTCCCTTCCGGCCACGGCTTTTTCGATGCCGATCGTCATTGCCCGATTCACCGATGCTTCTCGGTGTTTCACGTCGACCCTTTCGCGTTTCCCCCTTCTCCCTGAATGGAGTTTGCTATAACGCGAGTTATCGGAACGTTATCGGTCGATGAACTGCGCGAACAATAAGAGATCATCGCAGTAGATTTTCTGATGTCACCAGACGAATAATTTTTAAGATCACGTTTAAATTTTATAAGCTAAAAATAAATATGATTGAGCATTTGTTTAATCGCAATTAAGAGCAGTCGTCAAGAGGATATCCGGTGGTTTCGAGATATTCTGCGTATCTTCAAATATAGATATTCAAGGTTCTTAATGTAATATGACGCACACGAACAAGCATGAATCAACCTCACGCTGCTAAATATAAGTTTATTACCTCGCCTTATCTAAATTTATATCCCGAGAGTCGGCTCGATCCCCATTGATTACTTACGCGTTAAAATTAATAAAGGCAACGAGCGGCAGGCACACCCGACGACACTCGGCAGTCTTTATCGATATACTCGGCGATCGCGCCGACGACGTCAGATACGAATTAAACGACACCCTTTGACCTGGTCTGCGCCCCCTGCGTCGCAGGTGTCTACGTATACGGGAGAGCCTCGGTTCACTGATTTATGGTGCAAAAAGAAATCCCCGGTGTAGGTGGACGATGATTTATCGTCCGGGAATAAATTGCGGATACCTACGGCTGCCAGAGGTCGTCACTCCATACATGAGGACGGCACGCGGGAGAGACAGAGGGAAGAGTGAAGCGCGAGAAGGGAGGAGAGGGCTGGAAAAATCAGACGGAATTCATAGTTACGATCGACGGCGGCGGCGGTTGTGCATACCAGCACACATACATATGCACATGTATACGGCGGAGAGGGAGGGAGAGAGAAAGGACGGTTTATAAATTTCTGAGACTCCCGATGAAACCCCGAAGCCTTGAAACGCGGCGCGGATTTATCGCCATGGATCCGTCGCACGCAGCCGCTTTCGCTGAATCGCACTTTTTTTACTTTCTCCTTTTTTTTTCTTTTTCGATATTCTCTCTCTTTTTTTCTGCATGCTACGCACCCGCCGGAAACTTAATAAATCGCGAGCTTTTTGTTACACCCGCCGCGCCGCCGGCCAGGCGACGGTTTAGCAGTTTTATTCGCGCCCTTCGGGAGTAAATACTCCGGGGATTTGTTTTAACGTTACGAGAATCTGCGATTCGACCGAATGTTTGCGCGCGTTACCTTCGTTAGGGATTGAAATGCCTGTTCTTGTTTCATGATTAAGAATAGGAAGAAATTGCATTACGCTCGTTACGAGGAATGCGTAATCTAATTGGAGTTTGAATAATCGATATTCTTCGTTAAAATAATGTTGGCAAAAAAAGAATGAAGGGATATTACATTACGCAACCGTAATAATGTTAAAATAAAAAATTGGTTCTTCGTTGCGTGTAACTTTACAATATTTCAAATCCTATATATAAATTATATGCATTTTATGTGTATTGCACAATTGTAATAATCAGATTGATGAAACGACATACTGCTTTTGTCCGAGTTTGATATTTCATTTAATTTAGGAATTTATATTAGGAAAAATTGGTTGTCGCCCATTTTAGAAATCCAAAGTCGTGTTTCTATAGTTTACTGTTACTTAAATGTAACATACGCAGCCTCTATTTCTCTCGTGAGGCGATTCAAGTTATCGGGACGCAAACACGGGACGGCGATAACGTTTCTCATGCACGTCGGAAACGCCGCAGTATTTCCACCGAGCGCTGTTATTTTCGGCGCCGCGTATATACATTTCGATACTACACACTCGTCCGCGAGAATTTAAAAAGCCAGATTCAGGAATCGCGCGGCAGTGTTTTGCGGACGGACGAAAAACGGCGGAATCGCCCGCAGAATGCATCGCCGACTCCCGCGACTGTAATTCATCCCGGCGCGCAATATGAAGTGGCCCTTATGACGAATGTCGAGTGCACCGGATATACGAGCGAAAAGGAAAAATGAGGGTAGTGTCTTTCCCCGCTGGTATCTTCCACCGATTTCGCCGGGGTACACGAGTGTGGCTTCGAGCTAGTCGCGTGCTTTTTTCGTGAAAAAGATACCCGACGTTTCGTCCGCGCGGTTGGCTGACTCGAAATTCTGCGGGCTGTTTTGCTTTGATAAGTTTGCGTGACAAATGTAACCGCACGAAAGATGCCGACTACGAATGTAACAGCACGAAAAGATACTAACAAAATTATATGGAATTTTAGTATAACGACATATCAATAGCTAGCCGATCATATAGAAACCTTATAAGTTCGTATAGAACTGCTAAGAATAAAATATAGAGTATATTTTTATATCGTATTTTATATATATAATACGCGCGTAATTGCGTGAGAAAATCATAGATATTCTTTCCATAGAGGATTATTAAGAAATTTATTTAGGTATATTGTCTCTTTCAATTGGTCAATCTAGAATAAAGATAAAGTCTGGAAAGATATGTCTCTCCTGGGTTATTCATTAGTTCTAAGATAATATAGACCTAATGTAATTTCCCATGATACCTGTAAAAGGCTAAAGCATGATTGACTTGTCCTCCATAAATCAGCCTAACGATATCTAGAAGGTAGAAAATGACACCAATTATCGTAACAACCTATTCTTCGTATCGAAAACAACACGAATGCGTATAACTGCTGAATCTTTCCCGCTCTTTGTCTCGCTTCCTCTACTTCGGCGTTTCTTTCGTTCTGTTTCCTTCTTCGACTCATCGGCTTCATGGTGCCGCCAATTAGCCACCCGCGGACTCGGGTGCGACCATAAACGCATAAATCCGTCAAGCCAGGGCTCGACCGTCGACGACGGCCAACGACGGCCGCGTGGAAGATCCCAGAATGGCGATGAGAGCCGCCGCGGGACGTCGATGCGGGAACAATGTCGCGGAGTTCATCCGCGTCTCCTTTTTTCAGCAGTCCCGCCACGTGGATGACGAGCACGACCTTCCAAGAAGAGCGTTCTTCGGAGACCTCCGTATAGCCTATAGCGTCACGTCATAGTATCTCGAAGGAACGATCGAATATCTACTATGGGTGGACAAGTTTTCGTCACGGGGTTTTTTTTGCTTCCGGTTAGGAGGCATTTTTTGCGAATGTAGAGCACAATGTGAATGAAGAACGAAGATTAAAGGCTGAACCGTAACGAAATGTGCGAGAATAATAAAAAGGACATAACATTACACAAATATAATGATGTATGTATGACAGCTTGAATACGGCCGGGCATTCTTATGATAATATCTTGAAATTGGGATAAAATCTTAAATTGAAACCTAATTCAAATCTAATGTAATATTATTACGTTAGATAAATGTCAGTGTGTTATTTAATCATAAAATTGTAAATCTCTAGTCATAAATCGAGTTATATCCCAATTTCCTTTCATTCTCCTAACGATCGAAGAGAGCTCGTATCTGTATAATTATTCTCGACTGTTTAATTTATACGTTCCTCATTTCATATATTTTATCGTGTTCGGGCGCTAAGGACGCGTCTTAATTTTCCCCTGGCTGGTACCAGGATCTGGCGTGCCACCGGCCTATCCATTTCCTAATCTCCAAAAGAAGGGGTAAAGCTGCCGCATGGTACCCCTATCCCGGGATAAAATGGCCGGCGCTCTTAACGTAAAACGCCTCGGTAATTCGAGATTTCCGGCAGCGTTTCGCACAGCGAGGGAAACAGCGGAAGTTTTCTTCCAGTCGGAGAAGAGATGGCCGTGAAGTTTTCACTGCGCGTACACAGGAGAAAGAGAGAGGAGAGAAAGAGGAGTTTCGAGGACGATGCCAGGAGGGATTATACCCGGCAAGAGTAACCGGCGGTACATCCTTAATTGAACCATCGTTCTTGCACGCCTAACGCATTCGTGAACCAACGTTCTCGTCAAGCCGCGCGTGCTCGCGTGCTGGCTTATTTGGAAACTTAACAAAGCAGTAAATCCTGCCGCGGGACTCTTTCGTCCAACGCGATCCACGCACTTTACTGTCTTGATACTCTTGATGCGAATTCACGTCTCAATCGCTCATGAGAGAAAGAGAGAGACAGAGAAGAACGGAAGAGGGACAAGTTTTCCCACTTTCTTGGCTGAGATAGATTTATCGAAGCAATTTGAAATAAACTTAAAGCAGTTATCTTAGGACAGTTCTTACTCAAGTTTGCAGTCAAATGATCGTGTTGCATAAATAATTATGATATAGCAAATTCGCACGTAATTAAAATCCTATTTCCAGAATAAAGTTTATCAATGCTAAGAAAAATTAATTCATAGAATTTGTCATTTACATAATGACTGACTGTATTAATTTATATGCATATCTATTAGATGTACGAAAAATTTTATATTAAGAGATTATCTCCAAGATGGGAAAGAATATTATTAAGTCTTCGGGGGAAATTAAGAAGGACAATAAAACTTTTTATGCTATCTGACACATCTGAGATGTAAGATTTCACATTTGTATGTATCATTGTAATATAGTATTACGTAATTAGGTAATATAGTATTACGTAAAAATCAACTTATCGTATGTCCGCCTCCATAATGTCACATAGTGACATCATCTTTGGTAATATACGAACCTGATAATAATAAAAAGTTGTTAGAAAACTAACTACTTTGTTAAATTGTTCATCAGCCTTTTATAAAGCATAAAATAAAAATTAATAATGCAAAATCTGCATTATTAATTCTGAAATAAAAATTAATAATACCACATTATTAATTTTGCTTCATTAATTATCGCTTTAATAACAATTTTTAAAAACAGCTTTCGGGATATTATTCATTGCTTATCAATATTAATAATCAATATTATTCTTGTATTACATTTATATTATACATATTTATATTTTTATATATATTAATATTATATTAATAATCAATGACCAACCTTTTAGAAATATATTAATTTTATATACAATAATAATTATATTTTTTATGATCTTGTTTTTTTCATTACTCGAACAATATGATGAACGAGTTACGGGGTTTTGTTTTCAGGCGTCACTGCTAGGCACTGATCGCCGTGCCACGGAAGAAATCCCTGAAGATCGATCCGGTGCAAGGCTTCACGCCTCGTCGTGAGTGTAATCGGCGCTCTTAACGCTTTAATCCCTCGGCGCGGCTCCGATCTTCGAGGCTCCGGGACTCTCAGCAGGAAGACCTCACGAGCACACTCCACTCGGCCCTTATCCTCCCCCCTCGAACTCTTCCCCGTCGCTCTTTGTACCTGAATTTAGCTGGAATGCTGTCTTTGGTGGTGTGACCGATGATCGCCATTTGCACCTTCAATGAGTTGGGAGGAGAGGAGATATACGAGAGGTATCCCCAGGAAAAAAAAAGCGTGTCACACGTCAGCTCGTAAAAATCTGTTCTTATCGAGAACGAATTTCGTATGCCTAGAGATAACCCGATAGTTTTATATTTAATGCCAAGATTTAATATAATTAAATTGGAAATTCGTGGTTCCGTGCGCATTTCTTGTGTAACTTTTTAAATGAAATTTTTATTCTGCAATTAAAAATAAATGTTTTGTTGCAATAGATTACTATTAGTATTAATTGGTCCATTTCTTTTCATCTTTTCTATATGTATTATCGATCCAATCCTCAATTATCCACTATATCACGCATACTGTTCTTACCAATATTTTCTATTGATGTTCACAAATGCTATTGTTCACTAAAGTTTTTTTTTATTCTCTATTCGGACCATCTTTTGAGACCCCGTTTTTCTACACTTCGCCCGGCTGTTCGGGGTCGGTCAGTAATCGCCGGTTTATAATCTGGTAGACGTCAGTTGGCACGCGAGTCCCGGGGGCAACCCTGCGCGTTGTGCGTCGACACGGGTCGATCTTCCTCGTTCATCCGGATTGCTTGGGAATCGGAGGGATGATATCTGAATTATCTTTCCCGGTGTTTCGGACTGAGGTGGTCCGTTAAAACGCCGAGCGTTCGAGAGCCAAGCTGGGGGGACAGGAGGGCAGGCAGCGGAGGAAGACGAAGGAGCAGTTGGATGAGATGCGAGAATAATTGGCGGTCAGGTATGCCGTTCGGTCGAGATGCTTTTACGTATATCTTCTTCGACGTAACTTCAAAACGAAGACGCCAATCGCAGGGTACAATAAATAACGCAAAATTAATGCGAATAATTTTTCAATGTGAACATAAAATCAACCGCCTTTATAATATATCGAACGCAATTTTGTTAAAAACAGAGTTACACTTTCATTTTAGATCTCACTCCGAAAAGCCGTCTGTATCCCAATCTCTTTTTAGGCCGAATGCATTCTGGATCAAATACAATATTTTTAAACACTATATATTGTTAGAATATTAGAAACTTGAGATACACCTTGCAGGTACACGGAAAATATCGTAGACGGGTATTAAGCTGCAGTTTGCACCACAAAACTGCGTGATACCAAGTGCTGTACTTTCCCTCGAGTGTCTTCCGAGCGCTCGTATTTGCATAAACAGAAAATCATCGCAAGGGCCCACAGTGGATCCCGCGAGTGCAAACATCGCGGAGTGCGTTTTAGAGTGTGGGAGGGGTCAGTTCACAAACACGTCCCCGAAAGCATCGAGGGTCCACGTGAGCGTGCGGATAAAGCCACCCTATGGAAAATCCTTTGCAAACTGTCACCGCGACGAGGCTCGTCCTCGTCACGGCCGTTTTGAAGGGACGGGGAAAAAATCGAAGGCATCTGGCAGCCTCAGAAACTGGGAAGAGCGATCGATAATACCGTCGACGTGTCGAATGAATGCGATGGCAAACAGTAACTCGGAGTTTCTGTCATGAAAAATGCAAATGGTATGACTACTCGAAGGATTTGTCGGATTGACGTGGCTCTCGACATGATTTGTGTATACGTATAATGTAGTACTTCGACTGTTAATTCGTGAAGCTCTCGAATTTCTCGGAGCCGCGCGTACGTTTCGGAATTATTAGAACCCCCGGCTTTACCGATGTCACGATATATGAACGAACGAGTCATCTCGCGGTTTAGGGTCTTAAGATCTCGCTTCGTTCTTTTTTCAGCTCTAAGCTGCTTGATTCTAGAATTTCTAGATACGTACTAAATCCTCAGATGTCTAGATTTAGCTCGTCGGATTTCCATTTCTTCGGATTCCGCCGGGTAATGCGTAGGTCAAAGAATTCTTAAAGCGTCACGGTGATTAATTATGTCGAGATTAAACGGATTAGCGGTGAGGATCGGAGTTAAGGGAGCGCGAGTATGCCCTTTGGGAAAGACCGCGTGCGAGAGAGGGTAGATTGAGCGGTCTTCATTACCTGCCGCCCGCTCATTATGCTCTCAGCTTGAATTCTCCTACCTTTCCCCAGCTGCCGTCAGCTTCTGCCACGCTTCTTCCGCTTGTCTCTAGTTTCCTAAAGCCGCGAATAATTTCATGGTTCTTTACAGCCGGACCTCTCAAGGGATATCTGCCAGGCGTTAACTATACAAAGATTTTTTAAGTAGAAAAACAACGAGAGAATGACTTGACGGTGGTCCAGATCTTTTTTATTGCAACACGGTAAAGTTACTTTTGATAATATCACAACAGCGCAGTAAGAAGTCGGAGCTTAATTATTAATGGCATAAAATATTAGTTGAACAAAGTTATAAACCTCTCTCACGTCTCGAAATCTCGAAGTTTCATTAATCAAAATTTGAAACACGTTGATTAATATAATTTAGCTAGTATTTATGCATCTGAAAAATACAGACCGAGAAGCAAAGACTAAATAGTAGACGGAGACTAACTAAATACTAATATATGTCCAAGAGTAATCCTTTATTATTTATCGCTAACATCTGTGGAAAGCTATAACGCGTGAGTTAATTATTCCGGCAATTACTTCACTCGCCTATATTAATTATGATAGCCCTAATCAAACGTAATTCGAACGAGCGATATTTTATCATTTAATCCGCGCTTCGGATTACATGGACCGATTAATAACGCGATTACGATCGAGCGGTCTAAGCTGGGGCAATATTTCATCGTTTGATCCAGCGACTATCTCGCGCGAGATAACCGGGGCTCTATTACGACTCTAACCGGTGTGTGCAAGTTGTAGCGCCGCATAATCATCGCGGCGGCGGCAAGCTAACAGGTATAATCGCCCGTTGTTGTCCGTCATTCCCCAAGATAGCTTCCATCTCGAGAGAGGGTCCGCGAGCTCCTCCGGAGCGGTCTCGCAGGCAGCTTGTTCGCCATGGAGGGTCCTCGCGGGATAGAGAGAAGGAGAGAGGGAGAGAAGGAGAAAGAAAGGAGAAAGAGGAGGCCGAAAGAAGGAAGAGGCATCGCTGGTCGAACAAGAAAGAAGCGCACACACCTGACCAAAGAGAAACGACAGACGCGGACCTGCGGAGTGTACCTGCTGGAACAAAGGTTTAGCTAACCGCCGTCGTCGTTGGAAGCTGAAACGCACACACCGCCGTGCACGCGTGCGTGTACAAAAACGTACATGCACAGGTAGCCGAGAATATAATCACTGTCCCTTTCCTTGGCGTCTCTATTAGCGTCGTCGGATGACGCCGGGCTCAGTCCGGTTTCTGAAAACGATATCGTTCACGGGAAGCGGAATGTGTGTCCCTCGATTTCTTCGTTTTGGATACCTCGCGGCACCGAGAAAAGGTTTTATATCCGAGAAAGGGGAAGGGGGGGGGGGGGGGGGGGAGATCGATTCCGGAGACGTCGTAAGCACACCCCGGCCTGGAAAAGATCTTCGCGTGCAGCTAGTCTCGGAATTGAAGTCGAGGTCTCGTTAGTCGATCCTTCCGAATACGAGACGCGCAACCGGAGTCGTACGTCCCTCGGAACGTTAGACCGTTCGCTTCGCTTCTGTGAATTCCGAACGATCGAAAGCAAATCGTTGAAGGAAACGTATGGACATCTTAATATTAAATCGGAATCGCGAGGAGTCTTGTGAAAGATAAAATAAAGACAAAGATATGCAAATTATGTGTAAAGATTTATGAAGGGTCCTCCAACTGGAGCATGCAAGAGAATGTCGAGAGCTTTGAAATCTTATAGTATCTTCTTCAGGATATCGTAAGATCTTAGAAACGTCTATGTAGCAACTATGTAAATCCGAAGCGGATATTTTACCATATAAACATATCTGTATATTCTGTACATTTCTGTAAAGTTAAAGTCATTCAGATTTTATTTAACGAAGGATTTGAAAGAACGTGCAATTTACCGCATCACTTCTGAGTACAGTGATTCTGCAATTTTATGGCGATGCACGTGTACTGTGTTATTATTATCTAAATGTAAGAAAAATAGCGGAGGATCCACCATATTCGACGTTAATATATCCATCGCTCTTTTTAATTCGCCAGTAAAACCGCTTATTTCGAATCGCTCTTTGCGTGGAGCCTTTGGTACGAGATTCGAGAATATCCAGGCTTGGCTTTCGTTTTCCGGAGCGCAGTTCGTGTTCAAAGCCGCGCATGTTGCAGCTTCGGTAGGCCGCGCTCTCGCTACGCGATAGCGTAATCGAGTTATCGCGACGGCGCGCCGTCAACAGAAATTCTCCCGCGTACGAGGATAACGTCCAGGATACGTATGTACAAGAAAGAGAGAAAGAGCAAGAGAGAGAGAGAGTGAGCCTGGAAGAGCCGGTCGGGAGGACTCGATTTTCTACTACTAGGAGGGTCGACGAGCTTTTAACCGACACGTACGGCCCCTTTCTTTCCGTGGACACGACTCGTCCACTACGTGCATATTGCGTACGCCGGCCCTTTCGTAAGCGCTATATTATCTTTATGTGCCCCGACGACCTTACCTTTTGCTTATTCAGGGTTTTATTAATGCGCTTGAATTTACTCCGCGACCGGAATAAACCCGGTGCATTGATGCCGGTCGTTCCTTTTTGCGACCGTAGGGCGATATGAGAAGCTGTAATGGCATAATAATGCATAAATCATGAAAACTATGGTAATTTAACAGTAATGCTGAACCAATTGATTGGCTATAATCTTAACAAATTAAGGTATCAGAAATAATTTACGCTGGTTAACGAAAATTATTGCATGATTGCAAAGATTTCTAATTAAATACTGAAATACTAAAATATTTAATGCTAAGCAGAGTAATGATATAGTAATGACAAAAAAATTTTTCTAGACATTACAATCTTCGCGAAGACTGTCGTCAAAATTAAAATTAAGGATATTATGACATCCCGTATTCCCTGACAATCAACTCAAATTATTACAATCAATGATCTCGATCTCTCTCAAGTGCCTGGCGCTCGCGACAAAAAGTTATTATAATCCTGAAACGTCGTCGATGCTCCGCGGGGCTTGGAGCATCGTTCGAGAATGGTTGGATGCACCGCTATTATCCCCCGGCAGGGTCGATCATCTCGTCCCGCGGACGATAACCCATAATTTCTCCCTCCTCTTCCATCACCTGTCGAAATCACGGGTGAAACGGCAACCCTGTTATTGTTGCCTCGCCAGCCGTGCGATTATGTCGACACCGGAATTAGGTTCGTGGGGGGTTTTGTTCCCGGTCCATGTGGCTGCCGACCGCCTCCTCTCGCGCGCCGAAGTCGCTCTGCCTCCATTTAACGCCCTTGTACACGGATCCTCGAGACTTCCGCCGCCCGTTCTACTTGATACGCCGAACAATGGAGACCCATCATCGCGGTAGATCGGAGAAGATCCCGCGGTCCGCTCGTTAGTCCGAGAAACACGAAGATTTCAGGCTTCGTTCAGAAGCCGACTGATCGTATCATCTCGCGAGTTTTTCAGAGTGTAATCTGTTCACGGCGGACAAATGACGAATACGTATAAAGTAAAACCGCATTTATCCAGTTCCTCGGGATTGCCTGGTACAATTCTGTGCTCTGTACTATGCGGAAAGAAAAGCAGGTTTAACATCTTTCCGATTTCGCAATTTTGAGACGTCACTCGGAGTTTCAAGTATTTTTTTCTTCTTTTGTGAAACATGAGAAAAGGTACGATTATGAAACCATCCGTTACCAATCCTCTATCATCTCATGCTGCCTGATATTTCTCTCTCTCACTCTCGCCACATTACCGTTACATTTTAATTTCACTTTAATAATGTCACATGTTTCGTTTCTCACTATTTCTCTCTTTCTCGCAACGTCGAATTCGTGACTCGATCATTGAAATAACGCCAAAAAATTCTAGCTGTCTGCACGTCCACGTCACGTACATCCCCAGAGACGAGCGATGCTCGATCCCATCGTCGCGCCCGTCTTTTAATTTCTCGATGAATTTCGCGGTCGACGTGGTAATCACCAATTTCGCCCGATACCGCCGTATTTAATTAAATCACACCTCAGCGGGATACGATCGACGCGACGTATCGACGCCGGCAGACGTCACGCGCAGAAGGAGGAGGACACATAGGTGAAAAATGAAACGGAGAGAATACCACCTTCATCGTTCCCGTCGCAGGGAACGTGAAACGTGCGCGAGCGATCCGACGGATAGTGACACGTATATACACACAGATGCACGTGTAACGATAATGCCGCGACCAGCGCGAGGAGCACGTTTCCAGTGACGCATCCGGATCCTCCCTGTCCGGATATTTCTAATTTTCTTCGTTTCCACCGTCCACCTTTACGATGGGTACGTGAATCGTGGGCGAGCACGATTGCCGCCAGATCGACTTTCCAAGGGTGTAGGTAATCCATGTTTTCGTCTTTCCTCCTAATTTAACCTTCGTTTCCTATCCGGGTCAGCGTGTAATTCCGAGATCGTAAACTGCTATCAAACGGATAGTTTTTCTATTGTTTATTTTTAAATTGTTAAGAAATGTAATATAACACTTTTATTTGAAATAAACCCTTTATTTTATTAGACAAAGATCTCGATACGATTATACGTTTCGCGATTGCATTCCATGGAGTTAGTTTTAGTTGCGACAACTGCTTCCTGTTCGCGAACAAACTAGTTGCGCCAAGTAGGTGCGCTCTACTTTTACTGCAAAAATGTTTCTAATCTCCGGCCGGTCCGCTCGCTTTCAACGACAACATCCGCTGTAATGTGTTGCATTCACATTGCCTGAGCAAAAAAAAAAGATAGAGTTAGAGAGAGAATATGTGTATGTGTACCGAGATTCCGCGATAGCGGAAGTCTATAAATCAGATCTTTAATAAGCTCCTACATTCATTTGCTTAAAGCGGAGTCTACAGAAATTGACCAATCACAGTCAAATATTGTTCTCATATTCGACTGTGATTTGTCAATTACTTACGGCTTAATGCTTAAAACTTAAATTTTACGCCTTAAATTCTCATTGTAGACTCTGCTTTATACATTCACTTTCTCAAATATTTACATACATAATAAAGAAATCACATCTTGTATTGACTTTTATGAAGATCGACGACGTTCGGACGTTCGCGACATATTTTTTTTAAGACAAATGCCCATGTAGCATTAATCACTTGTTCGGGAGTACGTGCGATCGTTCCATCTGATTTAGGCTTCACGCTCGTTAACGAGCGACGAGTCGCGCCTCTCGATCTCGCGGCCGGAAAAGAAGACGCGTTGCGCGTTTCTCACACGTGTGTGACGCGCATGGGCAGCGTGGTAAAGGATACGTATCTCTTTCGGTCGTTCCCGTAGAAAAGGATTGTTCTAGGGCGAAAATACTAGAGCGCCTATCTCTTTCTTTCTCGCTGTCCCTTTATAAGATAAGTTGAAAGGATATGTTGTAACCTCGCGTGGCCTCATGCGGCATAAGCCCGTGCCCGCGACACAAAGCCGGACAATTTCCATAATAATTCATCGTTCTTTGTGTCGCATTCGGACCGACGGTCTTTGAGAGCCACCATATCGGACCCTCCTCGGAAAACTGGAGCACGAGTGAGTCCCAGTCGCAAAGCCAGGTTTACGTATGTCGGTGCCTTGAGCCTTTTCTGACGCACGTTTCCCATTCAAGTAAAAATTGTGTTTTACACTTTGCTCCTTTCATGAAATGTCCACGTTAAATTACTTATTTTTTTTTTTTGTATTATACATTTATATAATTTTATATCATACTTGTATTAAGTTAAGTTTATTTAATTAAATTGGAAACTGTCGTTCTTGCAAAATATCGAGATATTTGAAACAGTACACACTTGACTACTTGCTACCTATCTCGATCATCCCCAGGGAGCAGGTAGCGAACCCGCATGGAACCGGTTCGAATATTATTTCACGCACGTCTTCAGATTAAGCGTCGTACTGTCGTATTTCGGGGGTCGCGAACGACCAACGACGACGAAAGGCCGGGATCCTAAATTCCGGAAGAGCTCGCGGTCTCGTGCGCGAGGTTAGTCGCGCGACCTTTTCTTTACGACCTCCCCCCGGGCTCCCGGGTTAGCTGGGCAATCAGGATTTCGAGAATCCTGGGACGTGACTTTACAGATTTCCCCCCGGCTCCGTCCTCTCGACCACCTCGATTGCGGGCTCGCGTACCGCGCGCACCGCAAGATGTAATTTGCCTTTCGAATAATTTATAGCGATGCCGGAAAATTCTACATGGCCAATGTAAAATCGCGTAATGTCGTGATTCCATGGCGCAGTCCGGTAACGTCCCCGAAATCTCCATAGTAATCTCGATAGTTCATATTTCGAAACGGCTCGGATTTCCGACGCGGTCCGAAAGATACGTTCCGCGGTTATTTCACCGGAATTTCCAGCGCGCGCGCGCATTCTGGAAATGCGTGCGTCATTAAAACATTCCAGTGCAACGCTCTCTTTTTCGAAACTTTACAAAATATTCCACGCGGAAAACCCCACGCGAGATCAAATCACTGTCAGCCGCAGTTTTCCGGTTGAGTTTCGGTCTTCGCCATTATGAATAGAACATATTTAATTGTAATTAAATTAAATACAGAAAGAAACTCGTTTCGCTAGAGATCTCATTCGTTAAATCGCAATAAAGTTACTTCCGCTATCCGCGCTGACTGATCGAAAGTTTCCGCTTTAGCGAGAAAATCTTCGATTTTCCGGAAAATGTCACGCCTGACGATGTCGCCGCGTGACACGGAGCCGGGAGCTTTCTCTCATAATACAGGAAAAACGCGTGCTCGCTGCCGGGAAACGTCGGGCTTATGGCCTCTTTCTCTCCCGAGAGTGCAGGGGGGACGGGCGCGAGAGCATCATGCTTCCTTGGCTTGCCAGTGCACGACGTAAAGGAGAGTAAGGAAGTCCCGTGGAACCGGTCCGGATTTTATTTCGTGCGCGTTTGTCTTCCGCTTGGATTACGCTCGCGGCTATAAGCGCGGAAGATAAGATACGTCGAGGATACCTACGTAAGGTCGCCGTGACATATGGCTGGCGTACGAGCTTCCTCTTGGATGTCCTCCTTCTCTTTTCTCTCTTTCCCTCTCTCTCTCTCTCTCTTTTTCTCTTTCCTGAATTCGCTTTCTCTCTTCGTTGTTTCAGGTCTCTCTTCTCTTACCTCGCTTCCTGCAGAGACTCATGCTAGCCCGCTCGACCCATCCCCGCTCTTGCTATCATCCGTGTGGCGGCAACACGATCAACCTGCTGCCCATCTAACGTTTCTCTGATCGGAAGGAAGCTCGCAACGGTGGGCGGATCGTCCATAAGAAGGATCTTCCGCCGAGCAAGCGTCGCGGAATATAACTATCGTTGATCGATTTAATTGAGTCGATTCGGCGAGAAGAGATTTTTTCGACGATGTTTGGATTATGGTCGAGTCTAGTCTACGTTAAATCTAACGACTGACAATGAGTTTGGGGCTTGATTCCGCAGAGTCGACAGCGCGGCTTTCTTCTATTAATTCGATGAATTCTGATATACTGCAAGTCTTCGCTCTCTCTGCGAAATCTTTTTAGCTCTCATCGCACATTTGTAATGTCGCCAACCGTTGACGTTTATGGTCATCGCGTGGTTTCGTTCGCAGGCGTGGTCGCGCGATACAGCACGCAACGCATATCTGTTAAGGATACCTCAGAACCTCATGCGTTTTCCCCGAATCAGATTCTATATAGGGTGTCTTCGTTCACGAAGATTCTTGAATTTATCAAAAAAAACTTTCAATTTTCGATTAAGCTGCGAAAGTCTTTTATCGGCTCTTATTGGCAAATAAAAGTGAAAATCAAATACATACACATTACCATGCTTTTCATTTGATTGAAGCACACTTAATTATAAGTTTCAGGAGTATAATTCCTGAAATTTGGTAATTAATACCTAATTGATTAAATATAGATTTTCGTACATTCTGAAATCATTATACGTGATCGACGTTTTGCTTCGATTCGACGATGCGTATCGATTGTTTCGGTACACCGTGTACAGGGAACGAACGCCATCAGCGGGTGCACCGGCGACTTCTTTTTATTATCCTTTCGGAGGGGATCGCGTGCGCACGACGACCGGCATCGGGCGTAATTAAGTGATTATCTCGTCCCGGGGTGGACAGAGAATCGGCCGGGTCGGTCGGTCGGTGTATCGCGTTCCGGTCGGCCAATAAAGCCGAGAGCCGTTTTTGCCGCGAGCGTCCGTCGTCCTCCGTCCGCGGTCGCTTCCACCCGCACCTCCACCGCTCCGCTCATGCTTTTTGCGCCCTTTCCCGTTTCTGCCTGTTTCCCGCGTACCCGCCGTGCCTCTCCCATGACTCTCGATCGAATCGCACCAATCCACGTCCGAAAACACCGGCGTGGTTAACACCCGACGAATCGCATGACCAGTTCGGCCTGATCGAAGCAGATTATCCTTCGAATACGAAGGGGCATACTAAGCGCTCGTAACTTCAGATTTGTTGTTTAAGGTAGGTACCTACACATGAGATTTAACACTCGCAATAACCAATACATCGTGATTTCGCATTTCAACAAAGGGCCCTTCATCGCGTTGCATTGATGATCACAGAGTACAGAGAAAACGATAGATAAATTAATTTAAAAAAATAATAGAGAGAAAGAGAAAAATGTGTTGAATTTTAAATAAATAAAATTTGAAACAAAACAATTTGTAATTTAAAAATGCACTTCCGTTAAAGAAAAAAATATCACGACGGTAACGTTATTCTTAATAAAAGTGAATGTTACAATAGGTTGCACATTAATTCGGAGGGTGCGTCCCTTGGCGAGCGCTGTAAATCAAGTTTCGGGACGCTTTAAAGGCTCGTTATTATGCGACGAATGAGATTATCGCGTGTGAAGGGAACACATTTTCCTCTCGACGCTGTAATAATCCCGCCTGAAAAATTTTCAACACTCGGCACTTTGACAATCACCGTAGCGCCAATGCACAAAACGCAATTTCAACCATTCGACGCTGTCGAAGATTTTACTCTTTTATTCCAAATAGACTGGCGCAGCGGATTCTATTTGCGTAGTTTTAATTATTTGTCGGCATACAAGTAATAGAGCTGTTGCAACAGCTTTTCGCGATAAAACATGAAATGGAAACGTGAAATGGAAGATCAACGTACTGAACTATAAAAAATCACGATGAGATTTTCCGCGGAAACAAACGGGGCGGGCTTTTCACGCGCGGTTCGTATCGAAATTCTCGTTGCGGAATTCTCTGCGCTAACGACCCCGATCTCTCGGCGTTTAATTAAAAGCTAAAAAGTTCCGTTCGATCGGTCACAACCAATGAACTACCGATTTCGCGATTTCCCGAAAAAAATTTCGCGGAACGCGACGCGAACCGAAGCGACGTGCTTCGCGCGGTAAGCGATCCAATAGCCTCATTTCGCGATAAAACTGCGCGTGGAAAACTCTGTCAAAAATTGGACCGAAAAATTCCAGCGGACCGGCGAACCGCCACTTTGCGCCGCTAAACCGACAGTTTCATTTCCACGTAATCGTCGTTGAATCCGAACGTCGAATGTACCATGTACATTGTACCTCATGCTGACGCGCTCAGAATCGAAACGCTGGCTCTCGTGGAATTTTTCCCGAAGGGATACTTTACAGACAAACACTTGTGAGTATCTGTATACAAGTCAAAATTCTGCGTAAACAACTGTCATTAATAGCTCAAAATTCTATGGTACGAAAGATTAAAACAATGATATCAAAGATCTGCGAACCAAGAATTTCAGGTGACCAAGTCTCTTCGAAACCAAGGATACGCAGGATTTGATCTAGCGCCATTATTTGATGGTTTCAAGGATCTGGCGAGACCGGAGGCTAACCGGTTTGCCAGGTACTAAAACCCGCGAAATAAAAACAGATCTACAGCATCCTCGCTCGACCTGATGGAAAGGGGGCCCGTGAGTAATCAAAAATCCACAAAACCAACAGTTCCTAGAAATAGCTGGCACAAACGACACGAGACTCGCGTGTCTGGCGTCATCGCGTGTCGCGCAGGTCGATGCGTTAATGCGACCGTGCTGAATTCTTTCTCGTGTCCGGTTGTCTAGTTCGTAATTGCCGGTTTCGCGTGTTAATGTCTTCATGCGGCGGCAGACAAGTGGGAATCGGGGGCTAACCGGTTTGCCAGATGGCATGGTTTTCAACGACAAGTCCGCTCCTCGTTCGACTCGCAGCAGCTCGACTCGCTTATCACGCGCCTTCGTCGGTTACGATCGGCGCGGAATTAGCGATCGGCATAATTACACGGTCAATCCCGTCGTATTACGCTAATCGCGCGATAGTAGCGATAAACCCGGCTTTTGCTCCTTAGAAAATAGCATCCAGTGGCACTTATTAAGCTAGATGAAATTCTATAAATATAATACTGTAAATGTAATACAGAGTAAATTGTGATAACATATGCGTGATAACAATGCGTTCAGTTTCGATTTTACAGTATTTTTAAATTGCATACCTACAGCTTTTGAAGTCAAGAAATGTTAATAATTTTTTAGTACAATTTTTAAAATTAAAAAATGGAGATAAAAATGTATACAATGTAAAAACTAATTTAAGCGTTATAGAGCAATAAAGCCGTGTAAATTTTTATAAAATTATTTATTTCTTTTTTATGGAAATTTTTATTGACTCAATTATAAATTTTTCATAATTTTTATCGCGATTGACGCGCACTCGCGTTTAAGGAGAAACCAGGTATCAACTTTAGTGACTTTCAATTTCGCGCGACTTTATAAGCGGCACTTTTGTCAATAAATTATCACGGCGAGTGGTTCGAATCTTATGAATTTCATGATACCGCTTTCGCGTTTAACGAGAAATGGCTCGCGTCAATCTGGGGCGTATTTAAATCTCCCATGTTAACTTGTCGTCGAGTTAAGCGGTCGGTATTTCAGCCACGACGACGTGCGCGCGTGACCCTCGGAAAAGTTCGAAAAAAATTTGCACCACAAAGGGTGCAAATTTTAATAATGCTTCAACATTATCTCGCAACGACAACGAGACGACGGTGAGAACTCCGCGTCCCTCCCTGCTCCGCTCCCTTCTTTCCCTAGAGTTTTTCTCAGCCTTTTCCCAGCGCCCTGCTGGCGCGATTCTGATAGCGCGGCGCACCGGATGTTCCTCGGGAATAACGCGGCCGGAAGAATTCAGTCAAGCGAGAACGCGAGGGACGGACGGGGTTCGATTAATCGAGTTAGTTGTTCGCGATTTTCCAGCGTCGAGAGGGGACGCGGCGGCGCGGGTGGCGGTGGTGCAGGCTCAGACGACGTATTATTCGATGCAAGTCGACGGCGGGATGGGCGGACGGTGTGGAACGGGAAAAAAAGCGGGAGGCGATGAGCATCGACGTGATGAAGCCAGTTTCGCGAAAAGCTCCTTATCGAGGGTGGCGCGGGACGAATTTATTCGCGCCTCGACGACTTTGAAACTGTAATCCGCGGGCCGCCGCGCCGCGCCGCCCGGCCATCTTCTCGCTGATCGCCCTGAGTGTTTTCAAATGCGTCTCTCGCTGTTCGTCGTCGATGGGAGAAACGCGAGACTTCGTCGGCGGAAAGTTTCGTTTTTACTTCTCCGAAGTCCCCGAGTTTTATTCCTCTCTTTTAATAGGATGCCGTTCTTAATTACTACTGAGTGGTTTGCACGCTCCGCGATCGGTTATGAATTATCGCAGCGTTTTGTAGAAATCTCTAATGAGCGAGAATTAAACTGATTGGTGTATATGTCGTAGCCAGATTACGAAATCCGTCATTTTATAAAACGTCTAGGCATTTTATAAAATGCGGCCACATTCTCAAATCATATGGTTGAAAATGAAATGTTTTACTGAAATGAACTAGCCAGAATCTAAAACGGATGTACAAATCGTAGCGTTTGACAATGTGGCGGGTCGCTTATTAGCGTTTTATAAAACGACTAAAATTCTTAGCCAGATTGTGAAACATTTCATTTTCAAGCATGATTTGAGAATGTGGCCGCACTTTATAAAATGCCTAGACGTTTTATAAAACGGCGGACTTTGTAATCTGGCTACGACATATATACGACATAATCAATAAATCGCATGGCTTAATTCACGAAAAAACTCTTCCCTTTATATATTAATATCAGTTGTAAACTAACAAAGAAAAAAACAACTAAACTTACTAATATAACGGTCGTGGCAAAATTAATTCGCAAAACAATAACTTATACACGACAGACTCAAATCGACTTCAGAGTTCAGAGACATAATAATGCGTTTTTATGCACCCGCGCTCTTAGAAATGCCTCTGATGAGATCTACGCTGCCGCACACACACGGGGTGCACGAGTAAACTTGCTATGCACCGATATACAAAAGCACCCCGGGGATTCGCGCGCGGGAAAGAGAAAACGCACATGCGTGAAGTGCAGACTTCGCGCGATATTGCGCGCAAAACACTTGGACCGGAAATTCCGTAAGATAGGCAGACGGTGCGGAGGAGCGAAGCGAACGTTAATTCCATTGTCTTTGGCGAAACGGACTGACTGCTGCCGAGAGAATGGCGCGGCTTTCGGTTCCATTAAACGCCAACGTATCCGCACCGAATTATATTATAATAACAATGTGAGATGCTAATATTCAATGGCTGCGCGACACGGCGCTTGAAATGCTAATATCGCGGCACGCCCGCGAGAGCGGTAAGTCCACGCGAAAGAGAGGAAGCTTTTGTTTACGTATGCAGATTTTTCTGTTTTCTTTCAATAATAATAATATCCTTCGATAATGTTTGATTTCTATATTTTAATAATATTTACTTGGATTAATAATATTTACTTATTATACCAAAATCAATAATTATTGTAATAAAATAAATATAGCAGTAGTTATTTACTAAAACATTTATCAATGGTCAGTGTTAAATTAATACCAATTCTGTAGTATTAAATTAATACCAAACTGACAATGTTAATTTATATGCTTAATAACATCATATAAGTTAATTTATAGTTTAAAAAGAGAAGTAAATAATATATTTGTACTTTTGCATTCTTTTTTGCACACGTATTTTACTATTCATAGTTCCCTTGTAACTTCTAAAAATCTTTCACGAGAAGAAAGTAGATCTTATAAATTGCACGTTATCTCATTATACGACGATATGTTCCTAAACAGATTGCATATGGCGTTATCATTTTAAATGCCTTACACGCGCACTATATCTCGCATAATCCGTCGCTGCTCCCGAACTCGTTCGTGAAGAAAGCATCGCGAACTCCATCGCGCTATCGCGTTACTCGCGCGCGACTCCAGCTGAGTGCTCGGCGGGGCAGACAAACGTGCTGCACGTTTGCGAACATTAATTCCCGCTACCAGTCGTGGCTTCTGAAGATTCGACGAAACCGCGAATTAGACGAGACGAGGCCTGCGAATGAGGCCGCGCGTTAATCCAGTTGTTCTCCCAAGTTGTCTTGGTACAAGCCTCTGCTTCTATTAAATCAATGAGCATAAGCGACACAATAGCGGGCATGCGTTAAGTTTCTATATCCTCAACTAGTCTGGCAATATACTATAGCTTGTGTCTGAGACACACGCGATTAGTGGCGGGAGCGATAATCATCGAGAGACGTAGAAATGTTTCTGACAATGAGTACATAAATCGACTGTAATTGTACAATCAAATGTTACGTTTGTTCTTACATTGACCGTCCTTTCACACATCTTCAAAATTAATACGTCGACTCACTGATATAAAATAATCTAACATTAAAAATATCGGGATATAATAAGTTTAGTTTGCAATTTAAAACATTTATCAATCTTTATATTAATTTCGATTATACCATTACGTATATTGTTTGATCTTACTCTAATTGTTACGAACTTCATGATAAAAGCTTATCAATAATTGATATTGGCACCAATTTTAAAAATTTGGCGTTCTGTAATTATTTTAGACGTGTCGCACCATGTTTCTTCGAAAATGCAACGAATCCTATTTTTATATTACACACACGGTCCACGGTCCACGGTCCTCTGCCTAATTTACTCTATCAGCGGTCTAGCGTATACCGTAAAATACACTGTGATGTAAACGCGCGGCGTGGATGCACTTCCGGGATATTATGTACGTGAGGGATGCGAACGCGGTCACGAAATGACAATAATGCGGCAGCGTTGGGAAGCGCTGGAGGGCTTGAAGAGCGTGTACGCGACTACTTACGCTACGAGAAGCTCGCGATGGAATACATTGTGCAACGCCCGTTTATCTCATCGTGAGGATTTTTAATCACACATCACGATAATTGGTGTTGAATGATAAAAAAGTATATGTGTAGAGAGGGGTGTGTATGCGCGAATTGTTAAATATTGTCTTATAGGATTTACTGACGATGACGCGTGTGCATTGCATATAATATATGACCGAGTTATGTTTAAAATATTTCCCACGAGGTAGAACAATTCGAACATCGGCAAAGCGTAGCGGTGCTCAAAGCAAAACGAATATGATAATGGAGACTATTTATATTTTATATAGGCCTAATTTCCACGCTGATTAAATTTAACTCTAGCTTAAATTATCATCACTTGCTTATTATATTCTATGTTCAGAAAAGAGAAAATAAAAAACCTACAAAGCACATATATGAATAATCAATAAAGCTTTTTGGTCGAAAATGGAATGATAATTCTAAGAAAAGTGCATGCAATAATTATAACTATAGTACAATTGAATGTATTACATGAAAAGGATTGATGAAAGTGAATTTCATGGTGGCCGGACAAACGACTGCACGGTCGTTGTCGTGGTCGTTGTAGTTTTCAGGGATGCGGCATGCCGGCCGGGCGCCAAGCCATACCCCGTGAAGGGGTGTCTGGCACTCTCCCCGCGGAAAGTACCGCAGCGCAAACTGAAACTCCGTCCAGCCGTCGTTTATTTATGTATGAAACCGTAGCCTATACGTACACTGTTCCCGGTATCCCGGTCCCCTTTCCGTTGTGTTCGGCTTCTCCGCTTCGTGCCTTGTGTCCACGAGCGAACTTGTGCGTTATTCATACGTCTCGGCTGAATGATGAGCGACGTCTATTCCTCCCGCGCGTCGCGAAAACTTCGCCGAGAAGTCGGAAAGTCACGGACGCGCCTTCCATCATAACGGGGCCCTGAAGAACGTCGGGCAAGAACAGCTCTTGTGGCAGTATTAAAATTTTGGCAAGATTGTGCAACAAATTTCTATTGTTATGAAGAAATCGCGAAAAATATAAATTGTGTATTGTTATTGTAAATATTTAAAGAAATCCACGATTTATTAAAAGCTTGATCAACTCCTATCGATATTTACTTCAAAAGTGTATCGAGTTATTTTGAACAGTTTATCGCAAGTATTCCAAACAATTATAAAGGTCTTCACGACAAAAAAATTTACTTTAAAAAAATGCGAACATTTAGAATTCATTTTCATAAAATTTCAATAACATTGTATTCAAAATTTATCTTATAATCATTGGAGAATTTACTATAAGTGCCATCATTACTGAATTAACGATTTCCAAATTTATCTCGATGGAGTATTTCAGATCTAACAGAAAATAAGGTGATAATGAAAAAGTAGAGGTTTAAAGAACCTCGGTCAATCGATTTTTATAGGTAGGTCTCGAAGAAGAAGTACGCTGCTCGGAGAACCGCTGCAGCTGGTGGATTTAATCGCGCGTTTACGCGCGTCTTATTTACGCTCAATATCGCCGACTCCCGTACTCTCGTGATCGCCGGAAGCGCGAATTCATGAATTGGATTTTCGTTCCTCGCTCGGCACACGTTGCTCGCCGCGCTCGCGGGTGTAATAACGCTCGTCGCGTCAGTTTGAAAGCAAACGAAAATAACTCCCGAGGCTCCGATGGGATGATGCTATTTCGCTAACCGAAAACATTATTTAAACTTTCGCATCCAGTCGCGTATCGGCCGCTTATATCAGCCGTTTGCGTCAGTAAATTCAATTTTGTAACTCGTGAAATGTGCAGAAGCACATCTGGTACCCTAAATTGCGAGCTGTTGTTATTCGATGAACCAAAAATTTACCAAACTGAAGTTACCACAGTAACTTTAGGATTTATCCATGCAAAAATTATTTTAATTAAATTATTCGTGATTTAATTTATCTAATTCCACAATTTCGTTTACGAAACAATACGAAATTCTTTACATATCTTCTTTCCACTGTGCAAAAAAATGAAAATGTTTCATCTGAACATATTAGTTATATCTTGAGATTCAATTCGTCGACATATTGACATGAACGTAAGGAAAAAATAAAAAATGTATCATAAAAAAATTAACCATTTGAATGGATAAAAAGAGCTATAACTATTTATTTATATTAGCATTTTCAGTAGATGTCAGAAATCGTAAACAGATCATTCGGAGAGCTTCGATGAACTCTAATAATAAGATGAATGAGCTTAATTTAATCGTGACGATCGGTACATCGATTTCGCCGAGGAAAAACGTGAGAAAGCGAGCGTCCTCGGCAAAAAAGTCGAGACCGTTTGGAGGACAGAAAGTGTCGTTCGGGATCAGTAGGGACCGCGTATCGCTTGGATATAAAGTGCATTAGCGTTGGAAGTCCGACGCGATCCCGCAAAACCGACGCGTCGCAATGCCGCGCGACTGTGGCTTCTCGCAAAAAGCAGGAACTCCGTCGATCGGTCCACGATAAGAAGCATCGACGAGGGTTGACGAGTGAATGTATCATCGAGGTGGTTAATCGTTCGCTTCGCGAAGTTCGTTGCGGACTTCATCCACCTTACGACGTGCACGTGCGACGAAGTTTAGCCGTCCTAGTTCGCATAATCCCCCCCGAAGTGACGACTGCTGTCCCTGGACTGCATAGATACGTTTATATTGTGGATTTCAAGCGTAATAGAATGAAGAGCTTAATAATTTTCGTGCGATATATCCTCACTTACCACATTGTATAAGCAAGTCTCGCAGTTGCGGCGTCGGAGATTTCGAATGTAATGCGACAGTCGTTGGTGGAAACCGTCGTAGATCTTTAGAGTAATTACTGTAACTACTGACACTGGCCAGACTGGCTTAAATTCTCCAATTTGCATGGGCTTTTATAAATGGATAATCTCTAGAAAGCTATTTTCATTGTTAAAATACTCTGGAAATTTAAGATAAGTATTTTGCATTTGTTTATAAGGAAAAACTCTGCACATTGAAAATTGTAACATAATTACTTGATTTTTTTAATTTTTTAAGTATTTATCATGTATAGTTATTGCTGTGATGATCTGGAGAAATTAAAAATCACAAAGAACCATTTTATTTGGGTTATCCCAAATATCGAAGAATATCGACAAGCATGAACAGTAAATATCGATTGCATGATATCTTTTTTCGAGGCTGCAAACGCGAAGTAGACGCCAGGCGGCGTCGGCGGTGAACGACGACGAAACGGAGGAGGAAGAAGAAGCGGTCGCGGATAAGCGGACGAGCAACGTTGCCGCCGGACAGAGTGAATTATGGGACAATTAGTTCCGGCAGATATATAAGCTCCAGACTCACACAGAACCGAGCCGCTCCTTCCCGCTACGGCTCGCCTCTATCCTCGCTCTCGTATCCTCTCTTCCTGCCGATTCGCTGCTTGCGCGGGGGGGGGGAGGACTTGCTTGCCGAGTCTTGAGGGGAAAGCGCTCGCTCCGAGCTTTCGCGCGTACCCGAAAGCTTAGGAAAGGCACTGGACGACTCGTTAACCACCGACGCAACGGCTCTTTGTGTCTGGTCTGTCTGAGTCTTTGTTTTTTTTTCTCCCCCACTTCCCACTACTTCTACACGCCGTTTTGCACAGCGCGGTTCTGTACATCACGGATATTTTTCTCGAATCCCGCTCAAGGATCGTCTTAGTGAACGAAAGGCCAAACGACCGGAAATTCGCGATTTTCCGGAATTCAAAGATCAAATTCGAGGATCTTAGAATCTTGAAATAAATGAACTTTTCTTATATAAAGAATCCAAGAGTTTAATCTTTCTGAAATTAGATTTAAAGTGCCAAAGCCTACAATTGGAATACTTAAAAGAAACTCTAATATGTCCAAATTTTAAGATACCAGTACCTAAAGATTCTAAACCCGAAAAATCTAAAATTTTAGAAATAATTCTCGTTAGTGAATACCTATCGTACGACTATAATTGTCTTAATGTGTTGCAACGCCGATATGAATCTTCAAAATTATGCAGAAACCGCGATGGGTATCTAACTTTTTTTTTCGAGAAATTCGAAATCATCTAATTGCTATATAATGCTAATATTAGTCTAGTTGCTAATGTTATGCTATAGTGAGTATAGTGCCAAAACAAACATTTTGACTAAAGAACGTGGGTGTGACAATCTCAGAAGAGATCTTTTTTAGGATTACCGGCGAGCAGATCGCAAAGCAATGCGGTTGAGCCCGATCAGGCAGATGTGGAGCGCTCCGATGAACGTCTTGTTCAATTATGCAGCAGCCCGAAATACCTGTCCGCTGACGAGCTCGCCGTCTTCGGGCCCGGAACGCGCTTGTAACCGCCGGGATGATCCGTTTCTTGGCGACACGCGCGATCTTTGGAATTCCGAGCACGATGTTCAGAAGCGTAAATAGCCCGACGAGTTCGGACCCCGCAGCCGGGCCATGGTAATCCTGTCCGCTTAATTCGTCAGTTGATATCGTAATTTAGATATCATTTAATTTTAATTAAGAAGCACGATTTTATCATATAAAGGTTACTAATATTAGTTCGATCGAGAAACTGACAACTTCAATCGTGAAATTACGTGTGTTAGTAGTTTACCGTTAGTAGTTACCGAATAGATCCGCCAATCTTGAAATGTCTAAATAAGCTTCATAAATTGAATTTGAGCTTCGCGTTTACATTGAATTATACGCAAGATATTATATTTTTTAAAATAATAGGTTTTTTAAGAAAAATTATTTCTTAACAAAATAGGTATATCCATTATTGCGTGATAACGGAAAATCAAATCGACGCATAGTTCTCACCAAGAGCCTTAAACTCTCTCAGCTTTATAACTAAACCATCCGGCACGGGCTTGTCGCAAGGGAACCAATTTCAATTTCGTCAAGGCATTTATTACTAAAGGGAAGCGCGGTCGATGGTAGCCTCTGTACATCAGATCGTATTTAATAAAAACGTGCCTGTATATTCGTTACTACGCAAATAAACTCGATGCACGTCGATTCGAGCCATCGGCAATCCCGTTAAAATTCCGCGAATGGCCACCGAAAAGGCAATCAGCGTTCCCAACCATCGACGTCGGACTTTATCTGCGTCGCGGGATCATTGGCGCGCGTAAACTACCGTAATAACCCGTCGGATGACGACGAGGATCGTTCGTCCATCTTCCGGGTAACAGCCACACGCTGCCGCAGTTATTAACGGCGGTTTGGTAATTCCGATGGCATTTTGCGGCCGCGTATTGTTGAAGTATTTTCCATTTCGCGTGCACTCGTTACATCGATCTCCTAACGCAAATCGATCGCGTCAAATGCTCGTGGAGAACTATCTGTCGATATGTCGTGTTAGATTTCTTTCACACAAACTATTTTCGGTGGTATAACTGAAAATATATGGAACAAAGAGAAGATAGAATCTTGGGCCTTTCGAACACTTGTTTATTCAATGAGGTTTTTAAACTCTTAAATTATTTCCACGTTCAAATAAAAAGTAATTTTTTTCTTATACGCAGCGCGTGTCATTTTTTTCAACTAAAATATAATAAAATGTATAATAAATTAATTATTATACAGTCGTAAAATATAATATAATAAAATGTGTGTAACAAATTAATATAATAAATAAAAAAATACATATAATAAAATGTATAATAAATTAATTATTATACAGAATGTATACACTATTATTAAATAGTGAGTTATATATACAAGTAAGTAAATAATAATGTATCGATTCATTTTTCATTCGATACTTATTTTCCTTAGTACGGAAGCACTGTAATATCAGATAAATGTATCTCAGCATTAAATGTGAAATATCGATACCTCAATACATAGAACCGCAGTGCCGCGAGCGTCTCTTGTAACTCCGCTTTGATTGAAAATTGCGAGTAGTCTGCGGTTCGTCGCTGTGCGCGACCGCGAAAAGTCGCGCGCCGCGATCGGCAGGTAACGCGGGAGGCGAAATCGGCGCGCGTATCACGCGCAGATATCGTCCGCAGATCCGTTTTCGGATTCGGTGGAGTTGAATCTGTTGCGGTCAAGTGTCGGTGGCCAGCTTCGAAAATCCAGGTCGCACTGGATAGCGCTGTCGTTTGCCAGGCGGACACGCGCATACCGCCGCGCGCTTGACGTTTCTGCTTGTGTTTTCGCGGGGCAAATAGATAAATCACGGGGTCCGTTACACAGAGAGCCACCGATCACGTCCGTGCCGATTCTCACCGAGAGGAAACGCAACTCAGTCGCGCGCGACACATCGCGCGACGACATTAAGTAACGATGCGCTCGATGTGTTTGACGGATGATCGGGGATTATTCTCCCGGATGGAAATCGATCATGAGCCTGGTCCTTTTTAACCAAATTTTCGTCCTACTTTATATACGCCTCGTTCGTTGCGAAGAAGACAGAAATGTAGTGGAGAAGCGTGAAAAATGCGATCGAAAAGAAGAGACGCGCGTTACCTCCTCTCCGTTTACTTTGTTGCACGTTCGGAACGTAAATCTTCTGTGTATACATCGTCGATCCACTCGAATTCCAGTAAAATATTTAACACTTGGATATTTTTGTAATCATGTGCCTTCCTGAGATTCTTGGGCTGTGAAATTTATGGATCGTTCTATGATCTCCTCGGATGAATTTTTATGATCTCGAATAGCAGAATATTAATCTTTTGGATCTTTGGAATGTTGAATTTATGAACCTCAATCAAATGCTTGATCTCATAAATCTACACATGTGTTTAAAGAGTTCTCCCTATTCACGAATTAAATGGAAATAAATGAATGTTATACATCGAACAAAATTGTATGTAGGTTGCAAGATTATGTTTAGAGAAACTTTTCACTTTTTCGCGTAATTACAGTTTTCTGGTGATGTGATTTGCAGTGATCGCACAGGTTTTATTGGACTTATACGCGAAAACCGGAGGTGGGTGAAAGAAGAAGTTGATACAATCAGAAAGATTTCCTGGTGGCCCGATACTATTGCGCAAAAAGTCATCTCCGGTATTATTTCGCGAGCGGTGGGAGGAGAGGCATGAACGAGATGTAACCGGGAGAGAACGAGATTATTGAGTTCAGTAGTTCGAGATCACCGATTCATGTTCCGGATCTCGAGTTTCCTCGAGGTCGCGCTAATTATCAGATTCCAAGTTGCCTCGAAGTGGCGCCCTTCATTGATACCAGCATCCAGAACAACCGGAAGAACAACTTGGGAAGAAAGTTTGTAGAATGTATCAAAGGACAAAAGCCCATATCTTCAACCTTAAACGAAAAAAGGAAAATGCTCTAAAATTAACATAAATCCGATACAATAAATTAATGCAATAACTAAATTGCGATGTTTTAGAAATGATTTACTTGTATTTTTACGTAAAAAGATACTTTTACACTAAATAATATTAATCTCCCCGGTTCTCTCTCTATCTCCCCCCTCCCCTCTCACTCTCGGAACTCTCGCCATTTCATAAAAATTTATTCTGGGGTGATGTCATATTCGATTCCGGCAGCCGAGTTCTGGATGGTTCAATCCCGTATATACCTGGAGATTGATGACACGAACAAATCCTTTTTTTCATCTGACAACCTCAATTATTGTGTAATATTTTATTGCTGTTGCTTTGAATCTTTAACGCGAAATCTGGTGTACTGCTGCGGAGAGATTTGTATACGCGAGGGAATTAATCGTACTTTATGAACACTGCACATCCGAACAACTGTCGCGCGCATTCGGCGGATCCACCGGTGCCGCGCGTACCGTCGCTATTTATTCATACGCTGCAAATAAAACACGATGGCGATTGACCGACGCGCGCGCGCGTCAAATTTTGTATGATGAAGATGAAAAGTGACGACAGCTAATTTCATGATTCCCTGATTAATCCCCCCGTCAAAATCCATCCGTGTGACGGACAGCTATAGTTATATCGGTGACACAGTGAAAAAAGTTTCGAGAAATATGACACGTAGCCGCTAGCCGCCATGTTCCATCACATTCGATGAATATGATTTACAGCGCACTCCAGTGCATCGTTAGTTCTAGTTGAACGCTGAAATTAATATGACTGTCACAAAAAAAGAGATGCGGTTAACTTGTACTCTAAATTTTTGTACAAACTCTCCTAATTATTATTTATACCTAATGTCGAGATGCTGCTGGATGTTTTCGCGGGCTGAAGTTATCATGCGACTATATTTGGCGACGGCATGCTTAACATCAGAAAGGATTTCGCGTAACGTTACCCGACATGGCGGGGGATTAAAATATTAAACGCCGGCAACGCGAGGAGACAGTTTTCAACGCTGTCGCGCTGGTACGTGTCGCCGTACGACAGAAGAGAATTTGCCGACGGCAAAAATAGCCCGTACGCGGCCGAGGGGGATAGGTCGGTGAAGAAAGCGCCGGTGAGATAGCGATGGAAACTGGAGCGAGGAAGTAAGAGGAAGGAGCGCGATCGCGCGTAATAACGAGCACGATGGGAACGAAGACCAGATACACACGCGAGAAAGCTATCGGCGGAGATGGATGGTAGATTAGCTTTGATTTGTTGCACGTCTCAGCGGCGTAACACTCAGAAGAAAAGCTACGGAGAATAAATAATCTAATAAAAAAAATTTTTCAAGTGTTAACGATAATTTATAAGTAGTTGGATAAATCGTCTTTGAGGGAAATACTTGTGTAAAATACTTGCATTAGAATATTTATAGAGTTGCATTAATTTTTATGCAAACGAGTAGATGTTTCAACTCATTGTCAGTTAATTAACGAATTTAGATTATCAGGATAAAACATAATCTGCGGCAAAGATCTGGAAATGGAAGATGCGTGCGAGTATTAATCTGTTAATCCATGAATCTGGTAAGACGCTCTAGAGCTGTTGAGCAACACAAGATTGTGTCTTTCGAGAGGGTATCACTGGTGGAGATGAGAGAGTGGCGAGAGAGATACCGGACCAGTTTGCGTGTGGACAGAGAAACGTTTAAATTGCACGGAAAAGGACGGGTATATCATGTTGTATACGCGACACGCTCTGATGTGGCCGCGACAGCTGGACGGCTCCCGTCTTCTGGTTTCTGAACGCCATATCCTCTTTCTTCGACTGTACAGGGTGTTACCGGAAGATTGTATAACGAAGATATTTCTTGTCGACCGCATCAGGAATTTTCGCGCGTAAGAACTTCAATAAGATAATTTAAGAAGAACTGAAAACCATTAAGCAAAAATTTGCGAATTTGACGTTTTAAGTATATTTTGTTCCGATAACTTAAAGACTTAATTAAAATTTATTTGAAGATCTAAATACCTAAAGTACAATATAGCCCATAAACTCCAAAAATTTAATACAAGACTGTGTTAACTTGATATATCAAAAGTTAAAATGTTTTTTTTTTATATATCTTAATCACATATAACTTTTTGTTTCTCTTTTCTTTCTCGATTCTCGGTCTTCAATAATTTCCCACAAATTAATCTTCTCTTTAAATTAATACTGAGAACGAGCGAACCTCAAATCCATCCAAAAATATATCACCAGTAATAATATGCGTATTTTTAGAGCACCCCGTATAGATCGCTTTGCTTCTCGCGTCGTGCCGCGTGTTCCGCGAGCAGGCTAAAACACAATCGTTTGTATCGGTGAACTCGTAACTGTCTGCCTCCGTCGTAGTGATTTACGTACTGCCGTGGTAGATATGGAAGAGGGAAAAGGGAGAGAAAGAGCGCAAGCACGTGGCCGCCTTCGGTTTAACAGAGACTCAATCTTATTTCCCGTTCAGCATCGCGCTGAGAGTGGGCGATGCAACGACGTCATTTCGCGATTACGCGGACATCGATTGCCGAACAAAGCTTCGACCGAGTTTCCTATAAATCAGGCTCGTTCGAGACGTCGTCGCGCGTGTCCTAAACTTAGCGATACCGGAGAAATAAAACTAGATATATATTATAGCTAAAAAATCGAATATGTGACAGAATACGTGTCAAAGAAAATAAAAGTTTTATTTTGTCATTGATCAAAATGCTATAAATGCTTTTACACTCATGTAATACTTATGTTACACTTATGTTACAGTCAGAAATGACAAAAGTATTGCATTGGAAAAAGTATATAAATGTGATAAAAATTTAAACTGGAATGATAGAGTGTATCGCACGTATAGAATATATCAACAGATTTATCTCAAGGAAGAAAACAGAAAATTGAAAATTTAAGAACGCAACTTAAACGCTCGTAATTCGCCCTTTGATGCAAAAGGAAAGGCGCAAACTAACAAAACTGAGAGGAAAATGATTCATGCGAAGCTCTTCATCTTTTATATAGAACACTTATGTAAGCACTTTTTCGTATTATGTTAAATATTTCTTTGAGACATTTGTATAAATAGCGATAAAATATTCAGCCCAAGAAACATGAAGGAATAGCTCTATTTAAGTTGAGCGTATAACGTGAGTCGTGAGAGTGGTGGGTTAAACGAGTTCTCTCATCGCGTTGCAAAATTATCCGTATATCGTCCGGCGTTCATGCTCGCGGTTCATAAATCTACTTTGAGCGCGGCAAGATGCGCGCACCGTCGTAATTTCGTTCCAGGAACGACGTCGTTGTCGTCGTCGTCGTTGTCGTCATCGTCCCGAAGAGAGACATCTCACGGTTCCAGCGCCGTCACGGTCCCGTGCCGGCGAACTCTTCGCCGACGGCAAACCTCGTTGCTTAACAGAGACGTCTCGATTCGCCCGGCGGAACCGTGAAAATCGCCGTGCGTGCTCGTGAAACGACAAAAAGAACAACGAGACAGCGACTTGTGCTCTCAGGCTATGTTACCTCAGTCGGATGAGTTGTGTGTTTCAATTCGCGAAACTTTACCTCGCGGATAAGTCGAAGAAGCCTCGGGTTAATCAAAATAACCCCGATGAGATTTTGCAACTCATCATATAACCGTGTTTTAAAATCTTAACAGAGGCCTTTTATTTATCTTACATTACTATGAGAAATTGAATTTTTCTTTATTTGTACAAATATTCGAAATTTTTAGATATTTTGCTCCTCTTTGAGAAGAGGCGAACTTTACGCCAGACTTCACTTATTATACAAACGTCTTCCCGAAAAAGAATACCGAAATGATCGAAAAGTATTCGTTATCGACTACCGCAAGGTCCGCAAGCCTAAATTATTAGTATCCTCGGTCCATGTGATCTTTCTACTTACGTATGATTATCCCAAGTCGGCTAAAAATGTCTCGCATAATACTCACTTGAAATAAAAATAAGTTATTGTTATTATGGAGAACAATGTAATCTCTTTGTGTTTATTTTTAATTTATATCATTCTGATGATATGCCACGTAAAGTTACTTTTGAAAGTATTGTACTCTTATATATATGCTTCACGAGGATATGCTGTTTTTATCCGGAACTTTCGAATTCCATCGGTGCAACAGCCTCTCAATTCTTGGCGATTAATAACCGCTCTGCGCTAATTATAGTTCCTCCGAAAGCGTTGACCACATTACACGCTTGCCGAACGAGTCGACGTCCTGGTAGACACGCCGAGGAACATCCGTCCCTTCACGTCGACGCTAAACGGACGTAACATTGATTTATGAATGTGCTCGCGACTCTACTCGCGCGATCTAATCGCGACGATTTTCGGCCCACCGGCAAGGCCCCGACGACGACGCAATACTCCTGGGATCTCTGATGAGGAAGCGAGGAAGAGACTCCCGAGACGGAATCATTAATCCTTCTAATTGCCACTCTAGAGTCACGCCGCAAAGCAAGTGCGTTTTTCTTTTAGATTCCGTTCTTCTCTTCTGCCCCACCTCCTCCGTTCCTCTCACTCTGAACCTTCTTCAGCCCCCCTGGAACTCAAACTCGAGCTTTTCTTCAGCATCGCGCCGCTTCTTGCGTTGTTTTTCGGTCGAGGGAACGCGAGTCGAGCCGTGAGGAACGAACGAATCGACGACGACTGTCGGGGACCGAAGATAAACCATGTCTTCTTCAGGATCCAGGGGGAAGGACGGAGAGGGGGGGGGGGAGGGGAGAAATGGAGGGCAGGCACCGTACCGGAAAAAGAAGGGACCGCGCGTCTGGCCGCGACTCGGTAACACACTCGGTCGACAGATGTAGGATTGTTTATTTGATTAGCGGGATCATTAATCAGGAGGTCCGACCCACCCTGAAGAGAAATGTGTCCAATCGCCGTCGTAGCTCCTCGTTCACGAAATGAAGACGAACGCACCGGTGCAGATTAGAGTGCGCGTCGCTTGGCGCAATTATGCGATCGATCGCACGGTAGTAATAAGGATGTGTTATAAAAATCTAGTATACCGGATAATAAGCTTAGGCCTTATTGTTGTTTATCGAATAATAACAAGTGACGTATTTATGCGTTAGACTGTTTAATATACGTCTGTTGTCACGTTACATGTAATCGATATGTGTGATACGTATGACTAGGTGAGAAAGTAGAAGTGATACGAGAGTCCAAAGAGCTTGAAGAGATAACATCGGCGAGATAGACAATATTGCGTACACATCACTTAAGAAATAATATTAATACTGTCTCAGAGAAGATTTATTCAACGCAAAATATATCAAACAATTTTAGGAATATTTCTAATAGAAATCTAACGTTTAAATTTCATCAATCCCAATGCGGGAGTCTCATTCGAATGTTTTTACGTTTCTCGGCTGATGTGAGTGAAGGTCGATCTCGAGTATGCTTTCGTGGGAGCTTTGCTCGGATCATTCGACTTCGATGCCCCCCTGAAAGCCGTGTCAATTGCAGATTGTACGGCGCGTGATTCCAGCGTCACGCGTACGGGAACGTGCGACGCGGCACGGCTTAACGACAAGCGTCCCGCGTACGATGTCTGCCTATAATTAAGCTGACAAGGTTTGACGACGTACGAGGACATGGAACAATGGTGGTCGGTCGGTCGGTCGGTCGGTGCACGCTGTCGATGCAGAGAGAGAGAGAGAGAGAGAGAGAGACAGAGAGAGCGAGTACAAGAGAGGAGTCAGAGGAGAGAGGAGAGAGAAAGAGAGAGAGAAAGAGATGGTGCCCGCAACGTCACGACCGTGATACATGTCACGCGACATGACGCGGCCGTGTCACGCCAAAATGTACTCCGCGTGACGGCCGACGAGTGCGACGACACGTCGCGATTATTTATCGCGCATCGGAAAGCCGCCGATCGCTGGCATCGACCCGCTGGCCTGCCCGAGAGCCTCTCCCTCCTGGTCCCTCCGCCTCTCCTGGTGGTATGGAATGGTTAATGGAATTACACGAGATATCGCGCACCATCGGGACATCTTGGATAATTCCGTTAACGAGGCAACTGCGCTTTAATGACAAATACTGGATTTTAATGACGGATATCTCGCGGAATCGCTTCAAATATGCGACACGGCTATAGACATATGGTACACAGCTCGATACGCGCGCGATTCTCGCAAAGGCTTTGTACACCATGAAGGGGAAGCATCAAATAACCCTTTATTAATCCTAAGTGAGTTTTCCATCGATGGAATTTCGATCCGACTCTCGATTATTCGTGTATTTAATCGCCGGCGGGGGGGAAAAAAAAGTAATTTCGCTGAATTTCGCTGAGGGGAAAATTAACTTCAAACGATACGAAGAAACCATCGCTAAAGTATGCATCAGTGGTTTTTTAACTGCATAAACCGCCTGTAATTATTTTCATCCGGCGGATTTACGGACACATTCCGCGAGGTCGCGATGAACGCGTACAAAGCGAGAGGAGAAAAAAAAATGCGTGTATACCGGCGCTTTATATCGCGGACGAAAACTTGAGCGAAAATGGCGGTGGGAGATGCAGCGTTTGAAACGCGAGAGATAGGATATGTAATTTATATCGCTGTTTTATTGCGAGGACGACGAGGGGCGTTGGAATCTTTTTACGTGCATTTTTTGCATGTAAATATGGCCGCTTTCGGCGCGAGTCGCTAAAGAACGATGCTTGTAACTTTGCCAGACACTCGCGCAAAATGCGATAAACATGTAGAAAAATATCACAAGAATGCCATATGATTACGTCGCACTAATTATTTTAGATATAATACATGAATGTTTATTCATTAGACATTATTACGCAATAGCTGAATTATAACGCACCAAAAGTACTTGCTGATACAAAAATACAGAATAGGCAAAAAATGGACAAAAAAGAAAAGACAATGTGTCACCTTAATAATTTCATTATTATTACACATCTAATGTGTTAGCGTTATAGTCGTGTCTATCATTGTTTTGAATAATATATTTTTTTAATCTTTTTAAGAAAATGGAAGTAATTAATGCGCTACAATAAAATGCGCTCAAATTTTCATTGCAGAATAAAATGTTTATTTCTTCACTTTTCATCAAACATAAGGGACGTAGAAATTTTTCACAACGCGACAGCGAGACCGTCGACGCGCGGATTATATTAATTTTCTCGAATTATTTCATCGTCGTAACAAAACATAAAAATAAAGTTACGTGCATCCGGTTTCGGAAGTGCCGTGGAAACTGTTGTAATTTGTAGTTCAAATTTCCATATAGATGCCCCTGTGCGCACTGTTGTTGATCCAAAAACAAAAATTTATATGCCATTCGCCATATATTGCTGAAGATATTCAAAAAAGTTCAATACAACGCGATGGGTATCGCGCACGGATATAAATTTATTCTTTTTTTTTCGAGCTGTTATCGTTTCAGTTTAATCGATTCAGTTCTGTATTACTTTCTAAAATACAATATGCAAAATAAAATTCTGTAAAATTGCACAAAATGAAAATCGCGTATCGTAAAATAAAGAAAAAAAAGGCTGCCAAAAATTTTCCTCTTTTAAATATAAAAGATCTCGTTTTTTAACAACAATGCTAACAATCAGCTAAATCTCTCCTCATTGAAGCGGCGACGTTCAAACTCTGCCGCAATTACTGTAAAAGCCAGAAGCCCGCCACCATGAAAACCGAAAGAATTAACCGACAAAACGCTAGGAAAACGACTGCGACGTCCATCCCGAGTTTGCGATTTCGCGTGGCGAAAGAAAATGGAAGTGAGCGGAGGAAGGATATAAAATGTTCAATGCCGTCTCGATCGACGCGGAAAACAGAGCACGTCGACGACGAATAAGAGAAAGAAGAGAGATGAAAAGAGAGAGAGAAAGAGGAAAGCGGAAAGATGAGAGGAGAGCACGACGGAATCGGCGGCAGGCTGGTTGGGAACAGATTCGAGAGTCTCGTCCTGAACGAGGTCGAGTGAGAGAGGAGCTACCTCGCGCTCGCAGTTTCCATTGTCGAAATGTCGTGGACGGCTACCGGGGGAGGAAAAAGGAGCAATGAAGACAGCATGGCGAACAAAGCGACAGCCCTCTCTCTCCCCCAGCACCACGCTCCGACGGAGGTAGAGGAGGTCGTTCGTGTCTGCAGGCTCGTAGAACGGGGTCGATGGCGGTAAAAGCGCACGCCGGCTCTTGGCAGTTAAGACGAGCCAAGTTTTCCACGGTTACCAATTGTTTTCCCGCGTGTTGTCAAAGATGAACGCGCGCGGTTCGTTTCAGACCGCATTCTCACTCGCGCGATGGTCGAAAGTAAACGAAGGCAGTAGAGAAGTGTGTAAAACGCTATGAGTATATTTTACCATACAAACTGTGATGTATAAATGGAAACATTCGAGTTGCTTGGTACTGTTGAGAACTTTGCAGTTAAATCGAATGAACAGAGTTTAAAAATCTTCGAGCTCGAGCGAGAATTCAGTTTGCCTGAAAGCTCGACGAGACAAAGATACAGAATTACACCAGAGGACAGACCTACATATTACGTGAGACTTGCTCGAGGAACTCTGTTGTTTTATCGTGAACACTATATAGTCTTACTCGGCAACTCGAGAGAAAAACCAAAGACACGATCATGTGTTACGCTTTTCACTAGAATGCTTTCACTGGGTCAGTTCTGCCGCTGACTTCTATATGTGAAATGAAAGGTCACGGAGAGGCAATGTTCTCCTCGTGGTCTTTTTTCCTTTAGCCGTCCAGTCGTCCTTTATTCGCCCGACTTCCTGCTCGCCATAACGATCAGAGAATTCAAGATATCGCACGGTTTCACGAGATAGATTCGTTGAGCAAAGACTAGTCGCCTTTTTTATAAATTTCATATTCCTGCTATTCATATTAAAAATTTAACGTAGCTACGGTGAGTTAGCGCATATTAGGTACTTCAATAATCATATCATATGAGTTGTCTAAGAAAAAGTAAATTGCGAGAAAAATAAATAATATTGCAGGAAAATAAACGTGTTAATTAATAAAATAAGATTTTTTAATGTCACAAAACTCATCGATTCGTTCAAAACATCTCGAAAGCATAAATGTTCAGTGCAAAGCAAGATTGCAGAAAAATTTTAGTATCATTGGTTATTAAAAAACACTTAGATCTCAGAACCGTTTAACTGTCACAAAAGTCGAATACTACGGATATCTATATATTTTCTTATAAAAGAATAGAGTCGTAATTAGACTCACGGATTGGACTTCAGAATCTGCGTTTATTCCTAGACGCAACTACTTGATCCCCGCGAGATATTCGCTGCGCTTATGTTCCGTGACGAGACGTCTTGCCGACTGCAGTGGGGTGGACGCGCGTGCATCGGCCGCGAAGATAATGGCGTGCCCGGGCGAGATATTTTTGACGCGGTGGAAACAATAACGGGGCTGTCTGGGATCGTCGATCATGCACCGGTGTTCCCAGAAGTCCGCGCCGCTCACAGACGGAGACAAGAGGGACCTTATGGCGCGTACCTGACGAGTCACTCCGTACGAGCGATGGCTGACCACTTCAAGGAGCCAATTGACTCCACTGTGGGGGCCTACTGTCCTCGTGCCCGACGCGTACTTCACGGGCCGCCCACGTGGAGCCCAGCGATCACGTCATTGAAAAAAGTCACGAGAGAGAGAGAGAGAGAGAGAGAGAGAGAGAGAGAGTCAAGCTGAGATTTCAATTTTCAGATAACTGAGAGAAAAAAGGCGATATTTTAAATTGACTTAATGATTCGACGGAGAGTGTCAGTAACTTCAATCAAGTTTATTGCATTATTGGGAAATGGATTAAACCTTTTATTGACAGACTATCCCCTATTCTAGAGAAAAATTTTCAAGTAAAATTTCATGTATTTGCAGCTTAAAACGTAATAAGCTGAAAAATAATTTTATTTATATATGAATGGAAAAAAGTAAATATAATTTTTTATATTATAACTATTTATATAATTTTATTTAACTTATAATTTTCCGAATTTTATTATGTATTTTTTTTAATCTGAGAAAATTAGATAAAATATGTTTAATAATAAACGGAAAATTACTAAATAAGCAAACTGAATTCTGTATTACGAGATTTTTATTGTCAAGTTTATTTATCGCTTGGCTGTTTTATTCAAAATCGCGATAGACGAAAAGCGGTAACACGGTTATATAAATATATCATCGTTCAAACAACGTCACGTCGTTGATACTAAAGACGTGATAATTCGACAACGCTTACCCGGCGTGTGTCGAACCGCCCCTAAATCCAACCACCAACCGACCGCCTACCCGTCACCCATTTTTTTCCATCGTAATTCCCGGAATTTGAATTTATCCCGCCAGCCGACCGACCGGCCGCGATTATTATGCTCAGTAATTAGTTCCGGGTTACGTTCGTACATACGTATCGGGCGTCGACTTGCCGCAGTTGGTCGGAGGAAGGTAAAAAAAAAAAGCGGCACGATAAACGTCGATTTCGCCGCGATAGGCGGTTCACGGAAAAGAAATCGCGTGCGGATAACGAGCGCCGGTTTGCCTTATCCGACGGCCATTGGACGACGAAACGCGAGCTTCCTCCCTTGAACGGCACGATCGCAGAATACGGGGGTTGATTCCTCCCATCGTTTCGCCCCTCTGCTCCTTATTCTGCAGCCTTGACTGCACCCTAGCTCCCATAAAACCTGCTAGGCACTCCCCGCTGGAAATCATGCGATTGTTTTGCGTTCAAGTTGAAACATTCAGAGCTGTCTACAGCTTAAATTCATTGCATTTTTTTATCTGTAGATTTTTCAATTAATTTGGAAACGATGCTTTCTTAAAGAGAATATTACCGAGTAGCAAACTTCTTAATATAAAATACCTTAACAAACAAGATCCATATAAAAATTCAATTTCTTTTGAAGTATGTAGGTAAAGTTAAAATTAAATATGAAATAAAAAAATTCTATTATCTATTTAGCTAATCTATTCTCATTTCTGAAACTTAATATATTTAGAAATGTAAATTTAATGGAAATTGACTGAAAATAAGACCTATTTATATAAATTTGTCAAGAGAATTGTAAACGATATTGTTATGCATAAGCCTGTCTTTAAGAATATTTATGCATATAAACGATGAAAATATAAATAAAATAAACAAAAGTATTTCAGACGGCGCCGGAGTTTTAAAATGACACAATTTTCTCAATTACTTATACAAATTACACGAAGGCTAATACGACGATTATCGAACTGTCCCCTTAATATAAATGGTCACGATTCCAGGTATCAATATGTGCACCGATGTCCGTCGGCCTTCTGCAAATTTATTTCCATTCTTCGATACACATTCAGCGAATGAAACGTTCCGTGAACGAGCACCGTCACGGAAGGACGGACAAGTTACGTGTGTTCTCGTCGATATCCCGCCGCTGTATCTCGAGCTCGAATTTTTACCTCAGATAACGTAACGGCAGATTCGTCACAGATCTAGTAACGTATGATTAAACAGACATTCGTGAATAAATAATTTTAGGATTAATACAAACACGTCCATTTACGGGGCAAATTATTAATTATTATCCATTCTTCCCATTTTTTATCGAACGTTTTTTAACAAATAACTAAATTGTCCTAAAGAGAGATATCATGTATCAACAATATACAATACACAATCGATGATGAGATGTTTCCCGGAAAGCGCGAAGATTCTACGCCGCGATATTTCCCATTTCGCGACAGATAGCCACGTAATAGCCATGTATGTAACTATGATGCAATCGATCGCGACCATTATGACCTATGACGAATGCCGCGCTCTGTGACGTCTCAATGACGGTAGCACATTCTATGACGATAGCACATTCTATGACGATGCAAATATGACGTCATTGTACGTCGGTCATAGGAAACCTTCAAAGGAAACTATTTGCGGCCAGCGACCTTTCGAATCGCCGACCTGCCGAGTATTACGTATTCATGCTCACCCCGCTTTTCCCTACACGCTAGAACGGAATGATATATGCATGCGTTTGCGCGCACATTTCCATGAAACTTCTGCGGATTACGTCTAACGATAGACAGTTTGAATGCACTCCGATTTTCCAGAAATGAGGTCTAACGCAAGAATTAAATAATCGTCCATATATCATCAACAACATAAAAGTGATCTTAGTTCCATCCTTTCATCTACGTTTGCATCGCGATAATATTGAATTTTGAGAAAACGGCTCGGAAATGGTCCGGAAGTGGCGTGCATCCAATTACGGAATAATTCTTTTCTTTTCTATCCGTTTTATATTTGTGAAATGTAAAGCAGCACGAAATTACACCCGTCTCAAAATTCCCAGTACAAGCTTAACTGCTTCTGAAAATCTGTTAACTGGCTAGGGCGAAACGCTTTACGTGACCTGTTTGGTTTCGCGAGCTCCGTTGGACTGCGACCGGCTGGATTAAAGAAGGATAACGGTGCTAATAGCCGTTGTGCAACTGCGCGATATCTGCTAACCACCACGGCCGACGAGTTTATTCCTTCGACGTCCTTTTGCGGCGATCTACTTCGAAAATTACATCGCGCGGCAGTCGTACCGTAATTGCATTGCATACTTCCTTAAATCGCATTCTTATGCATTATCTGCGACACGCAAACCGAACTTTGGTCGCACTTTATTTCCGTTTATTCCGCGAATCGCTATACGTCATTGCGCAGCAGTGCGACGGCGATCGAATAAACATCAGTCCTGATTTTATCCTTTCCACCATTTGAAAATAACATGCCTACAGCCTAATATTGTCGCTATACCTTTAAATTTCGAGAGATTATTCTCAATTTTTACTAAAATACAGTAATTATTCTATACAACGAGATTATATATTAATAAAACATTTGTAAAAACATTGTGTATTTATTTTTTATACTATTTATTCTATCTAATTTACTTTGTCTCTTAATATTGTATAGCATGCATATCAATAAAATTGTAAATAATTTCAGGTATAGCAAAAAGCATATTTAGACTTGAGTATTAAGAAATTGCTATAAATACCTATAGCGTAAATAGAAAAACCAATCAAATTAGATTTTGTCCTAGTTTCTAACTGAAGTTACCTAAGAATTTAAACAGACGATTATTATCAGGAAGCTTGAAAGAGTTAACGCATAATTCTCCAATAACGTGCGGAAGTAGCGCGCTGCTTTTCTAACGAGAATCTACAGGAGGGGTTCCAAGAGATATCGATTTGACTCGGTCCGTACGATATCCGAGCGATATTTCTTTCGCGAGCCGATATCGCGTACCGTCCCTTTCTTCCTTCTTAATTTCAGCCGTTATCTCCCGATCCCCTCGCGTGCCACGACCTACTTAGAAGCGATCGGCTTCCGACTGTCTGTCGCTGCTAACGTTAACGTAAGAGAGCTCGGCAATCAGAGCGAGAACATTAGGGAAAATCAATGATCGTCCGTCTCCGGTCTGCGTCTCTTCTCGGAGGAGCCGCGCCGATCGCTTTATTCAAATGATCGTCCGGATCGCGATTTCCGGCTCGTCAGATGGTGCGGAATGTACAGCGGGTGTCGGTAATGTCCCCGGTGAGGTAGAGGGATTGGATTGTTCGCGGCGACGAGCCGTGTTTTATGACGATGAGGATCCGTAGCCGGGCATTCGAGAGCGCGCCGCGCCGCGCCGCGCTGCGCCGGTGGTTACAAATCGTCCAACCAACTTTCAGAAATCCTGAAGGGATTGCGTGAGAGAGCGAGAGAGACGACACGGACTTCCAGAAACGCGGAAACACATCGTTCTTGGAGTTCGGCTCGTCGACACGTGCTTACGATTGGATTACATCGCCGCGTCTGACGCGAGTCAGATGTTATGCCGCTATAAATGACGAGTGTCTCCCCTAAGGCTCCGCAAACTTATAGTATACTCGCGTACACCCTGTAAAATTATTTGATGGTTTGATATATTTGAAGATCTCAGAAATCATGCGCCTTTTCCAAATGGAAAAAGAGAGTTTTGAATTATGAGACTGAGACCCATGAAAGAATTTAAAATGTAACAGCGCAAAGCCTAATAAAATAATTAACTTCTATTTATATAAAATTATAATTTCAAGATTAGAATTATTAATATATCTGAATATAGATTGAGAAAAGAGTAGACGTTTAGTCAGATTTACGCTAAACGAAAATTAGGTATGCATTGTTTCAAGGTGCACTCTAGCCTCACAATTTAAAAATTTTAAACTATTTTATATATAAACATTTATAATCCTCAAATTTGGTAAATTGCGAATTATATATATAAATCACAACAGATATTACAAGATACAGACTACATATCGTGTAGTAACACAAGAAGTATCAGTCAAAAAGATAAAAATACTAATTTACGTTTTCGCTTTTTCGAGCCCTCGATTCTTTCGAGAGTTATTATCGTTTGCGGGGCGGGATAAACAATATCGTTTCCACGGTCATAGCGAATGTATACGTATGACAGACCGAAAATCGGCGAGCGTTCGCTCGACGGAACATAAGTGGGTTATCCGCGTTTTCGCTCGAACGAATGCCGGGTCCGAGCCGCCGACCAACTGCAGCATGCAATTAATTATGCCAATTGATCGAGTGGGTATCGGTCCGGCACGGCCATGCATGTTAATGTGCGAAAGGACATCTGTTTCCCCTCCGCGTGTATCCGCTTCGAGCACACAGACGCAAACACGCACGCAAGCGCGTACGAACACGTATGTACGCACAATCTGCACCCACGGTGTCTACTACGCCTCGCTGAGAAATATGCGCGTGCGAGTGTACACGTGCGCGACAAGTGTCGCGCTATAGTTACATGCGAATGCACTTGAAAGAAATTCTGCCAGACATATGATTCTTTTTAATCCCCGGCTATTACCGTTCTATCTTGACTTTTCAAAAGAAATCCAAGACTGAATGAATCTGTCGTAATTATATCTTTCGCGCAGGGAATACAGAAAAGATTGTACATATTTTTGTAATAAAAGAAACTTTTGAAATTATATATATCTGTTTTTGGCCCCGAGTACATCCTGCGAATACCCGTCTTTAACAAAATTTGCTTCGATTATTTGAAGCACGCAAGAAAATCATTATTTGATCTATATTCTTACGATAAGAATTTCTCCAATCGCGTCCTGACAATTCTTATCGCGTGAAAATAATATTTATTTTTAACATTTCTTAAAAGTGAATTTCCAATGCGTACATAAAGAATTATTTAGACAAATGAATACAAATGAATTTCTATAGACTCATTGTCAGTGAAAAAACATTGAAAATCCTGCATAAAAGTTCCTGTCAACATTTCTATTCCGATTTAATGGATAAATGACGCCAGACGTCATTACCGTTATTCTATTTTATGATTATTCAAGTAATGTAATACTCAGTTTAACATCGTGCATTGATCATGAAATCACGCAGAGTGCGTTTGCATGCATTGTACACAATTACACGACAGAAAGAGATCAGGTGGACGCTGACAATAATTCCACGAGACGGGCAGCGATGTCCTCGAGCCCGGGGACATATGCTGCGGATTTTTATGACCCTTCTATCCCTATAACGGGTGTTAGCCGAGCCACGTCCCCCCCGAAGTACGATTTTACCCTCGCGCGATACACGAGCCGGCGCGGGCGACGGCAATGTTGCGACCATTGTGCAATTCGCGTCGAGACGAGGGATCATCAACGCTCATTGTCATCGACTAATCGAATCTGGCACCGACTGAATCGCTCACGTGGATCGCCCGAGCGAGCGTGTCGGTGAACGCGATGCACGTGCAATGTCGCCGTAAACACAAGGGTACGGGGTTTTCGATCCTATCGGTGGTCGCGCCGTCAATGCGTTCGTCAAAGGGCGTCTCGACGCTCGTTTAAAATGTTTATGCTGTTAATGTCTCTATCCTGATCGAACAGAGAATCGCTCATTATTTTCTATAGACTCAAAAATTACCTATCACAGGAATTTCTAAATTTCGATTTAAAAAATGTAATTTCATTAAACGCATAATCTTAATAACACAATGCCTTTTCCTTCTTATCAGGATAAGAACTCACTCGGATAAAGATTAAAAATTCTTTTCCTAAAAATTGAATTGCACTCTCAATCTCCCACATTCTGAATATGGTAATAGAAACTTTGCGCGTTATGCGAAGGTACCACGAGCGACATTGTGCAAAAGCGTACCGGAAGCATAAGCGGCAGATTGCAATGTCGTTGGGAGCCATAACGCTCGTCTTATAAGCGGGTGTTCGTATTTAAGGATTACCGACGCCGCGAGCGTAACTTCTTCGGCGCGAGTGGCCTGTTTCGATTTTTACGATGGTCTCGCCAGGATCGGATTAATATTGCGGTAAACGTTGCGATATGATAGCGTGACTCAGAATGCAAAGTAGGAGAATCTAACGGTCTCACGTTCGCTGCATCAACAATTTTCAGAGAATATCTGTTCTTTGCAAGAGCAAAATTAAATTTTTCCAATTTCATACGCGTTAATTGGTTAACATTGTTTTCTCTAACAACACATCTCTGAATCGAGTAACGACGCTAGAAAAACCTTCGACGCGTTCGTTTACGGACCACACACCGTGTAGCTATTTCCGATGGCAGTTGACCACGCATACGGTGTGATGTTTAAATACGTTTGTCTAATTATATCGACGTTATTGGTTAGAAGTGGACTTCGCGCGCGCGCGTCTACAGTAAAATTATTTAAATACTTAAAGGAAATTGTGTCGAGGCAGCTAATGAACAGATAAAGATAGCTAATGAACATATTGTCCACACCACATCAGATTATTCTGAGACTAAACCGGCCCTGAATCTTTCGATGAAGGATCGTGACCACCTATCGCGCGTACACGAGCACCACGCTGCGTGCGCGCGAACACCTTTATGGAATACCCAGGAGGACGGGTTATGGGACTCCGTGGCACCTAACAAGCGGTACTCGCAGCACCTTGTGCTACGCGAAGCGGTAGCGTCTCCATAACAGTTAGAACCTGAAGTGAGTTACCTCTATTATGCTAGTTAGCATGGAAGATTCAAGATTTTTTAAAATCTCAAGTATTCTCAGGGATACCTACTGTCGTAAAAATTGCAATTAATTTTGAAAAATAGATATATAAGAATCAGAAAGCGGAGACGAATTAAAATTCATTAAACAAAAGAATCACGACAAAAGAGACTTTCAATTCTTAAATATTAAAAATACAATCTGATTAATAAAATCGAAAGAAGATTTTCTCGAAGAGATCGAAGGGTCGAGCACTTGTTCCTGCTAGAAGATGTTGTTGGAGTGAAAAGGAGAAAGACGACGCACGTTCTCGGCCCGCCGTTGTTCCGAAGTACACGTGCTCCCTCCGCGTGTAGTCATTTTTGAAGCTGAAGACCAGTGTGTATTCCGGCCTTCGTCGTATAATACGCAACAACGGCGTATAATGCGCTTCCGCGTGCAGTAGCTATTAAATGACTGGTTACATGGCCCGAGACAGACGCGGCATAGTCGCTTCCTGAAGAGAACGTGAGAGACAGGGAGGAGGGGATGGAGAAAGGGAGATCTTAGGGATTCCCTCGAGGGCCATCTTGCCTGTGGATCCTAGGCAGAACTAAGATGAAGATGGATACGCAGAGAACTCTGGACCACGCGGCGCTTTCTTTCTTTCTTTCGTGGGAGCGTTTCTGGGATTTGCCGGTGTCTGCTTAACGTCTTTGCTGGTGTCTTCGGGGAAAAGTGTGACTGATTGACGATTTAATATTTTACGCGGAGAAAGAATATACACGGAACTCTTCACCACGAATAAACAGCGATCTCCTGTGGCGCTACTCTATGATCAACTTCATCCGAAAGTTCTACATAATGTAATATTAGCCTGAACGATGTTTACATTTTTATATTGCTAATCCCGTATAGATATTACCAAAAAAAAAAAAATGCGCAACGTTTCTTTTAGGTAGAATCTAATTTTATTGGCAAAAGATTATATTGTCATTCATTATGAATTGTTAACGTTTAAATTAGTGACATGATAATTAAATTTGGGATTAAGGTATTGAATAAGCAAAGTTTACTTTAATCTTGATAAATCACAAGAATTTATTAATCATTGATGCCTGAATAGTCCTTCTAACATGTTCAAGGAAATAAGTTAAAAAAAAACCGATGCCACGTTGGATCAACAAAGTTAGATAATTTTTAAAAATAATAATTAAAATGATCTTGAGAAAGTATAACTGTTGGTTATAACTAACATTTTTTGTTAATAATTTCAATGATTTCTCGGTCTAGAAACCAAGAAGCATATATTCCAACATCTTTACGAATTCAAGATGAAAATCTGCAAGAACTCCATTACAATTGAAACGATCTTGAAAGCAGTATTTGCCCAAGAGAAATACCTTGTTAACAATAGCAGCGTAATTATATTCCTAATCGATATCGAAGCAGCGCATTTGTAATGGCCAGAGGCGCGCGTTCGTACCGCAGGCATGATGAATTTTTATCCTGCTGGAAAATTTAGTGCAACGTCTTTCACTTCACGCGCGAGTGAAAGCAAAAGGGCAGAGATGCTGGAAGAAGAAAACAATTCCTGACGTTTCTACGGATCCATCCCCTTTCTACCTCAAGTCCAACCGTACGATACCTCTCGGGAGAATCTTCCAAGTTTTTCCTGCGCTAGCGTGAAGTGAAATGTGTGTGGCACGTCCATCCAGTTGTATAACTACTTTGTCAATTCTCGCGCGATCGTCGAAACAATCATGTAACTCGATAAAGGCACAATTATCCGGCGAGCGGCAATTAAACGCTCGAAAATTGTCAAAGGTAATTCAGACTAAAATCTCGACTGTTCGTTAATACTTCTATTTGTACTGTACTAGTGTTAATTGTACTGATGAAAATCCAACCCAGTTATATACGTTTAATGTAATGGCAATTTTCTACAAGTTAGTAGATCAACCTCTCAATGAAGGTACACTATTATTAAATTTTATTTGCCGGTAATTTAGATACCGTGCGAAATTCCACTGCAGAGAACAAAGCAAACTAGCATTTATATATAGCAACACCAATAATTTTTAGACAATTGTTTTTATCCGCAGATAAATTTTGCACGTTAGTTAAGTGTAATTCATAATGAATGACAATACTGACAAACCTTTTGCCAATAAAATTAGATTCTACCTAAAAGAAACGTCGCGCATTTTTTTTCGTTTCCGAGTTCAGTGAATTTATTTGTCTCTCGTCGCAATAGATTCTAAATATTCTCTATTTGTTTCTGGAAAATCTTGTGTCGCTTCTGCAAATCTCCGAATAATATCCACGCGGTAATCAATGTTACGAACGAGCAATTGATTTATTATGTTGCTGGATAGTATAATAAACCCGGTGGAACGTTCGATTCCCGAGGGAGGGCAAGCACGAAAAGTCCCTCTCGAAAGAGAGTTCGAACGGGGCAATACGAAGTTCCTTCTCAGTTTCGATACTTCACGAGGGGGACAAGGGGATATCGCTTATCCCTTTCGTTCCTCCGATTCTCGGCCGTATAGATATCTGGGCGCAGCATCTCACTTCGGATAGGAAGCGCTTTTGAGACTCCTCTCTCTCGGAACGTGCCGATTTTATCGGAGGAAGCCCTTTCATCCGCTCGTCAGACGATTCTACTCACGTATTACTCCTCCTCGGCCGTCTCTTAATGGTACCTCGCCCCCTGCCTCCTTTCGAGAGCACTCGCTGTTTATCGGTTCGTCGAAGGTCGTCCGGATTATCTGTGATTATATTTTCGAGAATTGCAGGGACTTCCTGGCTTCTGATCGAAGAGTTGCATTTGATGTCAATTATTGCTCGAGCAACTTATTGTTAGATGTCAGTATTTTTATAATATCGTATACAGACGCATAAGTAAATAAAAGTAAATGTTTCAAGTGAGAAAAATATTTTTAAATGTAATGAAATCTTCTTGATCAACGATATTTATTTATTTCAGGTATCGTGATCGACTAAATCTTCGAATGTTAATAACTTTGTGTGAAAGAATTCGGATTAATAATGAAAGCAGAATGGTAAAATTGGCGAAATTATTAACTAATGGCCGTTAGCCTGGTTTTGATTCAAAGCTATTTTGATTTCTGATACAAGTTGTACGTTTCGGTCGCGAGCGATGCTCGTAACTTCGCTCGACGGGAATAAAAAGTCATGAGATTGCTTATAAAGTACAACTTGCGTACATCTCGATTGCCTCCGGTACCGCCGCGTGTAATTTACCGTTGACGTCGAGCGCCAAGGTTTCGCCTCGTCGCGGTCGTCGCGGATACGCGCGCGGACGTCATCGAATTATGGAAATGTGTCTCGCGCCCGTTCTAATTCTCCTTTTATTATCTCTCGGCAGAGTTTGCCCGCCATTTCTATGATAATGGCGAATTTTTCCATCCGGCGTTCGTAACACACCGAGGCAAAAATCCGTGTCGCGTCGCATCGTGCCGCGCGCGCCGGTGCATCACTCTTGCGAATCCGCGTATTGCTGTGCATTCGCTGCATCGATACTGCCTTCCGCGAGCGCATTCGTGCTATCGGCAATTATCGTTACGTTCCTTATCGGATCGCATCGGTTCTTTTGTCAGAAGCGTTGCGCCCGGTGTATAACCGTTGCAGTGGATTGCGTTGATTTTTCAAACTTTCTCGTACGCAAACGGCTATCGTGAACCATTTGCATATTATAGGATATCTTTCAATAGAATCAAAAGGCGAGAGAATTAAATTATCGTCTCACTCGTGGTTCATTCCCCTTGAAATTTTTCTTTCATCGACTACAATTGTAATTATTTAGAATGATTTGCTTTTGAAAATAGCATGTAGATTACACCGTTAATAATCGCTAATTTTTTGCGATGTTTGCAAATTTTTTATGATAATAAAGGAAATTTATATCTAATATTCAGAATTAAAAAATCAAGAATTAAGATTCTCGGAGATGAGAAACTCGATATTTATTAATAATTTACTATTTGACATCTCTTATTGAGAGATGACAATTTAATGTGACAAATTTGCGACAAAGCGAAAGATAAATATGATATATGTATAATATGAATTTATATTTACATCGGAAAAGCATTGCATTTAAATTCAATGCATAATGCAAGATCGCAAGAGTTTTCTTGAAAAATTTACAGTTTGACAATTGACTGACACTAATCTAACGTTTCGAAGAAAGCTGCACAAGAAAGAAGCACAAAATTGACATAAATTAAATTTACAATTATGATAAAGAGGAATTTCGTGTTTAATAGATAAATGGAGTATGCCGTAAGGTAAGATAATTCAAATATGAAACTATAAAACTCAAGATTACGCCATTTAAATCCGCCGGATCGCCGGCGAAGCTCTCGGATATGAGATATCTTAAATAATTCCCGGGCTGACGTTTTATCGACAACAAATCACTCGCATCCCCTTTCGCTCGTTCGTTCATTCGTTCGTTCGGTAGCGATCTTCGATATTTTCTCCCACCTGATGCCTTCACGTACATTCTACATTCTCTTCGGCAAACTCCCTCATGTTCTATCGGCAGCTATTCAGAGACCGACGTGTACACGCGTACGCCAACACCTACCGGCCGGGAAAAGTGCGTCTACGCACGTATGCCGCGATGGGAGAGACGAGCACAAATCACGAAGCGCGCCCTACGCGGCGTATGTACAGGAGCGATGCATCACGGGGTACGGCTATTGATGGCTGTCTCCTGCAATTGACGTGCGAGCGTCGCGTCGGTCTGCACGCACGCTACGTGCATCTCGATGGCGAGCGGTCGTCGAGTGCACGCGACCGGTGCACGAATTCCCGACCACCTCTCACTATCTCCATACGCCAAGGAGGGAATGATATTATCCCGTGATGGATGCTCCATCCGTCAGGCATCGCGAATATCTCGCGCGACACGAGCACGTTGACGGAACGCCATCGTCGACCCCCGACGACCCCCCCAACGACCTCGCAACGACGCAACTCAATGCGCCCCAGCGTACATGCGGGTCGACGTCGTCTGTCGCGTCGCATTCATCCCTCAAGGAACGATGGGACTATATGTCGATCGACCCCCTTCGAAAAAGCGAGCACTTGAGAATGAAGCGTCATAGACTGATGTGGCCTATCGTTGACGCGATTAGACGACTTAAGTCATATGGATGCTCTTTGAATTTACACCGAATGTTAAATCAATTAAGATTCTGAAAAAAACCAGATAACAAAAATTCTTTTTTATTAATTTAAATATAAATTACGTTTAATTAATCTGTGTGGGGAAATAAACTTATTGTTAGTGTTAGAGAAAAATAAATTAATAAAATTTACTTTTAAAAAATTACATAAAAGTTAAATTATGTATTTGAAAGTAAATGCTCAATTTGCAATTTCAATATAGGACATCTTAGAAGATAAACTTGTTATTTTTTGGCAGAGTTGAAGTGACCTTCTTTATAATAATACGCAAAAGAACAGAAATCTAGAAAATTTAATGAAGGGTCATTAACATTCGAACAATATAAGTAATGCACGCTACCAATTATAAGCGCTTGTGATATATTATACAAATAATTTATGTGACTACTGCGGTAAGATCAATAGTGTGAAAGCGCGCGTTTATCGTATATGCACCGCTTTTCCGACAATATCGGTTATTACGATAATAGTCGATGCTAATCCGTCGATTACCGTTTGCGCCGGCAATAACATTACCGGTTAGACAATAATTCGATATATCACCAAAGGCGTATCCCACGGGGAACCGGTGAAGCTGCGAGGTCTACGCTCCACGTCCCCGTTAACCACCGACAGACGGCGGACTCGATTGCCCGATATCGATCGTCGCCACTCCACACATCGGTGTTATACGCAAACACGTTATGCCAAACATGTTATGTTGAATTCGTCCGCCGACTAATAAATGCGGTTAGTCATGAACTTAGCACGTAACTGTCGGTCTCTACCAAATAATTCGTAATCTGGAATAGTTGTCAGATATCTAAAGTCGGATCCAGACTAAGCGGCCAAGCGCGAACAAACATGAATAAACAACTTGTTTCAATGAGTGCGAAGCAGTCAGTATTGCCTGTATAACGGCTTGCTTAGTCTGGAGATCCGACTTTACATCGATATATTCGCGTTTTCGAATCAAACCTGCGAAATTTGAAAGAACCATCGGATATCTCGCGTACGGTCGAGCTCACGTTGAGGATCTTGCGTGAAAAGCCACGACTATTAATCATTCCGATTAATCATCTTGGATCCGTGACGTAACGCCGTCACGCGCCGCTTATAACTCCACGAAATCAATCGGGTAGCCGAATATCGTTCTAAATCGTGCTCGACACGAGGGCTTCACGGAGCGTCGACAAATTTGCCGTCAGTTCCGACAGTTGGACACGAGTTAAGCAAGCGCGAGAGTTACCGCCGGATCGATTCGAAGTTTGGGCGCCGTTGATCGACACTTCCATCGATATGCGTCCGAACGCATAGGTGCTGCTGGTTACCGTCGACGTTAATCCAGCCGGATGCGGGAAGCCGGAGAGAAACCGCGGCCGCGCGGAGTCGGGCAGTCGTAATTGGTGGATCAGACTCCGGTTAGCGGATCGACCGACAAGCTGACGTTCGTCCGGCGGACGATCGGATCGGCTTGTATCCGGATCCGTTAAGCGAGAGACAAGAGAACGCCCGAGGGATGAGGATCTCCCTTCGCGTACCGCGATACCGAGGGGTCCCTGTCCGTGTCAGAAGTTCATCGCGAGTTAACGGGGTTAACGAAGTTCCACCGCGCGACCGACGTGTAAATAAGAGGGTGAGATAGTCCGCAAAGAGCGGTCGAGCTTGATGTCGAGAAGGCTGCAACGCGGCGATCACTTCGGTTTAAGAAGTTGATAAGTGCTACCGTTACCACGCGACTAGCAAGTGCCGCAAGCAGAGTCTTAACGGCTCTGTAAATTTACGTGAGAACATGATTGAATTTCTAAGTTGTTTCTTTAATAAAGTTCGCTTGAGATATCTTCGATTATTTCTTCAAATCTTCGAACCTTGCGACTTCTCATCCTCTCTCTTTCTCTCCCTCTTTCTCGTCGAGTATTTAGATTATAGCTTTCCTCAGGACAAATCGACTTCGCGGTAAGAAATCGGATTTCCAAGCCGTAATTTTTGCCAAATAAGAATGGCACGGTTTTCGAGAAATAGAGAAGATCTATCGCGTCTTTTTGGAAACGCTTCATATAACTTTGCCGATTCGTCTGTGACCCAGTTTCCTGCGCAAAATCACCGTCGCGAAGTTATTGAAAACAGTGAGTACGAGTTAGATTCGCAGTGCTTTACGAACCCATAACCGATGAGTAGCGACAAATGCACGATACATAAAGTGCATACCTATACATACTGTACATGTATATGTTATGTACATGTGTGTGCTGGTAGTAGCAATGGCCTTCAAACCTACTTGCAATTTTCCAACAAAGCAAATACAGATGCTGCTTCAAAAGCTATCGATAACGTATTTCATATTAATATCGCGCGAGTCTCGCGAGAATACGAACAAGCATCGATCTAGACTTGATCGATTGATTTAATATACAGTTATATCGGAATTGGAATCGAAGCCGTTTCAATGAATACTTATGCGGAGCATTTAATGTTTGTTGTACCAAATATTTATAGTATGATTGACGATGAAATAAAAGAGGCATTACTACGTGTTCGTATTTGACGCCTCTCCATCGGCTTGATTACACTTTGATACCTTATCGATTTTTCATGCTTTTGACGGATTGATATTTTATTCGTGCGCTGTGAAAAATGAATATCAAGATTATTCTGTCAGAGTACTGTCATGTGCTAGTCATTTTATATGCTATACTAGCTGTCCTGTTCTTTTCATCTATCAAGTTGTCGATTATAGTTTGACCGATTTAAAGTCAATTTTTTTTATTCATAAAAAGAGAGTACTGAAAATTTGACTGTATAATTTTATTGTTTGTTATTGTAAAAATTCGTGCGTTTGTCTGAAGATCAATTTGTGAAAAATTGATGAAATCGTTATGCCTTATTCCAAGCATTCGGTACTTCGCACGAGATGTTCAGTGCCATCGCTACGCGCCTACCGTTCGACGAGATATCGCGGAGAATTATTGGAGATTCGTTTCACGCGATACACAGCTGAGTCGTGTCCTGTAATAAACTTTATGTCGTTGCTTCCGATCGTCGAGTGCAGCTACCTGACGACGCGATGCGCGAGACCATTACACGATATAAAAGACCGACAATGTAGAATGCAACATTCCCGTCCCGCACGCGTCATCTCACCTTCCTCTATCCCTCTCTTTATCCGCACGTACTCTTGCATATATGCATATGTACGTACTCTGTAACTCTCGAAAAACGGATTATTACCTGGAGAACGACAAACGTCGGCGAGGCGAAATTTATTGTAACGAGCAATTTTGTGTCTGTAATATTTCGGCGAGAATCATCGTCACGATCTCACGTGGATGAGTTGTCTTGTACGAGACGTATATTTTGCATCGTATATTTTAATCGCTTTTCCGAGAATAATACTCGTTTTCGACGCAAACAAACTGCTTTGTACTTTTACTGGTAAAAACACAAATTCGCGAATATATAAAAATTCAACCATACGTCACCGAACGTCCGACAACATAAAATCTCAAAAATACAAATATTCAAAAGTATAAGATTCCAAAGATATGTAAATTGATGTATTACTATCTCTATATGTGGTTCAATTCATAAATCTCTGTTGGAGAAGCAAAAGTTAAACGACTCGAGTTCCTCTTCATGCTAAAGACACATGCATTTCGAGCGAGAAACACAGATACGCGGGATACGCTATTTCGGAAGTTGCAGAGCTCTGTAGATTGATGGATGAAGATAGTATAATTTATGGAGGATTACGCGGTCCGTGAGATCTTGTTCCGGCATTCACGAGATACGCGGAACGTCAACGCGGTGTAACAACGTGGCGGTCTGATAACGTCGAGGCGGAACAATTAGAACGCGCAGAAAAAGCCAGATACGGAGAAGAGATAGGCCGCGATACGGCAACACGCCAGAGAACGTCGTATATAACGCGGCCATCGCCGTTTACACGCGATGCGCGACTTCGAGTGTGGTGGCTTCGATGCGCTCCGTTGCATCATATCAAATATTTCGCTTTATATACAATATAATATATATATATATATCATGTATTGTAAAATTTTATATACAAGTGATTTCTCTCCGAAGAAACTCGATTTTTCAAACAAAAAATAAAACACGTTTAATGTTTAGCAACATTCAGGCGACAATCGTCTACAATTAACAACTACGGTACTTGATGTAATAGTTTCTAGTTCGATTCAACTTTGTGTTTATTTTATATTAAATTCGATACAAGTTTAATTTTCTCGAGCCAGTTTTAATGAAAAATACCTAGCTATTAAAAACGCCAAAACCTAAAAGTTCAGTTTTATAATAAACCGGATTTTTTCGGAAAGAATCATGTATGTACATACATGATATAACATACATAAATTAGATCATACATATTCAAAAATATTATATTTAACCCTAAACTTAGTGGTGCATTCTGCAAAATACATCTTGATTGTCTTAGATTCGTAAATTTATATTTATAAACTAAGTAATTAAAATTAAAATAATTTGTAACATTTATAATTAAAACAAGATCTCTTTTTGAGATCGATATAAACTATATTTACATTATATTTGCTATAATATACCAGTAATTAATCTTTATTTTGGAAATGGTATTGATAATATGTCTATCTTATAGAATAACATTAAAATTTTGATATGGCGAATATACAGCGTTTTATATTTCTACATACAAGTTGTTTATTTCAACAGTGATATAGATCAAACTCTGAAACAATGGAACAAAACATATAAAATAAACATGGACCGCCATCGACCAGTATAATATCTGTTTTCAAGAGATTTTAGAAGCTTTAAATATATAGTGGTTCCAGAATAAATGATTATTATATATTTTATTTATCTTTTTATATTTTCCTAATTCCTTATTGCGTTACTAATTTTAATTATATTGCTTTCTAAAACCCAAGATTGAGAGTTTATTTAGAATAAAACGTCTAATTTAGTCTGAATTTCCTTCGAATCCCATCGAGGGGAGCGACACTCGCAAATGAAAAAAAATATCAGTCTGATTTATCGTGACGATTAGAAAAACAAGCCGGTTAATGATCGAAACGACGCACGAGCGTATCGGCGCTTAATTGCGCGAAGTGGAGATGAATTTTCCGGAACTAACGAGCGCCTCGTCGTCTCACTATGACATCGCTTGGAAGATCGAATCACTCTCACCCTTCTCTCTTTCTCTTTTATCTGTTCTCTTTTTCCTGGCATCACTCTATTTTCGAGTGCCACGCAAGATGCCGCAAATTCGCAAGTTAATAGGCCCCCCGAGTATTTCTGCGTTCGGTCCGTTAAACGGACCAATTTACGTGACTTTCTGATCTCGACTTGGGCTGCGAACCGCGACGCGGTTCGACGACGAGGGAGGTCTTTAAAATTTACAGAATTTCCGTCCGAAACTGAGATCACGAGGCAGTTAGATAATAAATCGTCACAATAGAAGCAACGCTTTATATAACCAGGATTTGAAACATTTGTGTATTAAATTAATATATTTGAGCTACGATATTTTTAACAATGATATTACCAGAAAAATTACAAAATTTGTAAAGAGAAATAGCATTTGACGATAAAGTGGAAGACATTTCGTAATGTGTAAAACATTATTATTTTCTAGATTCGTATAATTAGTGGAGAAACTAATTTTAGCCAACTTGTTATGGCGACTTGCTCGATTATATGTATAGCGCAGTCGAAAAGATACATTACAAACGTACCCCTTTGCGGAGAGTAAATACGCACGAGATCTCGTTTAATTAAGGATTCATAATGCAGCGGTAAATGCTGCGGAAGGTTCATTTATGGTAAGTGATTGGCGCGCGCGTTGTTTCGAATTTTCCGAGGAACTATGTACTTACAAACGTCAGTCGTATTAACGGTGGTGATTAAATGCAATGCCGGCTGGATGCCGGAGTCGCGAAACGCTAATCTTCCTTTGCTTTTCCCTGTGTCATTGGGCCACCAATGGAGCTCGCTTATGACGCGGCTTGCAACTCCACTCCGCTAGGCCGATGTGTTCGGCTTCAAGCTCCGAAATCGTGTTGGAGCCAACCGACGAGCGAAGGCAGACTTTCAGGGGCGGTATTATGGTAAAGACAGGGCTTAAAGCTCGCGGTTTAATCCCGCTTGCAACATACGCGCGCATAAAAGCACCGGTACTTCCGGTGTTTTCTTCATTAACAAGCGCGTTACTCGTACATTCATCATGTAGTATAATTACAACCGCATAGTGGAATTATTCGAAACTTTCGACGTTTCAATTAATGTCAAGCAACATGAATAAAATATTCAAAAATTTGTCTGGAAAATAATTAATTAAAGAAAGAAAGGAAAAAGGAAAAGCGAGGATTTGTGAATCGTACATCGAAGAAGAAACTCTTTAAAGTTACGATCTTTTTTTTTCAGATTTGTCGTTGCTGCTGTCAAATTCACATATTACATACTATAAATCGCAATGGCACATCGAATTTTCGTTAATCGTGAAAGCATCAGTCGTGATGCGCATGTAAATAAGTTACGACCTGTGAATAATGCACGATAATGAAGTCAATGGTAAATTATGATTAACGTGAATAGATCGCGGGGGAGGCTGAATAACGGAACAAATAATAAACCATATAATAATACGCCGGCAGATAATGCAAGCGCAAAAATGAGTTTTGAAACATGCAATTAGTGCAGACACATCGTGAGGCGAGTTTTAAGTGACATTAATTTACGGTCACCTCGTGTGCATATCTCGTGCATATCTCGTGCAACTCGATTCGCGCAATGGCCGGAGTGCAATTTCTCGACGAATATCGCTTTTTGGAGAAAACGTCGCTCCGCCGAGAGCGCGAGGCAGATCGATGCGATTTTAATTGCTCGTTTCCAGTCGTTTTTTGTTGAAGAAAAACAGAAAGGGCCGAACGCTCGACGATGAAAATGTTCGCGTCGTGTTCTCGCATCATGCGCGTGTTTCGTGTATATCGAAATTAATTGGCCGATGGCGACTGTCGTATAAGCTCGTTTTCAAAGTTGCTTTCAATTATTGAAGGCGGTGTACCTTCGATATCGAATTTTTTATTGCTTTCGCCCGGTCGCTTTCGTCAATAATTATTGTATTATTAATCAGTGGGCAATTCAGCATCGAATTGTGCCCCTAAATTTGATACACATGCACGATAAAACATCATGTGTAACGTTGACTTTATATCAAAACAATAATCGATTGTATGATGCTAGTATTGTAAGGGTAATTTTTACAATATGATATATAATGGAATTCTTAATCCACAATAAAAAAATACATAAAAATCAAATTGCCACCAACTCAAAATAAATCATGAATTTAACGCTCGGTTTCTTTCATATAGGTAGAAGCAATTAAATTTTACTTCTCGCCCATTTAAAGGCTAATAAAACATCTTTTAACTATCGCTCCATAAAATAAATTTTATAAAACTTTATTTCTCAGGATAAAATTGCAAGATGGTTATATTTAATCCTCCATTTTCATTCATTTCTGAAATTCTTTAATTGATCACAAATTATTTATCACATTTACTGCTTTATCTTTATTGATCATTTAAACACGAATATTAGATTTCTTTGAACATAAGAGAATCAGATCAATCTTAGAGGATAAGATTTAATTTCGTTCATCGTTTAATCGCGTCCGGTCTTCGTTACGAGGATATACAAGATATTTGCGCGGCACAGGCGATGATATCTCGAGGCGATACTCGAAGATCTGCAACGTGGTGGATATGGCCGAGTGCATCGCCGACGAGTGAGAGTGCGGATGCTGCTTCAGCAACATCGTCTGCATCCCTCCCTCTGCCCTTCTCATCGCCACCGCGTCTCTCTCGGGAGAAGAGAACGACGACGATGGACGGAAAGAAGAAAACGATCCTCCGAAGCTCTGAGAGAAAGAGAGAGAGAGAGAGAGAGAGAAAGAGAGAGAGAGAGGCACTCGTCGCCGCAAGGCCGCAGTGAAACAATGCGGGCATCGATCGGCCCTCTCTCCCCCTTGAGTTGCCGTGTCGAGTTAACTTCCCCTGGCGCCCGTTGCCGCCGTTCTCGTCGGCGCTCGGCTTCAGAATGTACCGCGTTGCGCGCTGAATTCCGCGACGCGAACATGGTCGCGTGTCACGACGATATTGGCGCCGATATAGCTACGGTGATCGCTCAATTAAGATCCGAGGGGACAAGAGGACGTTACTCCGCAAGACAGAAGATATCTCGCTATCTAGACCGCAATTTGCAATCGGCTTTCGTGACTTTTAAGGAATTTGCGACTTGCGACCTGTCCTCAGTCTAACGTGATAGAACGATTGGATTTTGCAAATAAACAAATTGCTGCTATACACGCATATAAGTAGGAAAAGAATAAGTTGTAGTTTCTCAAGCAAAAACGCGACAATTAATAAAAAATTCTTAACGTCTAACTCTAAAGTGCGTTAAGCGAGATTTTCTTTAACCTGAACGATCTCTCGACCTCGTGGAAACGGTATATCCACGTAATCTATCAGCGATTCTTTTTTCCATTTTTCCCACATCCTTCTCTCTTTTTCTCTATTTATCTGTCTTCTTTTTTTAAAGTATTTCCAGGAATGTCCGTGCCGGGGAATCCTAAACTAGGAATAGTTCCCCTCGAGCGAGTCCGAGGTCTCGACGCTTTCTCGGACGATGTCGCAGAGTCTTATTCCCTCCTTTCTCCCCTTGGCCTGTCTCCCGAGTCCGAGTTGGACGTCCCGCGGGACTCGCCAAGCGTAAGACTTCGTCTGAATAATCCTCCTCCTTCCGCACCGTTCCTAGACACCTCTCACTTATCGAGCTTGTATCTCAACCCCTTTCGCGAACGACCGATCTCCTTCCGGGCTACTCCGCGGTGGATTTTAGAGCGATACCCTGACATGCTCGTCGCCTCGTTTGAAATCGCGTCGAGGGAATTGCCGTCGACAACAACTTTGCACAAGGAGAAGACGATGACGGCGATTGATAAACGCAAAATGTTTCCTTAGAATATAGATGTCCCGATTCTTTTGATAGTACTTGCAATGGTTATTGGAGAGTTTATATATTGTTGGGCGAGAGATATCTAATTATTCAAATGTGCTCTCTCCTCCCTAATTCTCACAGATATAATCTATGTTTTAATAACATGTCGTATTTTAACAAATAAAAAATATTATTATCTTACTTATAATTATCAATTATTATCTAATGTGCGATTTATAAGATACTACAAACTTGTTTTTCAAGAGAACGTCCCCATACCCCAACGATAAATGAAATTAATTTTTAAAATAAAAATTGACATGGTTAATAGCTGACTTAAGTGTATATCAGCTTCAGCACTTAAACTTTCTTCATTTCGATCCGATTTCCTCCGGGAGATATTGACTTCGACATACCCAATACCTCGTCGTGGACACTCTCATCGACAGCTCGCTTGGACGATCACCTCGTACGTTTATCTCACAAACGAGTCCCATAAAACTCTAACAGAACATTCATTCCACTTTGGACCATAATGGATGTTTATTTGCTAGCACGCCAGAAGGCGTAGTGTCGATAATTAGCGTCGCATCCTGTCCTCGTCGTTGCGGGCGCATCGTAAAACGCGTAGCAGGCCCTTCTGTTCTACGGACAGAGCTCGTGTAACGAACATTCTCAATGGAACAGCTGCCTATTCCGTCCTTATCCCGCGTGCGTGTAAACGTGTCTCCGCTCGAGATTAGTCTCGTTTGCTATCGCGATGCAACGTTTCGTCCCGTCTTTACAGTTCGCCGAAACTCATTTCGGCGCTTGTAAGGTCGACGCAGATATCGCGATAAGAACGCACCCTGTCCTGCCACCTTTCATCCATCGCCCCTGAAGCCCTGAATGTTCGCCCGAAGACAGAACGAGAATTGCTAGCGTATTTGGACAAACTTAAAGAAATGAAATAATCTTATATAGTGTAAGCCTATCCGTCAAAAAATTATTTTATAAAAAGAGTAGAGAAAGAAAAAGAGATCTTTTATTTATTTTCTAGATAATCATATCTATATACTGCAATCGCACGCGGAAGGTATTAATAATATCTATGTAATATAATATGATAAATTATATATGTTATATAAAGAGTATTCAAGTAAATTTTTATGGTTGTTATTGCATGTGATTACTTTTTATTAAAAATTTTCTCACTTTAACTTTAGCATTCCTCGATAGAAGACGGTGGAAATTTTTTGACGATGAGAACCAGAACCCTCCGAGAAAAGCGCACTTCTTGACTTTTGTCCGGCGATTGTTCGACCGGGGAATAAGAAGTTCGTTATAAATTCTTGCGTCTGTCCCAGCAATAAAGTCGCGGGGAATCGCGTTATTACGACGTTATCCCGCGGGTTTCTTATGGGCCGGCGGTGATTAGCCGACGTCGCAGCGTGTAGACTTTATAGCGTGCTTAGGATAGTGCTTTTCTAGGACGCGTGTGACGATGACGACGACGAGAATGAAGGTGTCATCGCGATAAGGGTATCTAAGTCAGTTCTTACCACCCGCTGCCATCCCCAAGTCGGCACGGAGGGAGGGGGGGTAAAAACACAATCGAGTCTCGGTTGACCACGCTCGGAAAGGAAGGACGATCGAGCTCCGGTTGCCAGCAAGAAGCGAAGAAAAACCGAGAAAGAGAACAAGCGAGAGAAGTGCGCGGGTGGTCGAGGGTGGTTACTCGTAAACCCCGAAGTATCCCATGGGATTTTGTATTATTCTTTTGCGGAACGTCATTAGGAAGAAAGTAGAAGAAACGCAGGTGACTGGTACCTGATGTTCCTTCTCGATGTTGGGTAGATGACAATATTGCGTGTATCTGAGTGTGCGTATACACATAAGAAGTAATACGGAGTAAACAATAGTAATTAATGGTTGTTAATAACGAATGCTCATTGTTTTACAAATAAGATAATTCTTTGCCATCACATCCTCCTTCATCCCTTCTTTCAAAAAGTGTTAATTATTTTCTTATAAGACGAATTTTAATATAATGGAACAGATATCGCGAGAGCATAAAAAAGTGAATCGGGGGCAAAACAAGAAATATGAAACACGAAACATAACAATAAGTATGAAATCTTTTAGCTTATATTAATTCACGCAATTAAAAAATGGTATACTAAATGACATTACATGAGATTTGATAATATTTAAATTGCACGCTATGCAGCTCATATTCATGCATTCGTATGTAATTTTATTTGGGTTTTCTTTAAATAAATATGTTATCTTAGACGATCACGAAATGAAGAAGTCAACGAGAATAAATCGGGTCGCGCCAGATCAGATCTGTAATGACCGGGATTTATGCGAATCGCTTAAAACGGTAAATCGCCAGATACAGGTAGACATTTTCATAGAAATAAATTTTCCCATCAACCTTGACTCGTCGATAATCAATTGATATATCAAGCCGTATAACCCAAAGAGTTAGTCACGGATTTAAAACGTTGTGAGAGACACCCTCATCATTATGATACTTTGCTGATTCATCGCTTCTATCATTTGTTATAATTCGTTACACACTCTTCCGTCGATTTTCAAAACAAATATAATTCTTAATTGTTTCTCTTTTTAAAAATATTGCTCATGACCTCGCGATTGTAGATTTTACAAAAAATTCACTACTTCGTTATAAATATTCAATAAGTTAAATTCACTAAGATTTTTAATTCTTGATGTTAAATAATTTCATAATTATAACTATGGTATTATTAAAATAATTCTATTCTCTTTCTTCTCTTTGCTTTTTGATATATGAGATACCTTAAATATTCTGCATTACTATTTTGGAGCACTTTATTTATAGACATAAGAAAATTATATACTTTTGTTTTTAACACTCTGTTTATAGATATCTAATAAATAATTAATAACATTAATTTAGAAATAATATTATATTATGTATAATATCATATAAAGTATTAAAAAACATATATTTGCATTTATAATATACTATATGTATCTTCCATATTTAAGAGAATAAACTCTCTCTCTCTCTCTCTCGTGTCTCCTCCATCTCTAATTAATAAGATGAATCCATCCAAACTCTGACGCGGTTCGCTCACAGCGTCTCGTCTGTCAGAACGCGAAAATTCTGCGAATGGCAGCATCATCAAGTACCCTCTCATCTTCTTACGAGGCGCTGCTAATGAGCAAAACTTTTCGCGCTTCTGTCCAAGGACTTGACACCCCGCCGTCAGAGTTGTTTTCAGCATTTATTGCCGCGATAAATGCGGAATGTCGTGCAAGAATGAGGAAACGAAAGAAAGCCACGTGGGTGGTCGAGGGAGATGTTTCAAACGGAGGGTTCCTCACCCTTTTCCTTGCTTCGGCGAGGTCTCGAATCGACCAACTCTCTTCCCTCGAGTTGATCGGCAATCTCGAAAAAAAAGGATCCCGAAGAAGGAGCTGCGAGAATTTTCTTAGTGGATCATTCGTTACGCGCACCCTCTTTTACATTCACGAGGGATTCGTTTCGGGTGAGGGAGGACGATGGAAGAAGGAAGAGAGGCATTGACTTGGCGTTCTGACAAGCGACGCTGATCGATCTTCGCGTGCGAAAACGTTAGCGCAGGAAAGGAAATCTTTTTTCGAATCGCACATCCGTCACAGAGCGACTCGTTCGCGTGGATAGCTTTTAACACCACTCGGAAGGATGAGATGATTGTAATGATGTTAGACTGATCTTAAAGTTGCGTGATTGATTGATATGGAATGTGTACGTATAATGCGTCAAATAGATCTGTGAAAACTGCAAAATAAAAAATACTAAAAACGAAGGTTGATTCGGAGTTGTTGTAGGAATCGGGGATTTTCATTCAAAGGAACCTCACTGTCGATTACATTTTGTATACAGGGTGTACCAAAAAGCCCGGTCACCGTTTTACTGACAAATTCTGTTGAACATTCTAAGAAGAAAATTTTTATGCGGAAATGTTGAGCATAAGGCTATAATAGTTTTTGAATTATAAGCATTTAGAGTTAGCGAATCAGACCGCCTAAAGTTGGCGCGCCCAGGTGTGGTGCATCGCATAGCAAATGAAGGTGCTCTTGTACATTGACTCAGTTTTTAGATATTGACGTAATTCTGCAAACGACAAGAAAATTACTTTGAAGCTTTGTCTTATTTATCTGTGATTGTTCAATTTACTGTACATAAAGATTAATGCAAGCATTATGGAATATCAATAAATACGTATGCACAGCGAACTGTCAAGTTTGTCAAACGAAGTGTGTCACAAGCTAGCGGCTGTGCGATGTACCACACCTTAGCGCGCCAACTTTAGGCGGTCTGATTCGCTAACTCTAAATGCTTATAATTCAAAAACTATAAAATCCTCAACATTTTCGCATAAGAATTTTCTTCTCAGAATGTTCCACAGAATTTGTCAGTGAAACGGTGACCGGGCTTTTTGGTACAAACTACCTCGATATATTCCGTGTTTACATATTTTTCTACAAGTGTCAATTTGTTTTTACAAATATCAGGCCGGATAATTACAGCTATTGTCTTTCGCGCGTCGGCATCACGATGCAATTCGATTCGATCACAATGAAATACGCCGGCGGTGCAATTACCTGCGATTCGTTACTGCGAATTTCCGCACGGGAGCTACCGCGCGCGAGGAAGGGCCGCGAATAAATCGCCACGTCGATGGTGAAAAAATTTAGGTCACGTCACCATTGATCTCTATTCGTTTTGCGAGAAGAACGATGCCGCCACCGCCGCCGCGTTTGATTCATCGATCGTGAAAGAGGGAAAGAGAAAGAGAGAGAGACAGAGAGAGAGACAGAGAGAGAGAGAGAGAGAGCGCGATTCTCCCCACGCTTCCGGTAAATGGCGATGTGATTTAGGTAAGGGCGACCATCTACCTATCCCGACGAGGCAGACTGGGCAACTTCGGGTTGCCGGAGGTCGGAATTCAATTAAGTCTTAAGCGTATCTCAGAACTATCGCGCCCGGGACGTCGCGGTGACCAGGAGGAGCGTCTTCTCCACGAGATGGAAACAGAGGCGGTAGATAGCGTACATATGTACTCCATTAAGGTGCCTACCTGTCTGCGACCAAGTAACTGGGGTGTCTAATAAACGGAGTAGGTATAGAGAAAACCGCCAGCGTGGCATCAAATTTCAATGATCAAATTTCTTCGACGAAGTTAATATGGCGATCTCTTTCTATTGATAAACATTTCGCAGATTTAATTTGACTTGATTTTCAATGTAGACAATTAATGGAGTTTTTGCAAATAGAGCGAGCTTTAAAATTTCAGCGCGCATTTATATTGATTTATATTGATAATACCTATATTTAATACACAGTGTTAAACATTTATTTTAGCGTCAATAATAAAAGAAGAATAAAAAACAGATTTAAAAAATAAGTTAAGAATTTTCAAATAATTTGTTGTCTAATAATAATAAAGCGTTATGTGTATACATACGAATGATATCTTAAAATATTATAGATGCGCTATACATATATGTATAATAATTTTATTCGATATATATATATTTCTCATTATATTCCTTATACGATTGAGAATCAAGAATATCGATATATTACTCGTATAAAATAAAATTATAATAAACATTCTTTTGCTATAATCTTGTCAGATAATAATATGCGTACGTATAAAGAAACTCTTTTAAATGAAAGTGATACTTTAGAGCAGTTACCAAAACAGATTGACCACCTGAGACGACTGATGCGATGTACCTGCGATATATGCGGCTAGCTAGTGTTACAAGCGACACGAATTATTAGAGCTTGCGAGTTGACCCTGCTATGCTAACTGCATGTGTTACGAGGAGGCATGCAAGATCGCATTACCCATTCCAGCGTTCTTCGACCACGTGGTACCGGAGTCCGGTACTTACTTGCGGGGATGCACCCCGAGGACGATGCCAAGACACTAAGGGACGGTTACGTGATTCCATTATCGTCGTTGGAGATACATTCGCGAATTCATCGGTCGTGCCCGGGATTCTCTCGCTTTCGCCACTCGGTTACAACGGATTTCAAACCTTCGAATTGGCTAAAAGAAAAGGTAAAATCGAATTCCTGGTCACCCAATTGGTCCTATGATTTTCTACAAATTTACTTTTTTTTTCACTTTGATTATACGAATAAACAATTATTGTATAAGTTATTACATCGAACGTACAATGTGAATTGAATACAGACGTACATCTGTATGTTAGTAAATGCAAAAGGGGATGAGGAAATTCTATCTCATTCAGCGAAATCGGCGAAATTCTGAGGGACAATGACGAGACGTGTACTTGTTTCGCCTTTTGCTCGCTGCCCACCGTCAACCTCCGGTGGATGAACAGAACAAATACTCGGGAGTAATTTACAGCCGTGTTTGCTTGAAAATTCATGCCGGACCGCGCTCGACGCGACGCGGCATCGCGCCGCGCCACGGAACAAATGTGCTCGGAGTAATTTATACCCGTTTACTTAAAAATTCCATTAGTTCGACGACGTCCGTCACGTCTAGCGTTTGAAAATGAAAATCTCTCGACGGCGTTTGTGTATTTTGATTAATTAAATTCCGCGAGAAATAGAGAGAGAGAGAGAGAAACTAGCAAATTCGACCTGTGTGATCATCGGTTTGTAAATATTATAGTGTTCTTCCAGCCATCGACTTTTATCATTATTTCGAAATATGGACCATTTTAAAATCTTGGTAGTAGCCGAGGATCTAAAAAAATAAATTTTTGGAAATAACTTTTGTGATTTGACAATCCTAGCATTCAGTCATAAGAGAATTGTTACCAAAAAGTATTCGTCATCGACTGTTGTTATTTTGCATTCGTATACATGCATTCGCTATTACACCACTTATTGTTAGATAATCCGTTTTTCTCTCTCTCTCTCTCTCTCTCTCTCGATTTTGAAAAAGAAAAATGCCACAAGCGATTATCAAAATGTGTTCATAATTTGACGAAGAAGCATTGCTCGACGCGTCATGTAAATTCGCCCCGGGGTGATGGCGGGTGGGAAAAGGGCAATGGAAAGCGCAAAAAGGGCGCAACTACGGGAGGGAGAGAAGTGAAAAGGGAAACTTGACGTGCGCGAGGCCGCGTACCGTACCGATGCGGACGTGCCTTTTATTACCGCATGCATTTAAATACAAAGAGACCCGGTTCGTCGACGGCGCGCACGCTACTTCTATGGAATTTGTCGGATATTCCTGAGGGAAGCTGCGTGACGCGCGACCGCCCTCTCCTGCACGGGGGATGCACTTTGTGCACACAGTCCCGTTCGTCGCACTCACGCCTTTCACCCTCTCTTTCTTTCTTTCTATTTCTCTCCTTTTCTATATTTTTTCGTAAGCGACGGTCCGCGCGACGTGTCTCTCTATTCGTATCTTTTTTTATTCTTGCAGGTGAGTATCACAGACAAGATCCAACCGGCGGAGAAGAGACTCTTTCGTTATTCGCATGTAGACTCAAAGAAATCCAGATGCCCGCGTGAGTCGCAGCAGCCACGAAGAAAAGCCTCACCGAGATGATTCACATCAGCGAAAGCGACAGTCGAGATTATATTCACAAGATTAAAAGAATACGAAAAAGCAGAATTATTCGCATACGGGAAGGTTGAGCACAATACTTTTATATACTTTTGTATATTTCTACCTCCCCCCCCCCCCCCCCCAGATAATGTAAAGGTTATTAAAAAGAGTCATTATTTGAAATGCTTATCTCCTGCCCCCAAATATTTTTTCCAAGTTGGCGCTGCTGTTGCTTTCCCGGATTTTTGGATACGCTTTTGGGATCTCTTCTGATTTTTCCACGTATCCAGAAAAATCTTACGCGATAAAACCTCTTCAATCTTATACCAACATCGGCAACATCCAGTGAAATTATATCATCATCAATTAGCATAATCAATCAAATATCGTTTTCTATTTTGCGGACTTATAATTAAGACACAGAAATTTTTCTTATACATAATTCTGAGATATCTTAAAACAGCATTCTAAAAAACTGTCTACCCGATTAATGCTCAGACATTTATGAATATTGAAGGCTATATTTCGTATTTGCATGTTTAAATTTTTTAATTTCCCTAAAATTCTTTTACTACCCGTTATCTGCTCATTTTATTTTACAATGAAGTTGAAACGCGTGTATCTCCCAACATGTTTTCACTAGTTAGGAATTAAATTCTTTTAATTTTATTGTTTTTCATGTAAAGATTTCTTTCGAGGGCTAAGAGAATAGTTTCGCACATTTCTTCTGTATTTGCTGGAAGAATTAAAGGTAGCATCGATCGGGGAAGATTCGACGAAACTTCTGGCACTGGCAATACCCGATTTCTCGGTGGACTTCGCGTGGAAAATAGGTCAAGCGGGAGGTCGGTGAAATCGCTTCTTCGTGATACAGTTCGAGCCGCTTCTAAACTCCGGCGAGGACGATGATGTTCGGTATCGGGTTGAGACAGAGGAAGTGTGTGCTCTCTGTTCGACGAAGAGAATCGCGGAAGGAATCAAACTTGATAGGAAGTTTTGAAACAAAATACTACAGAATACTACAGAAGCTCACCACGGAAATACCAGTTTGTAGCTCCGGCCGAAGCAAACAGTAACGATAATACTGGGAAGAAGCAAGCGGAAACGGAAAACGTAAGAACGAACGATTGAGGATATGCGTAAGAATCACGGAATTGGAACAAATCGTGAGATTTCGTCAGATGATACGGCCAAGTTCTGGATTGTGGAACACCAGATTGCATCGCAACTAAATCATTTTTGCAAGAAATATTTTTGAAAGATTAAAATATATAAGTATACCTACATTTATAATTAGATAAATTAAAAATACATAAATAGACGTATTTATTCATTTTCCCCTAAAAATAGTTCTTTTTTGGGATATTTTGATAAAATAAAGTAGTTTACAAAATGTTAGAAAATTATGTAAAAGAAGAGATAAGATAATAAAAAAATTTGTCCTACAATGATTGTTCTTAAGATTTGAAATAAAAATATCATAACGATGTTAATGCAAGAGGATAAAGCTAAATAAGATTATACCAAATGATAATATATAATAATCAAACCACATAAATTAAATTTAAGACAAATCGCAATAGGAATTAAAAATCAAGAATTTCTACTACGTTTATAACTTGAATTACTTCAAGCTTATGGCGCAAAGTAGAAACGCAGGGTTTGAATCGAGTTTGAGCGGTGCGAGCGACCGAAAGCGCGAGATTCGCGGAAAGAAGAGAAAACGCAGAGTGGAAAGAGTTACGCGAAGGAGTTACGGGAGCCCAGGAAGGCATGTGGGTTTGCTCGAGGCGGAATCATGCTACTCGCCAACGCTCGACTGAGAGGACTCTTTTCCGATTTTGCCGGCCATATGCTCGGTTCATCCGGTCCTTCGTTCCGTGACCCGAGGCTGGAAGCCTCGTGCGAGATGGCCCGGAAATAACGCGGCCAATTGCAAACGTAGAGAAGACTCATCCCACCGCGGTTTGCGAGCCCTTGCAATCTCGCGTCTTTTCTCTTCGAGAGCTTCAGATGTTTGGAATCCACCCGGTAAATCAGCCGCCGCGGTAGTCGTACAGAGGGATATATCCGCTTATTGAAGCAGAAATAAGTCCCCGTCGATACGGTATCGTAAGAGGAAAGAATTAGAGCGGAGCCTATCGCTCTATCGTATCTATACGAATCCAGCAAGCTCTACCTTCATCGCACTCTCGCATATATTCACTTCTCTCATAATCTTTTCGCTGCGCTTTCTCAACCGCAATATAAAAAACATAATCTCGAGATAAATGCGTTTAACATTAACGCGATTTTATATTTAAATTAAACTTTTGGAAAATATAATTTAAACGTAGTACGTTCAAAATTTAGTAGAACTGAAATTAATATTACGTAAATTGCAAAATGTATGTGGGTCATAAAATTCCGTTGTTCTTCTTTTATCTATGGATTCCAGAACTAATATAAATAAAAAATTTTGTTGTGGAATATATGTATATAATGTTAACGTAATGTTAAATTTTCATTAGTAATGTTTAATGTAACTAATGATTGTGAGTAAAATTGAAATTGCTATAATAAGTAAATATAATAAATTAATATGTAATATGTCACAAAGATATTGACACTCCTTTTATCTATGGATTCTTTGACTAGATCAAAGATGTCGAATTTATATATGTAGTATGTGATTTCGAAATGATTATGTTTAATGCCACTGCGTTATTAAATTAAATTTATTGAAAATGGTTATTGTTGTGATTTGTATTACATGACAAATGCATACAAACAAGTATCATAGAAAAATAATACCTCGCGTAGTTAGATCAATTCATTTAATAATTAACTATAGAAATAGTTTAATAGAATCAATACCGAATAAATAATACGCGTTTTTAACGGTCACGAGTTTCTTTACAATGCCTTATTTTAATTAAAGAACATCTTACACATCATTCATATATGTCTAACGATATGAATTTCTTTTTGTTGCAGGTGAGTCGATGTTTGCTTTATTATTTGGGCTATACGCTAACGTAAGTGAAATTTGTATATTCTTTATATTTTTATAAGTGGTGGCAGTGTGATCAATACCGAATAAATAATAATTCAACGGTCACGCCGTTTTGATTACGCTTGAATGTGTTATCGTTTTAATTACAAGTTATCATTTTAATTGCAAGTACAAGGACGCGTAACAAGGCAGCCGCCCGAAACGTTAATTCAATTTCGCATTACCGTCTCCCTTTCCCCGAGCACGGAAAGTCCGAGTCTGGGTTTCTTCCTCTCTCGCGACAGTTTACAGTTGGCCAACTTTTCCTGTTTCCTGTTTTCCTCGCTTCCGCTTCGCTCCCCGGACTTCGAAAGTGGAGCAGCGAGAATTGGGCTCCTCATCGCGCTCACCTCCAACGAGAAGGATCTCTTCTCTAGAGAGTTAGGTTTACGCGCGTGGCCCTCGCTGACAAATGGCCAGCTATTATTGCTGGTTTAAGCCAACAACCGCGTGTGAGGGATCGGGGGAGGTTGTTCCTGAATTATTGCTCGCGCCGTGACAAATTATTCGAGGATGACGTGCCTGGGTTGCCTGGCGGCGCGTTCCGATAGTCGCTGACGTGACGAACGATGACGCCGGGATATCTTGTCGTTCATTAATATCGTCCGCAACGCGTAAATCTCGCGCGATCCCTCTCAATTCTATCTCTGTCCCTTTCCCTCGTCCTTATTACAGCTACTACCGCTAAAAATTAATTTGCAAATTTTTTGAAAATTGACGCCGCAATCAAGTAAAAATGTTGGTTTTTTAACAGTTTTAGGAACATGAAAAATATATTAAAACACCCTTTCTGATCGTTACGAGGGAATTTCCTTCGTTGCGTGAAAAAATGTCGGGGTTACCGCCGCGCTCCCACTTGTCGATTCAATTATAATGTGGCGAGAGTAACGAAGAACGGAGAGAATATTCGTCCAACGGTGCGTAGGAGCCGTTGCACGACGGACGCATTCGCGTACACGTGGCTTCAATTATGGACGTCGCCGGTATGTCGCGCAAGTTTCGTTCGTTAACCGCTCCAGCGGTTTTGCCGGGCTGCTCACGGGCACCGTTTGTTGGTTTTAGAGCTGATTCGCCGGGGATAGGGAGCGCCGCCCGAGCAAGTTTCCAGGGCACCGCTTTATTATCTCCGCGGGATAGCCCCGGCTTCACATAAGTTTTCAACTCATTTTCCGCTACGTAAGAAAAATGCTCTTAAGAAGGCGTTTCCTGCTTTACGCTTCCTCGAACTCGATAACATGCAGAAAGTAGTTCCGGAAAGTTTCGAATTTGTCCCCGAGCATGGTTACGCCCGCTTGATATTATGGAGAAAGACGGACCCGGCCGTATTGTACCTTCGTTACGCGAACGAGAACTGTTACGGCCAGCTTATCGACATGCCTTCTTATTATAATACTGAGAAGTGTATAAGATTGAAGGTAATTACCATAGTTAATAACTTTCTCTGCGCAATAAAAAAAATTGCTATATAGAATACGAAAAAAAATTCCTGATTAAAAGTCTCATTGTTAGTTGAACACTCAATTTTTTCAGAGACGTAATTTTGTAAATATATATTTTTTATTTAACAATTGCTCTCGCCCAAAATCACAATAGGTACTTTTATGTAGATTATATGCTTACATATAAAACAAAGTGTCGGTACAAATAGAATATTTGCGCATACAAAATCGAAAGAAAAACTTAATTAAAAAGAAAATGACCGTATCAACACATAGTGACATAGTTGCAGGGATCATTAAAATTAATTTTATAAATTTGACCAACTCTGGCAGCAAATCCACAAGACATTACGAGGTAGGGGGAGATTAAAAAATTGGAAAATGTTGACAAGTTCTTATCACCATTATTAAGCAGAAAAACCATGTTAAAAGCCATATTAACCAGAAATTATTTGCGGTTGTTAAACAACCAAAAAAAAATCAAAATTATAGTGGGGGCGTCGTCCCCATAATAAATTTATTGGGGAGAGGGGGCAAAAGTGCTCTGTCCCCACAAAGTCGGCACCTATGGAAAGCAGTGTAGAAAAATATTGACAAAATCCGACGGAATCGGTGTCTATGTGCTACATGGCACATAGCGCGCGGGTTAAAAAGTGCCCGAGCGAAACTCGGTCGTTCCATGACGTTGTGGCAACGAGCGAGACGAGCCGGACGCCCCGGACGGACGGACGGCCGGCCGGCCGGAGATAGTTAATCTTTATTACGGGAACAGCTGCATCGCACCGCGGTTTTCGCCGCATAGATGTCAGTTAAGATCCGGGGTGCGGTGCCGTCACGTTATGTCCGCGTTGTCGCTTGATAAGGTATGCACATGGAAAAGCGGGACCGCTGCCCCGGGATGCGCAACTTTCGCGCGCTCGTACATCACCGAGCTCTGAGAGCGGCGGAGCGGTGTCCGGGGAAAGAATTTACAAGCTGAAACGCGCCGCATTCTTTACCGCCGCGGTCCCGCGAAGTTTCGTTTCGTCGCGAATATCACAACGGCGTGCCAGCACGAGATAAAGTCTGAAGTACGACTTGCGGTTGCAGTCACAGTCCGCCGGGTTCGTTATTCAGCAACAATACGACACTCGATAACTCGAACCGCTGTAAGAGAGCGTGAGTACTCGCGATTATCGCGGACGATAATTTCGCGTCTCATTGGCGAAGAGCAATAATCAACGCGAACAATCGGTTAAGTACTGTGATTTAAGCCGTCTAAATGTTTTATTTTCGCAGTTCTTTGTTTTGGCAAGTTACCTTTTTGTTCACCGTTACTCTTGGCAGTGGAGCAACTAATTACAAAAGCTTTAAAAAGTGAATTTTATTCACAGTTTATATGCTTATATTACTCTCGCAAAAAACCAGGTCATTGTTTTGAATAAAAACAATTTTCCTTTATTAAATAATAAAGAGATATTTCTTTCGTAGAGAAATATAAAATCCTATAGTCTCAAATAACTTTTATCAAGAGACATTCTATAAATTATATTGCGTGCTTAACGTTCAAATAGAGTAATAGACGATCGATATTCCTCGAAATAGTGCACGATTAGCAGTTCATCGACCTTCCTTCACTTAGAAATTACTTATTCAGTGGACTTCGCCGAGTTCCGTTCGTGACGATTCACGGACGAGAAGAAACACCCGAGCTGTATCAGCGCGAAAGGAATCGAAGCGGCATCGCGACGAGTTAATGGTTTGACACCTGATATAAACTCGAGGAGAACTTGCCAGTAATTGCTGCCCCATCCCGCGATCCTTTTCTCGCCATTTCCACGTCTTCCGGTCGACTATCTCTCGTCTTTACCGGAACGAGATAAGGGAAGGTAGAAACGAGCGTACAAGTCGAACGTCGTTACGATTCCTTTACTTTCATCTGAAGCGTCGCGAGAAACGGTTAAGGGCTCGACGCTTATTGGTGTTTATACTGGGTGTACTTTATTGGATTCGGAATACGAGACGAATAAATTTAAATACACGAGAGTCAGTCGCTCATGTCAAAGCATGTTCGCGAACCTTTCTTCGACAATTTTAATGAAGCTTGACAGGCTTCTAGAGTAAATCAAAATAAATATGGGGGTCTTTAGGGACGGAAACCACGCTTTAAAATCGCAATCGTCAAGAAAAAAAACCAAGTTTTTCTTCTTACAAAAATATAGTTCTAAACGGCAAGGGATCAAGTTATAAAATTGCTTGGCTTTCGAAAAATCAAGTTCCTTGAACTAATTTTTACAATAAATTCCCTGTCTAATCGTCTAACCATTGACGGGAAAATTTCTATAACATAATTTTACCGTAAAAATATTTTGATGTGTATTACGTCGCGTTGTATTAAGCGAGAGCATTAAAAATAAATTCCCGAGTAGAGACGACAGCCGCCTTCAAAAAGAAAGGCGATGTCTTCCGGTCTGTTTAGGGAGTCGCAACTGGGCGCGATCTAATCTAAACGGGTTGTCGGCCAATTTCCGGACGGCGGGCGCCGCATTCAAAACGACTAATCGCCGGATTCATCGCGATACGTAAGCAACGCGGACGCGAGAGCAGAGAGAGAACAGAGGGAACATCGGGTGCGTGAGCAATACACGCGCGAGACAAGCAGGAAAGCGGCACACGTGCGACTCGTGACAACGCATTAGCCTCGGCGTCAGCCAAGACAGGCGTCAGCCTTGCGCGGCTTTTTCGACCGTCGCTACACCAGCCGTGTCACTGTCTTGTCAAGCCGGAGCAGACTTACGACATTATATTTAGATGGCACCTAGCACACTCCTCGCGGTAAAACGCCTCACCGAAAAGCTGTCGATGCGCGGTATGGGCGAGGCGAAAAACGGGCACCGCGACATCGTCGACGCATTTACAGCCCTTACATGCCGCGTGAGCACAAACGGGTGAAAAAAAGATGCGGCCGTCATCGTGTGTTTCGCCGTTATAATCTTATTTTAGATACAATTAGTCTTAATATGTCTGAAATATTTAAATGTTTTTTAAGGCGTTTTTTGTTAAAAATAGATATCATAGAAAAATTATCTCTAAAAAGAATTATTATAAAAGAATCAAAGATTGATCTTAAAAAATTTAAGATCAAAAGTATATTAATAAGTGTGCCATAAAAACAAATACACTTTATAAGATATTGAAATATGTCGAGAAAAATAAGTATCGATTAGAGCGTTATACGGCGTTAATCCTGCACGAATGAGGGCGAAGCGTGCTGCATTAACGAACAAAGAACGTGGCGGAAGAGGGAGTTTGAAGATTTCTCGCCGACAAAAAGGGAAGAGCATCTCGGCACCTCGTAACCCGCGAGAAAGTCAATTGACTCCCGAGGGATTGAGGGATTTACGGCAAAGACAAGCAGCATCGTAAAAGCCGCGAGGCACAGCGATGTCGTAAAAGAAGAGGTTTAATATCTCTCGCGGACCCCGCAGACGCAACTATCGTCTATAACGGCATATTTATACTAGCTTCTAATAATCGCTCTGGAGGAATTTAATTGAAAGCAAATACATTCAACAAGCATGTATTTTTTTCAGACATGTTAAAAACAAAAAGATTCAAATTTAAAATTATAATCTTAGGTAAATAATGCAATTTGCTTTATTACTAGATCCTTTAGTTATCAATTTCTGAAAAATTTATGGACTTTATAAGATTATTTGAAATAAACGAAATGATTCTAATGTTTCCATATTATTTTTCAAATGACAATATTATTTACAAGATTCTTTCTTTTTTTTGGAAGGAGGGTTATCCATTCGAAATGATTATCAAAAGCGGACCGTGTACTCATTTTAAATTTTTCGTATCCTTCGATCGTGAGCGAATTTATTCTTCCGGAATGATAGACAAAGCGGAAAGAAAGGCGAGTGAAAAATCGATTTCTCGCACTTTTCCGAAGGAATGTGAAAGCGAGTTGCCGTGCATAAAATATCGATACTGATAGAGAGAACATAGTAAGAGCAATTTCTTGTGCGTGCTATACAAACATTAAGAGAATATTCATGACAAAAGTTAAAAATACTACGTACATCTTATAGTCATAGGATAATTTTATATTTGAAGTAAAGTAAATTTGTGTCTTATATTTCTATATATTACACTTTTACAAGAGAAGCCACTTTTACAGAGAGCCATATATTTTATCAGTTCTTATACAGAAAATGTAAATTTTATTATAGTATAAGAAAAACTGTACCATTCATAGAGTAATAGTAAGGCGCGATCGCTTCGGTGAGATGGGAGGAAGTATTTTTGTGACGCCGTTGCCACGAAAAATGTACTTGCAATACACGTGACATTTATACTTATAAATGAGGTAAAAGTCCTTCGTATAAGCATAAAGTATCTGAAAGAAATAAAAATTTCACGATCCACGCGGCAAGTAAACCGGGGAGAGAGCCGAAATAAAAATCGCGTACTCCACGGCCTGCGAAATAAAAACCGCTTCTAAGTGTTACTATTATAGCAGTCGCCTCCCCTCGGGTTATATGAAATAGTAAACCGTGGCTTCAGCGAATACGATATCTGCTTTTAGTGCCACGAAAACAGGAGCTCGGCGAAAAGTCGCGACGAATGAAAATTCATCTCTTTGACATGATCCGCCTGTTTATCCGGTTTCAGTCGAAATTTGCGGGAGGTCGTCGAAAATTACGGACCACTCCGATAAATCGATCTGCGAAAAACGTCTCGATTATTTGAGAGAGTGACACGCCCATAGACGATACGTCTATGGACACGCCACATAATATCCCGCGATTGCGAGTCTGCGATCGCAAATCTCCAGCTTTCCAATATACGGAAAATGTCAGCGATGTATAAATCAGTGTCCTCTGGAGTGAGAATGATCCATGTTACTTCGTAATTTAAAGGCAAAATATAAAATGGATATTTTAATATATATTTGGAAAATAATTTCACAGGATAAATTCGTACAATTTGAAAATAATAAATGTGCATTTCATACATATATGTATCCTCACAGGATATACGGGAGATATTGTATATATTCTCCAGAGACAGTATATAATATAACGAATATATACATAACGTTTTCTTTCTTTCGGTCGAAGTACAAGAAAGCGTTTGCGAGAGCCTCTCGCCGGCACGTGCCGATCGAGAAATAAATCGGAAATTGCGAGATGATGGCGAGGTATACTCGTAGGACTTCTACCGCGTTGGAGAACTCCTTCGATTCGACGCTTAGATATTTTACGAGATCTTATAGCACGCTCGAGTTTTATGCGCCAGCTCCTTCTATCGTATACCTGGTATACCAGATTATTCCCGATGTGGGCGATGCGTCCGGGAATTACATATACACCCTTTACTTCACATCGGTACATACGTCCGAAGAATTATACTCTCCGTCTCGCATAAACATAAAAATCCACATAAAACTTTTATTTACAGCCTCATTTTCCCCAATAGCGCTGCCGATCTCTCCGACGTGTCATGACAAATCATATTCTGTCTTCAAAATATGATTCCTTTCGCGATGGCAAGTTATTATATATAAAATAATCCGAGTCATCCCCGTGCAAATTGACATTTTTTTCTTTTTCTGTGTCAAATTTTTATTTATTAAAGAAGAGAAATAAGTTGAAGCACATCTATCGACGTATCGCGAATTTTTGAAAAAAATAAGTTTAGATTTGAAATCTTCTTAATCATAAACAAACTGATTGAAAGAGGAAAAAACAATACACTTGATAAGATATTCTCAAAACCTTATATAATAAATATTATAATAAAAGAAGATGTTAAACTACTTTACATTTGACAATTTTAAAATGATCAGCCTTTGAGGTTTTATAAATAAGAAGTGGATATTCGGCTGTCATTTGTCGCAATCAGGGCTACAATTTTCATTCTCGAAAGATAAACTTTCAAGTGAGCATGAGAAGTTTCCTCCCTTTCCCTCAAAATTACCAATTCAATGATATAATCTGGATTTAAGCGGCGCAATTATTATACGTTATATTTGACCAGATCGCGGTGTGCGAATACGAATGTGCGCGCTTATTCATACGCGGATGCTGATGCGAGATGAACTGCTCGGCGCGCATTTCGCTACTATTTCGCATTTCAAATCAGTTATCCTCCCTCAGACGTCGACAGGATGCGGCCATTTGTACGGCTTGCGCAGGTACCTGCCGCCACTCCGTCGACGCCTTGCTTTTCTGTAAAACCGGCATTTACATGTCCTCGCGTCTCATATGAATGTGAAAATGCATGTGTATGTGTGCATAGGAACGTCTTTCAAATAGGATGCCGAGGAAAATGCCGAGGTGAAAGCCGCAAGAAGGAAAAGGAAGATACAAACGCGCGATAAAAATAGAGGCAGTTGCATATTTTTGAAATGATAAAACGCGGATTGTAATTAAGTCTAAAGCGGACATTCCAGTATAACTTAATGCTCTGTTTACCTGATCAGATAAATCTGTCTTAAGAAGGGCCGTTTCATTAGCGGTAGTTTCTAAAAAAATGTTTGCTTGGCTCTTTGTTAACCTCTAAAATTAATTAAAGAAATATTTGCTTGAATTTCCTTTGTGTGTGTATAATTGGACATAGGTTTAAATGCTTGTTTAATTATGATGGCGCCACGATAAAGAAATATAAATTTTTAGAGAGAGATAGAGAGAAGTTTATGAGAATAATTTAGCCGCATTTTGACATACACAATATTAAACTTTCAACGAAAGTATCATTAATGAGAATTTCTAGCAAAATATTACACCTTTGTTTAGACATTTATTTAGGAGTGGAAAGATATTAGCAATGCGAAAATATCATAATTTCCAGGAGTAATTTCACTGCGGTGAAACTCTGGTACACAGAATGGCCCGATAAAGGAATATTAGAAACTCGCGCGGCTTTCTACGAAAATTTCATTAGCCGAAATTTCTAACGGAACATAATATATCGTTTTATTCGGTTATATATTCACGCACGTAACAGAGAAAAATTAAAACACGACGAATATCCTCTCGATGCTAATACTACCGTGACGAGCGACGAATTTCTATATAAATGGACAAAAATTTGACAAGTGAAATATTTGCGTAATATTAAAGATTTAATAAACGCGGTGTCTCGATAGAGGAACGTATATCGAGAACTCGAGGCTTCCCACGAAACTGAGAGAAGACACGACCGAACGAGATACGAGAGGGATGCAAAGACGATAGGCTCGGGGATACGGAAGGGCGGAGGGTGGCCGACGGCGCATTTCCTACGCTATAGCGGCTGTAAATTTCATATGCGCATTCCGCTCTCTGCTCGCTTCGAGCTCTCTCACATATACATATCTATGCGCAGTCGGACGCGGTAACGGCCGCTGGCTGGCTCGTTCCAATGAAAGTCTCCTTCCCGCGAATTCCCGAATTCAAGCATCTCTCCCTCGGGAGAGAGGGTGTATGAAAGAGAGAGCAGGAGGAAATCGAGTGAAAGAGGTCTCTCGTCGCAAGTTGAAAACGCTTCGGACACATCAATGACGTGTTCAATGGCGGGATAAATAAAAATGACAGGGTAATAATACACAATGGTATTAAAATAGACGTACTATATTAGCAAGTATTAAAGAGCATGTTCTATTAAATTAATATACTACAAAGTATGATGTTAAAGTAAATATAATATGTGTGTGTATAATTAATAAAGTTGTTATCAAGATTCAGATAATGTTACTGCAAAATAATTATCGTTGAGATTGAATTTCTCCAATTTCCATGCTGTTCTCAACCCGACATGAAAATATTGCGTTTACTTTCGTGCTTATACTTTAACTCGACGCGAGCAAATTACCAGGCAGCGAATTATAACGAGTTTCTCGGTGAGATCAAAGATGCCTTGCATTCAATTGCGGAAATTTGCTCATGTCTGAAAGACGCGCGTCCAGTTTAAGGAGCGAAATTTGCTTCTGCGTCTTAAGCGATTTATTCCCGTACCTCGCGGCGGTGTAAAGCATAGCAAGCCCCTCGCGGAATGCACGGGTCGGTTTTTATCGACGCCGCAATTTCAGGATACTCGTGGAGAGAGGAGAGTACGCCGCAACTAATTTTCTGACGTGACAGCCATTTAAGCAAATCTACCGCTAACGATAAGTAAATAAAGCCGGATTAAAAGCACATACAGGGTGATTCAGAAATACACCGACAAACTTGGGGGATGAGTTCTTCACATAAAAACAAGAAAAAAATGTCATATAAACATATGTCCGGAAACGCACCCCCTCTGAGCTACACCCTCCCAAAGTTTTCCGAAAAAATTTGAATTTTCTGTATATTGTCTAAACTTGGGCTTCGAATTAAGGATATGAACCAATTTTCGTAAAATTTGAAGCCCAAGTTTAGACAATATACACTCATCCCCCAAGTTTGTCGGTGTATTTCTGAATCACCCTGTATATTAAATATCGTTATATATATTTTTGTTCTAAATACAGTTGAAATCTTTTTTATCGAGCGATTTGAGAGAAAATGGTATATATGTATATCACAAAATTGTAAAATATTTCACGAAAATAAACAACACGAAAACGGAACATTAATGGAATTAAAAATGGCGCAAAAAGGAAAAGGATAAATTTAATGCCCATTCGGGAGAAAGAAAGAACTGTATTAAAAATTTCAATTATCTCCTCTCCCCTTTAGTCCGAACTTCTCTTTTCGACTCATACGCTTTTTCCCCGACAACCCTACATTTAATCCTGCGAATTCCTACGAAGCGTGACGTATGCTGGATCGTTAATTTTTAATTCGTCTGCCTTTTCATTTCCGTTCGTTGCCGATTCGGCACGCACAATGTTATTTTAATCCTCGGGGGAGGCAGGGAGAGCAACGAAAACTATCGCCCGAAAGAACGTGCCAAAGGGAGAGGCGCGCGGACAAAAGGGAACGGGGTTAGCTCTATAAATTAGGGGCACGGAAATTTCGACAAGGGGCACATTGCTTTTTTCCATATAAAATGTCCTGTCAAATTGGCTCCTGCGAACGTCGGCAAATATCGATGTTCTTTGCGGGGTGAACTGTAATTTTCACGCTTGCTGCATTTTACAATTTATTTTTTATCCATCTCGAAATATCTTTATTTAATTTTCTCCTATTCCGCTTAACAGAAAAACTTTTCCTCGAGGCACGAAATTCGACGAAGGTAAAATGGAATAATAATTTACAAATTATACATGTAATTCAGAAATTAAAAATTGACTATGTATCAAAATAAATATTTGCAAAAAAGAGAAAAGAAATATCTATCTGAGACATAAAAGTGCGTTATATAAAAAGTTATTAAGATGCAGATAAATATAATAATAAAAAATAGATAAATATAAATAGCTTTGACAGAAAAAACAAAAATTTTGATATTCAAGAAATGATCCTTAACGCCTCATTAAATTATTTTTCATTGTGCATAATTATGCCGAGTATCATATTTTGCCGGAATAATATTTTTAGCGAAACTTTTAGATCGAGCACGAAAAAGTAACTTAAGTCGTGGGACAAATAGCGCGTTTGCATAGCAGCGTGAAACGCAAATGAGCATATTTCCCGGCGTTTGTACCCGGCGGAATTGGAAAAATGCGCGCAGAAAATACGACGGGCAAGCACAAGAGAAAGCTGCGGAAATGTTAGTCTCCAAGTGCATTCGCAATTCATATGAAATTCGTGTCATACTTCACGCGATCGATCGGCGTCTCGCGCTCGCAGGAACTCTCATAGATGTGGTGTCCGATGCATAGGTAACTTTGACTGGAATTTAATGCCTCGACAATCTCTTTTCTTCTTTTCTTTTTGAATGACGTAATTTTCACGCTTGCCGTAACAAATTGTCCGCGACAATTTGTCACAGCGTATCGTGTTCTTCGCGGTTTTAAAAAGCGAAGTGACAAAAACGCGAATTATACGGTTTAGAAGAAATGTTATCAATTTATCGATTTACTGAAAGTAGAACACCTGCAATATCGCCTGAAAGGTGATGTAAAATAACTTTTCAGTTACTTAAACTCAAAAATCAAAGGATCGTCGAACTGATTGAGCTTTGAAAGCAAAAAAAAGAATTAACGAGATTCTATCGTCTATTTTATTTTTACTGTAATTTAAATTAAAGAAAACTATAAGATTTAATTATCAAGACAGCTGATTTTAAATTTGTCATAGAATCTTTGTTAAGAAAAGACATTCGGTGTTCGAAGGATATTCGATTCATGATATCACGTTATCTTCAAAGTAACATTAAATGATAAATGATAAAGGCTTAAAACGTCCCTCCCCAATTCTATTACTCGCGTGGTTAACACACTATCAACAAAATACTCATATCGAAGTACTCGATATTGCGACCTATGGCGCATAAACCGGATACCGCGCAGTTTAGGCGCGTAATTTACAACAGTCAGTCGGGAACAATTTCAACCCTTCCGAAATGGGGAGACCGGCTGCGCCTTCTATTCGAAAACGGTCGTAACCGTTCATCGGCTCGATCCATTACGGCGGTTCATAATACGACGGAAATTCCGCTTATTACCCTCCGCGCGGAACGTCGCGTCGCGCGCGTCGGAATTATTCTCGGCGACCGTCACGCGACGACGATAATTCCCAATTCCGTCTGAGAAGTTTAATCGAAACGCGACCCTCTCTCTTGTTTCTCTCTCCCGCATGATTCTGTCTTATGTGCGCGGCATACGGGGCGCAAATTTAGAGGAGGGTTCGTCGCCGGTGAGAACGGCGCATCGTACGTGCCATCTTAACCCCCTTGCTTGCATTCCGAGGTTGCTGAACGTTCAAGCGCACAATTTTTCTACACAAATCACACTTATCGCGAGGATAAAAATATGAGGCCTATTTTTCAACAAATTCTAATTTTAATTCTAATTCTAGTTTAAGCTTTTTAACGCTGTGCCTGTTTTAAATTTTACGTAGTTTTACAATAACCATATAATAGCTTTAATAACTATTCCGAAGATCTAGAGCCGCAAAATTCTACTATATTAGGTCACAATAGTTTTCGAATTGTAAGTAATCAAAGTCAATAATATCACGTAGAGTTTACGCACCGAGATCCGCATGTAGGTTCATTTAAATCGATAAATGATACATTATTTATTCACCTCATAGATGCTCCGTCGATGCCCAAAGCTTCCCAAGCCGTCGCTTCCTCCTCTCAGATGTCCTCCTCCTTTCAATGCACTTACACAATACTCATTCGCGAAAACGCGATTAATTATTAATTACATGCGTACGAAATACCAGAAGACGATCGCGCGATACTTAACATTCTCGATATTGATGGCACGCGACGCGCACTTTGCCACGCAAACTATGACACAATAAAAAAACTAGAAAGAATAAAAAAACGTAAACAGCTACGATCAGTTCGACACTCCTGACTTACCGTAACTAGCGCAACTGACGAATGTAACATGTAAGGAATCGAAAAATCGAATGGCGAATCTTCGCCACGGTAATACTATTACCTGTTGCTTCTAACCGCACTTTCGTTCCCTTTTCGCATTTTCAATAGCAAATAGTATACGATCTTTGTTAGATGTATTATAAGTAAATAAATATATTATGAGTTAAAATTACAGACAAATACGATAAAATATTTCAAACTATGTATGTCCGAAAATGTAGCTGTCGTTCTGTTGACCGCTTTTACGTGATAGATCACGATGGAATAAATTGTGAGATACGCGTTTCGAGAAATCACCGACGTATACGTGCTGAATTTATACTACGCGATTAACGAATATTGGTACCTGTAATTATAACTATACTTATCAAATTGAACGCGTCGCAATGCTGCTTAGCACATAGTCAATCTGTTTCATGCCAGCAATGTTCTGTTATTGACTGAAAAATCTGAAGTGTCGACACAACTTCAATCTGGTATCGTGATTAATAGAATCTTCATTGCAATGCGCTTAATAAATTGAATTAACGGCGAATTAATCGAGATGCATTGAGCTATCCATCAATATATCGGGGCTTTCTTTTATGTAAATTATTTCATCCGCGCGTTACTTCGAACTTGAGAATAGCGAGCAAGTTACATTTGTATCGAATTGAAAATGCGACTCGAGATAAGCATTGAATAACTTCACCCGTAAATATCACGAAATACTGATTTATTATTCTCATCTCGCGTCATGCTTCTGTTTCTACCTCGCGAAATATCTGCCTCGACGAAAGCCGTTGCTTCGATACGCTCACGAGTCGTCGATTGCGCGGGAGTTAATCAGACGAACGAACTGACAATCGTGAATTGTTCGTAGGGAATAATCGCGGTTGACGTCTTCTGGTACTTGTCGCGATCGTGATACGAGGGATAATGACGACGACACGCGGAGCGACACGCGCCGCTGCTGCTTGTTTGTTCGAGCCTCGCCGAGCGAATGACGCTGCGCGACGACCGACGACCTTGTGTACAGTGGTCGACACAGTCGCCGAACGCCGTACGCCAGTACGTTTACACGCAGTACGCATTACAAAACATTTAAATCTTTTCAAATATTACGTTCTTAGTAAAGAACTTAATTATTCACTTAAAATTCACTATTAATAAACAATAAATTTATTACGGTTTCTTTTACTTAAATCACTTGATCAGGATTCATTAGGTACTCTACGTTCTTAAATCACAAATAATTTGCAAATTGCATTTAAATCGAAATGTAAAAATTGTAAAATAATGGATGACAGATCTTTACGCATGTAAGCGTAATTACGGACCTCAATTTAGAAATTCTATACGCAGTTTCACTAGCCAACTCTGGTCTAACAAGCTCTTCGAGCTTAATATATTTTAATATTATCAACTTACATGTATAATTTGTTCGCCTAATTAATATCCAGTATATATTGAAGTACTTTCTTGATGTGTATTTCTCCGATCGAAAGATCTATCATTGGATATATTTAACATGTTTTTAATTTAAATTAATTTAAAGCTAAATACCTACAATTTTAAAAAGTTGCGATTCCTATTTACTAAAAATATGATGTAATACCAAAAATTTCTCTTTGTTAGGAAGATTAAAGAAGAGTTCATTATCGCGCTCTAAAATTCACTTTAAAGAATGTCTCAGATAATTCGGGACGTGATGGCAATAGAAGTGACTTAGGCTTGTCTTTCTTCCCGGAGATAGTGACGCGGTGTCTTGCTATTTTCGCACTTTCAGCGCGACATTAACTTCGTTAATGCGGATAGACCCTTCCTGGTTTAACCCTTCCATGGGTGAAAGCCTTACGCACCGATTATGCAAAGCGCGGCGTATCTTGAAGAGCCATGGCATGCTAGACCAAATATTTCTTCACGCGGAAGAGTGCGCCTGACGCAAAATAATTTCAATCTTGGTCTCGTTTAATTTAAATATATAAATTAAATATATATATATATATATATATAGATATATATAATTTATATATTTGAGACAGAGAGAGAGAGAGAGAGAGAGAGAAAAAATTATAATATTCCATATTCATATCATTCCATTTAACTCCAAGAATTAGTCCTGAAAATCTTATTGAGAATCTATTCAGTATCAAACATTCGAGAACTCAGGCGAATAAACTGTAAAGATGCAAACAAACCACTTTCATTCAAGTAATTTAAATAATTTTCTAACTTTAATAGATATTCATACTAAATTGATGTTTAATATATTTTTAACAGATAAATATATTTAATACGTAATATATTTAAGAAAACTCTAAAGAATCATAATCAATGCTTCGATTTTTGCTACAAATTTATCGTTATGTAATTATGTATTTATTAACGACGAGGACAAATTACAGTCTTCAATAATAATTGTCAATTTTAGAGGATACTTCCCAAAACTGTTGAATTTTATTTCAATTTTGCGACATCAGTTATATTTTGAAGTATCCATTGAGCCTCTCAAATGCAGGAATTATTTAGTAATTCGTCGATACTTGACAAGTGATGCTATCGATGTTACATTGGGTGATCGCTAAAAGTCAATATATGTTCAGAACTAATATTTGCGACGCGTCAGCTACCAATGAGTATAAAAGTCTGCAAACCGCGGACGCGGATTCACCAAACCAAATTCCTGCGCATACATGCGACAGCTATACATCACTAGATAAATATCTCGCGCTTATAGGCAGAACAAATTTTTTTGTCCAAAACGGTACGGATACTGTGCAATATTTATTCCGGGGCGTCGAAAATATTTATACTCTCGCGCGATCTAAAATTCTTTATCGATTTACTATTTCGCAGTTACGTTTGCATCAAGATCCATATGCAGCGTCACAACATATTTTTCGTATACCTTCGTAACAATTGTGTATTTTTCTAGAATTGGATATTTAACGTTCTATATATTTCTTTATTATTTATTTTCTATAATTCATCAACTTCATATTTTTGGCAATTATTATTTTACGTTATTATACAGTAAAGTAACGTGTATAATATTCCGAGAGAATTCTACGACATGCAATAAATTCTAGTCCATTCTCCGCCTTTGTCTCTTTCTCTCTCGATTCTTCGCTCGTTCGTCCGCTCGCTTGACAGCGATCTATTCCTTAATGCATGTAAATGAGATGCCATGCTTTGCGGGTAACTCGTTGAAATACCACATACCTGGGGCTATAAGAGTGAGTGAGTTCTTCCGAAAGGAAGAACGAGATGGATGGTGAACAAGAGCACGAGCGAGAGAAAGAGAGAGCGAGGAAGGAAATTTCGAGGGAGGCGAAAGACGCGGTTAGTGGTTACCGTTCTGTCCGTATGTTGGCGACGCAAGACGAGGATGGTATCTACGCGGGGAATGCATCACGAGGGATGTGCAGCACGGTAAATTCGCGGGTAACACGATGGCCGTCGTGCGACGTGACAATGGTAGTGGTGTTGGCGCTACTCGTAGTCGATGTCGTCGTTGTTTGCGACCAGAATAGGACGAACATCTCGTCGACGATGACGGTGGCGAAGGGCTGCGCACAAATGCGCTTAACACGTCGCCGCACAAACTTTTCATGAAACGTATACATTTGCAAAAGAATATGTTAGAATTTCTACGGTGTACGCTGTGAGAAATGATATAAAAGGTTTTTTAAAAAATTCTGTTTACATTTGTTAAAGAGAAAGAGTGAGAGAATCTTTTACATTTATTTAGATCTATATCAATATTTCTTATTAGGTAATCCAAAATCCCTAATTGCTGCGATATCAATTAGTGGCACTCGTCAGTAATTCATCATAAAGCGGAACAATACTTTCGAATTCCGGAAAGTAAAGCCGGCCGTGTAATCACAGAGAGTAGTATCGTTATCGTGCGGTAACCGGTGCCATAAATTCCGCGTTTTCGTCTCCGATGTTGCGCAAGGTACTAGACGCGGCCCTGTGGGTGCATCCTATCTTGCGCCCTGGATGCGGACATGTATTTTGTGACACGGAGAACATTTCAACCTCTGCGGCAGCGCAACTCGTCGCATTTCAGCTCGTAAATCGCGGGTCGAAGCGAATATCACGTCTATCTCGATTTTACAGTGAAACATCATCGCAGGAATAAAATAAATATCTAGTTCTTTGGAGAAACAAACAATCGCAAGAAAAAAAAACAAAGAGAGCGAAAACGATTGACCAACTTACGAGAAAGATTACAAGACAAGTTAGAAACAAAAAGACAACAGTTAAATTTATTTTTCACTGCTGTTATTAATCAGTAATATCTCTATTTGTATTTCAACACGTTTTAGTCAGAATGTCCGCGTAATTGCCGGTGCGTAAGGTATAGATTAACTGCGCTGCAATGAAGTTTCATTCGGTACTCGTTTTTACTCGTCATCGTTAAAGTCCGCCAGTCCCGGTTGCATCTAGCACCCAACTTAATATTAAACAACGGCGAACCGCGCCGGTGCGACGGCAATATTCTAGGCGAATGCACGAGCGCGAAAGTATCGGGGATAAACATCGAGAGTTTCGGAACAGCTCTAGAAAGGAAACAGAGACGCGAGTCCTTTTATGGAGCTGCGAGATCGCCTGTGACGCGTTACGGGACGGCCATCCGGCATAAGGCTGCACAGATTTTATACGTCCCCGATCCGCAGTAATGCGTCGGCATAATGGTGTTACGACGCGTCGTCCGATACGCTATCTTCCTGGTCATATACGACGCATCTCCTGGAGCATTACGACATGTCTCGCGGGTGCACCGGCCGTACCGGGATTATGCGAATTGACTTCGGAAATCCCGCCCGAAGAGACTCGCCATACTATTCGCGCGAACAATGTTCTTTTCCTAGTGATGCGAACGCTACATCTACATCGAGGATTAAATTGAATGCGATATTAGTATATTTTCTTTCTCTTTTTCACATTTCTCTTCATATGTGCTCTAAGAATAGCTGATATTAGATGTTTATTTCAAAAGTGCAGGAATAATATTATTTCTAATATTCCAAGGAGAAGTCTCCGCGCCAATAAATTAATGAAGTTCAAAAAAATAAATTAATAATAAAAGTGTATATAGATCACGTTCCAAAATTATTCTCTAAGAGAAGATTATTTCTTGTCAATCTCTTTTGAATAATTATTAATCATCATTTAAATTGGAAAAAAATTCATTAATCATCTAAATTAAAAAGAATCTTATTTTTTATTTTAATTGTTAAATTTATATTATCAAAAGATATCAAATATCAAAATTTTCAAAACATAAATTGTTCTGCAAAACTGGTCAATTTTTGTTTCATCAAACCTCCTTGAAATTAAAGCTAAAATTTCATACAAATATTTTGTATAGGAATCTATCTAATGTCATTTTTTTGCAGGCGACGTATTCTTTGACGAATTCACAATCAATCTCCACTTTTAAAGAAAATTGCATGTCACAAACGCAATTCGTTGGTCGTTCCGCGTTTGATGGTGTACCTACACGCACGTGACGTCCGTGCCACGTTAAAAAGCAGCCCGTAAAAACGGCTATTAAAAGTACAGCGACATCGTTACCGATCGGCGTGTCGTTGTGTCGCGGTCGCGGCCGCAGCATTCGCGTGATACAATTTTTCGCTTCTGAAAAGCGAACGAACGAGCGGTTCTGTCGACATCTGCACCTTCATTCCGGCAACGGTCGCGCAGTGTGTCGCGTTGCGACTGCAATGCGTGACGATATTCCGTGTGTGACTGTATCTATCCACCGTACGATACAATCGTAGCGCGCAGCTGACGAAAGAGTTAATGGCCTCTCCATATCGGAAAGTTTGATGTTTTTTCGTTAACTTTGCATCAACTAATCCTCAAATAGTGAACAGAACTTATTTATAATATATATATATGCATATGACGACAAGCAAAATGCTATAATATGTACGCTTGTGAAAGTAATATAATTTAAAGATAATTAAGAAAGGTTTTAAATCGACATTGATTACAATAAAATCGACTTGATTACAAATTCTTAGCATATTTTAAAATTATGCTATATAAATAACACATGATGTACTGGCGAACGGAAAATATTTCGTGCTTTACTCGGAGCTTGTTTATCGGCAACTACTGCATATGGATGTGTTTCACTTCGGGCGGGCTTTCTTCTATCGCAAAAAAAGGAGGTGTATGTGTGTATGTGTGCATGAAAAAAAGAGAGAGAGAGAGACTACGGAGGAGAGAATAAGCCACGGGGCCGACTAAGGGGGTGAAAAAGCAAGGCGCGTCGTGATGGATTGGCCCGGGCCAATCACCTCGTTTGTATCCATTTGCAAGGAATATTGTTCCCGGCGATCTCGCCTCGCGCCTTTTTTTCTTCCTACCTCGTAACCAGGGCTGGCGTGTGATTCATCTTGACGGTGGGAGAAAATAGGGGTGTGTATGTGTGTGTGTGAGAGAGAAAGAGAGAAAAGTCATTCCGGCAGGAGGAGGATTCTGCCATCTCACAATGACGTTCTACAAGAGCGATTAATTTTCATTATGCTGGTCGCGCCATTGTCCGTCGGTCGAAATCCGACTAGATGTACCGCCCACCTCTAATCTTGACTATTTACAACAAAGCGGAAGAAAATAGCTTCATTCAGGAGGAATTTTTGTGAAGAGAATAACATGTAGATGAGATTTTGTTCCTTTCGTTTAAAATATATATACGCTCGTTTTAATAACGACTTATAAAACTATTTGGAGTTATTCCTCTAAAAAAATTAATAAAATAATTATTTTTAACTGTTATACAGCGTTTTACATAATTTCCTTATAACATAATTATCTAGCCATCTTTTCTTGACACTTCAAAGTATACCTTGATTATTAGGTAATGCAGCGCATTGTATATATATAAAAGAGGATTTTAAATATTACTCCAAATCCAAATGACGTCTTGGCAATAATATCGCAATAAAACACTGTTTTCGCCTAATCGGTGCGTTTTATTTTATCTTTCTATATAACTGTCGACCAAATTACTTCGACAAGAGAAAGGGTTAAATATCACAGCTCCAAACTGAGTGGCTCCGTTATCCTATGTTTCACTCGGGAGTTATCGCGAGTGCTCAACGCGAGGATAGGGGCGCGCCATTGGACGGAATTTCTCGGTTGTTTGTTTCGCATAGTTTTCGCGGCGTGCTAATGCCGCCGGCATTAGCATATGGCCGCCACCGACTAGCTCGACGAGAGGAAGAGGAGAGTTGTTCTCGCGGGATAAGCGGGTAACGTGCCGAGTAGGTCGACAACGGTCTGTCTAACGTCGTTCGTCGAGTGCCAGGGAGTGGGGGGGGGGGGGGGGGGGGGGGTGCGAATGGAAATAACGCGGGCGGAAAGGAGTCGCCTAGTTGCCGCTTAACGAGTCGACTGATAGTCTATAAAACTTGCTAACAAACTCTCTCTTTCCCTCACTTCCTCGCTACACTGTCTCGGATATTTCAACCCCCTCCGTGTCTAACTGCTGTTTCCGGCGCGACCCTTATCACAGGCTTTACTATGCGAGAAAGAGGAAAGAAAAGAGATTCTTCTTTCTTGGATGAAACCGACAAACTTCCTTCAAATTGGGAAATAAAAAATGCAAAGTTTTTGCCCGTGATACTATACCTACTGAAAAAAGCTACAAAAACCTTTTAAAAACACTAGATTTTTATATTAAAAAATTTGCAACCGTATAATATTCGTAGAGAAATCCAAAGAGTTGGCAGCTTAATCCTCTTATTGACAAAGATACTTTATTCTTTATGATACATGTATGGTTCAATTTATTATATGATTATCTAATTGCAAGTTTTTTATGAGTTTAAAGGACTTGAGAGCACTGATTAAAAAGTCAAAATCTTAAGATAACAAAATAACATCTTTTTCTCTTATTTTTCCGATTAAAAATTAAGTTGTATATCACGGATTTGCTCTAAAATCTCGCTGAATGTTGTTGGCACGCGTGTCAACGTGATATTTGAAAAGCAAGATAGACGGGAAAGTCAACGCCTGTTCTCCAATCTTGGCCCGAAGAAAACAGACGGTTCAATCCGCAAAGTCGCGCTTTTTGTCGTGTTGCGGCAGGTGTACCCCTGGGGGAACGCAAAGCTCCGGGAGAATGCGTGAAAATTCACTTATTCAGAGGGGGTTGGGAGGAATCGCTTTGGAAAACCGGAGAGGACAAGAAGGAGAACAGAGCTCGAACTGCCATCTCTCCGACTCGCTCTTCCTCTCTTCTCTCTCTCTCTTCCCCCTTTTTCTTCCATATCTCTCTTTCTCTCTCTCTCCTTGCCTTGCTATGGCGTGATTTCATGCAAAGCGCTGCTTTCACGGTGCGGTAATTTCATTTTCGCAACGAACTTACAACCCCCCTCCCCTTTCTCCTCACTCCTCGTGTCCTCTCGTCGGCTCGTCCTCTGTCCTGTCACTCTCCACCTCTGCGCGCGCGCGCGTGTCCATGCTCTCCTCTTTCCTCCTCTCCCTCTCGAAAGTTCGCGCTAAACGTGCACACAATTTCATTTACATCGTCCTCATCCTTCGACTACGTCCTGTCCACTCCCGAAGCGCATCGTTTCACCGGAGATATAGTGCGCGATGTCGAATTAATCAACTCTCCGATTGCGTCTTCTAGATTCGATTGTTTGAAATTTATCCATTGATCCTGAATTCAATGGCGCAGTAAGTGATTTAAATTGTTTTCTTTAAGAAAAGTATGAGTCGATCAATGCACATTTAATTTTTTCAATATTAAGTTTTTCGAAATCGGGTTGAAATTTACAAACTGATGTGTGTACTTCAATCGCAAAATGCAGATACGATTCGCAAGTGCAGATACAGTTCAGGAGCGAAGAGCATTCGGTTAACCGCGATGCGCGCTGACCGAGTTGCAACTTTAAAATGCAACTGTAAGACGCGGGGCGGATGCCGATGGTCGGTGGAAGAGACGAGCAGAAGCTGCGGTCGGGCGCATTGGTGTGCACCGCACCAGTGCAATTCGCCCGGGGGAGATCCGCCGAATCGGTTTTACAAAGTTCCATTACGGCGCTACCTGCTGTCGACTCACTCGTTCACCACCATCGCCGCTGCTACCGCCGCCGCGCTGCCGCCGCCGGCTCTGAATTCTCCCGATAAAGCTGTTATTGGCTGTTTGCGTATTTATTGAGGGAGATCCCCGCCGATGGAAATGAGAAATATAATTGCGTTCCAATGTTTCATTATGGGACGCAGGATCGCCGCGAGGCCGAGTGCGGCATTTACTTCTCGGCACTTTAAACGCGAGTTACAAACCAATCGGTCATGTCGAAAGGATAACGCGTAGATGATCATGGGATTTCATCATCGCGTCGACCGAAAACCCCTCATTTTTCTTAGGTAGTATTATTAAAATAGAGCTTTTAAGCGCGGAAATCATCTAATTAGATCATCTAATGCATAATAATAATGTGCTAAAACGTTTATTTGCTAACAGCAAAATTTGTGAACCGAAAATTAGGGGTTTGCGCAATAGCGGTGAATGCGAAATGACCGTTGCCATTATGTTGCTAAAATTCTACGTAATTTCGTGCGCTTCAATATGCATGCCCCGATTGTCTCGATCGTACTTAACGCGGTCAAATTCGCTTGAGTAACGACGACGATCAATTACGCGAAATTACATTGCTGACGTAAAGTCGTTATGCGGCTTACGGTCGCGTGCGTACGTTTTCATTTCGGTTTACGTCGACACGGTATTCCTGCTTCACGAAATGCCCGGTGGCAGCAACGAAATAGCATTCGACGGTTGACATTACGTGGAAGGCGTGATTTCTGATGCGCGCTTACAAACGTTTACGGCGCTTTGATCATGCTTCCTTTTCAGGGGAGAACTGGTACATACATCGATCGCGGCTGCGGTCGGCTTTCGTGGCGTTTCAAAGTCAAAGCGCCGCCCACACAAATGGAATATTGGATAAAACGCTATGCCATACACACAAAAGCACGCACGTACACGGATTTGGATCTTAATGAAAGCTACAATACCGTTGCTTTTTCTTTCGACACGACTGGCCCGTAAAAATTGCAAATTGAACCTTATTTTACTGTAATCTGCTAAATTGAACTCTGAAAAGAGATTTGACCAATCGCGTGCTATGCAACTGTCGATAACTACTGAAATTATGTAAATCAAATGTATCTCACAAACGCATATTGATCGCTTTTGCACGCGAGAAGTAATTACAACTCTTAATAGTAAATTGGAAGAAAATTAACTCGACCGCGATTTCGCGGCGTAATTGTAACACGCAAAAATAATGACAGAAGTAATAAAATGAACAAGGGTTGTGCGACATATAAACCTCAATGCATCGGCATCAGCTTTCAAAATCCCATTAGAATAATCAATAATACTAAATATAACATTACTTAATAAACTGATTAATAAATCACTTATTCCAAAAAAATATGGAGATATGTAAATATTCGTTGAAGGACGATCAATATTCGGCGGCACCTCGCGGCAATCCACGGTCTTGATCACATCTAACTTGCATGAACTTCCGCAAAAGCGGAACGCTCGATGCACAATTGGCCCCAAGTCGAGCGCGGTTAGCGAAATCGACGTCCGATCGGTTGCACGCTCGAGAGCGATACGCGTAATAGCGAACATCGCGCCCGATTGTAATTTTCGAATTTGAAACACGAACCGCACACACCTGCCGCGACGTTCGCCGCTCGCGAGGTCACGTGCACGTAGTTACCCTGATGTTACATTGTGCAACAGGCGAAACGTAACGGTCTGTTAACACTAACACATTATGTGACGCATCGACGGAAGCGCATCTTCCGTATCTGCAATTTAATGAAAATTGCGGGTTTGGATATTAGGGCACCTTCGAACGGATGATTTAATGCTCGATAGTCCTTTTACCGAACCCTTCATTTACCGAAATCACACATGATGTGTCAGAAACTCTATATCAATTATCGACCATAAACTAAAAAGTTGGCTTTTTCCTCGTAAAATCTTTATCGAATACTTATTCCTAAGTTGATTCAACAATTATTAATGTAAAATCTTGTGTAATAATTGAATCCTATGCTGAATTTTTGAAAAAATGCTATACAAAATAATAAAATTTTATTAAAAGAAATACGTTTTTATATTGCAACAAATTGTTGGGTTTTCGTGCGCAAAACTCGCAACATCACGCGATATCTCATCATAGATAGTTTTAGCAAAAGGAGACGACGGGAAAAGAAGTGTGCGACGGTCCCCGCCATATTGCGGATATCAAACCGGTACGTGCCCCACATGCGGATCCGGGAATTCACCTCGCCCTGCCTACACTTGTCATCTCCTTGCCGGGTGTCCGACTATCCAGCGAGGCACGAAAATGTCGTTCGCCCGATCGTCCTTATAGTACGCGAATATGCGGTCCTGCGCGTACGTGAACGTCGACATGTGAACGTGACTGAAGGCGATCATGCGGCACGACAGGTGCTCTTTACCTGTTCACCTTGCGAGCTTGTGAAAGAGCTATATCGGCAAGAATGAAAAACGAGCTGAGCTACGGGAGGGAGGAAATTGGTCGGCGTCGTATCTTTGTCGGTCGTCGCGAAAACGGCCGGGAGAACAGGAAAAAATTACGGGCTGCTCTAAACAGCTACTCAAAAGGGGATGCTCAGCACGGTAATTCTTCGCGCGGTGCATTCGAAACAACTTCCGACGTGATGCGCCCCGGGAAACGCGATAGAATTAAAAGAAGCCCTGCCGTACGGGAGAGCGCGTCATGCAACTTCTCGTGCGGTTCAACTTCTTACGGCCACGTCCGGGGCCAGTCTGTCTTGAAAAGCGGTTCTAAAAGTGGCTCGAAGATCCGATAACGAAATTATACGCGCAAAATTGAAAAAAAAAACCTAGATACTTTTTCGTTGATTATTCATAGGTTCCGCGAGCGAGTTTGCGGCTCGCAAATTCATTTGTGGCTGTAACCAGTTTCGCCGATAATGAATTAATGTGGCCAATAATAATAGACAGTGAAATTACATGGGGATTTTCGAGAGAGGGTTAATTGGTTTTTCATTGATTATTAATTAGTTCGTAAGTTTGTTTAACTTCGCTATTAAACCTCTTTCCACGCGGCTCTTTTTGATAAATAATAAATGAATTTAGATAAATATTAATTATTCTCTTCATGTTCTCTTTATATACAAATATATTGATAAATTTTATAAACATGTAATAATTAATGTAATATTATGTATCTTGCCATGTTATTATTACCATTAAAATAATTAATCCCCGCCAGCTATTTCATAATGATTAATATGCAAGTTCAGTTATTCGATCATTGACCCTATACAACAATCACATCATCGACATGATGCACAGAACAGAATAACTATTACCGAATATATAATATTATTCATGGTTATAGGTACCTAATAAACATTAATCACGTTCTTTTATTTACGCGAAACTATCGGTGCATTACAAACATGTCATTTCATCGCTTTCCTCTATTTCAATCGTGATATCACAATTCTCTCTAATATTCGTAATAATCTTTCAAAGATCCCAAAGATCCTATCTTCCCATCCAGTACGATGGAATGATAATCATGAATTTTTCTCCATGAGCATATGAAATTTTAGAGGGTATCGGCAAACGAGAAGGTATAACTTTGTATTTGCAGCATGTACCGTGACGTGAGATCTCGTGCGATCTGAAATTCCTCTAGAAGAAGGCTTTATAAATAATTCCCCATGCCTACGCACATTGGCCCTTCCTGCATTTCTCTGCTTCGCCCTCTCCCGCCATATATAGCCCATATTCCTCATCCTCGTGGACCAACCTATCGTAAAACTTTCAGGCACGCTTGAGTTATGTACGTTGTCGTTCGAAAGAAGGGCCGAAAGTTGAAGGGAGTCGGAGGTGAAACGCGCCTCTTGCCTAAAACCCGCCGCCCTCGATGATGTCGAAAGCTTCCTTGCGGAGACGACGAAAAGTACGCATCGATTACGAGCACGAGCGAAACAAGACAGGCACGAACGATTTTCGATTTGAGTCCCGGACGGCACAACCTTGGTAAATAATTCCGCGCCTTTCTGTGTGCCTTTCTTTCTCGCTTGGCTTCACCGAGGGTGGCAAAGGAAAGTTCTCTCACGAACACGATTTGTAAATCCGTCGAAGGGGGACGAACGAAATTACGCGCGATAAGGATATTGTCTATGAAATGTATTTTGAGAGAGAAAGATTTAGAGCAAATTGTTAAGTTAATATTAAATCGTCTTTTCTTAATTAGAATTTTTAGTTTAAATTATGATACTAAATTTCTTTAGCAAAATACTGATTCGACTAAATCCACTGTGCACAGTGCAATTTGTTTATGTTCCCTAATAGAGATATATTTCCTAATTAAATTGTCGTTAAAGAATTATCAATTTTAAATTTACCGAAAAATCTATTGGAAGTATGCTACTTAAAATCACTTTATAAAAAACATCATATTAGATTTAGATTCATGTTAACAAATTTAATACTTGATTTCTTAAGATAAAACTTGCGTAAATGTCTTATTAGATTTGATCAGTGCCATAATTTTTATCTTAGGATTATCATTTTAGACAAAATAATAAAACGCTTGATCTTACGCAGTATTGAAACAAGGAATATATTCGGCGTCAATAATGATCTCGGTTTTCCTTCGCATCGCGCCGTATATGTAACTACCACCGCTACATAAATGGAGGGTTGTCTGATTGCGCGTTTTGTTCTTTCCTGAAGACTTTTCTACTTAAATCACGAAGCACCGCCGAGCTAGCACTCGGAGATGCCAGTCAGGTGAAGATGCCTGCAGGTGATATTGATTATTCAATAAGGAAAAAAAACAGCAAGGTCTACGAGATAATCCTATTGAGCTGTAGGATTCTGGGAGAGAAAAGAGCCGACAAGACACAGGGAAAAGATAGAAAGAGGGAGGGAGGGAGGGATTTAAGAGACAATATCGTAAGCGATTCGAAGCACGCTGCCCTCTCTCGTTGTTCGTGATTCAGCCCGCGAATATTATCATGGGAAAGAACGCTCATTTTCCTTCTGACCTGTGATTTTAAGTCTATCCCGTTATGGAAATCATATGAATGTCCTTAGTTAAATCCAAGCAAAAGCTTTCATTCATATGCTTTCATTACATATTCTTTTGTTACATGCGCTCTTCTTGAAATTCTCTGATTCTTTAATTTGAGAAGTATAAATAAAATAAAACTTTTTAAATTATCATAAATTTTAACATGTACATCGCCATTTATACAATCTGTTACATTCCTCTCTCCCTCTCTCGACTTCATGTGCTAAAAATTTTGTATATATACTTCTTTAAATTATTCTACTCTATATATATATATATATATATACATGTATAAAATTTCACTGAAAAACTGTTATAACTTTGAATTTTAATTGCATGTTTAAACGTTGGTCAGCTCTAAATGGCAATTGTAGCAATTGCGTGTATATGATACACTTGTACAAATCTATTTAATCTTGTTTCGAAGAATAGAATCCCCACGATTTCAACATCGAACAGTATTGAATGTAAATGGTCACTCGAGCAACCTTTTAGGATCAAATCCCATGATAGGTCCTTCCTTTCTGTCGAAACTTAACGACCGAATCTCTCCGAAAGAAAAATCACGAAGGGTTTTCTGATTTTATTCTGATCTGAATTCTATCCTGTGCACCATAGTAATTCCATTTGTCGACAATGGCTGGATTGGAAACTGCTCGCACGATGAATGTAAAATCACAGACGATAAATTTACGCGCGGAGTAAAACAATTCACCGTTCCGCACTTTTATCGTTAGCGGAAACTTTGAAAGTTTGTGTGCGATTACAGAATAAACGCATATATATAATATAGATTTCTACCAAATCCTAGCTGTAACATAAAAAAAAGATCACTTATGCCCGTTTCTACCAACGTCGGTTAACTTCAACCTTAGGTTAACTCACTCTTCGTCTCTTTCTAAGGTCGACAGTTAGAAAGAGACAAAGAGTGAGTTAACCTAAGATTAAAGTTAACCGATGTTGGTAGAAACGGGCATTATAGATGTCAATTCACTTAAGCTAATGTTTATAGCAACATTTATACATGAGCTACAATATTGTTTCTAAATATAGTAAGAACTTAGATTGTAGTCTAGAAAAAGAAAGCCGTCTCATAAAGGTAGCAATCTTTGAGAAAGGTTTCGATCGCGTGTCGGAAGTTTTAGAAAATCTGTTGGGCTACATATGGCGCTACAAATACCAGTCCTTCGTTGATGTGCTGATAGGATATCTCGTATGCGTGTTTATCTCGCATGTGTTATCCTTATTGTTAGTAATGGGTGTGTGCAAGTCTGTGTTGTCGGGCAAAAACCAATATGGCATAACTCTTCGTTCGGCCTCGTCACGTCTCGTCACGGATATAAAAAAAAACAGGACATGAAAAACCCGTAAAAGTTTCGTTTATGTGGCACCCACGCAAGAAGGGAGAAACTTTCATTTTTGGGTCGCTTTTTTTTGTACGCACCAATCGCGTTATCGAAGAACATTAAAGCCCTGCGGATTGGTACTATTTCTTTTTTTTTTTTGTAGCATAACGAAAAGGTACAACCTAACTTGTTCTACTTGCTATAATTTAACTCCCTGTACTTCGACTTCCCTTATCCGCAGTCCGGGCAAGTTCATCATAAACTCATTGTAAACTCATCGCAAACTCATCGCAAAGTCAATGTACCATTCTCATCGGGTCTTGACACACATTTTATAGCATTTTCTCAAGGATCAAGAGAAATTCAGAGCGCGTGGATCCGGTCGCGAGATAGAGTGACGTAGCTCATAACTTACCTACAACCTTAGCTGCACTTTTTGATCGTGAGGCGATCAACGTACGTTCAATGTAAACTCGTTACCGGCATGTAATATCCAGATCGCGCGTCTTGGTGATATCTGTAGCGTTACAGGCGCGCGCAACTCGATAAACAGGATGAGATTCTGTAAATTGCTTCGGTCGGAGTTGGCGTGTGTGTAACGCTTTTACCAAAGCGGCACGCACGCCATGATGCAGGGATGAAGACTCGGGAGTGATTGAACACTTTATGTGTACACGTACTGAAAGGGCTCTTGCAAAAGTCGCGAGCTTCGTAAAATATCGCTCGGCAAGTATCTTCGATGTAAAGCGCTGGCAAAATATTTTTAGCCGAGCTGCGAGGTCACGCGCATATATAGAGCGTTTAGGAAACTCGTTTCTATCACGTTAGAAGAAGCACGTTGCAACATATATATATATATAATATTTAAAACATTTTGTCGAATAATATATTTTATGTACCTAATTCTTTTTTATTATGCAGTAAAAATTTATCTTCCAAAAATGATTTGTTTTTTAACGTTATATGATTATTTTGTCTATCCACTTTCCCTTAAACTGATCTTCACAAGATAGTTAAACATTTTCTTTATATAAAAAGAGAACTCGATTTGAATCGAACAGCTACGACTGATTATGTCACGAGAATATTTGACTTCGGTGATCCTTTGTATTATAATATGTACAACGCGTTCTAACTGATTGTTTTTACAGAGAGGCAGATGTTATATAGCGAGCATTCGTTACCACATTATTATTCATGGTTTCCTCGACCGGACGGGAGTGTTCTGCATAACATGAATATGTGAGGCCGAAATATTATCGCGAATTTATTCATTAATGTTTTTCTTAATACACGAATAAATGATAATGCGTGGCATAAACGAGCAAACGCATTATAACACACAAACGTGAATAGAGAAGTCTAGAAATAGTGAACATCGGAATAATCTTTTCTAGCAAATTAAAACAAAATTTTGCAAAAAATCAAATGTCTATATAAATATATATGTTAATTAAATAATTACATGTCCCATTAAATTTTTATTATAAAGGTTTAAAAAAAAATTATATTAAGATTATGTATAATCTTTAATATAACTAAAAATTGTGTAAAATATTTTTAACTTGTTCTATTTTCTTTTCTTTTTTAACTTATTCTACACGCTGCTTTTTCATTTGCTTGAAAGCAATATGACCAAATAAAAGATTAAATATTCACGAATAGAACACTACTCTCAAATACAGAACACAATTCTACGTGCATTCGAATATCGTGCATTTTCCATATGATTAATGAACAACGTTCGGAATGCGATATGCGGTATCTAATTACCGTAGCTGTAATCGAATTTACACGGAATAGGATTCCCGCAAATTTTGGGGATGGCCAAACTTTCCACCTCCTGCCTTTGTTTGGACTAGTTACTTTGATTACAAAAACACAATGGGCACGTGTATATTGACGAAAATACGATTTAAATGCGTTCGGTGGAGCGGCATACCCACGTGTTACATGGAATTTCGAACGAGTCAAATGAAGAGAGAGAAAGGTAAAAAGAGAAAGAGAGAGCGAGAGGAGGGAGAATCTCCAATTAAAATTCCCTAATGGAGTTGAGCGAAATGTCCCGCGCAAATATTACGATTTTTTTAATCACTCCTCACAGATTTATTTTCGGTGCATGAGCGTTCATCCGCGCTCTCGCGATCGTGTTGCAATATCGGGTGTATCGTGTCTGAAAGCACGAAATCCGTTATTGTCGGATGGAAAAAATTGTGCTGAAGATCGCATGTGTCGAAAATACCGACACGAGACAAGGCAAGGATAGGCAACAAATCGGAATAAATTCACTTTGCGTTCTTTTGCTTCTAGAATAAAATCACACGATCGATTACCTGACGATATAAACCGTATCGTTACTAATTGGCAATCGGCACATACAAATCGTATCATGTAATCGTAATATCCTCGGGGAAATAAGGAAGCTCCCGAGATTGGATTTATTGCGAGCGAAACGTACCGGGAGAAGACAGTAAGCGATATTACGAGATAGACATAACAACTTGAATGTTTCCGAATGGGCCCGATATATCGGCGAGCGTATGTAAAAAGATGCAACGACGGGTGGTTGCAGCAGGGAGTCTCGAAGAGGAGGCGATAATAGCGCCGGGTTGTCGGAGAGCGTGGGTAATACCGGGGATGCGCGGCGCACGCCAGGGGGGTGGTGAGCGACTAACATGCACGATCGAAGAATTCCAAAAGTAGTTGCGGGGTCGCGAGGAGAGTGGAAAAGAGAAGCGGAATCCCACGGATATGGTAGTTAATCGATATTCCAGCCGTCGATCTCTACACCTCGCTGAAGATGGAGTAGGTACACGTAGGTATGCAACTCCCGCGGCCTCCATCGCCATCCTCAACCCCTTTTCCTTCGATGCAGTTTCCGTCGCTTCGTTCTGCGGCTGTCTTCGCGATATATGTGCGGATACGTTTGATTCTCGAGAAATATCGCACGGAACTTTGTAAGAAGTTTCTGCCGCGATTGTCCTACTTTAAAGCGCATTAGCAAACAGATCGCAAAATCGATCTTACCATCCCTTCTCAAGAAAAACAGCTTTCATTAAATCTCCTAAATTCTGTGGATGCAGCTTTCTGCTCCACAAGCGCTGTTCGTTCTTGCTCATAATTTTTATGTTACAAGTTTTAATAATTAACCACCAATTTAATGTCTATTTACAAAAGTTCGATAAAAGAAATATTTTTATAGGTACGTGGCAACACGGATTGACTTGCATACAAAAAATTAATGTCAAAATAATCGTATATGTAGTAGAGATTAAGTTTAAAAACGTATAAATATATATATGGAGGGGCTAAAGCCATAGTGGTGTAAGCCACTTTTTTAACCTATCGAGTTGAGTTTATAGATGCAGTCTACACATGCAGATATGTTGAAAAAAAAAAAGACAAAAAAAGTGGTCAAAAAAGTGACTTATTACACCACTATGGCTTTAACCCCTCTATATATAAATGAAATAGAGACGTAGAGATAGATATGTTATATTGCAGAGACGGACTACGCAAACCAATGGCAATGGCGAGCGACGGCGACGCCGAGTAAACTTGGCGGAAGACGCAGCTTGGATTATGGAACTATTAACTGTCACGCAGTCTGCCAGGATAGTAGTTTCGCTAATTCAGTTTTGGTGTAAATTACGCGCTTGTTCGCAACGTAACGCCCAGGCAAGACGCTCGCGAGGTATGTCACACCGCGTTTATATTACCTACGTGATAAGAATGCCGGGAGAATGTCGACGATGTAAGGTCTAATTGCCCACGCGTTCAGATGCCGTGATTAATAGTCACCTTAATTATCTCGAGTTAACTCGGTGCGACGACTTAGTCTCCGGCGACGCGCGCGACGTCGCGTAACTTTGGCGACTTAGCGGGCCCCAGATGTTCAGACAAGATGTCGGAAACGCACCTTCGTGTCCTCCGACACATTCGAGTGGGACAAACGAGAAAATTATTCGTAAATAAAGAATAAATATTAATAACTGTTAAAATCAAAATCTTTATTTTATTACGACGGAAGGAGAAGAGAAGGATAAGATCACGAAATAGTATGAGTATATCATATCAAGTTGCTTCTCTGCCGACAATTTATATCTAACAACTGCTAGATGCCTATAATATTTGATAATGTCGAACAATCATTTAATTTAAAAGATTTATTATACATAATTTAGATTTTTTCTTAAACATAAAAAATATCAGCAAACTCCAATTTTTATGACAAAAATTAAATTGGATGAAACAATGGAGATACATATTTTGTTATATACTGTTATCCACAAAGTTCAGAGATAAAATTATGACAAATACTCTCTTATTCAACTTTACTATCACGAGAACTGCTTCTCTGTATAGGCATGCGAACCTTTTTCACTTTAAAAGTGATAAAATTATTCCATAAAAAAAACTTTCTCAAGTCTCACACAATTCCGGATAAAACGTGAAAGTAGAGAAAGAAAAGAGAAGTGCGGCGTTTCAGCCCTTTAACCTCGTCCTTTAAAATCAAGTTATCAATGATAAAAAAATAATTTTATTTTTGATATCTTTCTCTTTCTTCCTGGAAATCCATGGAAGATTCTAAAAAATCGTGGCACAAACACTGCATCGATAAAAGTATCGATGCGTCTAGCTCAAACCTGATCGATGGTAGAAGTAATTAATGCGTTAAACATTATTTCCGTCGTAATGTCGAAGCGCTGCCTCATTATGGACGTCGTTCCGTGTTTTCCGTCACGCGCTATTTTATTTTTATTGTATTTTCCTGAAGAGCATTCGTAAAATGGCAAACGGACCGACAGTGGGGAAACGTTGTAACGGTACGGTAATGCGCTAATTAATACCGCTACTAAATTAATTTCTCCGCCGCGCGGAATTTTAATGAGCTCAAGTAGCCCGTTACAACAGGCGAATCCTTCCGCCGTAAATATCATTTAAAGTATATACTTAATTACACTCTCCGTGACTTTTATATCGAGAATAAATATAGATGAAAAAGCTGTTCCCAAAAACTGCCGCAAATATTATATGTAAGATTGAATGAAGGGTTAAGCGATTTCACGATTTTCTCCTTGAATTTTTTACGGTCAATATTTTCTGTCACGCATGAAATCGCGAAGGTTAATAGCCGCGGAAGATAATCGCGCGCATCCGAGCGAATCTCAAGAACATAAAGAGTGCGTCCACATTGCGCCCATCGAATTTGCGATGAAAGCGGAGAAAAGGTGTTCAAGAAGGATCTCAAACATCCGAGCATATCGCCGGCATAACCCGGAAAGAAAGACAAAAGGATCGACCGGTGCGGACTCCCGAGGGAGGCGCGCAGGACGTCTAAAAGAAGGAGAGGAACCCTCCGAGAAGGAGTGAAAGGCAGAAAGAAGCAACGTGCTTCTAGCTGTTCCAGGGGAAAGGGGGTGCGAGACGGGAGACCCTCCCGCGGGTCAACGATGGGGCCAGGGGCCGGGGGAAGCACTCATAAAACCGAGAAGCATGTGATTTCCCCCAGGAGGGGAGAAAAGGCGCGGCTGAGGGAGATCTCGCGCCGTCTTGTTCTTCTTCTCCATCCTCCCTTGCCAACATCCCTGGGTTGCTGGCGTCCCTTTCTTACCCTGTCGCTTCTTTAGCCCTTCCTCTCGCCCCTTCCTAACCTCATACAAAGCGAGCGAGCAACATGGTGCTTTTTATTTGTTCGAATAAGCGCGACTGCAAAATATCTCGTTGTTACTTGGGATTTCCTTTTCTTTTTATATACAGATTGTCTCGAAGTGATATGTGTGATTCATGCTTGACGGGAATCTGCAACTACTGTTTTTCGTCACACGAAAAGCCAAGAAGTTTAATCTCGAAAATAATTGAAGCAATATATCTGCATAATTAAAAAAAAAAAAGATATGCAGAGAGTAGCATTCGTAGAGAAATTCGCAGCACATGCCTTTCGAAAATTAGAAAGATCTGGATATTCAACGCGGCGAAATGTTTTCACGTACACGCATAAATGTCGCCCATTTCTAGTTTTAATACCATTTCTGCTTAATATAATTTCGGACTTTAATGTATCTAGCGTATGTAATCAAGTTTTACTGAAATTAAATAAGAGTAATGCTGTTTTTGTAAATTTTTTGCCCATGATGCTAGACTAGCATAACTCTTTCTTTTTTTTTAAGTACCGTGTGCTTTCCTCATCACAGGAAATGAACGGAGACGAGACGGTTTCCCGCATGTTCCACGGCGCAGATCATTTTTACGAGAAGAGAGTTTGGTCTCGCAAAGCGCCACTCGGGATTTGCCGTCTGCGGCGGATCGTTACTGAATGGAAATCGTTACAGAGATTGTAAACTCCGCAAGCGCGTGCGGAATGAGAATGAAAGAGAGAAGAAGCAAGAGAGAGAGAGAGAAAGAGAAAGAGAGAGCCAGACGGGGAGAGAACACAAACGCAGCATTTAGTAGACAAGCGAATGGAATCAGTGCGCTGTGCAAGCGGAATTCGACATTTTTATGTAAAGATTGGCCATGGCTCGCCGATTTCTCGCGTTTAAAACGAACGTGTTCCGATAAACCTCGTCGTTTCTCCCGCGTTGGGGCAAACACTGACGCGTAAAAGTTACTAAAGCCGAGTTTACCACGGTTTTCCATGCTTTTTGATTGACATGAAACGGCTGCGCCCTTGATGGCGTAATTACCTAGAGTGGTCGTAGAGTCGTAAAACTTCATAACAGAAATGTTTTGTTATCTCCGCTTGCCGTTGTGCATTGCACAACTGCATTTATACGACTGGTAGTTTAAAGCGTTGACGGTCAATTGCGCTCTCTGTGTATATAGACCTTGGCTAACATAAAAATCTCGGTAAAACTAGATCACTAAAATCAAAATTAAAAATATTGCAATAAAAATAAAGAAAATTAAAGCTCTTTCTTCTAAAGCTTCTTTTTATAGTTATATAGAAAATTATTGTATGAGAACCAAGATATGTGAAAATTCAATTTATTTGTTTAAATCACGATCGACGAATTTAGGATTGAAATGCCAATTCAATCCTAATCATAGATATACAATCGAGCAAATAATATAATAAATGGTTTCAAAAATAGCCTGTTTACGGAAGTCAACTGTCGATCTGATAATCAATTTTCCAAATCCGAGTCTTCGCTCTTCGAGCGGTATTTTTATTCGCGGTTTCCGACGTATAATTCATCGAAATTATACAGTTCATTCTTTGATAAAATATTCAATTTTCAAGTTATTTAAAAATTTCATGTAACATAATACGATAATAAATGTAACTCTCCATCATTCATTGAGTATAAATGAATTGGCATATAATAAAATAAAAGACTTCTCGTAAGGTTAGGTAGGTAAGGGAGCGAGTATCTTTAAAACTTGTGCGTGTGTGCGACAAGCAAAATTATACTCGGCGTGTCGGGCCATTTTTATTCTTGGAGTACATCGGATAATTAAAAGCTAGAATAAAAGCCAGAACGCTTTACGAGGCTTATTTTGGGCGAGCCGTTTCGCTCGCGAATCGGCCGCGCAAACGTTCAAGCACGAACTCCGGTTTTAATGCTAATAAAATCCCGCGCGAGAATAACGATTCCGCCGCGCGACTTCGCGCGATCTGGCGCGATCGCGTTCTCGCAGCTGCGCTTATGATCGACATTTCTTTGAAAAGATTTACATAAAGTTACGCAAGTCGCAATCTTTAGTTTATGTCCGTGATACTAAATAGCATTTCAAGCTAAAGAAGAATTATATAATTGTATAATATATATATGTATAATTATATAATTCACTATATAGGTATATGTATATGTACATGTGTATAGTAAACTTAATCCATTTTTCGAATCAATTCACCAAGTTGCGAAAGGAGTGAAAATTCGATTTGAAAACATCATGAATTTAAGCGAGGTCATGCAAGTTTTGGACGTATATAGTAACAGCGAGTGAATGGAAATGGAGGGCGAATCGGATTTTAAATTAGAAACTATTTCACTAACTCACTTCAACTTCCTCCACTAACTCCTCTGTTCACTAAGAAATAGTTTCTTCTGTGTTCACTCGGTATATTTTCTTGTAAGGTGTGAGAGAGAAAGCTTCTGACTTCCATCCATCCACTGCTAAAGTGTGCACTTCAAAGGGGAGAAAAGCAGAGGGAATTTTTCTGTAATTTCGGAAACAATTTTTTTAAAGCGATTAATTCTCACAAATCTAATGCTTAATAATAATCTTAATAATAAAGCCTAAAAAATGTTCTAAATTAAATAAAACAGTTTTTCGTCTAAATTTTCGTTTGCAATTAACTAAAAAATAAGACTTCATTAAATCGTAATTATTTTCTTTTGCTAATCCTTTCTTTGCTAACCCTAATTAATATTTCAATAAATATTAATTCTAAATATTTATCAAAAAATACACTGTGTGTGCTATTGATTTCCGATATCCGATAGAAACTGACGCGCTTCATAACCATTTTAAATATTTTAGAACAATTTTGAAAATTGATTTACGCCGTTCTCGAAATAAACGACTCGATTCTACATTGCGTACACGCTTATCGTGTAAAGCGCCGTGCATTTTTGCAGTTTATTTAATATGCGAATAGATTACCATCAAAATGTGATACGTGTAACGCGCACGCAAGAACACCGCAGAAAACAAAACCGTAATACGATATTCCATGTAAAAAAAGCAATATAGATGGATTATAATGTGATTGTAACAAATGAAAACGATCGACAAAAAAGTTTCACGCAGCGATGTACCGGAAGCCGTGACATTCTCAATTAGTATGGATTACTTCATTCACTATTGCATAATGAATGAAACGCATTAGGTCTCATTAACGAAATTAATGAAATAACTTTGTTTCTTGATTGTCCAAATATTCAAACAGATTCAGATCTTCCGCTATACGTTTCGAAGCTTTTTGTGAAGGAATATGATATTTTCTTTGTTTCATCGGGCGCAAAATTCATTAGGTAGTTGTCAGTCATCCGCGAGAGAACTCGCGGAATTCCCATTTTGCGTTAAATGTAAATCGGATGTCCGACTAATCCGCGGCGCAAATACTTTTTGCGAGCCGACTCTGATACGGTTAAAACCGGCCGGCGCACGTCTGCAGCGTTTATTTATGTAAACAAGCGCTTTGTGTCGCGTTTAAGCTAATTATTGCGACATCGAGCGTTTCACGACAGAAGTTTTTATCGCTATTAGAAAGGTCAAAGGGCAGCACTCAATGTGAGAAGTATTACGCTAAATACAGCATTAAATTATTGCGTCGCGATTAATTAAATTTCTGTGAAATGCAGCTTTACGTAAAATAAGTGCAAGCTTATATTAAGTTGCGGAAGCTTAAGCGAATGGGTAAAATGGTAGATACACGTTGCGATTGTGATATGTGTAATATATTTGAATATGTAATATATGTACCTATATGGAAATATATAATATAAGTATATAACGCTAATATACATATATGTATGTGATTATTAAAGAGAAAAATAGTTTAAAAAATTTAACACCTTTGAAACTTAAAATTCATATTTTATCATGTCAATAATTTTGGGAATTTTTATCTAATTTTTCACGAAGAAATGAATATAAGTTCGTACGTATGAAGATAAATAAATGGATTCAAGAGATGCGTTTCCTGTCTCAATATTTCTCGTCTTTTTCTCTTCGTACGGCCTACGTTGCGCGGAAATGTTGGAAGAATGAAAATCCTCACGATAGAGGCAACACATTCGTGCGATGTCGAAGTCGGTCAATCGAAAGGCGACGATGGCATCGACATGGAAAATATTATTTCTTCCGCAAGGATCTGCAGAGAGATCGTACAAGAATATTTTACACTGACGATTCTGAATTTCTTTCTTTCCATTTTTGTCTCTTCACATCGGTGGATCCATATAAATTTATAGTCTTTTATGTATAAGGAAAATTCTAAGAACCACAATCTCGTTCCACATTTAACGCATATAAGCATACGGTAAAGCTGCTGTACGCATTGCAAATTACCTTCACCGCTGTCTGCGCCATTGTTTCTGCCATTTACATTCGCGAGACATCGCGTGACGCAAGGGAATATCTACTTTACTTAAGTCGTGAGTCGCGAAGTAGTGTGTCAAATCAGATATGAAGTTTTCAAACTGATTTATATATATGTCCACAATCGTTGTTGGCGTACACGATCTTAACTCGACCGTCGATTGCTTATTAAAGCATTCAGAGAAAGGAAAGCTTATTAAGTCTAATCTCCATCCTTATAAACCAACAGAAATTGCATGATTACAGCTTGAATTCGCGTAAGATTTCCTGCTTTTCCTTTCTCTTTCTTTTTCTAGGAGAAAATTACACGATTATTCCCGGAGCTGTTACTCGAATCTTCATTAAGGACAGCCCGAGCTCCGAATTGATTTAGGGAATGCTATTTCTTAGCAATCGAGCGCGCCGTATCTTTGCGCGGTAAGACATAGAGCTATCACCCAAACATCCCTTGTAAATCCACAGTAATTACTTCCCCGTGTGTAATCTTGAATAATCGCGCGATGTTACCGATAATCTTCGTACCGCGTAGCTAACGAGATTTTCATGGGACATTAGATGCCGGTGCGGAAGTGTCAATATCGTGGCAGCCACAATTTCGCAGACGTCTACGCGGTCCCGTAACAGTTCCACGACTCGATCCACAATTTATCGCCCCTTCTGACCCCTTTCCCCTGGTCCCTTCATCCTCCCGCCGCCTTCGTCCGTAATACACTTGCGCGTGCACTTACTAAGTTTGGAGACAGGATTTGCATGCATCGGCAGGGCGAACCGCGACAAGTCGAGCACACCGCTTTTGCTCAACACACACGTGCACGCACGCACGCATATGCACGCACCGTATACATGTTCACGTAGCGCTTGGCTGCTGCAACGAGGAAGAAGGAGGAGGAACGGAAACGGGGCGTAAGAGAGGAAAGGGAAACGCGAGATATCGAGTAAACGACGAATGTGGCCAAAGAGGGTGCTGTGCATCGCGCGCGCGCGCGCACACACACACACGTACACGTATGCCAACACGTACAAGAGTGGCGTCTCTTCCGCCGTGATATCTCCACGAGACTTTCGAGCCGCACGAAGGAGCACGACGAGCGGAAAATTGAAATAGTTACGGAATACGGCCGTGACGCAAGTACACCGAACGTGGACGCCGCTGGAATTTTTCAAAGATCTGTAAGATGTATGTATATATGTATGTATATGTATATAAAATTCCTTTTTCTATTATTTTATTATCTCTAGCACTTTTCGAACATTACGTGACTTATGTGCCACGATGTCTCAAAAAAATTTGAGCAACAAACAAGCACTCTTTAATTCAATCTTTTTGCTGGCTATAAATCCTGCGCCCGTTTTTTCGGGCAAACTTCCCGGGGTAGGCTCCCAAACCCCCAGTAGACATGCCAGGAGATAAAATAGGACTAAAAATGGAATTAGAATAAATAAATAGGGACAATTTGTTTCTTAGATGGGTGTCCATCCATCTGTCAACGTGCACGGGCATCAAATATTCCCGGTGCCGGGGTTCGACTCGCAGCGGTGGCGGGAATCGCTTCCGCTTCTCCCACGTTGCAAGGCCGGCCAACTTCGATTCCCCGGCTAGAAATAATTGTATGCCTTAGCAAACTTGGAACCTTAGAGGGGGGTCGTTCAGCGCCAACACGTGAGCTCCGACGAAAAGATTTTAGTGTCGTACCAGACGGGAGTCCGGATACCAAACGTCGAGCACGAGAACCCTGACCTCATTCTAGATGACGAGATGGGTTTAAATCTCTCACCTTTATGCTCGACTGTGGGCTCCACCATGACCATAGGGTCATCCTTAATCCTATCATCCTTAATCCTTAGTCGTTCTTTGAGAAGGTAGACATTAGACATCTCATTATGTCGTTTGAGAATGTGCTCCAGTGTTTCATCTGCTTCGTCCCAATCCGGCAGATCGGATCAGTAGGTATCGTGCGTCCACATAAGTCACGTAATGTTTTAATTCAATCTTTTTCTTACTTTCTGAGGAATCAGAGCGGTATATGTACCTGCTAAATTATTAACGCGTTTTTAATTACGTAAAATGATATAATTTAATTTAATTTTTAATTATATGTAAATGTCTATAATTTAACCCTCAGTACACCTACAGGGTTAGTGTAACACGGGCCGATTTTAAAAGTTGCAAAATATATTTCGTGCTACAACTTTTTCGACTTTCTTATTCGAATATTCTTTTTTCTCAGTCTTCAAACTATTGATTTAAAAAAAATTAATTAAAATCGATGAATTACAACCCAAGATACAAGCAAAAAGGATAGGGGCTATTTTGAAGTAGGTGTACTGAGGGTTAATTATTAATTATAAAGTTTAATGTACACATAAATTTTAATTTCTATAGTGTTATTCACATAGATAATTCTACAATAACGAGCGACATTTGATTCTTGCGCTTGAAACAAATTCCTAGTTGAGTAAAAGGTTGTGTCATTAACTTGAGCCGGTCCAATCCAGCTGCGCTTGAAACGACGGCAATGGATGGCATTTCCATATTCGTTCCAAGGATCAACATCTTTCTCATTTAATAACGTTTCGTGATCGATCCTCTTATTCGTTCGTGCTCCGCTGCGAGCTGCTTTAGCAGGGAAAGCACGTTCAAGTACACTGCTATTAAGACGCTCGCGAGGAAGAGAATTCGAGACGAACGGTTTATCATGCTTCCGGTTGTGCTTGGCCAGCTCGAGGAAGTCCTTGAAAGGACTTCCGATCGATACGCTAAGATACTTCTACCGTTTTACTATTTACGGTATCCGATCAGGTATCTACAATCACTTGCTCGTGCTACCATACGCAAATAAATTCCGTATAAATAATTTAGAGAAATCAAAACAAAAATAATAATGATTTAATCGTTTTCAAAAGCACTGTCTCTACGATCAAATGCGATTACAATTATATCGCGTGCACTTTAAATCTAAATCGTTAAATTTTTCAATTCAACGATAAAATATACCAGAATTGGATTATACTTTTTGAATGTTTGAAAATCTAAGCGTTCCATTCTTATTTAAAAAATATGTAACAAAAATTGAACGATACAAGAACAATAAGTTATTAGAAAACAGGGAGCATCTCCGAGATTCGACCGGCAACCACTAATTACGTTCTATAAATTACGTTGAAGGTATTTAATCGCGAAGAAAAGCTCGATTGATCCAAGGCGCCTTGTACTTTTGCGAAGCGGAAGAAATGACCGGGTTTTTTTTCTCCATTTTTACATCGTGCCGCTTCGTTACTCTTCACCATGTTCACCGGGTTGCTCCCTTTACAGTGTTATCCAAGTAAATGCATCCCTTAAGAACGGCGTTATTATAGCTCCTTCCTCGGGAAATGTGCCGCTCGAATAAGGAGGACCCTCTTTGCTCAAGAACCACCGTTCTCTTTCTTTGTACCGGCCACTCGAAGAACTTGATTTTTCCACTGTAGCTTTCTCCCTTCTCTCCCTTCCTTACTACTCACTAGATACTCTTTTGGAAAGGACAAATCTTAAAACTCGGCCATTAATTATGCCTAACGTAAAGTTTTCGTAGTTATTTTGCCAATGTTCACCTGAGCTGCTAATACCTCGAATAATGTTTATCAATTAATTAAAGTTTTCTGCTGACTCAAAGTAATTAAAAATAATACTAACTAGTTTCTCTTATTAACAGTCAGAATAATATAATCAATGTAGTTCTACATATGGCATTTGATAGTAAATACCTTCATTTAAATCGAATATCTATGTTATATTAGATTTGTAAAATTTATTGTCAAAGTCATTAAATGTTTCAATATTTCCTATCTATTTATTTATAAAAATTCTGCAAGAAATTCTAACGTATAGTCTTTAGTGCTTTTTATTAATAGAATAATTCCCAGAACATAAAAGAGACATTTTTTCACAATGCCCTCGACGCAGTGAAATTAAAACTAGCAATTGTTTCACGTGTAAAAATCGTAAGTTTTAACCGTAATATTTTTCAGCTACGAGCCCCGGTTGTATCGCAAATATCGCACATGCGAGGGGAAGATGCGAAATTGGTGGTTGTGTACGAGGTCGATGCGGGGTATACGAGCTATCAGTCGTTGGGCAAGTGTGTAAGTGTACGTAAGCCGTGCTTGCGAGAGTACGTGGCCCGGGATACACGCTCTAGCCTCACGGACCATTTCCCACGAAGCCGTGCCTGGGTTACATAGGTACCATCGCCATTCCCGTCCCGCCGTCGCCACCCCCGAACTCCTTCTTCGACTTCGCCACACGTTCTTCGTTCAGGAACAACGTACCTATGTTCCCTGCCGCGAAGTATTGCATTGAAAATAGTGCATCCACGGAGTATCTTCGCCTCATCGAACACCAAATTTTAGGAAAAATCACATGCGGTTTCTATCTCTACATCGATTTATGTATTTTTACGCTATTATGTCTATTGTCCTTTACGGTGCCGAATAATTTAAGCGGTAACGGCAACCACAAATGATTGATTTAATTAGCAGCGGTTACCCATGTCTGTGTTTTTGAAGTGCATTCGGACATTTATGAGTGTATAAACGGAGAAATTGTACACTTTGCACGTATGATAGCGCGATACACAGTCGAGTACATATAGCCGATTGCACATAAACGTTCATGCGCGCGAACAAGCACATAAATACGTCCTTATATATTTTATGCGACTAGCAACTTCGGGCGATATTCAGTGTTATTGATGTAATGTAACTCGTAATTTCGAATATCTCTCTGTATTCTATCGACTTGGCGATATCGATTTCTCTTCACGTGAAAGCGAGCTACCATATAATGTGAGAATTTACTCCTGCAAAGTTATCGGTCGTATGGCAAGCACTATACTATCGCAAGTCACATTTACCTATCGACAAGAAGCGTAAATAATATTCTCAAAATTCAAAAATTGTATACACATTCAACAGAATGCTTTTCCAATCAAAAACACTTGTTAGGTGTGAAGGGATTTCCATTACAAAGCGAACACTCAACATGTTTTTGTAAAAGAATTTATACAGCTCTGTAAATCCTTTTGCAATAATATGTGGATAAAAAAGATTAAAAAGGGAATATACGCCACACGTGTTTTGCTAAAGCGCCTTGTAACTTGATTACATAAATAGAAATACCAAGCAAAAAATTATTTGTGACTGATTTTATAAAAAAATTTACAGATTACTTTTTTAGGAAAACCATCGTTATTAAGTTCATTCATGCATAAAATGAGAATTATAAAAAAATTATATTCAATGTTTAGAAATAATTTCTACAATAGTGAGAGTTATTAGTCCGAGCAAATTATGATTCGTTGCTGTATTTCTATGGAATTTCGTCAATTGAACATGCGGATATCGTTTCCAACGAGGCATCGATAGGGCTATATCGCCGGCGATCCTCGCATTCCGCATTGTGGAATGACGATGACAACGGCGACGACGGCTACGATGTCGTCGTCGCCACACCATCTCGTTAATAACGGGTCCTACTGCTGTGATGAAATGACCGCAATAATTGATGCCACTCGAAACGATTTGATTGAACGGTCGGAACCGTCGGAACGCGAGGTCGATGCCATTTGGAACAATTGAATTTTTGGTTAATAACCGTTCAAGTATCCCGAAGCGTTCATGGGATCTCGTGTGTGATTTCTCGCGACATGATCAATTGATTTTAGGAATGTGTTATTGATAGCACAACCAGAAAATGTGATGAGACAATATTGAATGGAAAAGTAATTTTCCCTCAAAAATATTTTTACTCGGTATAAATTTGGCGATTGCACGTATCCATGGCATTGTTTTGAAATTAATCCCTATCGCCGCTTTCGAGGTTAAAGGAGAGCACGTTTAAAACAGGCAAAAATTGCATCTTGGCAATGAAATCCACTAACGCGATGTTACATGATGTCCCAGTAAAGCGTCATTAAATGTACCTTCAGCTTTTTCATTGAAACAAGCGTTAAAACTTTGCTTTTAAAACTTATTCCAACTGGCCATATATATTTCGTATATATAATACTCGCAACAAGGTATTCGATCTCTTCGAATCCTCTCACGATAAGTTATTTGAGGTTGCATCCCGCCGCAGGGATGTACCGGCACTCTCGAACAGATTCGTATTCGATACTCGAAGACTCTCTCAAAGCGCGATTGCGAGATCGAAGCTCGCGATGTGAACGCGATTACGTGGTACGACGTTGCACAAAGCACGAACGAAGAACGCAAGCCTAGAAAAGCAAACCTTCTTCGCAGCTTTCTTAAGTCTCCTCAAGGATCAAAAGGAGTCCCAAAGAGGAGAATCAAACTTGTGGCGTAAAAGTAATTTTTTCACGATTTAATATTCTAAAGATTGTATGTATATATATATTGTATATGTATAATGTAATATAAGTATTTACTGACAACACAATGAGAGAGAATATACACATATTCTTCGATAAAAAATATGGAAATGTACAATCAAACTTCCCAAAAGATAAATTATCAATTATAAATGACGAGAGATAAAACTTTCGGAATGATATTTTGAGCTACAACACAAAAACTCTAATATTTATAATCGTACAATCTTTGTCGGCACTCTTTTTTGCAAAAATTCGACAACGTAATACCTAAATGGCCTCGTCATTTTTTGACGGTTTATTCGCTTATTCTCCAATTACGACATACGTTTACGTAAGTAATTAAAATTTGCAGATCGATGTGATTGCTAAAAGCTTCGGGCGGATTATTATTGAAATGTAATTACAAGTTGTAGCATTTTTCCGACGCTACAACTTGATCGAAATATTTGTTATCATCCAAAGGATATAACGTTTTCTTAGTTGCCCACTAATAAGAATTTCGATAAAAAATGTTGATTTTAAAATATAATGTTTTAGAAGAAAGAACTTCAAATTACATGTACGTAAAAATTATGGCCTTTTCAAACTAATTTAAAGATCTTAATTAAGACATACTACTGTGTTATCTATTTATTTTTCCTCAAATTAACTCTTCGATTCCTATTAAGCTTCGATAACCATCGTAATTTTCGTATGTTTTCCTCCGCGTTTTTTTCCGACAAAAAGGCTCTTCCAAATTCATCAAAAAACTTGTCATTAACAATAAATATAGATACAGCATATCAAATGTATGCACATTAGGCATTAGATAACATAAGTTCTCCCCGCGGTTTCTTCCGCGCTCAACCCGTTAAGAGCTCTTCCTTTTTACCGCCGGAATCGTTAGCAAACTACGAAGACTTAAATTGGCGCTCGAGCTGTCGGGAAAAGCAATTTTGTTTGAAATCTGACCGCTTTTAAAGAGCCGCGATCCTGCTCCAACTCACTGACCTGGCGCCAGCTTCCAAGAGACGTATAAACCGCTTTATTGCGTTCTTACTTCTTAAGTATTTTCTTCGCGGGTCTGGCGAGATATCACGCCTTTAATCGCGGTCCCTAAATCTCGATAGCGGATCGTAAAACCGTTACGTCTCTATTAACTTCTATGAATTTCGCGAAATTATCTTCGGCTTTTTGCACACCGCCCAGCAAGACGAATGTCTGGTCGATATTTCATTCTGTGAACTGAATTTCCTGCCACGCTGCACGATATGTTCGTCATATACCTGATCGATCAATTATGCGATTATTAAAGTATATTTAACGATGAGGAAATGATTTAACATTACGATCGTGTATTAATAAGAATATATATTGTACTGTTAATGAAAATATTGTTATTATTGTGCATTACGAAAAAAAATATATAGAAATTGAGAAGAGTCACTGTAAATCACCTATCTACTGTTTAACTTAAAAATGAAATACAAAAATGGCAAGCGACTCTGAAATCCTAAAATATATCTTAAGAGGTAACTTATATGAACTCTAGGGGCACTTTATGAACTGTCATCGGCTCTGAACGGAACGGTCGAGGAGAGGAAACGAAAGAGACAAAACGAGAGCGGAAGAGAGGCGTATAAAGATGTTCGTCCAGCACCACTTGACGTTAGACAGCGCGGAACACCGGAACTCGGATTCTCGTTCGCGAAGGACGTTTCTCTATTCCGAGGGAACCTATTCCGAGCCAGTCGGAGCGTAAGGAGTGAGTTGCGAAGCCTCAGAAGAACAGATGAGGGACCGAAGGCTGAGTCTGGTTATGCCAGATGCCAAATTTTACGAGCGATGCCCCCTTCTCTCTCATCTTTCGTGACGACGACGGCCGGCGCCATTTTCCATCGTCCTTTTTTGCTGTGACCGAGCTGTCCTTTTTTTACTCTTATTCCTTCTTCCTCTCATTCTCTCTTTCCATTTCTGTCTCCGCACTTTCAAGCGGAGTTTCAATCGTAAATCGTACGGTAGTCTGGCGAGTGCGAGCGCGAATGCGAATACGCAGCTAATCCTACGGAGAAGGACAAAGAGCAGAATCTTGGCGCGAAGTCAAACGTTCCCTTCGCGAGCAGGAAGAGCGAGGAACAGGGTGATATCCCATCGTCCCGCGGTTCTTCGTTTAGGATTTATCACGAACGCGTGGTCGATATTTTGAAATACCGTTCGAGATCGCGGAACGTAAGAATCTGCACGTTTTAAAAAAATCACCGGCATAGACGCGAGAAAATTAAGAATAAAGCGAATCCTTGGCCACATAAGTTATTCATAATAATTTTTCTAAAATTTATTACCTTAACTACTTTTTCACACAATTAACACTTCTCTTTCTTATAATATCTTTTACAAGTAAGAATTAATTATCGTTTATTATTAATTTGCTTCAATGAATATTCTTCGTGGATCTTTCATAACGTTTGAAACTTTAATCTGAATTTCTCTAACATCTTGCCTTTTTGTTTTTCTGTACATTCTGCTTACTCTAATCAGAATTCAGTTATCTTGGCATTTTTAATAATTTAATGAACCACGAAAAAAAGGTAGAAAATATTTGAATCATAAGGATGACAAGAAAGAACATTAATCAGTATATCGAACGAAAAATTTCCGCCTTATCGACCTGATGATGCAAGAATGCGCACGTGGATGCGAGTCTTTCATAATTTCGCATCGCCATCTACGTCACGTCCATCTTATTGTTAGCTGGACAATAGAATAAAATTATAGCCGCCATGCTAATATCCATGAGTGGAAGATGGATTCGCGTGTCGGCTTGATTGAAATGTCACCCGCGCAGATAACCGGCGCGAATCCGAAAGGAGGGTGCGTCAAGTGGACAATGGGCTTGACAGGTGCTTCGACGGACTTTCGCCTTCCAGTCACGCATTTCGTATCACACCCTTCGTGGTTTTACCAGAAATATATGTCGATAAAGAAGAAGGGAGAACGCACATAACCCTTTAATTAAGTCGTGGCACATATAGTGAAGAGACTCAGAAGTTTACGGAATTCCATAGGAAAAATTGTGTCCCTTCATAATAATTTTTGTTGAAAAATATGTACGTGTACTTGGAAAAATCAACGTTATTTGTTATTTTATTTTTGTTGCGAGATATAGAAGAATGGTTGCTTTTACACGAGCAAAAGATATTTTTCTCATCATGTCGTCGTTAGCGCAAAACATTATATAATTGTATAACTTCAAATATTATCACACGCATCAAGCGCGATGTCTGGATAAATAATCGGGGGCCTTGTTGCGCGCGAAAGCATTTCGAAGGGAAACAAACAGCGGAACGGTTACTAAACAAATATTGGTTTTGACAGGTGTTTCGATACACTTTCACTGCTCATTAGAATCACACCCGGTACTCATCGATCCACCTCACTTTCAAACTCGCACCCCTTTAAGGTCAATGCACTCGCAAACCTCCGAAATGTAAACGATGAAATAATACTTTACTCTGTAGATTTATTTTGTACATACAAAAATTACAATTTTCCATATATGAGTAAATAATAGATGGCTAATAAGAATTATTTCTATCATCATTTATTAGTCATAATAAAATTATTCTAAAATAATTTATCTATTATTTTCCCATCAAAAAATTTTTGCGTTTTATTTAGATACCTAATCTGTGTATTTTGCTACGGAATTTAACACAAAATATATTAATTCATGCGTCATGCATTTCAATCTACATCCGTGTCTTAATTTTTTCACGTAAATGTACATAAAATAGAAGCTATAATTGTGTTCTAAATTTTATCACAAACTATAGATTGCCTATATATTTCGGTCAAATAATTCTTCACTTTATCAACATGTTGAGCAATTTGCAATTATGATGCCGCGAGTTTACGGAACGACAAAGCGGCATTAACGGCGATGCTGAGCGACGCGTCGTGTCGAATCCGCACGTAACCGTATTCGGGATACGGCACCCCGTCGCCGTTAAGCCGTTGGACACGCGACCTGACATACGTGGGAAAGCGCAGCACGTGCACCATGTCGGGTGCAGACCCGACAAGCTCCGTCGAGATCGTCATTGGGCCACGCACGTGTCTGTGCGTGTGACGCGTTGCAACGACATGGCACGGAACGTGGTGCGTCGCGACGTCCAGACCGCAACCGCGAATACCGACTGCCCGAAAGTCGAACGGTTGACATGAGGTTGAACCACGTTTGCGTGTGCCGTCTTTGACGAGAAAATCCGTTCGCGATAGCTATTATTTGACACTAATCGGCTTGGTAAATTATAAAGTAGCTCGAAGGTTATAGAACTTGTATTTTATTATTTACGTGTTATCACAGATTTAAGGATTATAATAGCTGATTATGAAACCAAATTTGACATATTCGATAAATGTTCGTTGGAGTATTAAAGATATACGATAAAATATTTCAAAGACGAGTTTAATAATAAGTCAAGAGGGATCGAGAATCTTTATCAATAAAATATAATTAGTTCACCATCCAACGCAGCAAACATCGATTAAATAAATTCTAAGGTAGAAGTAATAATATTCATCGAGCAACTCTTTTGTGCTATATATCGGAGCAGAAATAAACGTATTTACGGCACGCTTATCCAACGCATAATTTTACAACCTTTAATGATTGTTTGCGGGACCAGAGCGGATTCGAACTAGTCATTGATGAGCCATTTAATCACGATATCGCCGGCATTTATCGAGTGTAGAAGGGCGGAATGTTTGCAATCGGCCGGCGCGGACAGCGAGCGCGGCGGTTTGCAACGGATGCCGTGGCAAAATTTCACTTTGGTTGCCCGCATTACCGTCGAGCGCGATTCTGCCATATTTTAATCAAGGCTCGTGTGAGCGCGAGAATCACGCGGATTGTGCGGGAAACCCGTGAGCACGTACTCGTGCGCGCAATGTCATGACATATAATGCGGTTGGAAATTCATTTTCTTCCTTTATTCTCAGTTTGGTTACGCACACTGGTGAACATAACAGCATGAGTTAATATGTATTATTAACAGCACTAAATGCCTATGATATATATCATTGTTCGGAGCGACAACGTGATGACAAAAGCCTGACACGATTAAAATTAACTGCAGCGATATGTTATTGCAGTGTAATGATATTAACACGCATAGATTTATTGTAAGCTAGAAAGAGCTAAAAAAGATAATTATTTTTCAAAATTTAGTTTCTATTTTCGTTAACCATGTATTAAATTAATCTTTTAAGCAATATTTTTTAAATAAATAATATTTTATGAATCATCTTAAATATTTTATCTTAACGCATTCTTGCACTGTAATTGAAGCATCAAGAGAATACACTTATAAATAAACCAAAAATTACGTACTAATTTTAAGAGATTAGTAATATCGTAGCGTTATAAAAGAGCAAAAATAATAGATGTTTGTATTATATGCACTAAATAAAATAATTAATTAACTTGTTTTTTAAGACAAATTTTTCGACATAATTTTGCTCTCAATCTTTTAATTCATTTCCTTCGATCAGCATCGGGTCAAATTTTAATCGCATACGAGTCCATCGATCTAAAGTCTGAATCTATCGTGAATCTTTTATGGTATCGCCCCGCAACCGGAATCTCGGCTCATTGACACCGCCGCCTCCTCCACCACCGACTGGCTCCGCGCCAGTAGTCCCCGAAGACCGGTACCGGTAAGCAAGTAACTATCGATTATATCGGCGAACCGAAATCTCGACCTGCACTGCACACCTACCTGGGAACTACCTCGTCTCGCCCCGAGCCACCCATGTGGGTGGCGAGCGCATGCATGAGAAGTCTCGGGCGAACTACGCCGTGAGCGGGAAGACCGGTCAGCGGCCGCCTTCCGCTACTGAATTATCGATATAATATAAGTTTCACCGGATACGAAGTCGAGTTTCCGTTTGCCGCGCTACTGCCCCGAGGCGAGGCGCCGAGGCATTCGAGAGCCATCGATCGCCTTGCGACCGAGTATCGAATGGAGTCGCCCGCCGATCTCGCCGGCGGCGACAGGCCTGACAGGTAATACCCGCGGCGAAACTTATCGTCGACTCGGAATTCTAAAGCGGCTTCGACGTACCAGTCTCTATTAGGCCACCCCGAGACAAGTCGTGATGTTGTCGGCTGCTAGTTGTATTCATGTATCGCGACTGGAGCGTCGATATGAATTAGGGTATTTAACGCTAAGAACGAAAACGCGAACAAGTCAAAAACCATAATCTCTCACTAAATTAATATTGATATATTACAAATTCAGCCACTACTAGATATATGACAGTTTTATTTCAGCGTACTTTGTTTTATCAATTGGATTCACTCCCTTTTGTAAGACCACATTTCCAGCGACACACGCGAATCAATAAACTAAAACTGTTCAATCAATTTTCGAGACACGAGGTCCGCGGAAGTGATGACAACAAGGTGAACGTTCTATTCCGGTGCAACGGAATAATTTATGCAGTAATTGTTGCTCGAGTGAACGTTCGTGAGGCGCGCAGGTGCGCGAGGTAGCCGAGCAGTATTGAGATGGTAAAGTGGGATTGTTCCTTCTAGGTATTATGAAAATTATACCGGCCTATTCGAATGGAGATGGCGAGGCGCACTTTTACGCACGTTCACTGCATATGTATCGGGCCATTCAAGCGTATCTGTTTGTGGAACGTGCCCGCTGCGGTGACTGCGCGTGATGAATTAAATATCCAGCCGCTATATAAGCGGCTGGATATTGTTGTGTTATTATAGTGAGTCTCCTCCTTCTAATGCGACAAGTACTATTCGTTTGCGTGTGCCGATAGTTTTAGTTTACGGAGAAATGCCGAACCAGCTCTTGATACGATACGCGAAAGTTAACGGGGTGTTCGATGGAGTGTGATATAATCAATAAGATATATTATACTCCAACGTATATATATAAAGCCAACTTTTCTTTAGCAAAAATTTATATGCAAAATCTCAAAAACACGACATTACATCACTTACTATAGCTAATAGCTATTATAGCTAATAATAATTTAGATTATAATTATATAGAAACAGTGAGGAATATTTTTTAAATTTAATTTTCAAAATTTGCGTTTGGGCCTCTTTATATGTTTTGCAAAATTGAATATTTTATAAACTTATACAAAAAGGTAATTCTTAAAAACTTTTTCAATATGCGTATTAAATGTGTAAATACCTATAAGAAAGATAATTTAATAACATAATGAACTAGGAAAATATTTCAGTCACATATAGGTATTCCAACCTTAATTTATTTTTAATAAAAGAACGCGCTAATAATGAATTGTATTAATTTTTCTAATACTCCAATTCTATCCTAATCTTTCTTTCCTAGTCTGTCTATCAATATTTTTTTATTGATTGTTGTTTTTATGTCATCTGAAATGAAACGTGAAATATTTCGTTGTAGTGCAAAAGAAATTTTTATTTGAAAGTTTTACTTAAACTTAATTCGCAGTTACTATTTCTTCTATTTCATGTGCATTACAAAATGCACAAAATGTAAATTTTCTGAAGCAAATAATAGAATCATAAGCTTTAGATTGACCGAATTATAATCACGTTTCGATTTTAATACGAATATAACTAGACAATCTCTATTAATGAAATCGTGCAAACAACGAGGACGGACTAATCACAAATGATTTCGTAATCGTATATTAATGCGCGTCTTGCCGCGTCATTCGATATATCAACCAGACCAATAATTAATAAAACTCACGTTAATGCGCTTTTGAAAATCTATCTATTGCATCTATCATTCATGCAATTAGTGAAAAATGTTGTACTTTGCTTTACTTATTTTATTATTATTTTATTTTATTATTACTCGCGTAGCGACTCTAGACGAGTGAAATAATGTTCTGATAAATTATGGACGTTATTTATAATTTATTATACACATAGAGTGTGACTGGATGAAGTCAAAACCAAATAACATATTAACCAGAATTTTTTTAACTTAATATTTTTTAAATTTAATATTTACTTTAATAAAACTTTCAATATTTTACTCGTGAATAAAAAAGCATATTGATATATTGTTGCAAAAATTACATTTCAAAGTTTTGTGAATATTAATATTGCATCTAGAATATTATTTGATTATATAAAATATAAATTTTATATAATTAAGGATCATTTATTTATTTATGCAAAATTATCGTAAAAGAAATAAAGAATATATGTCTGAAATTATTTTTTTAGATATATTTAACATTCAGAACATTTATTTCTCGTGCATTTCGCTATGTTTTAAATTCTTTTAAAATTCAAAAACTTTAATATCCCTTTATATATAGATAAAAAAAACCCTTAGCTATAATAGGTACCTACGCAGGTTGTGTTAAACATCCGTGTCATATTTTGTTTTTGTCGCCTTTCTCGGTTCATTGCACCACTTATATCAAATTTTCTTTAACGTCAGTCGCGCGCGCTTTATTGAAATTTGTATCGTTCGGAGAATGTATTGAATATACAATATACATAATAAATATAATACAGGTTTAGAATTTTTGTAGTTTAGAAATAAAAAAAGAAATAGGGACTTTGTGAAAAATTTTGCTTCTGAAAAATGTTGCGGTTTTTTCGCCAATATGTTAATTTATTTTTGAAATATCATTACATTATCTAAACGCCGTCATTTTTCTCAACCGAAATGATTTGTTAAATATTCATTCTATCATGCGAGACTCTCGATCGAGGAAGCGGTTTGCCGTTATCTAACGATAAGTGTCAAGAGAGTCTCCTCGAGGATCCGATCATACCGATACTTGAACGCGATCAGTTACAGGAGCGAGACTGCGGGAGGGAATCGCTGGAGAATAGTTAACATTACGCTGTAGGCACGCTGTTGCAATTCAATCTTGACGATCAACGGGAATTTCTGACCAATTAGAGTGCGGCATGCTGCTGCTGATCGGATAACATGTCTGCCTGTCAGAATCTCAAGACTGAATTCTGCCTGTTTCGCGGTCACTACACCGAGGCTTAGGGAACACTAGAAACCGAATATAGGAATTATCCTAGAATAGCGAACATCAATTATATGTACAATCAAAGTTATCAAAGTTGAAGTTAAATTAACAAGTACAATAATTGTACTATTAGAAATACGAATATTTGACCAGCTTAGTTCGACATGCAGGATAATTCCATCGCTTAATTCAAATAATACAGAATAAAAATCTGAATAGCTTCAAACTTTTTTTACTCCATTTACTTCTTCGCGTACTGGAAAGAATGCTTGATCGATTGGCCCGATTTTTTGCTTAACTATTCGATAAAATTCTATTAAAAATTCGAGTAACGAGAGAGAACTGTACTCCACGAAATTAAACCACGCCGAGGGAGTTGAAGCACGAGACAACACAACTTTACCAGGAGCGGGCGAGAGAGGGAAAGTGAAAGAGTAGATTTACCGAAGGTTCAATTATCCGTGCGCGCGTTATCCCGATCTCTTTTTTTCGGTGCCGCGGATTTACACCGTGCCGGACAAAAGCTCCTCGGTCTCGGGCTTATCTGCGACGGATAAAAAGGCGGTTATCTCGGCACACGCGCTGCGCGGGACCGCATCGAGATTTCAGATAACGTTTTAATAGGATTAGCAGACGATCGTACACGCGGTCGTCCTTCCAAATGGGCTGTCCTTTGCATCGTAGCGACCTTTCCAAGCGAATACGATAAAGGGTTGCTCGTTACACGTAATTTTCTCGGAGTTCTGACTTACAAGGTCGCAATTTTGTAAAAGCATAAGTACTGAAATTTTACGCGATTAAAATATTGGATATTCAAAATATGAAGCATTTTTAATGATATAATAACATTTACTAATGATTATAATATTATTAAGAAATAATAAACATTTATTTTATGATCTTTATAAAGTAATTTAAAAAATTATATTGTATTATGCAATTTACTCATTTTGTTCCGTTTTAATTCATAAATATTAAATACTTTGCGCGTGAACGACTTTCCTCCGATTCTATCTTGAGCAAGAAGGAAGTCACGTCGCGAGCGAAAACATGGAGTTCCGGGCCGCTTCGTGAATCATATTTCGATCCGGGAAAAGCGAACGATTCGAGAATATTCAGCATGCGGTGGATTCCCGAGTGGGTCAAAAAGGGAACTTAGAGGAATGCAATTTTCCTCGGGTGCACCTTTGAAGACTCCGGCGTCGTTTGGTCGATGAACCTCCTCGTCAAGCCCGCTTAGGGACCAAGGGGCATGATCGATATATTGCTTTCTCGCGGTTGCAATAGCGCTGCTACAGCCAGCATGCCGTTATCGATCGTATCACTCTTGGCCTCTTGCAAAAACGAATTTCCGGAATCTGTGGAATCTTTAATCTCGATGGAGCCTCTCAATCGCGACCGTGACGTCCGCGTGATTTATACAGCGCACGGAATTATGAAATGTATGTTTAGAAAAATGTTCACGTTCATTACTGACTTGCTGAAGACGTTAAACATGCGTATCCCTCAATCCCCTCTGATCCTTCAATTTAGAAATAAAAACTGAGAACCGCATTCGACAGATTTATTTATGATTTATTCGATAAAACTAACTTATTGTATCGTACAAAAAATCGCGCTCTTGTAGAAAAAATATGTGTGGGGTAAATTATTTTTATATAATATACAATTTTTCATTCATGCGATCATAAATCTAAGGTGACGTTCTTTATCCGAAATGGCGCGAATACTTAATTTCCAACAATTAGATATCGATATCACGGGAAGGGATGACAAATTCGTCGCTGGCCATTCTCCGATCTAATTAAAAGGGCGAGACAGACGACAGAAACGAGATCATTAGTCCCGGAATTATTTGAGAATTAAATTAGCGAATAAAGGCGTTGACTGCGTGTAATCCTTAGAGGAAAATCTAGAAGAAGAAGGATAAAGAGCAAGAATAGTTGATTCGCGGGAGAGAAAATTAAAGAAAAAAAGGCAGTAGGGAATGGGACAAAGAAGAAGGAACGAACGATAGGACAAGGTTCGCGACTGACTGCAAAGTGTTCTCGGAAGAAGGGTGACTCCAGCCAGGAGAGAAAGAGTAAAAAGAAAAAAATATGGCGCGAGAGAGGTAGAAAACGAGAAAGATAGAAAGAGGCTGAAAGAACGGAGATCTGATATCTGTCGCTTGCGAAGAGAGAGGCCGGGAACTTTTAAAAGTTATTTAAATTAAATAGACTACGGAGCGCGCGGGAAGAAAGATGCGAGAGGTAGAGGACAACACGAGGAACGAGATAAGAGTTGATTGCGAGAAGGTAAACCCGGAGAGACGTGGAAGAGCAGCCTCGACGGTATTGATAGCGACAACACACCCGGATGAAAAATAAGCGACGCCTTTCCTTTAAAGGGAAGGCGGAGGATGAAAAGGTGTCTCCAACCCCCGTTTTCCCTACCCTTTAACGGCCCCGCACCCGCAGGGCGCAAATACACGGGGAGGCCCTTCGGAGAGAGACACGAAGGTTCTCCCTTCGCAGTTGCTATCTCGCATCTCGTTTCGTTCTTTTCGATCCCTCGCGAAAAACGTAGAGGGGAGGTGGAAAGGAGGATACAGGGAAGTCCGATAATAACTCCCCTTAATGCTTTTTTACTAGCACATCCTTCCCAGATGGGAGCGGCCGTTAATAATCGTAAAACTACCGTTCTCGGCGGCGTTTTCTTCGACGTTTTACATGGAATCGCGAGAGAATCGGGGCTCTTCGTGGGTTGTTCGCCCCACGGTGGATTTCTGCGACTCCTATCTCAGCGAATATGCCAAAAGTTCGGAGACAGCCATCGGTTGCGGTAGAATGATAAGAGATAATAAATCTTTGCGAATCGCCTATGAATCGCTCGTAGGAAATTTTGAATGACGATGTTAGCTCGCGAATACGAGAAAAATCGCGTTTCATAAAATATAAAAATTAAAAAATCGAATTTACATGAAAATTAAATCTTTCTTTACAATATGATCTAAAAAATATTTATTCTCTAACACGATCTGCCATATAATTTATATATATTATATAGTCTACCTAATATATTATCTTGATACATTTTTCTATAGAAAGAAAACTTAAGTGATAAGAAAAGTTTCTTCCGAAATCACTCAGCAGCAATGCAGATTTTCATAATCGCGCAACTTTTTATTATTCGCTGATCGATCCTCGCGCTTGATTCGATTCGTAAAACTCTCAACTTCCCACGGCATATTAAGCGAAAAGTCTTCTCGGCGCTTCTTGTAGTGCCGTGATGGAAGACCGAAGATCGCTTTATCGCCGCGATTTCCACAAACTTGGCGGAGTAATATCTATAAGGTCGCGCCGAGGCTCGCGACGAGATTTATCAGGTGCCTCGTAAAACCTTCATTACGACCGAACTTCGTTATCCGCGTCTCCCGTCTTCTCATGAAGAATCACGCCGAACGAGTTGCGAGTGTTTGCTTATCTGAGTGACCTGACGGTTCGATCGATCGATCCTAAACTCATGCCCGAGTCCGAGAACAAGCGCGGCATTAAATTCCCGATAAAAGCAGAAAGCGATCCGCGCATCTTGCTGCATCCCGAAAGGCTCCGGTTACATTAGAGTTTCGGCGAAGATGACGGACGCGCTACCGAAACTTCAGCATTGTTTTATCTTTCATGTACCTTCATCTCGGGAAGCTCCTTGTACTTGGTTTTTATTAGTCCTTTACGAATGATGTAAAATGAACGAACTTTATCAATAACAAAAATGATCTTATATGATTGCGAAAATAATTTTATGTCTTTCAATGGTTTCTGGCATAAAAAAGAATATTTAGAGGAAAAACAGAATATTTTTATTACTTTCAAAAATATTTTTTCCAAAAATTGATAACTAAATAATTAAAAAATTGCATGTACTTTTTAACAAATACCTAATATTGTTATCAATTATTATATTATTTTCTTATGATTGAATGATTATAATAGCTCACAAGTAGTCTTATATGCCGCGACATTTCATTGCCGGGATCAACTAGGCGGTGATCAGGCATCGATCGTTAATTTCCTCGACGTCACCGAACGAAAGGGCAAGTGCGGAACGCGCTCGTCGCAGTTCGGGGCATCGGGCTATCTCTGCACCGAGGGGGATGCAGAATGTCAGGAGGGTTAGCGAGAGGGATCGGTGGGGTAGCAGCGCGTAATTTATGGCGCAAGTTTTGATATACTGCGCGTTTAGGGTGGAACTTTAAAATATTAAAATAGCCGTGGCGATACGATGGAGGCTCGAACCGCGACGGGAGATTTATCATGCGACGAGAGATACCGGCCTGTGTGTATACCGGGTGCGACACAACAGCATGACACGTCTCTCTCGCGACCGCGGGATTCGCCACTCTCTATCCGGCCCTATCGTCGTACGTGTCATGAATATATCGACCGATTTAACGTCGATTTCCGCAATGCGATTCCGAACTGAACATTTCTATGTACTGACAGCTGATGTTTCAAAATCGTTCCGTGTTTTCGATCCGTGAGATTTCGATCGTTATTAGGATGAGATGTCGTTCGGACAAAAATCCAAAAGAATTTTGCATGTCGTACCTATTATATCTCGATCACGGTTTACATTGTTGTAAACATAAAGAATAGTAATCGTGCAAAAAAATTCAAGATTTATCGCAATTTTACGCGGCAGTAAGAATATTATTTACAAAAGTAATACAAAATAATAGTATATTATTTTTATCGAATTTGGTTTTCTTACTAATATAAGAACTTCGCTATTTCTAATCTCTTTTCTTGTTTCATAAATACAAAGAAATTAAAAGTTGAACATATTATTTTGTAATGTAGAATTTCTAAAAGATATTTTACATTATAATAAAATAGTAACTATTGTAACAATCACTATATATACGGAGAGTATTACTGCCCGATTTGGTTGATCGCGGAAGCAAAGGGTTAATGGCGAGCGTAAAATCACGATATCTTGGAACATTTGTACATCATGCGGAACGCACGCGTACGCCAAAAAGTCGTTCATTCAGTTTCGGAGCACGCAATCGATAATCACCGGCACGGCGATAAGTCATATGAATCACGTGTCGGGGTACGCTCGGCGACCCAAGTGGTCTTCATTATGTGCGCCCTCCGCAGTCGATAATAGATCGAAGAAAAAAAAAGAAGAGAGAGAAACAAAAAGACAGCCGCCGTCGAGGGGTGGCATCCGACCCCGAAGCACATCGGCGCATCGCAACGGCGGCATGTGGGGCCGCATATGGCGCGTGGCTTCCCATTGTTAAGGTCGTGGCTTACCTAACTGACTTTATGGTCGACCGTATTTTTAGGATGAATCCGGGGTAGCCTTCTCGGATGGGGGCGCGGGGCAAGTGCGCAGGTGTCACGGGTCGATAATCATATCGTTCGACATTCTCCCTCGTTTTTATTTATCGATAAAAGTATGTGGAGGATAAAAATCTTTCCTCATATTGTAAAATCTAAATTAAATGAATTAAATAAATTGAGGTATGTACAAAAGTCCTTTCAACGAGATTTCAACGAGAAAATATTTTTCAATGTCTTCGTGCGTTTCGCGCCACGCGATCTGTTCGTGCGAATCGCGATTGTGTAGGACGATTTATACGTTGAATAATGATTTTCATTAAATTCGGCTTTGACGCGACGCGGGACGAGTCAGCGGGCGGGAGGGCACGGATGTCGCGCTTGTGTCCGAGATAAAACATTCAGCGTTTTATATTGCTATCGGAAAAACACGGGGAACAAGCGTCAAGCGCGCACCCATCGTCCGTCGCTCACTTTTCGTACATTTCTGCAATTAAAACGATCGATTAGCGCGTCGTGCTCATTCACCGTATCCACACGATCACGATGATTCCGGATGCCGCGATATTCATTTAAATGGGAATCATCCGATAAGCCAGTACTAACGCGAAAATTTGACGTAGATGCATTCGACTGCACTGTCGAGCTGATCGAGAATACAAACCGATTATACTTGTTTTCATAAAGTGAACAGCGTTCAATTATTATAATGAATAATAATTGAAAAAGATATTTTGAAAATGGGTCCAAAAATTTTCGGATGTAAAAAAAGATCCCTTACATCCCAATGCTTTCTGTAAAATCTCTGACAAATACAAAGAGAAATTAACTAATAACACGAAATTTTGAACAAATAGTTTTTACTTTATGTGAAAGTTTGACAACTAATTGATCTACCACTAGATGCTGAATATAATAAAAAGATATACCAATATATTATTTCTAATAGTTTGAAACAAAATTTCGAAAGGAGAAAGAATTCATTTTACACGTAAAAATCACTCATCAAATTTATGCAAGATAAACGGAGGTAATCTAAGATTTTCAAAAGCCAATCTTTCAGGGAAAGTTATTGGAGAAAGTTTCCATGTTATCGAAAGTTGTTCAACGTTGAACGAACGGAAATGCGAGTCGATCGACTGCCAATTAAACGCGCTCGTCGATACCGTTACATAATAATCCCCTTGTCAGGCAGGAGTTCAATGAGAGTCGATTAAACTTTAAACACGGTGATCCATGACTCGATTATGATCATCGTTCGTTAATTAAACCACACGACGCCCTAGGGCCACACGCTTTGTCGAAGTTAACTTTTAATCCTATTCAAATCCTACGTTGGCGTGTTGTCTAAATAACAGAATTCTATCGTTTCATAAATTGCATTATTAATCAATGAAAGAACACACTGGACACCAACTCTGTAACATGCCTATCCCTAATTATATGAAATATCCCCTAATTATCATTATTTTAACGCAAACAAGTTTAGGTATTATTTTAGTATAGTTTATATAGAGAGTGTGCAAAAATTACAGGAATATTGCAAATTAACGACTTATATGCAATTATTGTGGAACTCAAATATCTAAATTTATTAAAAAACAATCTAAAAAAAATTTCGAATTTTAGAAAAAACAGAATTTTTTAATTTAAAATTATAATATAAAAGAGAGAGAACATACACAAAATAAGAGAACTGAAAAATGTATACAATAATATTCTCGACACTTCTTATAATCTGCAACTGTGCTATTCTTCTATATCTTTCGATTTATCGCAAACATTTCACATCGTACTCTCACACTCTCGCCGTTGATATGTCGCAACACGAAATACGCAGGCGGTCGCGATGCTTCGCCGCGGAATGGATGTTGTTTCGAGCATTTCGAGCAACGCTCGCGCCGGATCGAAATTCGCGTAAATCAAAGCGCCGCGAAATTCGAGCCGCCCGTATATTACATTGGAAAACTGCTCCCGTTTCCAGGGGAATTCGATTTATCGCTCACGGCCGCGCATTACTATCGGGCAGTACCTACTAGATGCAGTAGCGGCAGCCGCAGCATATCGCATTCGCATATCCCCGTATCCGTGGAAAACTTTTTCAACTAGCGGTCGCCGTGCTGCCGCGTGTCGCGTCATGAGGAATGAGCCGTGAAAGCCGGGAAAGTATAAATGCTAAGGGCCCTCCTCTGCGATTCACCGGGCAGGTACCCTCTCCGCATAGCAATCAGCAATTCTCTTGAAAAGGCAGGAAACTGGGACGCGGGACATTTAAATTATGCATTTCTCGCCGATGAGGACGCGAGTCGCGAAAGCTGCGGGAACTTGGAGGCGGAAAGGGAGGAAAGAAGATCGCGACGTACTACGAGAAATCGAGCTTGCATAAAACGTGTTGCATGAATCGATGGAGTTCTAGTATAGAGTTCACAGAATATATACGATTTTTGGAATAAATTGCACATATGTTCGCGTTTTAATAATTAAAAGCTTGATTCAACGGCATAAGATCTAACAATAAGTGGGACTTATGAGCTTCATTAATCAACAACGTCATTCTTTTTATTTGTGTATACGTAACATCAGATACTTTGTGCCTGTTATACACGGAAAAAAATGACTTTGCAATAGTAGCTAAATTTCAGTGGCTGAATCAAACTTAGCTCTAAGAGCTACCGCCTTAGTAATCATAGCTAAACTCTGGCTATTACAGGAAAAAGACATTAAGTGGAGCGTACAAATTTATTAGCTAAAATCAAAAGCATATCTTAGCACAAGCAGCTAAAAAGTTGCAGTCTTACCTAAATTTCTTACCATGCACAAACATCGTCTTTATTAGCAAAAATTTGTTGCTATAGTAGCTAAGTGCAAATAGCGAATAAATTTAGCTTGGACAGCAACAGTATTAGCTGTCCCTATAATAAGGACACATTTTAGCTGTCACAGCTATATTTTAGCTCCTGCTGCTAATCCTTTTTTTATATATGTACAACAGAGAAATGCAATACACGGGGCATACATTAGCGGCGTATCTCTACATGCATCTGCGACCGAGAAATAAAATTTCCCGAGAGCGCATCCGGCGTGTTTGCGCATAGCTAAGCGCACATTCACGCGCGCCCGATCGCGCTCGGATTGTGTGCAGACACGCGTTTCCTGCATCCGGCGATCGCGTTGAATCGACCGATAAATTATGCGAATTCGCTTAAAGGCGGATTCACATGGTTCATGTGACTCTACGGATATATTCTAGAATTTAACGCTGCTTCTCATAATTATACGTGCGACGTAAATCATTCAAAAGTTCTTTGGAAATTTTTCAATGCTGAAATTATCTAGAAAAGTCCGATAAAAAGCTTAGATCTTCCACACACACAAAAAAAGATACCAAAAGAGTTAATGTAGTACGTTTGCGATTTAAGTGGATACCATACAGGCATACAGCAGATGCATGAACGATACGCAGATCGGTACATAAAAGGCAGCTCGTACGAGATCGTCACACGATGAGCGCATCAGCGATTATTTGAGATCGATGATACGCATGTCGCGCTGATTCTCGCAGCACTCGATATTCCCGTATTGAAACGCGATATCGTGACATTATTGAATTGCGAGCGGCCTGCAAACGCGCTTGATTAAGGATAATTAATTGGGCGCGAGCAAGATAGATGGCTGACTAGATAAATAATCCATCTCTGCCGCCGTATACTTATGCTGATAAGTTCTTCAAAACTAAAGTTTGTAAAACTACACTAGTAACGATGTAATATCGAAATATTTGGTACTTTCGTAAATCAATATAGTAAATCAAATATTACAATACTTAAATTAAAGTTAAGATTAAACTTAAAAGATATATTCTAAAATAAAATCGAGTACGCGTGAAAAAAAGGCGAGAAAAAAGATTTTAGACCGTACTCATCGACAGTTTGTTAATTATCGTTCGTACTGTTCCATTTTCAGTCTTTGATCCTTTGATTACGAGTTTCTATTTGCATTTGCACTTCCGGACGACGATGGGGCAAAAAATTCGGTAACGAGGTAAACGTATCGCAACGGTATGCAGCCGATACACGTATATGCAATCGAAGGCTCGGTGTTTCCTACGCCGCAATACGCGATACGCCAGGGATACGCATACGAACACGAACAATTAGTGACTGTTTTACGAAAAATCGAACACAAGACGCGACATTATCTAGCGATTCGTATATTTTCGCTATTCGAAAACGCGATTTTTCGCTCTCCTCCTGTCGCACTTTCGCTATCGAAATTTCTAACCGTCTCATGATTTTTTTATGAAAGAACGTATAATTTAAGATACTGCTCATTTCCTAGTTCCTCAAAATTCTACGAAAAATAAGTTTAACGAATATAAAAACAAGAATATAAAAAGAAGAATAATAGGTATGTACCTTCGTAAGAAATTGCTTTTCGCCGAAATAGACTACATGGCATACATGCCAAGAACGAGAGAATCATATAGAAGAATGTAAGAACCATTTACGAGAACGTCTATATCATATGTATAAAGTGAATACAAAGAGTTATTTATCTCTCTTGTACAATTTTTTACAAAAATGGTACATATTGTATACCTACATATAAAAATCTTTTAAAATTTAAAATTTTTATTATGAATGTTAAGACAATAACAGTGTAGTCATAACAATTTCATTCGCACTCTGCATATATCTCGCTTGAGATATATGCAGAGAAAATATTAAAAAATTAAATTTACCATATAAATGATAAAGTATCAAACTTGATTACAAATATTAATTGTACGTTAAAATATCTCTGGAGAAAAGTGTATTAATCTGTTTGTAACAAACGCTCTCAATTACGATAACATGTATATTTATTAAAAAAATTGAATTTATTGTATATAAATACAAATTAAAATACGTTATTTATCAATATTACGAGTAAACAATGTCGCGTATTAAGAAGCTTTTTAGAGAAAAGCATACCTTTGAAATCAATACACTCGATACGGCGAAACACCGTCGACGAAATGGACGACGTTTTAAGGTTTTCCACTTCGCGTAGAACTTTGCTTCGTAGCAAAAGAAAAAAAAAAGGAAGTAAAAGTAGCTTATGCTTTAAGAAACAGAGAATTCCGAAGACAAATCGTCAGGCGGACGGAAACCCGATACAGCCCGCGGTAACGTTGAAAGCGGAGGAACTGGTAACAAAAGATAAAGCGGGGGAGGGGATGATGGAAGACAATGCCGCAAAAAGGAACCGACAAATCAAGCAGGAGAAACAAGTCAAAGCCTTGGCTGACGCGTATCGAAAAAGTGCCAAGAACAAAGATACGCAATTTTATACAACGTATGCTTCATATAGAATTAATTAAGTTAAATATACAATTAATTACATTTTTATTATAATAATTCGTTATACTTATTTATTATATGCGGAATTAATCACATTTATTCCTACGACAATCGCGAACTTCGACCTATGATACCATCGTACCCCCCGAGAAACCTACATGATTCGACCATGTCCACGAGACGTTTAACTGCTAGCACCCGCTAGCTCCAGCTCTTACATTGTAGCCATATTAATTATAGGGGAAATAGGGGAGGATTGTGGGTTTAAGAGAAAAAAGGGGAGATCAACATAAAAAGGGGAAAAAGGGGAAATAAGGAAAGGAGCATGACCTCTGGAATTTCCTTGTAAATGCACATTTAATTGTTTTATCAAATATTTGCTTCAAACTTAATTGTAATAAATTATATTTAAAAATATTAATTTTTTGAACGCTGCTGTAATCTGGATATATTTATGTTTTACAGATCAAAAGCTGTTACGACGTTCGTCTTACAACTCCGTACCAAGTGTCGCGTGATCGTCTTCTGGTAATTACCGCGCGCCTAATTAATCGCGTTCGCGAGTGAGTGTGCGAGTGCATCGGATAGAATCTGACAGGAGAAGGAGGTCCGGGGAAGCATCGCTGGGCACCGGCGGAGCAACCACGGAGTGAGTATAATTTCCGCAGACATACTTTTTAATGCACGTTTAATAATTTAACTCTGCTACAATTTAATTCCGATATGTAAAAATATGTCTACGGCGAAATATGTACTTTACATTTAAAGTTTTTTTTCATTAACGGAATCATTTAATATGAGGATTAAATCGTAAATTGCAGGAAGTGAGTTTTGTTTGCAATTTATTAATATTTTAAAATTAAATTTTGAGAGCGCTTTTCTTTCTTTAATTTATTTTGCGGTAGAATCTCAATGATAAAATAATTTATAGATAGTAACTGAATTTTATTTATATAATATTACTAATGCAAGGAAACGAGGGGTCTACCGCACTCGGAAATAAGTGTAGAAATTTTAGGCAATAAACGGCAATAACAAGGAAATAACTAGGCAATATTGGAAAATAAGCGGCAATATTAGGAAAAAAAGCAATAGTAGGCAATACACGGCAATAGACGGAAATAAAAAGTAATAGTATTTAATAAAACAGCAATAGAAGAAATAAACAGGAAATAAATAGGCAATACAACGGCAATAAGCTACTTGAGCATGCGCCCGCGTCGACACGTAAATACCTCGCCATCAAAATTGTTCTTGTGCTTGCTACATGATATTTGTAATAACTGTGGTTAATCATATTCTTGATAATTTAACTAGTCTTAGAGGGAGAATTTTAGTATTCTGTCGTGTATCAGAGTCAAAAATGGGTAAGTAATCAGTTTATATTGTAATATTTTTAACTTTTTTACAGCTATATAATATAAATGTCACAGGTAAAAGTATGACCTCCGTGAATATACATATCTCCGTGAATATACATATATACATATACATTTACTAGTCAAAGCATCCTACACACAAAATGGGAACCTAAAATAATGAACCTAATGGCTAATGCATTAATTTAGGTATTGTTTTAGGTTATTGACATTTTATGTTAAGTAGGTTATTTTATGCCCGTAATATATGTATATGCTTTGACGCATGGACGTTGAAATATCTGGACAGAGCATATTTCTGCAGGGTTGAAACTAGAGAAGAAAGGAAAAATATGATCATAGTTAATTACAAGAAATAACGATAAGATTACGTATTCCATATTTATTTACAGAATATGCAACCTTAAATCGCAGCAATATTTCGGTTAAAATCACGTCAACGGAACATGAAAATAGATATATCATGTGCTATGTACGCAAAATCTGATCAACCAAGATGGACGCAATGGATTTTTTCCTACTCCCTTAGGGTTCACTTCCCTCATCCAAGAAAATATCTTACGCTCCATGCTTTGACTAGTAAATGTATGCATTCACTGATTTCGCACTTTAATTGTATCTAACATAAACAAAATTAAGTACCATAGTAGATTTGTTCCAAATTTCATTATGTATTTATATATTGTTTCAAGATATGTAATAATAATAATTTTTTGTAGATTTTCTAAAAATTGAAGATGAAATAACAGAAATTCTTGATAAACTTCCTTGCAAGTTTCCAAAATACTTAATAAATTTGTTAAATGCTGCTGGTTATGACAATTTAATTTCATTGGCTTCACTATCCTTTGATTTTGAGGCAAAAGTGAGCCAATTGGAAACCTTTGGCTTTGCAAGATCAGATTTGATAAAACTTATTCATCAAGATCAGAAGGAATTGTTTTATGGAATTTATGCCCGTAATCCAGATATTTTTAAAATTCCAATGGGACACTTAGTGTTGTTGAAAGCATTAACAAATCGTAGCAGAGAGCAAGTAGAAAAACGCGAGAAAACCATACAAAAAAATATTACTTTGGCTAATACTGCCTTAGATACAACAAGCTGTTCAACAAATGACCTCGATATAAACCCTGATATAAACAGACAAACAAATTCAGATAAATCAATAAAGCCTGTAGAACTTTGTCTAGAACATATTAAAAAAATGGCAATAAAATACATTAAATCTTTTTGTCAAACAGAACTCAATGAAAAAAAATTAGCGGAAACAGAAATAGAGCGTTTGAAAGATCTATTTGAAAACTTTAACTCAAAAATTAAAAATATTAACTTTACAGCCATATCAAACACGTCCGTTGAAATAAGTTGCTTATACTGCAACAAAAAAACTAAAGTATATTGCGTGGATGCAAAATACGGTAGTAAATGGGTTTTGTCGAATTTTAATGCACATTTTGTCAATCACTTTCAAAACAAAAATAAAAAAAGAAATGCGGAGGCCAACAACCAAGTCAACAATTCAAAAAAAATGAAAATTTATTTAATATAAAAATTTATTTTTTGTTATTATAAAAGAAACTTTTTTAACATAAAACATTTTATTTTTTGTTTTCTTTGCATTATAAGGACCAATAAATTTTTAAACGTTTGAATATTCCATTTCAAATGCGAATTTTTATACTCGAACTCCTTTCCTTTTTCGTCAGAAATAGGGAAATAGCTTCAGAAATAGGGAAATATATGAGCAATATTCGGCAATAACGGCAATATTTAGGCATTAACGGCAATATTTAGTCAATAATGGTAATAAAGGCAATATTTGGGCAATATAGGAAATAATAACTGCAGAAATGTGGAATTTATTGCTGTTTTCGGCAATAGGTGTACACTTTTTTGAGGTGCGGTAGACCCCTCGCAAGGAAATAAAATGCAAGAAATGTTCTAATTTATATTACTTAAAACTGTAATTTCAAGATGATATAAATATTTTGAGTAGTGAATAAGAAGTTTAATTAGGCATTTAATAGATATTCGATAGATATTATAATTAAAAAATATAAATAATATTTATGAATTTCTCTCTTATTAATAATACAGATATATTTTAGCCATTATTTACTGTAATTATATTTATAACTTATTAAATTCATATTTAGCGATGCAGAATCAGCAGTTTCGCAGGATACGCTTTTGGATCCTATGTACACCCCGGGGTTAATTCATTTGCTGGCCATAATCCGGTTAGCCAACGTGAACGGTTTAACAATGTATGAGCTTTTCTAAATTTACGTGCGTTAAGCTAGCATTTAGAACAAAGGTTTTCGAACTTTCCAACCTTACACCCACCAATATTTCCTGAAATAACTGGATTTCGCAAAATTTTTACACGACATATATCTATTATATGTAACTTTAAAACAAATTTTTCTTAAATATATAAGCACAAGTTTTCGTATGATTTAATGTACTTAAATAAAAAACTATCCTTTATACAAATTGTCGAAGTTCGCGATTTTCGTAGGAATAAATGTGAAATTCAGTAAATAATAAAAAATTAATGAATTATACTCACTCCGTGTGGTTGTTCCGCCGGTGCCTCCGCGGACCTCCTCCTCCTCCTCCTCTCAGATCCTTTTCGATGCACTCGCACACTCTGCACTTCCGAACGCGATTAATTAGGCGCGCGGTGGTTAATCAGGCTAACTACCTACCAGAAGACGATCGCGCGACACTTGGTACGGCACTCCCGACAGTCCCGACCCGACTAGGTTAATAGCGCGCGACTATAGGTTAACAGCGTCGCGACGGCAGAATAAACGGGTCTACGATCGGTTCGATGCTTGCGACGGACGCACCGAATATACGAATACATGAACGCGACGAACGAATCTTAACATGGCGGAGGGAAAAATCGCGCGGTCAACTTCGGGCGCTACTCGCCCGCGCCGCGGCGATGTTACACCTGTTGCTTCTAACCGCATTCCCGTGCACTCTTCGCGCTTTGAATGGCAAATAGTATACGCTCCCTATCTTTGTTACGTGCCTTATAATACCTACAAGGCAGTAGATAGATATATACGCGAATTAAAATTATAGAGACAAGTATACCGTGGAATATACGTATTTCAAGCAACGTCCGTCGTTTCTCGTTTCACGTTCGCGCGATGCGTTACGACGGAATAAATCACGCGAAAGACACGCGTTTCGCGAAACGTGCAGTGTGCACATACCAAATTTCCACGCGATTGACGAATATCGATACAGAAAAGCCTGATTGCAACTGTATACCTATCAAATTAAACGGGTCGTGACGCCGCACGACGCAAAGCCGATCGATCCGTTCCATGTCCGCCATGTTCCGTTAATGACCGAGACTCGGGTCGAGAGATCGCAACCAACTTCATACCGACGCCGTCAAGTATACAGTGAATATGGCGAAATTGAGACGCGACGCGACCGACGCGACGAGGCCGTCCGAAAATACGCGGTCCGAATTTAGTATTAAACGCGCAATACATCTCGAATCTCGTGAAACGCGTGTATTATTCATAAGTGATCGACATATCGAGGCCTTTTCCATTACGTGGATCGTACAAATTGAGAGCGCGACGCCAGAATACATGTTATGTACCTGAATGCAATCGTCGGACGGCCGATCGATCGTAAGTATCGCGAGACGCTGATTCATAATTTCCATGTCGCTTCCGTTTCTACCTCGCGGGTTATCTGTCTCGGCGAAAAACCGTCCCTTTGAAACGCTCGTGATCATACGGGAATAAATCTGTCGAAATAGACATTGGTAAAGTAATAATTGCGAATCGTAGGGAATAATTACGCTCGGCGTCCACCGTCGCACTCGCCGCGATCGCGTTACGAGAGAGAATGACGAATGACCATGACGCGACGAAACGTACACCCACGCCCCGTCGTACCTGTTCGAGTCACTTCGTGTCTCGCCGGCCGGGGCCCCGCCGCGCGCCGCGTGATTACCGACGCGACGCGACGCCTCGCCTCGCCGCGGCGGCCGGTGACCTTGTTTACGGAACAGCGCGATATACGCCGAGCAAAAACAAATCCCGGGAGCCGATCGACTCCTCACCGCTAAAAAACATTTAGAACGTTACAATAACTCAAGTTAAATTCTGCGTTTTCTCGGTTTTAGATAAATAAAGTGCCGCATATTTTGTGCTCCGTTTTGTGGACTGATTATGAGAGCAGCTTTCTTCCTTTTCAATCCGATGATGATTTCTAATAAGATTCGAAAAGGTATGGAGTAGTATTATTATGAAACACGCTTGTCTCATGGAAAAGACATGAGAGGAAGAGATAGAATGTTTCTTATGTGTAATATATGTTTCTAAATTATTAAGCTCTTGACGAGAATGGCCAATAATAATTTTGCAAGCCAAAAATAGAAAAGGTATTATTGAAATAATACGGAGATAATATGCGAAGAATTTATAGGTTTGGAACTTATATCGCTTAAGAATTTATATCGCTAAACGAGATTTTAAAAATATATTTTGCTAAATGCAACTGTTCTTAAAGTTTTTTAGAACGTTACAAAAGAACTCAAGTTAAATTCTGCGTTTTCTCGGTTTTAGATAAATGAAGTGCAGCATATTTTATGCTCCGTTTTGTGGACTGATTGTGACGCTTAAGAAGACCACTGGATACGAGAGCAGCTTTCTTCCTTTTCAATCCGAGAATTTCTAATAAGATTCGAAAAGGTATGGACTAGTATAATTATGTAACACGCTTGTCTCGTGGAAAAGACATGAGAGGAAGAGATAGAAAGTTTCTGATGTGTAATATATATCTCTAAATTATTAAGCTCTTGACGAGAATGGCTAATAATAATTTTGCAAGCCAAAAACAGAGAAGGTGAAAATTACTGAAATATTACGGAGATAATATGCGAAGAATTTATAGGTTTGGAACTATGTAAGAATTTATATCGTTGAAAAAGGTTTTAAAAATATATTTCGCTAAATGCAATTGTTCTTAAAGTTTTTTAGAACATTACAAAAGAACTCAAGTTAAATTCTGCGTTTTCTCGGTTTTAGATAAATGAAGTGCCGCATATTTTATGCTCCGTTTTGTGGACTGATTGTGACGCTTAAGAAGACCACTGGCTACGAGAGCAGCTTTCTTCCTTTTCAATCGGAGAATTTCTAATAAGATTCAAAAAGGTATGGACTAGTATAATTATGTAACACGCTTGTCTCGTGGAAAAGACATGAGAGGAAGAGATATAAAGTTTCTTATGTGTAATATATATCTCTAAATTACTAAGCTCTTGACGAGAATGGCTAATAATAATTTCGCAAGCCAAAAATAAAGAAGGTAAAAATTATTGAAATAATACAGAAATAATATGCGAAGAATTTATAGGTTTGGAACTGTCTGTGTAAAGAATTTGTATCACTGAAAGAGAAAGTTCTAAAAATATATTTCGCTAAATGCAGCTTGTTCTTACTTTTATAAGTTGATCATTGAACTCCTCTCACGTTCGTTTATTCGGTAAAGCTCGCTTATTAATATCATCAAATTTTTAATTTTTATAATCGTAATTTCTATGTAAGAAATTTAATTCCATCGATTAAACGTCTCGAAAAATTCGGGTTGTTATGAATGATCGACTGAAGCAAATGACAAATAGCAAAGGATGCAAAGATTATTAATTTTATGACGAACGGCTCGCGAGCGATAAACAGATGCGGAATGGCTAGGAAATAAAGAAGATACTTGCGTGGTTAGATACACACGAAGCCGAGTGCGATATGATAGTGTGAATCGAGTTTCGGAGCCACGACAAATAGCGAGCTATTTGCGAAATAACGCGTCGGTAAATCCACCGCGTAAAATGGACGTCAAAGTCGCCTCCTCCGTTTCTTTTATTACGCAACCAAACGTATTCTCTCGATGGAATTGCGATCAAATTTCTCCGTCAAAAAACACAGACATTCTTTCGTGCTATTGCTTAAATCTATAGCGAGCAAAATTTTTCCAACGTATTCATAAATTCATAATATATATTTTTTATGTCTACCTCTATAATTTTTTTCAATGAACGGTGAAATTAGTTTTCAAGCTCAATGCGGTATTTTCTATCCGATTTATGTTATATTTTTATACATTCTTATTACGTATTTCTTATCACGTAAATTTACAGTTTTTTTCATTATAGGTATTAGAAAATATTCTCACTGTGCTTCAAATTTGTGATAATAAGGGTTTACATAGTAAGTATTCACAATTAACCCTGGAATGGCACACATGGGTCGTTTTCGTCCTCGACATTTTGACTATTTACGGTGCGTTGCCTCAATTGCTCTTTTTCAAAGATTAAATTAACAATTTCAAAATTAAGATTATAATGTTTTTATTGTTTTAAGTTTTAATTTATAGTTAAGACCTCAAAGAACACTTATAAATTTTTTCAAAATTTTTTGTAAAGTTCTAGATTGTTTAATATGTCGCGAACGAAAACGACCCATGTGTGCCGAAAAACAGTGTGCCATTCCAGGGTTAAAAGGGGTACGATCTAATGGGGTATTGAGTCAACCGTTCACTTTATCGATATTTGTAAACGCCTTTACCGTATCGATAACGTCATAAAGCGAGCACAAAGGGGCGCGAGACGTTCGCATACCGAGACAAGAGACAGAAATCGACTATATAGCGTCTGCCAAATCGAAGGGGGTAAACCGACCGAGTGAGTACGACGAGGGTGACGGCGCGGGCGGGTTGGGACGGGAACAACGGCAGTTAGCCTACTATCTAGCATGTTTATGGTAATTCGGGCCATCCCGCTGACCCGGGAGTAGCATGCATATACATCAGGTGCCTCACTTTGACGCCGATCCATCCAGCACCCTCTCGCGCACACCCTCCATATTCTCCACGGAGTCCAAACACCCGCCCGGCACCGCCCTCGTCGTCCCTGCCTCATATCTCGTCCTTCGGTCCCTTCCCTTCTCTCCCGGTTTTGCTCCTTCGAACTTCCGCCGACTCGCCCTTCCGCGACACTCTCTCGCGAGAGTTACGCAATTTGGTCGCCGGCCAACATTTCCATCGGGCCGGAACAAAAGGCGGAACAACAAAGAGACGAGCGACGTCAGAAAATTTCGTTTCGCCGGGATCTTTCCGGAATTCGCTCGCCCTTTCGCTTCCGACAGCGTCTGAATTTTCCGGCGCTCGTCGCGGAAATTTTGAAGGGAATGTCGCGAACAACCACATTTTTTCGCGGCCCTTCGATATGTCGGACTGCATTTTTGTCGTAGTAGACGGAAACTCTTTTGACACCAGTTTTATCAAAGTGCCAAAGGCAGGAAGTTGAAGACAAAAGTCTGAAAATCCACGATTTTGCCTCCACATCATATGAGATGTCTCGTTATAATAGCAATAATTTTAATGGCGTAATTCGATCCTCAGAAATAAACTTCTTTTTTCCTGAAAAATTATTTTTCACTACCTTTAGATTAAAAATATTTCTAAATTATAAGCTATTTTAAATTATAATTATACCAAAAATTTGCTGAAAGACAGCGTAGCTCAACTGTTACGAGAAGTTTGAGAATTTGTAATTATTCTTCCATTTTTGTCTCATGAATCGCAATTCGCGTAAATTAGAGCCACGAGAAACGGTAAACACCTTTGTGAGAGGAAATTGTTGCTCCTTTATGCAAATCTCGTTTACAGGAAAATTTTCGGAACGTATTAAGCGGACAAACAGCGAGAACACGAACTTGTTGCTTGTGTTCGCAACTTCCTGTCAATGCTTAACGAGCCTCTGCGGTGCGGGGGTGCGATCGTCGACATTCGCGCGAACCTTCACTATATCTCCTCCGTTTTCCTCCCTGTCAGCCTGTCTCTAACCTAACCGAGCTTTCGAAACACTCCGTTTCCACGAGCCTCTTTATCCACTTATCAGTCGTTGCCGGGCGAGATCAGAGGAAATATCTCGATGTCGCCCTCGGCAAAGGACAGCATCACCCCTTTACTGGACTACCGAGCCGGCTATAATTCGTCCGGCCGTCCCGTTTGATCGACTCTTCCGTTCGAAATCTCGCGTGCGTTCGCCGATCTCTTTGAGACCCGCGGTGATCCGTGATCAAGATCAAGGTAAAAGTGGCCCTTTCGAGACGAGTGATCTCTATTGAGAAACTCAACCCTTTCCGGATATACCGACATCGCGATCTCTTAACCGGCTAACCGACGACGTATCCCGGTAACCAGTTTAGCGTTTAACTTGTGATGTACTTGCCGAGCAAAACGATTGCAGACGTAACAAGACGACTTGACCCCAAAGCCGTCGAATAATTCACAATTAGAAAACTAAATAAAATTCCGTCAAGTTGCGAAAATAAATGATGATTTTAAATTCCATATAACTCTTAAATCATTCGATTGAATTATTTTCTTTTTTTTAAATATTTAATTTAATATATGTACATAACGTTGCGTTCGATATTATGAAATCATTAATTTATCAGTTTGGAGTTTCTTGATAACTACATATAAATAATGTAATAATTAAAACTACTCTCTTCATCAATCCGTCTGTCTTTTTCTCTCTGCCTCACACTGTATATCGTTACTTCCCTACCTTTATCTTAATTATTCTCATTAATAGTATTAATACACTGAGAAAAAAGTTATACTAATGGTAACAAAAGAATTTAGATAGCCGTTTTTAACTGAACAATTTTGTTAAGATGGCAATCATTTTTAGTTAACTAAACAATATTATTTACTCACATTTTAACAAAATTTTACTTGCTAATACAAAACATTTCTCTCAGTGTACATTAAAACGAAAGAGAGATTAGAGAGAGAAACAGAGAGAGAGAAAGATCTGTGGAACAAGATAAATTTCAACAACTTCTGATTCAAAAGATAAATAAAATGCGAGTGACTGACGTAATCGCGTCTGTTATCCGCGAAGTAAATTTGCAGTAAAGTTGGCGATTGGACGCAAAGTTGCTTAATCGTTTCACCTGAAGTTCTTGTCGCAAGCTTACGCTATTGCACGCACGTACTGGCGTTTCCGATTACTCGCTCTCCCAGTGGGATTATTCGGTGAGAAACGGAGGGCCGTAAATCCGCAAGGAGGGGCCAAGGTCTCGATAGATTGATAGCTTTATCTCGTTTACGATAAAAAATATCCCTACGGATGATAAAAAATTATAGAAAAATTATACAAATTTTCTCTAGGGACATTAGAGACTACATGGAATATATTTTTTTCGTTCTAGACAAAATCTTATAATAAATTCGTATAAAAATACCAATACACAAAAGTTTTCTCATATTTAAAATCTTTACAAAAGTTTTTCAATATTCTAAATGTTGGAGAGTAATAATTTAAAGCAACATTTTTCCTTCTTTAAAAATAAATATACCTAATATGTTATTTCGATTCTAAACTCTCTTGGAGTAAAATTAATTTCCTCGGGTTGTACACTCGGATAGTTTCCCGCATTTCGCGGAGATAAAAATCGTCAAAGAGCCTCTCGGGCAATGCCATCTAAACTTTCCACTCGCGTAAGCGTCGTGTAAGCAGTTCTAAAACGACCGGTAGCAATACAGACCCACCGAGGAAAGATCGTGTTGGACACGAGCGTCGTCGCTAACGAGAAAATTAGCCATTTGTGACCACACAGCTGAAAACCGTCCGTCGCATTCGAGCTTCTCTCGCGAGCGCCCCGTAATTGCGCGGATTCGCGTGGACGATGGCGAAATCGCGTGTATCGTTTCGCGAGATGGCGAAAACTGATCCTGATTCTATGATCCTCTCACGACGGGTATGCTGCCCATCCGGGTTTTTATCTGGAATATCGCAAGGACGTAAAAACGAACGCACACGAGCGCAAGCTATAATCAGCTTCTTCTCTTCAAGATTTCAAATTAACAATATGACCGGAATCTTTAATGACGCGCGGATGGCAGACGGAGTTAATAACATTAAAGAAAGAAACACGACGGCGGTGTTACGATGCTTTTAATAGTGCAAATTACGTGAATGTCGGGCCCGTTGCAGACGGTAACTTTCATTACAATGAAGTGTCGCGTATATTTTTGTTGCTCTGGTCGCAGCGCCTGGTTGCGACGCGACGTAATAAAAATGTTAGAAATACATTGCGGGCAAATTGCAGTTTTCAGGAATTAAAGTTAATTTATTTTGCGGATTCAAGGCGTGCTCTTTGCATGAATTACTTGAGGACATTAGTTTATAGGAATAGCAAAGTGCAATTGGGAGGAGATTGCGTTTAATTATTGAATGGTCGATGTGCTCAACAAGATAGTAACGTCATCGGTTAATACATGACTGTCGCATGTATTTTCTCATGTATAGATGCACGATCTCAGCTGTAAATGTATTTGCTCGTCTGACGCGAAGCGCGTTTATCCGGATAAGCTGATTGGAGTACAGAAGCGAGGAGTGTCCACACGATTAAAGTCCCGTTATCGAGATTAACTCTCCTAACGTCTTACATTCATATGTCTCCCAATTAAGCACGCTTAGTTTCTCTATCTAGATTCAATCGCGCTTGGTTTGTACGCGTAATCATTTGCCGCAAACATATTCTGTATTATACTTATCAAAAATTAGATATTCGTGGATAATTTGAATGGGCTTAGCTCCTGCAGAATTTAAATTCATTTAATTCAGAAAATATTTAACTGACTTGCTTCGGAAATTTTCTGAAAAATAATCGCTTCGAAATGTGCCGAAGAAATCCGCACGAATCAGAATCAGGACGGGGGATTTTGGGACGTAGCAACCCCTGGCTTCTGTTTAGACGGTATTAGTTATATCAAGGTACGGGCTTATGGCCCTCTCATGATCGCGCACCGGCTTTTACGTGGAAGCTCAGAAAGCGAAGCTGCAAATCCGCGTGGGAGACGCCCGCGTCGCGACGGCCGCAATCGGCAATCGCCGCACCACCGGCAAACGCCACCACGGTTTGCATATTTATGACTGTTTATAATGTATAATTGACGGGAATCCGCGTGCCACATCGGGCCAGAAGCTACACCGCCTTCCATGAGCCTCCGAATCAGATTAGCGGCTTTGCATTTCGGCCCGACTCCGGCGGTCGCGACCGCACCAGTCGCGGTCCTCTTCTCCTCTTCCATTAGCTTCCGCCCTCTCCCACGCTCTCTCATATCTGCTACGTGTGGTCAACGTAACGTCCGGAAATAATTCCGCAAATTGCACAACGGATCTGCTCTTGATTGCAATCAGAGTTGGCGCGTTATTCACGTTTAGTATCCTAAGCGTTATACGGAGATATCGTGGTGAATCTAGGTTTCAGAATTTCTGACCCGTATAAACCCGAATACGAAGAAAATATTTTGCGAATCGTTAAATGTAATTCCAGAAAGGAAATTTTCCATTATTATTTGGCCGTGCATTTAAGAGAGCGTTCACAAAACGTGATAACAGCGATCTGAGAGATTACTCCTTCGAAAATTTTTATCCCGGGAAAAGTGCAATTTCTTTTTATTGTTATACACGAATAATTCGGTTTCTCAGCCGGTGTTATTTTCAAGACGACCGTAGTGTGAGCGCGAACCCTATGATTATACTTATCGCGCGTGCACCAGTCTGCATAATACAAGCAGCGGCGCGGCGATGCAACCGTGTTTCACTATACGCGGCTCTTTCGTTCGCCGCGCCGCGCCACGCCGGCCGCGCTCGTAATAACCGTTTTAATCGACGGTAGAGCCGCGAGGTTTCATTGACGTTTTATCGCGGCTGATTATTCTCGACACGCGAGCCTCTCTCTCGTGTCGGACAAACGAGCCGGATAAGCTCTTTACTGCCGTGGCGAAAGCTCGCCTTTCGCGCGACCCAAACGTAATCCGCGCCCGCTTGTAAATTTCGCGAGGACGCTTTTATTCCCACGCGCGTGTTTGCTCCTTCTTTTCCATGACATTCATTTTCCTCCTTCGCGGCTTTCGCGTATTATATTTAAAGCCTCCAATAACAAATAACATTTGGAGAGAACATTACGCTTATACCCCTCATAAATTTACGACTTACAAATGTAAAAGATCTATTCGAGATTCTATCTCTGAGAGTAAGATAGCACAGCTGCCTCGCAATCTTTTTTCTTTTTATGGAATCGACAAGCTGCGCAACGAGTTCGGCGATGTTAATTGCAATTTCGGTCGGGGACTTCGCGTCTTCCTTTTCATTTCACTCGCACCGGCACGATGAACGTCCGATACATCCTCCCTCGGCGTTTACTTTTTTCTCTCCTACCTCGTCGTCGACGCGCCGCATACTAACATCGATACTCGATCGCTAATTACAGGGCTCCGCGGGAGGGCGAGCGAAATCATAGGGTTAAGGAAGAACCCCCTTAATGGGCACTCCGGGACCGCGCGCGGGAACCAGACCCTCTTCCGGAGAAGGGGGACATGCCAGCTGCTTCTAATTGAGACATCAGTGTCGATATAAACCGGCCGCCCAGGCGCGACGTGAACCGACGCGTGAAACGCAAAGGCGTGCCCTGCCACCCCTTCCCCCCCTGGTATAGATATACACACGCACGTGAGTAGATAGATCCAACAACACGCGTTTTAGCGTATACAATATTCACGGCGGGCCTTGTGATCGAGCGGAGACGACCGGAAACGCGGGTCTCGCCGCTTCGCACCGTTGCCGACCCATTTCCTGTACGCATGCGGTGCACGGTGGTTGGTTATTTTGTCAGTCGATAGTTATCCAACTAACGACTCTTAATTTCGAAACGCATGCGCCAATCATGCCGCGTGAAAGTTCTCAATCGACTGTACTGTCAGCCATTGTCTGCGGTCGAGCTCGTTTTTGCGTTTGGAAGTGAAGGTGTATATACAACGGTAATTAACTACAGCATTTTTGTTACATGTAATCTATACGTGTAATCAAGAAGCGTTAGTGATTAAAAAATGAATTCTAAATTCTTTATGATACCGTAATTTAGTTTTCACAATTTGAGAAAATATGCAAAATTATTATTTGTTGACAAGTGAAGTTTGACAAAAAAAATATGGCATCATGTTTTCACGCATTATGCGATATAAAATGTCTAACACACAATTGAGAACCTCTATCGTAGACGATATTGTAAGCAGGAACACAGTTTGATCGGGTGGAAAGCGCAGTGGGGCCGGCTTATCATGAAATTGGTAAATACGGAGAAATTATACGTAATTAACGTGTACCATATAATTAGCGAGTACGATATGGCATGTTCAACGCAACCATGATCTGATTATTTTAGCATTATGTGATATGAAACATATTGGCAGCTTTCGCGTCTGTAGCTCTTGTGTATTGCAGAATATTATCCTTCAGTCCGCGACAAATTCTGCTTACTGTTTGCTGCACATTTTATTTAATTTCTATATCACGTTGTTTTCTATCCAAAAAACTTTCCTCTTACCTGCTAATAGTAGCTTCGAAAAAGATGAAACAGCTGACTCTTACAACATCGCGTTATTAATAAAAAGATACGAATTTCTTGAGCGTCATTTTGACGTCAGAAAATATATATGCGTGTGAAAAAAGTGATTGACGATGGATAAATGGATGGATGCCCAAAAAGCCGATTAATTTGTCGAATAACTTTGCAACTCCCCCAAGTAGACAACATCTGTCAGAATAGTCCAAAGTTCGGCTCATATCACGCCTATCGTCGTTGTCGGGGTCGTGACATCGGTTGCTCATATCCGGCATCAAACTGTGCAGAACAGCCCGAAGGCGCCGGTTGGTGCAGGATATTGAAGTCCACTAATAACGCTCTCCCTCGAAAAATATTTGACGATCAGACACCGGCGGCATGGCGACCGCATTGATGCCGAAGTGTGGCTCCACCCGATGCTCCCGTTCAAAACGCGGCCAAAATAATTTTTAATTAACGAAATTCTCAATGGATCCACTCTAACGAACGAACGAACGCTGAAGTCACGGCGTGTTGAATCGTCGCGGTGTCGCATTTTGCACGTACAAAAGGTCGGCGGGGGGGATTGCGAGGATTAATTAAAAATTCGGCGAATTCGACACACCGGACTAATTATCGAAATATTTATTTGCCGATAGTATGCAAGCTTGTTAACGGTAAATAAAATGTAAGAAAAATTGATTAATTTTGACAATATTAATATAATACACAATATAAAAATCCCTTGCACAATTTATACCTCTGAGAATCATATATCGTTCCAGGATAATATCTTTTGATACTCCCAGAGCAATCCTGCTTTCTGATATGATTAAAGAGTCCCTAATAGTGCGCCGAATCAATTACCAAGATCACATTGTGCGGCTCTGCACGATACACATATCATTCATCACCGACAAAATACGTATTTTCTCATATCCCAAAAGTGCTTCGAAATTAGCCCCGTCCATATCTTTCTCTCTCGCTCTCCTCCTTTTATACTCCTCGATGAATCATCGGCCAAAACCGGCGTGTGACGGGCGTGCAAATCACAATTTTCCACGATTTCCACCGCGCGGCCGGTGGTTCGCCGCATACGTTGCGCCGCGTGATTGCGTGTCGGTGTTTTAAGAGAGAGAAACGCTGCACGTTGCGTGTCGGACGAGATCTAAGCGGATTAGCCCTCCGCGCGTTTCCCTCTTCGTCTTCTCCGCGCCACGCGGGCGCGGGACGTTCGTGGGAAAGCAGACGGCAGTCACGGGATCGACTTCACGCACGCGTGCATGTGCATGCACGCGCCTCTTCTCGCTCGTACACGGTCGATCGACGGCGTGTTAATAGCCGGTCGGCTTCCTATCGAGATGGGATCGGTAGAATCCAATCTAACAGCTCAATCCGCTGTCCCGTCACATCAAATCATTCCCAGTCGAAGTCCCGTAAAGGCTTCATGCGCATCTTAATGTAATTCGTAGGGCGAGGCTTACCCACGTTCTCGAGGGTAAAATTAGGGTCACGATACGATGAAGCCTAATATAAATATCAATAGCGTTTGTAAAAATCGATATACTTTTAATAACTTTCGCAAGCGATATCACTTTCGGTAAAGTAAAATGTATCAAGTTGTAGATCAAAATGGTAAATAAAATATAAATATTATAATATGCGAATAATATTGATAATGAAGTACACGAGACACTCTCAGTAGTTCTAGGCATTCTCTGTGTGCAAGTGAAAATACAGTGTACCGCGCCCAAGTGGCAAGATGGTGGAAGCCACCTTACGAAGAGCCGTGGAACATCGTCGGAGGTCGATAGGTGCTTAGGCGCTTCGCAAAGCAGTCGGAATGAGCGCCGAGTTTGCGCCACGTCTGGGTGCACCGAAACTGTATGCACATGTAAAGGTTGCAGCCGCACCTGTGCACACACACGCATATACACAAAAACACACACATCCCAGCACGCGCACCGCCGTGTACATTCGAGCTTTACAACTGGGCCCGCGCGCGCCGTAAGACGTTTCCTTAATTAAACCCATCGATTCGCCGCCGACTGATTAGACTGCGGCACCCCAGTAAGTACAGGGCGCGCGCGACGCTTCCCTTTTTGCGCCCTTTGCGCTCGACTCGGAGGACCTTGTCGGACGGAGGGTCCTCGTCCTCCGACGAATCTTAATGCGCCGCGCATGAAAATCACGGTACTCATTTACGAAACGAGTGGCGCACTAAGAGATGCGCCCTTTTGATGGAACGTGATTACTCGAAATTTTGGAGATAAACGTTACGCATAATCATGAAAATCCATCATTTTTTATACTTGATCTGTGTAATTTTGAAACCAAATGATTCATATTCAATCTGCATTTCGCTGAGACTTCAATCAAACTCGTCTATAAAATTGGAAGATATATCATCAAATCAAATTGTTTACATTTAATCAAGTTTCTTTACAACATATATTTTTATGTTTTGCACATTTGAGTATCGTTAGTGAATCTATAATAATCGTGAAAATCTATGATAATATTTTGATAAAATTAATAATGTACAAATAAGCTAAATTAGTGAAAATGTAAAATGAAAGGATCTTGTCTTTCTTGCCATCATATTGAACGTGCTTGGGGCAAGCCGGCACGGAGGCTGATGGCGTTGACAAAACAAGTAACTCTCCCGAAGACCTGTCTGCCATGGATACTAATTAATGCCGAAAACTGCAATTACCGCAGCCCATCTTGATCCGGTCGAAATCTCTTAATGAGACCCTCGAGACAGCCGCGACGAGTTCCTTAGTGCGTCCAAGGAGAAATTCCTATGCGCTTGTTTGAGTTCAGTAGAATATTAATTTAGAACCGTCTCCCTTCCGCTAAGTCTCGGGGGAGCGTTTTTAATCGGAACTCCGGTTATTCCGTATATTATACGTCTCGCCCAATATAGCGTCTGAAGAGTTTCTCCAATTGTTCCGTATCTTAATCTTCTGCGCTAGCTTCTTCTAGCGCCCAAATAATTTCACGACGGCGTGCATTTACTAAACGATAAAGTTAACATCGTACAGATTAATATTAACACATCGTTAATGGCACGTACAAAATAAACATTAGTGCACGATAACCATGTCGTTGTTTAATTATGAACTATCACCTAGTAAAAATTCGTTCGTCGCGAAAAAATGTTTACATGTAAATGTATTATTCAGCATTACCTATTCAAAAAAATGAATAATCGTTCCCTGCATAAATTAAATCAAATTTCTATATTATGAAGAAAATATTCTGTTTAGGATAAAGTTATTACTTTATATATTTTATATTTAGCCTATAATTCTACAATATATCTAAAAAATAAAATTCTTCCCATCCATTATAATATTTCGTAACAATCTGGTCGAGGTTAAATGAAAATGTACAAAAATTTAACTTTGTGTGCAAAAAATGTAGACATCGAAGGGCATTAAACGAACGTTGTTGGGTAACAATATCATGCAACAATATTGACCGATGTATAGATGTATACTTAACATCGGCGCTCTCGCTTGTGTTCTACGAGTGCACTTGCTTTATCAGAATTGCAAATTCACCAGTTCTGCGAGGAGGACAACGACGAGGAGAGGCGGGCAACAGAGAGTAGAATGAGAGAACACGGAGGGCGGAACGTGCCTTATAGTTGCGAGGGAATCGAGTATACCCGGGCTATAGGTACGCCATTAAACCGACTTGCCGAGCTAATAACCGCGACGTTGCTCTCTCTTTACGGCATTATCATCGATTTATCTTATCGACGAATGGCACTTAATAAAATCGATCCGCGAAGTTTGTTCGCTCGCCCGGCGAAACTCGTTCCGGCATGTAAGTAACATATCTTGACGGTGCTCACGGCACCGCCGCCTTCGAGAGCAGAAGTTATTTGGTCGAACATCGCGCCCGGGAACTTCCGTGTAATTCTCGCGCTCGATAAGGATCCGCGAGTACATTCTCGAAGGACGAAAGTGTGACGCGCGTTCCTACGCGTATTAATAGGAGCCTGTGAATCGCCCGTTACCCGAGTGGAAACGAAAGGAGAGATTACACACGGCGTCTCAAGCGCGACAGAGGTTAATTAAAAGTTCCTTAATTTTGCGCACGTGTGTTTACCCTCGTGATCCGCTTCCAGGAACTCGCGACTACGGTAAATAAGTACCTACCTATACTCGTAGAGAGTAATGAGTACATGGATCTTGGAAATTGCATGAAAGTAAATATATTATCTTAGATTTTCTTAGTTTAATTTTTATTAATTTGATTTGCTACGCGCAAATTAAGTGCCAAATGGCCGATATACAATTTGTTGAAACGATTTATATCTATAAGTAATTTTTCTTATTTGTTTTATTAATGTTTAAATATACCTGTTTTTTTTTTTAAGGAAATGGCATATGTTCCTTTCATATCTCGGTAATTGCTTCCTCAGAAAAGAGTGTTTCTTTCATCTCTACGTTATTTTCGTCAGTCTGTTACTTCGAATATACTTCTTTGTAGCTGCATTTTCCACGCTTGAGATGAAACAAGCATGTATTCTCGTTTCATACCGAGAAAAGAGACACACAAGGCAAGTGTGTAAAATGCGACTGAAAGGAGTGGATGGCTAACTCAACGATGCAAGACGCATCGTTATCGTCGCGAAGCCCACATCAGCCACGGAACTGCCGCGGCCGGAGCCCTTCTCCTCCCTTGCGTCCGAGGAAGAGTCAAGGTTGTATCAATAACTAAGGGATAGGTCCGGCCGAGCTTTTACCGCAAGCTGCCGGCGGCAACTTCCACTGGCGTGAGGGATATCCGGGGCAATGGATCGGGACGTGTCCCGGGATTTGCGGATTAGGTCGACCGCCGGCGGAGGAACGCCGTTACGTCTGCGTCTGGCTTAACCGCGGGGATAGATAACGTTACCGAAGGATATACCGAGCCGGATAGTTATGGGCTCACATTTTACACCACTGCCGTCGCTGCTGCCACCGCCAGCGGCCTTCCGGCATCGCTCTGGCGAGGTATAGCAACGCTGCCTCCAGAAATGCAACACGCCCGCTTTTACTTTGCAAGGAGATAATGGACCGCTTGATCAAGACTTCGTGGACCGTCGAAGTTACGCTACCGACTGATTTACGAAGAACGGATGTGAAATAATGATAAAGCACGGAGTATATAAATATTTTTTTATCATTAAAACATTATTTATTACAGGCTTATAAGTTACTTTAAGAGAAAGAAAAGATAAAAGTATCATTTATCAATCCCATCGCGTAATTTAGTAATTATAATAATTTAATTATTATTATAGCCCTATACTAATAAAGTTAAGTATCCCCCCTTTACACCTTTGATTACCTCTTATAGCTAAATACTTATCATGAAATATACTTCTTATTATATTAACTTTACAAAAAATTATAATAATATTTCGATAATTTAATTACGAAAAAATAGAATCTAAAAAATAAACGATGGAATTATATGTAGACGTACCTAACAGAAATGGATGGAATATATAACATTTTATAATGTTAGTGACAGTTTAGACAAAATTATATTAGGCGACAAAAGATTCTTTACTACACTTGGACCGATAATATAAGAGAGACTATATTTTTCGTAAATGCTTTGGAAATGTACTTCAATTCTATCTTTTATAACGTATCTTCATAATGAGTAGAAATATTTTTCTGATATTTAAAGCGCTTCACCGGGCCTTTGTTCAATCGTCATACGTATATGGTTTTAGAATTAAATAGGAAATTAAATATAACGTCGTGGAAAAATATTGCGCGCGCCATCAACCGAATAAAAACGAACCGGTGATCTCTCCCTCTTTCTCTCTCTCTTGGAACAGAATTCTGTTGAAAGCCCATATTCGTTCCCAGAAATATCCAGCGATAACAAGTCCTGGGCAAAATGAATTTGACGTTTCAATTTGCCGGTAAGTTCATTCTCTCACCGGTTTCCGGAAAGCGCTGCGGATATACCCGCGTGCGAAATTCCGGCCCCGCGGCGAACTTACCGTATATCTATATCCACCTACACGTCGACTTCCTTATAATATTATAGAGTCTCGAGGACAGGTAACGAACCAAGCATTGGTCCTGTAAGTAAATCAGTGTAACAAGCCGTCCTATCTATCGTTCAAGTGGAAGCTCGCGAGAGCGGGGAGACGACTTTGAGCCGGAAGGCAGAACCCGGAACTTCTTCGTTCACGCTCGAACTGGCTCCTTCGATTTGGCTTAAGGGCCCGATCCCTTTTGCTGCACGCGAAAACCCGGCACGTTCGGCAAAATTTTTTCCCGCAAATTCGAAGAAACGTGGAGAATATTACCGTATCCTATTCCGCGATCAGAGAAGAGTTGATTGAGACAAAAAATATATTCCGCCTGTGTTCACTTCATTTATTTAACTTTGTTGTATTTAACTCTGCTATTCATTTGTTATTTTCATGCTACAAGACCAAATTATTGATATTGTATATGTATACATATATATATCGAATTTAAAATGTATATAATTTTTTTGTAATTTATTGTAATATTGCTTTGTTATACAGTTTATTCTAATCGAACTTTATTTAACAAAAATCTTATTCCAATCGATAATTGCGCTTGAAAATGTTACAAGCACCTCTATTTTTACCTAAACGTGCGAGAATTAAACAATCGCTTTCGGATGCGCGTCCTTTATTTCAGAAACGTCAGACCCGTCTAATCCCTATGCGTATATGCGTGGCGAGCGAAGCGGATATTACTCAAACATAAATCTGGTAGCAGCCATCGGCGAATGGACCTGGCGGCCGGCCAGGACGCTTCTTATAAGTTATAAGTCGGGGTTATACGCCGACGGGGCTTTTACGCGGCGTGTGTGCGCTCAGTCAACGGTTAACGATGTGTCAAAACTATTTTCGTTTCCACTTTTCACGATACATTTATGACGCGAGCTTTACGACAGGCGCGCGTCGACTCGTCACGCGTAGCGCGCAAAAACTACAGATACGAAGGCGAGCACGAAGCCAATCCACAAAGTGACGTGCGAAACAAGTAGATAAACTATTTATGACGAATACGAAGGATAAAAGTGAGAAGAGAGTTATATCGCGACGAATTAGTCCCGATAGAACTTATTCAAATAAGGAGTGATTTAACTGGAGGAATCTTTCTGTGACATTTGATCTTTCTGCTGCAAACGATAGAATCGCCGCACAAAAGTTTCTCTCGTGTGTTCTAATACTGAATAGGTAAGTAATTTTCTTTGTTTCGTGCACTAGGACGTGAGAGAAATAGACGAAGAAACGGCAATATAAATAATTCTCGATTAAAACTTACGCTATATAGCAACTTACGTTAAAGAACTGCACCGTGGTAACTCAGTCTCTGGTGGAGAGTTAATTCCGAAAATTCGAAACTACGAAAGAAGATCAAGTTTTCGCGAGGGATAAGTGCACGTTGCTCAAAGGGACGGCCAGTCCTGGAACACCGCGCGTAAAAGAGGTAAGGGTGTAATCGGGTTATGATACTGGGGGGTTAATTGCATTTCGCCGCGGTTACATCGAGATTCCGTTTACCCCGTGGACTGGGAAACGAGTGTCATAATTATTTCACGACGACGGCAGAACCGTAGTGCTCAGCTGCCCTCGTTGGCGCGCGACGAAAACGAGGGAAAAGAGACCCGGGACGAAAAAGCGCTAGTTTGCGCGAGCGAATGCGGGGTTGCGGTGCCACATAAGCGTCTCCGAGGTATTTAATTCACGTCAAAGTACGGTTCTCGTACAAAAGGGAATAGGACGCCGAAGGAGAGAGGGAGAGAAAGAGAGAGGCAGTGTAACAGAAGGAAGCGGGTCGCCAAACGCGGTTGGATGAACAGTACCCGTGTTTCCCCTAACCGCAACGACCGAAGGAAACAGCAACCAGCCGACTCCTTCGCTCCGGTTATCCTTGTGTACGGATACGTCTTACGACCCAACCGGGTCCTATGCGAGCGCGTGTTTACACGTATAAACCCGTATGTTTTCCGCGAGCGTGCGCGTAGTTAGCGAACTCGATTGCGGACCTTTGTCGATTAGACCGCTTGCACCGCTAACCCACAAAGGCGCTCGCAAGTGGATAAAGAAAGATCGTTTCCATCGGACGATGTTTGTGGAATTAAAAAAGAACATTTTCATTAATTGCTCAACCTTTGATTTTCGTGAGCACGTTTTGGGCATTAATATAGAGCGCTCTAAATATACTACGGCTATGCTATTAGAATTAATTAAGAAAACCGTTCTCGTTTCACTTTTTATGATTATAGTTAATGGACAGGATGATCCATTACTCCAGGGTGATGGATTTCGGTTCCATTAGATAAATGAAGAGGCAATGCATTTTTCCTTATATAAAGTTGAAAATAATAAAGGATTAATCGCGGCACTCCAGTCTCCAGTCCGCGGACACGAGATGTGTAGTGAGCTTTACGTTTTACGGCACAACTGAGTGCTATGTGACCTCAAATCCACACTGGTCGTTGTCCATAAAGCGGAGAAATGGTAATGATCCCTGTGGCGATTAGCTTCTGCTGCTTGTTACCCGAGATTCTCTCGTAAGTTCCCTTCGTCTAACTTTCCTGCAATCGCTTCTTACGTGACGGTTATATACGCCTTGTCATTAGATTAACAAATTGTTATACCGGAAATGATATCGATCGTCGTTTTTGATTGAAGAGTATTCCATCTCTCAAACAAAATTAATTTATAAAATAATTTAGAAAATTTTAATCGTACAAAAAGAATGAAGTTGAGTGCATGTCTCATTCACCATTCAAAATTCTAGGATTGAAGTTAAGATAAGTATTTTTGTCATCGAAAACTATTCCGCGGCAATATAGAAATAACTGTTCGCACGCTCATTGAAGCAAATTGATCATTCGTGCTCGTGCGTTTGTTGCGTTGTTCGCGCACAATTTCGTTCATCTCACAGTTCGAACACGAGGCGCACCGCCCGCGCCGCGACTGCGTTGCTATATATGTATATATGTATTTTTTTTCACTTCTGCAACGAATCCGCAGAATTAACTTTGCTCGGCGAATATTTCACGGCGACGAAGAGCGCGATCAGCAGTTAGCGCACGTACTTTCCGACGTTTGAATAGCGAACGGGGATCCTTTTTTTACGGTCGACTTTGTCGTTTTAGCGAATTTGTTATGACGGATGGAGACGAGAGAGTTTGGGCTCCCTCGGGTTTAAATTGAGGAAAAGAATAGACCATAAAGAGCAGCGAAATAAAGCGAGGAGTGTTTCGCGAAGCGTTCGTGAAACTGTATGTTGAAGATATAGGTCGTAAGAATGATTACAGCTTGGTAAGAAAAAAAGAATTTCGTTAGGCAACTCCGTTTGCGACTGTAATTACAAGGATCGCGGAGACTGTTTCTTCAGCTGCTGTTCACGAGGGTAAAACGGCGAGAGTACGCAAACAGACGAAAGATTCACTCCAGTGCCACTCTTTTTTCCGCTCTCTCTTTTAACGCACGGGGAATGCATTATATGACCGCGCCAAAAAAAGTACAACTTTGTCGTTCATTAGCGAGAATGTAAAGCTTGGTGAAGTATACTAGAGTGCGACGAAATTTAAAGACAGATTATTCTTTGTTAATTGCGACTAAACTTCACTTTAACAAAATGAAACGGTAAAACTCCAAAATTTAAACGATTGTGAGGAAAATCGATGGTTTCGTGTTTTTTTCTTTTTTCCCCTAAAAACTCCACTTGGTGCAAGAATATACGAACTGAAACGAACCCAGAAACACACGGATGGTCATTCTGTATATAGTGTATATAATGTGTCGTGTTCGCAGTTTATGAGAGTCGAATGCTCCCTGTGAGTCAGACCGAGTCTGCCTCGTACCGATGAGAGCTGACCGCTCCCGTTAATGGATTTGACAAGATTGAATTATAGACCACGCCGTCGACCGTCTGTCCGTCGTCGACAATACATTGCGAAGCGGGCCCGAGGGGTCCCGTGTATACCGACGGCCCATTCGAAAGTAATGAACCAAGGGGGCCGACACACAGTTTGAGTGGACACACGCGATCGCTGTCGATAATTGCACCGCGCGTCGGAAATTTCGTGTCGATTTATCGCCCAGCCGCGGAAAAAGCGAGTTCGACGACAACAAGAGGGTAGCAGGGGGATGGCAGGACGTCAGTCGGTCAGGGGGAGGTGGCGATAATGAAACGGCTGGGTTTATTGCCGGCGACTTCCTCGAGGAGAGTGTATACGGCGGTCCTTAGTGCCTGTCCGAGGCTTCTGGGGAAATGGCCGTTCCGACGTATTACCAATCTAATCGAATGTTTGTCGCAAAAGGTTTATCGCGGTTCTCTATATTTCTCTCTCTCTCTCTCTCACACTCTCTCGGATTTTAGTAATAAAGCCGAAATAGACGGAAAAGGAATCAATATTGCTGCTAAGTAGAAATTACGCTAATACGTTGGTATAAGTAAAATTTTTTATGGTTTTTGTGAATTTTTATTATTAGGTATCTAAACATGAATTATTTTGCAAATTGTTTAAGAGTAGATAAATAAAAATAATTATTAATATATATCGTGCATAAGATAGTTTATTTTATGTAATAAATCGCTTAGAAAACTTCCTTAATTATTTTATAGGTGTATTCTTGAATAATATAGCTGTCTTTAATGAGATTTTTGTATTCTTTGTTACAGGTAAGAATTACATCAGATATGGATTAGAGCGTGTCGGACGATCGCCATTTATCAACGAATTGTTGCACACGTATGTCATATAGATATTTAATTTATTAAAAAATAATCTTAACATTTTTTAACTCATTAAAACTGTTATTATTGTTCAATTTTGAAGCTTGAGCGCGTTTAAAATATATCTTGCAAGAATTATATTTGTCTTATTCCACTTATTTAATCCAAATGTCTGTTTTCTTGCTCAAGTCTTAGAAAAAAAGATATATTCGCACGAGGAGTGTTACAATCGTGTAGTCGGTAGAGTAATCTTATTGTTAGAGAAAAAAATTCGTCATTTAAGATAAAAATTTTTAAATGTATGAATATACAAAGAGATTAATATTTTAACGGGATGCAAATATGAACATTATGATGACTTCATCAACGAAAAATCAAAAAAGGACAACATTGTTTTTCTCGCACCTGAATATACATGAGTAATACGATTGCGTAAACTAACAGAGAGGGCGGAATTATAGCCCGAATAGAACCTCTCTTAGTAATTACGGACGTCGTGACTAATTTCTCAGAGAGAATTAGGACAGCCGGCATTTCCTTAAGAGAATGAGATCCGAAGTGAGACGTTTGGTGGCAGTATTTCAGTTACTTTCATTAGACCCTCGACGGAAAGGGGAAGGAAAAGAGCAGGGAGGCCAAGATCTAATGGGGGTAGGACTTTGACCTCAATTGGCCTCAAACAATTTGCCTGAAGGCCGGTCTGCTCGGTGTTTTCCGACTACTCGTTTGTAACACTCCTTGTGCGAACGTATCCATTTTTGTATTACTTGAGCAAAAAATCAGACATCTGGATTAAATAATTGGAATAAGATGAATATAATTTTTGTAAAATTTATTTTAAACGCCCTCAAACTTCAAAATTAAAAGATAATAACAGTTTTCATAAGTAAAAAATTTTTTAAATATGTTCAGTAATTATTCGAATAAATAGGACATTAAAGTTTTAACATTTGTGAAATTGAAAATTTTTAAGAAATATTGCGTTCTGATAGTTATCGAGGACTTACGTCTCCAAGATGAATATTAGGGGCGAATCGAAAACTTTTTCCGAACTGCTGCTATCTCTAGATTTGGCGTCCATATAACTTCCTTGTTTCCACTCCACCCTTTATTCTCAAGAGACGTAAGTTTCGAGTTTCACGTTAAAACTGGCCGTACACGCAGGTTGGCGTAAAAATTGCCGCCGGGTCGAATCGAAGGGAGAGATCGGAGGAAAAACTTTACTTTTCCATTTCCGGACGCGGGTAACCGGAAACGCGCGCGGATACGGTAGTCTCGGGCGTATGAACGAACTTACGAACGCACCGAGACCTCCGCACGCGATAATAACACCCCTAAATTGGGGTACCAGTGGCGCAAAGCCCGGGTGTCCGTGTGTACGCGCGCGGCGCACCATGCGCGCCCCAATGCCCGAAAGTTCTGTCTTTTATTATCCTACTAAGATTACATGTTCTCGCGCGAACTTGCAAGCTTAACCGTAAAGGAAGTCGTACTCGTTCCGCCGAGAAGTAGATTTCGCTCGGTCGGACTCATCTAACTGCAGTTGCGGATCCGTTCGGCTCTGTTTGCAGTATTTCGGCGCTTTCGAAGGTGTTGTAGCCCCCGTCGTAACAGGTCGAGTCTATTAAGGGGAGCGATAGTAACACCGGGCTGAAAATTAGACTCCAACATTTCCCAGCGGTAACGCTCGTTTCAGAGTTAATGTTCTACATTGACTATACGAGCCGTGATAACGAGGCCAACGAGAACTACGATTGAAAATCGACTTAAAACTTACTGGCCTAAAATATTACATTAATTCATTGCTGAATGAAGTAAAGAACAAGACATTTCTCTTTATTTTGAGAAACGGGATAAGATTCCAAGTAGATTCTTCTTATTCTAACACGATCCACTAAGCCCCTCCCCCTTTCCTCGTAAGATATTTTTATTTTTATTTTTATTATATCGTAAGCTTGGGCGTTAAAAATTTTATTATAGCAGAAACAATCCCTCTGCGCTCTATACTTTTCGCCTAGAGCGTTGAAAAATATTAATGAACTTCAACTGGTGAGACGTACGCGATTGTAATTGAGTCGGTCTCGGTGCTTCGAGCAAGATTGCCAACGTTCGTGGTCGTGTATATCGTCGTTAGCTTATTATTGTTACGGCAGCTTATTATTGTTTGATTACCCTACAGGAGTTTGTGATATTTCGTAAGCAAGCAAAGGGTTGCGACGAGATTGGATGGCAAACGCGTTGCTTAACCGAACGACCGCTTATATGTATCAAGTGATTGCACGTCTCCGCTGTGCACGTGCATCCGCGCGTGCAGCGTGCAGCTGCGCAAAGCGAGGTTTGGCGCATCACATATTGGGGAATCTTAGCTACTTGATTTGTTTTGTATTAACAAAGAGAAAAAGTAACGTCAAACAGAGTTTAATTTCAAGCCGCTATATACATACGTTATTAAATCATTATTTTCTTGATACATATTTACTAAAGTTCTTTTAATCTTCGATTGCTTTTGCTATACTTCTGTTATTTCTAAATATAATTTTTTTATTGAAACATATATGCCGGATCTTTATATACCTACTTTCAAATTAAGACAATTGTGAAATAAAAATAATTGTTTCATATAATTTATTTGTTCTTCTAGATTATTTTAATTTTTGTTGATCTACAACGAATAAAAAATGTATTTTGATGACATATCTAATCTGTTTATTAAAGAATCTATTTATGTTTCATATGCTAAAATAATTTTTATCCTGCGAGAAGGAAATTTCAACTGAAACGCTTGCCATTCAATCGTTTAGGATGGAACCGGTGGAATTCACCTCTTCGTGGCCTTCGCCAAACGTACAGTTCCGTCTATCGGGTATGCACGTTTCCCATTTCGCGTAGAGTAAACAGCTCTAAATAGAAATCATCTATCCCGCGCGATATCGGGACGCGATATAGCGAGTGGCGGACTAACCGGCTAGCGCAGCTGCTTGAGACGTTTCCACCTTCAAGCGACTACAAAGTTATACTTTACGCGGGGGTTACTAGAGCGATGGAGGTTCCCGGCCGGTTGGCAACTGGCGAAAGGACTTCTGTCCCGGAAAACTTCCGTACGCTATATCGAATAGGCGAGAACCCATCCGTCCCACGGCTATCGCATCTCCGCACGAACTTAGAAAGAGAGAGAATCCACGAGATTTCTTTTTCCGTCTACCAGCATTGAGTCGACATATCGAGGGCGAGATATATATGGGCCGCGCTTTGACGATGCACTTCCACAACGTGTCGGGAAAATCCGCACATGCCGAGCGTCGAGGTATCGATGCAGGAAGAAGCTGTGGAAGACACGCGATTCGTTGTGTCTGCTCGAATAACACTTTCAGATATCGCCAAATAGAAATTCTTACGGATAAGTTCCGTATTCTATATACGTTTTAGGGTTGCTTGTTGCTCTGAATCCGGCTTTACATTGCCGTCAATAAGTCACGAGCGACGAACAAATGGAGAACACGATGTGGGACGTAGCCCGAAATAATTAGCGCTCGCGTTTTTATCTGGCTGCTGGGATCGCGGTGCGGATAATAATTTCGGGACGCGAGCAAGCGAGCGAACGCTCGTAAATCTGATTTATCGTTCGACCGCGTTTCGCGCGCTAACCAACAACGTCGACGCTTATAAGGACGCCTCCTCTCGTTGCGATTAATAAATTCGGTGCCGCTCTTGCAAGTATCGCGAGATTAATAGCGAGCAAGCTCATAGAAAAGGCAACGCGGATCGTTGCCTATAATTAAATTCGCCGAGTTCGCAACCGGGACGCGAGATGCGCGAATTCTGCCGGACATCCATTTCAGAGATCCCGCTTACAGGGTGTGCGATATAATTTCATGGCGGTTAAATTTTTGTAATAAATATAATTTAATTTCATTAACAGAATCTATTACTTTATACCTCTCGATTTAATTCTCGATTAAATCGATAATCATTAGATTCATAAAATGGAAAACGTTTCATTGAGACAGTATCAAAACCAAACTCTCTAAATATTGAGGCTGGAATTAAAACTTATTCTCTTTTTTTTTTTTAATTACGAAGCTGCGTGCTTTTGGCGCTTCGTATCTCGTTTTGCATCGCCATCCATATAAGCCGGGGGATATATTACTCGAATAACAACGCCACTGTAAAACTTGCACGCGATTCTTTTTTTTCCTTTTTTGGCGAGAGTACCGGCGCGGCACGGCGTGCTAGATGCACACTAGGCGTCATTTAATTCGTTTTCAAGCAACCCGTTCTCACCGCCGCCGCCGCGCCGGGGCGCGGCGCAAAACGACCAGAAACGCATAATTATGAACCGCACCGACGGCACTTCATCCGGACAATCACCGCGCGGCCTCCTCCGGTAGTAATTTCGCGTTAAGATTAATTATTCGCGCGAAATGCCGGCCGCCGTGCTGGCGAGAGCGAACGGGTGGGCGAGCGAGCGGGCGGACGCGCGTTTTAATTGAATTAATCAAGTGGCGCACTTGCGCGCGGCCCAGCCTAGTTCGTTCGCGCAACAACGCGCTCTCCGGCACTCTCTGAATTAACACCCTTATAATAACGATCCGCTTTGACGAAATTTCGGCTGGGTCGCAATTATCGCGCGAGCGGCATACGCTTGCCGAATTTCATGGTAACCGTGCGACATTAATCGGGCCGATTAATCGGCTCTTTCCGCGCCTGAAACGTGCGCGTTTATTGTCCGCGTATATTCTATGAACGCTGACTCTCTAACAGCTCGTGTGCTTAAATTATTATTATTCGATACTTTAATACCTCCAATAGAAACAGCTCTTTCGGTAATCAACTTCACAAAAATCACAATTGAGTTGAAAATTACGAAAGAAGTTGAACTGTTCCAAAATAACTCCATTATAAAGCAAAAAGATTTTTTTAGAAAAACGCTATGTTGTGTTTGTGTAAAACTCAATTATTAACACATTCTCGCAACTAGGGCAAAGGGCAATCTATTAGATCAGCATATCGCGATTGTTATCGAGCGCAAGTATAGCGGATGCACAAATAGAGCAAGGCTTAATACAACGTTGTGTTCCGCACGCGCACGTTAACAATGGAGTAAACAGAGAAAATTACCGCTTGCCAACGGTAGAGTATCGAATTCAGCCTGCCTCTCCGCCTGACGGAGGTTGTTTGGACCGACGACGAGACAACTTTCCCTCATCCCCTCGTGGACCTGCCCTGCCGCGTGACAAGCACATCACCCTCCCCCTGCACTCAATGCTCTTAATGAAACCCGATGCGGCCCGGGGCCGATAACCCTCTAGGCGCGGTCTGGAAGCCGCCACCCCTTTGACGGCCGTTTCGGAGACGGGCTAGGAAAAAGGCAAATTAAATTCGCAAGTAAAATCGCGAGACGAGAGGAACGGCTGAGGAGGTGCAGAGCAAGAGATAGGGCGGCAGGACGAAACGCCAGGCGCGACAATGGCCTTGTTAAGGCACCCACTAATTGCGCCCAGCGCCTTAATGGATCCTCGCGAAAATTGCATCGACCTAAGTCCGTCAGAACGAAGCGTCCCTCCCTCCTTCTCGTCCCTGTCTCCCTTATCTTTTCTTTTTCGTCTTCGTGACTGTCGCCTGCCTGCACAGGCTTTGTTCTGACCCGCCTCCTCTTCGGCGGTATCCCTTCTTCAGCTTTTTAGATCCTCACGAGGCGTGTTCCAGGTTGTATCCGAGCAGCCGGGAGAAGGGCTCGAGTAACAGCTGAAAGCGATCTTTTTGCGAGAAAAAAATTGGTTTTTGATCGAGCAGTTCGAGTGGCGTCTTCAAATTGGTTTTTGAGATTGTAAGAATGAAGATGAACATAGAATGGATTTGCATAGTTGTTGTTTGCGTGAGAGAAAAAAGACATATATGACGCTGTACCTTTTAATATAAAGTAAATGATTGTTAAAACATTGTGACAATTAGAAAAGAATAATATATTTATGAAATTATAAATATATCATTAGGCATAAAGATCGACCGTGTAAGGCACATTTCATATATTGTGTTATAAAAATATTATTTTTTAAATGGATGTTAGAGAACTTAACTTAATTAAGGAAAACGCAAGATGATCCCAAGCTAACAATATCAATAATTATAAAATAAAATCTGCAGTTGCAATATTTATACGACTATAATTGCTTATAATTATAACAATATAATATACTAAATAAATTAGCTTCGGTATTCGGACAATAAAGTTTTAATAAAAATATTATAAACCGCTAATGTGACGAAAAGATGTAATCGATCTCATTAGTATAAGTATTTTTAAAAGGAATATTGTTTGGAAGTAGATGGTGCAGTCTAAATAATTATCGAGAAATACCGAGACTTGTCTTCAACTGGATGCTCGAGTTGTTTCAATACTTATCTTCCATTCTTCTTCCGCTCATTCCATCTTCACTTTAAATACGGCTTATATCTTATTATCGCTCATTATGTTTTCCATCCATACTTTATTCTTATTATTTCCATTATTTATTTCATAGCAATTATCATAATAACTTTTATATATTACATGTTTTTCATATTTTAAAATACAATTCTGTGAATGTATGTATTATTTCTTACTTTCTGATTATTCCCATACTTATGCAATATTACAAGTTTTGTAATGCCTCAATTTTGCAAGCTCTCATGGTGAATTTATTTCAGATTGCAAATAAGTTCTTTCTCTGTTCGACTCTCCGTCTTTTTCTCTTTCTATCTCTCTCGCTGCTTTCTCCCCCTATTCTTTTCGCTCGTCCTCTTCTTTTTCTAGAATTTAATCGGGCAGATCCTCCTCGACCTCGCACGCTAAATCCCCGACCGACGACAGCAAGCGAGCGCACAGCAGCTATTTTAGCAGATCAAAGACAACGGTTGGAGAGATTGATACGATGGCACGCCCCACTGGATCTTCGCATGCAACCGCGGCGAGAGTCTTTCGATAAATAAGTCGCACAGTCAACGGGGATTGTTTCGCCGTGGACCCTTTTCGCGCCGCTTGTTAACGCGACCCGCATTCTCGACATTTTCCCTTTGCTTATCCAGAAGGATTAACACTTCTACCCTTCTTCCCTCGCATGGAGTATCAATTATCCTCGACATTGAATAGTAACTTCCACGTACCGTATGTGAAACGTTGCTGAATTAGCTAGTTGAAACTCGCACTCTTTCCATAATCTTTCTGTGATTGACTTACTAATTATCGCCAAGAATGTTATGAGATTACATTCTCTATCTTTTACCTTAAACTCTAGAAACTAAAACTATTTTTATTCCTCGTATTAATTAATTTTTTCAAAATTAAAGATGTGATATATAATCGAGAATATTTCATAGACATTTGATAAATATATCTTGTAGTTTCATTTGCAGAAAAGTCAACGTCTTTTTAAAAATTTTGTCAACGAAGCGCGAAACCAGATCTGACCCCTTTCCTTTTTTAATACATCGCAAATTATCGTCAAATAACCGAAAGATTGATACTCCGGTCACGGTTGCGCACAGCGAGACGCTCGTGCCTTGCGATACAACCTCCGATAAATAAAGTCCTGCCCGTGGTATACTCTCGAGAAGCTACTTGCTTTATCGCGAACCTTACTGCTTAGAATTCCGCTTGTTACCGTGACGTGGCGAGTTCATTTCAGCATTATATTTCTCTTCTCGGTACAATAGCGTACCTTCATCCATCCGTGGAAAATAATGATAGCTCTTATATCTTCAAGAGTATCGGAGAGAGAGATAGAGAGAAATAGAAAAATATATTACATAAGAGAGTGCTATTATCTAGAAAGAAACTGGGTCAACTACAAAGTATTCGAAAAGGTCTCATTTAATATTTCGCTAATATAGGATTGTATTATATTGTAAAGCTTCTTACATTATAGTACCAAAGTTATTATGTAAAAATAGCAATCAACGTTTGCTTCATAAATACGTTTATAAAGAGAAGATCCACGGAATGGCGGGCGTAACATCGCCATGCATATCATCGTAAATCACATCACCGCTGCACGGTTGAAGGATACGATGTCACACGATCCAGTCACACTTCAACCGACACCTTGTATATGAGCCTCTTTTGCATTCGTGCGTTTGTATATTGCCGTGAATTCTAAACGTTATGCGCCTATCTGCCGAGGGAGTCTCATCGTGGCCATATATCAGAGGTAGTTAGCCCGCCTCGCATGTCGCGCCGTGACATCAACGACGTTTTGGCTGCCGGCATGTCCCGATAACGCGTATTTGCATTCCGAGGCCCTGACGCACGTCCGAGACACGCACGAAAGAAACGTCCCCCTAAATATCACGCGCGTACGGCCCCCTTATTTCACGACTGCATGCGACTGTACTTAACGAGCTGACCTCTATAAATGACAAGTGATAAGCTGCCACATTTGAAATTCCTGAAGTGATTTCGCATTAATCTTTTCTCATATTTCCCGTTTTTCATTAGAGATGCCTGCAAGCGAACTTGAATTCTTGAATAATAGAAACGTTTTATATTTTTCTATTCGTTTCAATATTCATTTTAACTCTAAAAATTTTTACTTACCAAAAGAAATATTATAATTTTTTATAAGTTACTTTTTTATACGATTATAAATATTTCAGTGATATTTGATAATCGTTGAATGACGATTTTTAAATTATTACATTTATTCTCCTATCTATTTGTATTTTAATCCTTTACTTGTTTTTTTAAAGTTTTTCTAATTTGTCTTCTATTTATGTATCAGTTTACCTTAAAAATTAATATTTTTTATCGATTATTTCAATTATGATTTAAACCATGATTTTTATCATGGACGATAATATTAAGAAATTTTAAGGCTACATGTACATAATATAAACAAAAAATAAGTATTCGTAGAAAGTCTAGAATAAGATTAGATTATAAAAAAGGTGTTTCTTGCGATGCAAATGCAGATCATTCGCGTGGGGCGCGTTCTACGCGGCTCGTTAAGGGATCAGGGGGGTTAGCAGCGGCGCGGTGGAGGGCGAATTTTGTGCGTCTCGATGGCATCCCAACGACGTGCCGAGTGATTCCGGCGTGGACGCGTGGCGTCGTGGCTCGCTGCCGCGCAGTCGACGCGTCCCGTCGACTCGAAAATATATGTCCCGTCGAGATCACAGGCCACCATTCGTCGTTCCCGTCGCGGCCGGCGCTAAAATTAAGCGGCATTTCCCAACGGTCCCCGATACTTGCTAAAACAGAAGAATGCGTCGAATTTGCGAAAAAGAGAATCCTCCTTCGAGAATGAAACACGTTATATAGAAGAGCAACCGTCAATATTCTATTTATAAAAAATTATTTTAACGTATTGTAGAGATAAAATTAAATTTTCATCAGCACTGTCTTAAAACAGCGAGATACGTTCACTTAATAGGATTATTTACAGCAAAATAAGAAGCAGGATACAATTCAGCGAATACGTACCAAACAGTAAGAAAAGGTTACTAGGCGGAAATAGCATAGTTCCTTTATTGTGCGGCATTCACCTTCGATAAACAATCAGGAAAGAATTGGTGTCCGATGATTTCGAGGGAGTAAACGAGTAACGAGGTTGCCGGCAAGAGGAAGGAGAGAGTGCTCTCGAACGCCACGCGATTGAAGCAGGGGAAAATAACTGGAGTTTATCGGACTCTTTGAAGACCGAGATTGGAAAACGTCTCTTTCACGACTTTACGGTAGCTGTTGGGGGTGTCGCGAGAGCGGATCGGAATAAAAAAAGGTAAAATAGCACAGCTTCTATTCGACCGTTAATGAAACAGTGACGATCAACGACGAGTCGTAAAGACCGTCTGTTCTCTTTATCGACGAGTCGCCGATAGCGTTAACGCGCAATACGAACAAACGCTCTGTTGTCCCCGTTTTCTTTTTCACATTTGCATCGAACTTCAGGAATACCTTTGTGCAAATTCGGTGAATTATTCAACATCGTTATTAAAAACGTTACTTAAAATATAAGCTCAATCTATTAAACTTCTTTAATATTCAACATTCATATTGAAGGGCTAATTAATTATGCCGCGGCTAATTTCTCGCAAAGGTAATGCCGATAAAGAATTACGTGAGAATAATTATATTAATACATATGTAGACAATATGTAATAATATTATATTAATATATCTATATTAATATAATATTATTACAAAGCAACTCACAGAGTCCCGCGCGATAAATCGATGCGGATTCAACTAAGCGGTAATAATAATAGCGCTCGGAAAGCGCGTCGTTATTCCGTCGCTCGATGAAACTACGTTCTCGCGAAGTCTCTCCGAAAGGACGAGTGGTATATTGGAAGGACAGCTTCTCTATACGACACCAGCCATTCTCTCTTCGCGCGCCGTCGAAAGAGTCTATAATTCTGCGGCGTTTCGACGGAATCCCCGAAAGAAAGAGCGCGACGGAGAACTTGAGCCTGATCTACGGTTCTCGTTACTTCGCCCGCTTCGTGGCCTGCCTCCAACCCCGAGCAGAAACCATCTCTTACTTATCTACCTACCCACCTACGCGCCCCGGAGTCGGTTGCATAACGATAGGATCTCGCACACGTTGCACACGTGCCAAGGAAAGCCTTTGTTCCATCTCCATCTCGCGTCAGGTAAACCCCTTTGACGCCGTCACGTGCCAGCGTTTAAATCTCGCACCGACTCTCGCCTGGCATAAAGCTCTTTTACGAGGGAGGGAAGAAATCGCTCTTATTTCGATCTCGTTAATGATCCTCGCAAAATTAGAGGCTCCAGTTCAACAACGGAGATCGTTAAGATCGCAGCAGTTAGAGGCGTTCATTAATTAATTCACTTCCGGTGAATTTTGAAGTTTGAAAAGAATAATTTTTTATATCACGTACAATTTTTTTTATCACATACAAACAAATTTTTATATCGCTCTGTGTACCGGTGAAATAATCCCTTCAATTGTTCAGGCATGCGTAATTTAGTAATCCGATAATTTCATTGTCCGTAAATGTCCGATGCAATTCATCGCTTCGTGATCGTTTCATTATTTTATCAGCGCATAAAACCCGCTATTCGTTTACGGCGCCATAAAAAAATTGACATCTATCTAAAATCGTGATTTTATTTTTCCGGTCATCAATAATGGAGCAATTCGTCGAGCGTTTAGTCATCATGCTGCTCATCATCGTTCCTATTGACCAAAAGTGCACGCACGCATCGTCGATGCGTGCGGGCCGCGCGTGAGGCACGTTTTCTGAATGCCCATTCAGCGAATTTTGTAAGCAATAAATGGAACATATTTGGTATTTACGGGTCGTTCATGGGCCACAGGCAAATGTAAATGGTTTTAAACTGCAATCGGCGATTCATTCGCCGGTCCCTCAGCGACTCGGCGAAAAAGTGCTCGGCGAAAATTGAATAATCGAGTCACTCGTCAACGGACGCGGTTGTGTCAATGAATTTTGCATGCGGCCCTTTTGAAAGTATAATGTTATTGTGTGATCCAATATTGTGGTAGACGTTTTTACGAGTACGCACAACCTCGCTAACAAGCAACAATTACATTCGAACAGTTCTCGTACGGAAAAAAGTATGCATCACACACATGTAAGTGCAAATTTCAAATATTTTTGACTGTACAAAATGTATTTATAAATTAATATTATTAACCAATGAACGAAAAAATCGCAGACTCGATGATTAAATCATAAAGTAAATGAAAATTTACGTTAAGATAATCTATCTGTTAAATAAAAACAGACTTGACCCCTTTTTACACCATAATCATTAAGTCGATCTAATTGAAGAAAAATTGTAGAGGCTATTACCAATAATATAAAACTCCAGTCGAACTAAATCAATGTTACACGGCGCTAAATTAGATCAGTATTAACGTGATAAACTTCCCATTTTTTAGCGATCTTGATCGTGGCTTCTAGCTCGCTGTCGTTCGTCACTGTCGGGCGACGAGAAAGGACGAAAATCCTTGTGATCCAGGTCGAAGTTGAGTGCGGTGGAGGCAAGGAGAGAGCTCGCTTGCACTCGCACCATTACTCTCGAGTACTTTGTGACAGCCGATAATTGGACGTGTCCTTTGATCCCCCCGGCGCTACCCTCATCCGGCAGGATTTCCAGATTTTGCGACGGATCGGTGATAGATTGGTGGCACGCGCCATGTTTTGTCCAATGTATTTTTTGTTTTTCCCCGCTTTTGCGTTCCTCCGATTATTTTTTCCGGCGGAGAAGTGATTTTTATCGCGATGGGACGAATCTTCATTTTTCACTTCGCTCACGTGGAAAATTCGCGCGATTTGATTTTCATCTGAGATGCGCTTGGACGAAAATTGTATAACAAATTAAACGAGGTAATTTTCAAATTCAACTCGTTCAGACTCGTTAATATCTTCAATGCTAAATAATTCACAAGTAAATTATACCATTGAAATTTTCGCTCGGCAAAAACTGACCCCGAACTCGTCACAAAGCTCTTTTTTCGTGTGCATCGTGTAAGATCCCATTTTCAGCCGACGCCACGCTTTAACTTCTTAGCTACCTTTAACTTCACGATTTCACGAAGTTAATAATTCTAGGTTAATGAGAATTTTATCCCCGTCAGATATCGCGCGGCAATCAATAAAACACTATTCAACGACGCGGTTTTTCTGGCGCAATCGTTTTGCATGGATTAAAAGTTAATTCTCGTTCTAATTGGAAATATGATCGCGAAGGGATGTAAAAGAGGGCGTCGTTACCGCCGATAACGAAGTGATCCGCGGAATATTGACCCGTACCTAAGAAAACGGAGACCAATCCCGTCGCCGTGGCTTTTAATCTCTCCGACGTCTATGACGACGGGAGTTCGCGTTTCTTTTTTCGCCGAGTGGAGATTAAAGATCTACTCGATCCAGGCAGAGATTAAGTCCTCCGGTCTCGATTCTAGCGGGAAGAAAGGGGTAAAGGGGTGCCAGGAAAAATTTTCCGATAATCTTCACCGGATAGATATCGGTTCGGATCGACCTGAATGATCGCCGAATATCGCACGAGCGGTCCAGGATTTGGAGCCTCGTCTCCTTCGAGATGAGATCGGGGAAAATCGAGAGGCGGCGGATAAGGCGGCAGAAAAGGGTAGCCATTGTCACGTGGACTTCCAATTAAAGTCGGACAGACAGGCGCGGCAGGGCGATAGGTCAGGGCAATTCTTTGCGCGCACGAATCCTCTCGATAGTCCTTCGTCTTTAGACGTCGGTTGACGTTCACGTCACTGGTCGGACAAGCTAAGCTGGGAGAGAGAAAAAAAATACCGTTGCTCCGCGGGGCGAGTCGGGGTTTATAATTGAATTCGCTTGTTGCCGCTGATGGGCAACCGATTGCTTTCGTTTAACAAACACTAACTTTTAATTATTTCCTCCCACGTGCACAGGGCGAGCGAACGAGAGCTCGCGTGCGGGCGAGAGATTGATTCGGCTAAACAGTTTGCAACAGCGGATTCTACGCGGCTGTGTGAGGAGACGACAAAAAAATACATAGAGCTCGCGTACAGGGTGTATCAAAAACTGGCTGTAGATCTCGATAATTATAGATGATAGTAGAAGAAAATATTATTTGTGTTTCAATTTCGGCGCATTTAATCGTTTATGAATTGTAAAGTCCGAATGACGAGACAACGTTTGCGAATGATAAACATCAGAATTAGAATAAAATCTCTTTAATTAAAAAATTCAAAGAAGACCTTATTAAAATATAGAGGTTTATATATAATTTGCAAGTTTGCAATAGACCATTTCTTTTCGCAAATATGGAATTTAATAACAAGGTAATATATTTGTCACATAATAATTAATAAGTTGATTTCAAACTCGCAAAGAAATCTGAAATTGCTGCACAACTTTTGATACGCTCTATATGCATGCAATATATATAAGGGTGAAAGAGAGAGAGGCATAGAATAGGGAGAAAATACGGCAGGAAGAACACGCCAAAACAACGCACGAGGATTGTTGTCGAACCTAACTGCGCAAACATCGCCACCCGCTGATTGCTTCGATTCGCGCGGGTTTTGCACTCAGAATCGGCGACGAGGCCGCGTGGCGGTAAAAGAATTGTGTACGGAGGGCGAATTAATGCGCGAGTCAAACTCGGAATTGGAAAAACAGAGCGGTTTCCGCGGTCGGTGATTGCACGTGCTCGCACGCGTATGCACGAAACGATCGTTTTTCCCCGCGTTTACACCACGGTTCCATATCGTCCTTCAATGAAACCTCTCCCCCAGATTTTATAGAAATGATTGCTGCATATCGAAAAATGGACAAACTTTTTGAAAAATTCGATTCAAGCATATGTATTGAAGTACCATATTTCTATACAAACAAATCTTTTTGCAAGAAATTTCAATAAAATTTATTAAAAAACACATACCTAGAGAATATATATGCGTGTACAGAGTATATATGCATTATCTTTTTTTCTTATTTGATTTTTATTTCTCGTGCCGCAATCTGATAGAGGTAATTGCTGATCTTCGTAACTAAATATCTCCTATTTAATATTCTATATTTGGCGTTTGTGAAAGATAATCTAATGAGATATTTTACATGCCTCAAATCAGCGACGAACAAAATCACAATAACGATCTTCAATAAATTATTACACAGATTATCTGTACAGAATTTTAAATCAAAATTCAAATAATCATAATTCAGATATCCCGCTGTGTATAATAGAGTAAACGGCGCGCACATGTGGCTGTACAATTTTATAGTTTACTTCTCCGGTCGGTGACTAATTAAACAGTCGAATTAGCGGTGATTACTGTAATTTTCACGACGCGGGTGATAAAGCGCCGTATGCCGCCGCGCCCAATTGCGCCCCGCTATTTGCGCCCTTCCGGCTTATTATGTGAGGTGTCCCGTAATTTTCGTTCACGCCGTTAAAACCGACATTTAAATACTATCCAATACGCGATACCATAAAAAATGTTGATGAATATCACGCAACGCTTCTCTTCCAATGACAACCAATTAAATGCTTGAATCGCTTTCAATTCGTCCAATTTCCCGCACGATGGAATCTCGCCAGCCATCGCTCCTTTCATTATCGATTAATTTGACGATTGTCCAACAACAAAAGTCTTATTGGACATTCTCATGATTCCTGAATCTTTAAAGTTAAATATGTTAGATGCAATTAAAGCGCGAGTGAGTATCAAAATAATTTAATGTTTAGTCATGAAGGTATAGGTCAATGTATTAAAATGACAAATTTATCGTCAAGTTTAAGATTTGAGACATCATTTTGCGAGTGATAAAAAGAGGCTTGGTTGAAGAGTGTATCTCTGTCGCTAATAGCCGCTGCGTCGTTGTTTTCTCCAGAAAAAAAGAGCTGCAGGTGGACGATGCATTCGACTGCAGGTGGACGCGCGCCGAAGCAATTAACGAGCCGAGCGTTTAGCATAGATAATCACTCGCGGGAGCCGAGGCCGGCGAAATGCTGTTCTGGCTCTCCGCGCGTCCGCGATCCCCGATGCAATTATCAATCGAGAGAGCCCGATGTGCATTAACATAATCAGATCAGCCGGTTGCCGCCGCTGCCGCCCGCGCCGTACCAAACCGTTCCGCAACCCCTTCCGGACCGAAAGGCCGTTCTCGCTCGCCTTTTGACCACCTATTTCGCCGCCGTCAGCCTCGCGCCGAATCGAACCGATCGGATCCCACCGTTTCTCTGTGCCGCATCAACGCAATTAATCCTAAATGCGGCACGATGACGTGGCCGAAAACGCTGAGCTGAAAACTGCTGCGAAGGCGCCGAATGATTATCCCGGTTCGCTACCAATCCAATCGCGTGCTTTTATCGCCGCGATCCGATCAACGATATCGCCTTATTCTATCATTAGGATGAATGGAACTCGATAGTTGATAGCAATAAAATCTTTACGGTTGAACGTGATGAGGTACATAACGGATGCGATAGCTAGAGGTTAAAGAATTACTAAGCAAACTACTATTCCGATATGAAATGAATATTTGTGATATTATAACGGTGTAGATATCCACTGCCGATTCACTATACGTAATAATCATATAAATCTAAGGAAAATAACACTATATATCATAAGCAGCTCGTGTATGACATAATTAAACACTAATATCCTGCATTCGCCAGATATCGCGGTAAATTGAGTTTGTACAGGATTAGCTCAAATCGCGAGATGGAAAACTAACATTTGTGTTTGATATATAGAAAAAAGGCAGTAGTGAGAAGTGTCTTTTTCAATAGCGATATGCAGAAATGCAGCGATTTGTTGAATTGCGGTAAGAGAAATAATAAGCAAGAAAATTCTTCCTTCGTACAAATCGATATTTATTTTTGATAAAAAAATTATTTAATACTTATGTGAATAACTGGTTTGCGCAGAACTCTCCTTCCTATTCACAAATTTGTCAGTTCTTTGCAATCTAGATTAATAACCAACGCGGCATAAAAAGGACGTCATGCTAATAACTACACAATGTAACGCTCGCCGCGGGATAAGTAACAAACGTGGTTTACGCGAGCATCCGGAAATGGCAGTTACGATCTAATAAATCGCAGGGGATGCTCGATTAAGGTTAATGTAAAGAATAATGTACTTTTATCGGCGATAACCTAAGTGCCGGCCCGTGTAATTTACAGCGCGGGCCATTAGCTCGAATGAGGGTCGATAGGATAGTAATAACCACTATATAGGCGCACTGCACGAGAGAGGACGCGCCCATAATAATGGCGAGCGGATTAATAAACACTACGAGTGGACTAGAGTCTACTGCTAAGCGAGATTTATTAATGAGCCGCGCGATCGTAGAGCCGAGTACCGATAAATATTTCATAGGTGTCGCGCGACGCTAAAACCGATATAAATATTAACGATGATCGATAGGATTCTAAGTATATTCGCGTCATTAATTACTAGCCGGCGCAGGTACGCGTCGCGCGAGGGTGGGCAATTAAAAGAGAGAAGGGCGCAGAGAGAGCTTGGCTGTTACTTCGCGAAGTAAATTTAGAGACGGGCGTATCGAGAATCTAACGTACCCGAAACGCGCCGCGGCTAATGATCCGACTAATTAAGCTTCGTTAGGCGAAGAATTTCCGGAAGAAACACGGGTCGTGCATTAACGCTTTCCCGTAAGTAATTAGTATTACGTAAACTGGCACGCGGACCATAGTTTGACAACGCCGACATTCTTGGATATTTCTGGCGAGTCACCTTCGCTCTCGTCGCTTCGAAAACTGCGACGCCACAAGAACGAATGGGTCTAGGGTGCTCGGTAAAGAAAAAGTATAAACTTAGTAATGTTGAGTCATCTTCGCACTATATATCGTATAGTTAATAGTAGTTTCCAAATCGCGCCAACAGCATCGTTGAAGTGTAGTATACTGACACAAATTTGATGTATCATGTAGAATAAATTAATTATTATTAATGTTAGCTTCATTTATACATAAACATGGGATGGAGAAAAAAGATTCATGACCAGAACGGTTTAAGAGAAAATGTGAAATAAAAATCATGTAAATCAAGAAACGAGACGTGAAAAGTCAGCAAGAAATACAGAGGTGGCACATGACTGAGTAAATTTCCCTTCAAAATTCGTGAGAAATAGAAATCAGAAAAGTATATCAGAAAGGGATATCAAAAAGGTATATGAATCACTCAGGGAGCATTTGCGGATAGCACCCTTCGAATCCGCTGAATTACAAGTCGTGCGAAGAAAAATCGGCGGACTCTTTTGCGATCGCGAAGGGGCTTTGCCCGGGACGAGCTCAAATTCCCGAATTTTCGCGATCTATTCCGCTCGTTGTCTCCCGCTTGAGAACGGAGAGGAAAATGTCGGCGCGCGTACACCTGAGGGGTAGGCACTCCTCGCCAAAGACGCGATACATATTCTTATTTGTTGCCGCGCAATATTTCCGCCGCTCCCGTGAAAACGTATACGCACGACGGATTCCTAAGGGAATTGCGTTTCTCCGCCCTTCCGCGAATTCCGCCGTGTCGCCGGGGAGATATCGAGTCGGTTTCCAGTTTCGCTTCGACGCTGGTGAACACGAGCTCTCCTCCCCGAGCCCGAATCCCAGAAAAGAATGGGAAATAGAGAGATTGGTAGGCAGGGGAGAGGGAGGGTATACGCCGACTCTCCCGATGGAATCTTGCCTTGCTCTTCCATCTTTCGGGGAATTGAAACGACTCCGCGGGCTCGACCCCTTGTAGGCCACCTTTCTCTTCTCAAAAACCTCGAGCAAAACGCGATTTTTCATGGAAAAACGGAAATCTCGCGAGATATCTATATCGCTGAAATATCGAAGCGTTTTGGTGACTCCTCGCAAACAAAAACGCTCAGTCTGAATTCTTCAAAAATAACTATGTTAATTGAGTTTAAATTCTTATTTTTTACTTTATCGAGAATTAGTATAGGCGATAATTTAATTCTGCAGAGTTGTATTAATCAAAATTAATCGAAGATATATTAAAGTTGTGCACTTTAATCTTCACATCTCCAAAGTTTCATTCACCAATATCTACGTTTTCAGTCGCTTACTCGGAAATTGTTTACACTTGATACGTTCGTTAAGAAAGATCTATTTCAGACCGGTTAAGAGATACGTAGACGAAAGGAGTGGGCTCTACGGCACGCTGTATAATTGCACCGCTGGCTAGCACCCTGCGGTCAGGGACGAGAGTGCACTCTCGCATTCCGCGGACGTAGCCGGCCACGAGAGCGCTAATGCCTCGTCCAGCTGGATGTCGCACGTCCGAGAGTACGCCAACGTTCCGCAGGAGCTCGAGCGAATATCCTTGTCCGGCCGCGTTAACGCGGTCCCGCGAGCCGGACGACACGTCTCGCCTCGTTTTACAAGTGCACTGAAAGACGTTAACAAGGCGGCGAGAGTCCGTGACTCTCATCCTCTCCGCTGCCGTGGCGTCACGTGTGATTAACGCGTGTCGACCGGCAAGCGAAGTGTCTTATCTAGTTTGAAACATTTCCTAGCTAGAAAGCTTAGCTAGAAATATTGCGCTTTGATATCTATATGACTAGGAATGAAATGTAAATGCCAAAAATATCATCCTAGAATTTCGGGGAAAAGATCTCCGCGTAATTAAAAATGCGAAATTATGAATGAAAGGTATTGTCGAAATATTTCGTGCATAAATGTTTATTAAATATCAGTGTATGCATATTTCAATGTTGATCGGTAATTCTAGAAAACATTTTATTTAAAAATCAAGTCTTTTCTTAGGAAGAAAACCCTTTTATCTATAAAAATCAAAACTGTTTCTGACAGTTCAATTTATTTAAAGTTGAAAAATAAGCACAACTTCTTTCAGAAAGAGATGATTATAACCAAAGAAAGATTTAATGTGAAAAATAAGATGTAATCTTTATATAAAACGCCGCCAATAGCGAGTTTTCACTAAATATAATGAAATTCAACTAATATAACATTGCCGAAGCAAAATGTTCAAAGGGTTTTGAAAGAAATGCAATCTTGCCTCTCGATACACGATACACGTTTTTCGCGCTCGGGGTACGAGCTAAAATCACCTCGTTCGCGATACCGCGTACGCGCAGCACCGAATGCACGCGCGTAGCTAATGAATCATCTGTTCCCGCGTATAAAAAGTCCATTTTACGTTAATTCCTTTAATATTCCATTAAACTTGTTAACTTTGTCGGCGCAAAGGGTTATGAGCGCGGCGAGTTTTTAACGGGCTACGTTGCCTCCCCCCGGGAATAATAGCGCGTCCACACGCGCGCGTATTTTTCTACCACGCTCGCCGTCGCTCATATTGCGAAACGATATTACCCGCTTTACAACGTATAAATGTACTCGATACGCGCGGTCGTATGAAAAACCCTCGATCAATATAGCGACAGTCTCGCGGAAAACATAGTTTCTCGTGCTGCAAACTCACAAAACGCCACACGAGAAAGAGAAAGGGAGAGTTCACTCGACGACTCGCGCGAATTCAAGAATCGCGTAATAAATCTCGGGAATTCAATTTATCGAAAAGTTTCGTGCAACTATGCGGAAAAGAGAGCCACTCGCGAAAGCAATTACGTGTATATACGCAAAATCCTTGTACAAGGCGATACTGCACTTGGGTTTCTTGCAACGCTTCTACGCTTTAAGCTCTCGAAAAAATCCATATCATTAACTGCATACATCTGTTATCGCAACCACGTTAATCACTTATCGATATACTTCGTCCTATAACTGAGATTGTACATGCAGACCCGACCTTTCAAACTAATTTTGATTTTCTTTCATCGTCATTAAAACTGATTGTAGGCTGATAATGTAGAATTACTTTGAAATGGGACGTTAATATCGGATCAAGTCTCTACCTGCGGCAGGTACACGGCTCTAAAGATTTTCAAAAGGTTCGCTGTGACCGGGATTAGCTATATGAACGACACTGGAAGCCGGAAGGCATGTGAACGGATCGTAAAGCCGATAGTCGGCGGCTTAACGAGCCCGTTAAAGCAATCGCGGTGAGTCGCGTGTCCGAAGTGACGAGGGACATCAGCGCGTAGATCGTAAAGAGAAAAAGAGAAGGGAAAGAGACAGAGAGGAAAATGCATTTATTTACTGTGGGATCTGGTAATCCCTTAACAGCACATAACAAAAAAGCAAACAGTTTGGACATTAATCTACACTAAAAAAGAAAAATATAACTAGAATTTGCGCAATGCTCGTATAAAAAGGGGAGAAATAAAATTAAAAAGGAGACAAAGAGATAAATGTATAAAATACTGCTCGAGATTTCGGGCAAAAATAAAAAAGCAGGAGTAAGACGTATACATATACGACGATTAAAGGCTTATAGAGAATAAGATACAATAATTTAAGCACATATTATTAGAATCTCGTTTAAATATTCATAAAAGAATTCTGAAGATAATTGAAAAATGTAATAAAATATTGAGCTGTAAGAGAAATACAAAGAGAAATACATATAATTAAAATTAAATGGCAATAATCACACAATTTTACTGAATCTCAAAAAGGTTTTATACAAATACATGTTATCTCGAAAAATTAATGAGACAGTTACAATAATTTAAAAGTACATATAATTACAGCGTGCTATTGCCATTGAAAAATGAGATTACTTTACATTAATTGCTTTGAAATTATTCTGTATATTAAATTCAGTTTAAAATTAGATCAGAGAAATATAAATTCTCTTTGATTATCTACTTCCCGTGGTAATTGATAAATCAACCGGTCAGAAAAGGAAGAATTACGAGAGGAAGAAAACAAAGAGAGGAAGAGAGAGAAAAAGAAATAAAGTCGCTGTTGACGCCACGTGCGAAAGGAGAGGCGAAAAGATTTATTGCCGCATAATGCGCGGCATGCTCTTGAACGCCGGTTATTATAATATCTCGACATAGTGAACTACGCAACTCGGCGTATTATTATGATAAGTGCTCGTGTGGGAGTCATGAATGACACGTGGCGGGTGCTTCACGTCACATTTCAAAGACCTATTTAGAAACGGGATGACTTTCAAACGTCGTCGCGTATAAAAGCTGATCCTACTTCTTTTTCTTAATTTTAATTTCATATCTATCGTATCTGATCTGTATCATTCATGCGCTGCTATAGATGTCCGTCATCATGCTCAAGTATGACACTAACACCTGAAATTTTTGCATGTTTTTATAACCATTTCAAATCGTAATTTTAATTGCTCATATTGACTCATTGCATTATTAAAACATTCAGAATGGATCAGTTCTCCTTAGCTTTACACGTTTTTCTATAATTATGTGAAAATATAATATAATCAGCTAAGTTTGATTCTGTATATAATAATTTTATTTAAAACCGCGACCACACAATTATTCTCCAGAACGAGAAAACTATATGGTAGCACTTATTTCTTGATTGGATAGTACGTTTTTGAACCGACATCGTTTAGCGTTACAGCATTTAACATTAAATAATGTAAACAGGGGTCATGTATTGCGAGTACACCGCCCAAGTCGACCATGTATCGTATCGTTTAAAAATCTTATGAATATGCATCACTCGCGTACACGTGCTCACGCACGCGTGCGTGCATACCTCTGTGGAAGGACAGCACACACGCGGCGCACGACAGCGAACGAAGAAGGGAGTCGAAGAAATGGAAAGGGTGAGAGGAAACGAGCAAGATTATCTGCAGCGTGACAGGGGATTATGTCTGCCTGTCTACTAAACCGTCTTCTGCCCTCGTATTCGCTTCTCTTCTGTTTCTACGTTCTCGCCGTCTGAGCGTGGCACCGTAAATATAAGGCAATGTGCAGGCTATAACAATGCAAAAGTGGCTCGGCGAAAATTCAAGTCAGATCGTAGCTTCTTCCGTTTCTGTCAGCGACGAGGAAATCTAGAATTCTTTCCGATATCCGCCGTGGAAAAAATTCCGATATATAAACTTGGGTAAGAAGGTAATTACGGTAAAATTTGCTCGTGCAACGTATCGCAAAAGATATAAAAAATACTTTTACATCTATGCACCGCTCTCCGTACACATATATCTATCTTTTATTGTATTTACAAAAGCATCTATCCACAGAAGAAAGCTATCCGGAACAAAAATGCAGTGCTAGCTTGTATATACAGTATAAAATTATCAAGGATAACCGTTTTACGCGCATTTATCTCGCTCGTGAGATGTATAGTAGGGGGCAATAAAAATTATATGTAAAAAGTGGGCGCATTGCGGCGAGAACGGAACGAGCGCAGGGATCGACGTCGTTGACTTTTTGAGAGGTATTCCCCTTCATGAATGTTGCAACGCGAGCGGACGTTGCAACCCCTCGCGGCTGTAAAACCGGGATGCTTCTTACCGCTGAGATTTTAATATTTGATCTCGTGACGCGCGGTGCGGGGAAAAGAGAAAAAGAGAAAGAAAGAGAAAAAGAGAGAGACGGAAATATTCGGGATACACCAGGGCCAAGATAACAGCCGCAAGAAATCGCGAACGTGAAAAAGGTAGATTCATATTAGAAATCACGAGGCCTGACGTTTAAATATTCATTCGCGATTGCTTAAGGCAAATAGACGCGGTAAACCGAGTCTATTTAACCGGGAACTTTTAGCATCTCTTCGCGGTTAAGTTGTAGACTTTTTAATCTTCGCTGCCGGGCCGGTCAGTGAACGGTGCAGTGACATATTAATGAAATATATTATTTGCAGTTTGTTGCACTGCGTACTCGAGATACCTTCGACTAATCTCTTGCTTTCTTTGAATAATAATAACTGCACAAATAATTAAACGCTATTTCTATTTATCGAAAAATACATAAAGTATAAATCGGTATAAATATATATAAAGTTTATAAACTATAAATATATAAAACATGTATAAAAATATGTTTTATATAAAATTATATATATATATATACATAATAATCTCAAAGATCAAAATATAATATCTCTAAAATTGAGAAACAAAAAATTTCCATGCAGCGTGCAGTGTTTTGATTTTCAAAGCGTGTTTAAGATCTAAGTGACTACGTCGAAATATACATATAAAACTCGAAAAAGTGTATTGGAGCTTGCATAAGGCGGCTGGCGGTATTAGAACGCAAATCGGCGATCGATGTTCTCCTCATATTGCAACCTTCGGCCAGCTAATACGAGCATGAATTCGATTTTCGTCCTAGATGGGCCGATAATGCGGATACGCCGCTGTTAAACCAGAAGTGTTCGCATTCCATATACGCGAACCTAGCGGCTGTGACCTAGCCTTCCAAAGGTAACCCAATTAATGGGTGCATTACCGAACATTCACTACATTACGTAGAACCGAATACTCATATACGCCACTCGTGTAATTCAGTAATTTACTCGCTTCTCCAAAAAGATTCGAATTAGAATCCTGTTAAAATTTAAACTCAGTTTTAACTTTTGTTCTTCAAATTAGTATTTTCCCGTGTAGAGCTGGCGTGTAAAATCGATATAAACTACACATACATGTCCATTTTTGCAATTCTTACGTGTATTTGTTATATATAGTATATTTAGTATATTATATAGAAATTACATTAGATAAAAAATAAGAATTACGATTTATTTTATTACATTTATGAGTTTTATCATATTTTCTTTCTTCATTGTAATCAATTTCAAGTTATATTATTAATTTCATTAAATTTGGACTTTTAGTCATTCTGAAAACATACAATTGATTTAGAAATTTTGTTGTCGAGCAATGTATTTTGCCGCACATGGATAACTTCGTTTTCTTCAATAAAGATCACACTCGAGGAGTAGTTAATAATCCATTAACGTCCCTTTTAATCCACTGAATCGCTATCTTATCACGAGCATTTTGCCGGTTTCGCTGTTCCGTGACGTAATCGTGCCCGCATTCGAGGGTGAGATCAACAACAAGGCTGACGGCGACCGGCGACGCGACGGGGTGGGTCGTACGCAACCTTTCTAATTAGAGGAAGGCCGATACGTTTCGCGAGCGAACGAAACTCTAATTAGGCGGGAGCTGCGGGCGTATCGCGCTGTAGCAATCGACGCCGTCATTTCATGCGAAAGAGATTGGCTCTGCATCACCTTATCAGCACGGCGCACTCTTTGAGCGCGGAACATCGCGCTCCCTGCCTGGCAGACTCAAAGTATCGAATCGACGCTGCTGTGTGACGCTCTCAAAGCGAAAGACGCGCTTAATGCCTCGTGAAAGGGGCGTTAATTAAGAGCTTCCGGCTTAACCGCATCGAACAAGATCGGCGGAGGCGAGGAAAATTAGGTTGAATTCTGTACGCCTCCCTCCCTCTTTCTAAGTATATATCTTAGTGTTCATCAAATTGCAGATCGCATTTAGTTTAGCGTTAACACACAACTAATATTTAGTTTGCAATGGTGACTTATAGTCTAATACCGAACTTTCTTTCAAACTAGAAAGAGCTTTTCGATGTAAAGAAATATCGGAAAATATTACGTCAAGTTTCATTTCACATCAATAAATCTATTTATACAACAAAAAGGATATATAGTGTGCTGCAAGAAAAATTGATGAAAATGGCATCATTATTCGTATTACCGTAAATCATGTCACTATGGGATTGACACGTCATTGTTCACGCGAGAGTAAAATCTGTCAAATAATAGAAAAAAGGTCAATTTTTCTGAAAAAAAGAAGACTAGCTTGCCGATAGGTTGGATGTAGACATGAATAGAATAGAAAACGCAAAATGTCGTCATAAAAATATGTCAACAAGATTGCCATCTTTTTGATTGATAAAAGTTAAACGATTGTCTCAATGGAAAAAATTCTGTTTCACGCGCGGTTCATCGAACACTAGCGACTTTACTCGACAGGTATAAAATCAGACTTTTTCATCAGTCCCGGAATCTAGTTTACAAAGCTCGCGCTTCGCCAGTTTGACGAAATTTCACTGTGCCGGTTAAGCGAACTTTAATCCCGTCGAAACTTTCTTATCAATGTGCGATCGACGGCTTCGGTACGGGGCGCGACGCGACGCCTTGAGATTCGTGATTCGAAGCTCCCATGGAATTCCTTCTCGAAGAATTTATTCGCCACGACGACGGCCCGATAAACGGAATCAATTAGGCGAGAATACCTATACGCGGCTCGTCGTTATAGAACGCACAAAAGAGCGCAACATTTGCGAGCGTCTTTCAACCCGTTCTCTGGAATTTTCCGGGGATTTTCTCCGCCGAACATAAAGCGACCCTCATACTTTCCGCGGAACCTTTCTTGAAATTCCTCTTCGTCATCGAATTTCATCAAAATCGAAGCAGGCCCGAAGAATTAGCGAGATAAAAAAGTATAATGCATTTACGAATATAAAAGATTTTCTTCTTCATTTTTTAAGTCATATTATATAAAATTATTCCCCAAATATTTTTAATCTATTTCGAAAATTTGTTATTAGCGATTTTATGAAAATTTAATAAAACTGGCTCTAGAAAGTCGGAAATATAAATCTTATTTCCTTATAGATTGAGACAGACAAAAAGTTTTGTACAATATGTTACACGAAAGGCTCTTCAAATGTGCTCGATCTGTTTCGAAGGATTTTAAGCAGAATAATGGAGAATATCCGAATAATAAGGGACTTCGATACGCTTATAGCTGTACTTAAAGTTTGACTCATCTCTTTGGAAGCGTTACTTCATATTGATCTTGCAAATTGCGTCTTTTTCCGTTCTTTCTGGACCATTTTATGATATCGGCTCTTTCGAGCGGCACGATTTTCGCCAACTTTCTCGTGTCTACTATTTTCTGAGAGTATTATCCTCGCGAAATTACAAGACAAGCGTAGGAAGATCGAGCGAGTTCCTAAAGCGAGCACGACGACTTGTATTCTTTGGGAACGATGACTGCACTTTTGTCATTGCACTCCATCTCCGCTTCCGCTTTCCTCCACCTTCGCCAAGTTTTTAAGCCAAGTTTGCCGTCGTTCTTCCACCTCTGCACTTCCTTCGTTTCTCTCAATAGATATATTCTACATAGATTTAAAATCTAGGACAACTCATAAGTCTGAATAAACCGGTTTTTTGTCTGCTAAGTTCTGCTATGTGCGCAAAATATCGGTCTATTGTTTGGCAATGCGCAATATTCGTGAACCAGCAGAAAATTCTCTAGAGAACTACATATTTTGGAAAAACTAACGCAGAATGAAAGCGTGACAGAGAAAATATGGTCGAGATATTTCATTCGCCATAAAAAAATTGATTATTTGAGTATTATAGTTAATTACAAATAATTAAATCTTTTGAAATACAAAATTACCAAGATTTATACTGCACAATCGGTCGATATAGGTACAAAGAACAAAATTAAAATGCATAGAACATTTAAAATCCATGTCAATATATCTATCGGTAACAGAAAGTGTCTCTCCCTTGTACTGGAGAATCTAAAAGGATTCCAATCTCGTGTTATAACCGAAATTTCTCTTCGTTCCTTCTTTTTTGCGCGCCAATCTCTAGAAATCCCATTCGCAGGGGCATGCAGGAGCGCACCGAGAGGAACGAGATGTTTTCATTTAAAGGACCGTATTAACCCACCTCCGCAGCCCCATTTCCGCTCGCTAGTTTCCACGAGGATTTGCTCGCCATCTCGTAATAGTTTGTAGCAGCGCGCGCACGTTCTCGCGCGTTCATCAACGCGAAAGAGGAGGTGCTGGGCATGTCGCCGCGAAATAGTTTGCATCCGAGTACGCGCAGTCGGGTGTACTTATAGACAGACATATAAATCCGCCCCTCCTCCCTCCCCCGCTAACCCGATAATGCGCTTTAAACCCGCAAATGGTCACCTCGGTGTCGGATCTCTTTTCGAATGCGCTTACGTTTGCAATACCTCGGAAATTTCGAAGTTTGCATCACGGAAGTTAGCACGCAATAAATAATAATAGATTAAGGCAGTTCCGAATGCTCCGAAAATGAAAACTTCAAACTATTTGGAGGTAAAGACTACTTTACTGTCAGTTCGACAGAATTTGAAATTGAAATTAGCTCCTCGAGCTGCGTGAAGGGGGAGAAGAGAGAAGAGATGTCAAAACAACTGGATTATTTCTCGACATCGACATTTACTGAATTTCACCGGTTGTCGTTATCATATCGTTCCGCCCAGAAGTTATTATTGTTAAAGTAATTTGTCGCCATAAATCAACTAAGTTAATTAAGAACCAAAATTCAAAGTCAACGAAGGAAACGATAGATCTAATACTGGGAGGTGAGTAGAGATTGCAAAAATTGTTTAAATTATGTTTCACTAAGTTTTTACAGTTCAACTGCGTTACAATGCTACTTTTATTCACGATCGAACGAACACACGAGTATGCACGCGGGCTCTCCCTTTCACCGAGGATTTTACGGAAGCTCACTTCGGCGCCGTTTTCACGGCACCTAACGGCACTTTAAGTACGTCTTCCTCCTGCTCCCCTTCCTCGAGGGAGAAAAAGTTTCGCGGTGGATTTTTCAAGTAACGTCACCCATGCGAGAAGTAAACTCGCACCCCACCATGTCGGCGTCAAAGGATCAATGAAAAGTCGGCTGGATTCCCTTCAAGATAGATCGCGCGGCTCTGCGAGTGATGACTTCTTCTTCTGCTTCTTGCCTTTTCAATCTTCCGCCACTGTCGCGAAGTCGAGAATAAAAAGCACCGGAGGCTCGGAAATTCAAACAGATCAATCGCATCGATCGAGAGTTGGATTTAATTAATTTTGGATCCTATACATGTCTCTAAATTACAACTCTTGGAGATATTAAGATCGATTTTACATGGAGATCTAAATATAAAAACACGATTCTCTACGTTTCAAAAATTCTGGAAGAAATCGGGATACCGCAATGAGAAGAAAAGCTTTGCTTCTCCGATTGAAAACTGAAAAGAATTTCTCCTTTCTAAATCTCGTATTTGTTCGCTTCTCGGCGAAATAATCGCGAAATTACGTTCGCAGAGACGCGGCCATTCGGCTCTTTGAATTCACCATCGTCACAGAATCCGCTACGATTCTACTATCGTGTAAACGCGCAGTGGTTTTACCGGTGCCAGTCGATTGTTTCGCGCGCGCAAATCAAGACAATTCGGTCAAAGAATCCGTGAAAAGATTCAGGAGAAGAAGAGTTTACACTTGTCCTCCGCTCTGCGACGAGAGATCTCTTTGCTGGTAAAGAACCGGAAAAAAGGAGAATCGAGAAAAGGTGAATCGAGAGGAGTTGAGAGAAGGAAGGCTTTCTTTGCCACCTGGAAGACAATTACTGGCCTGGAGAGAAGCTCCCTTCTCTCTCTCTCTCTCTGTCTCTTTCTATCTGTCGCTGTCTCTACCGGGAGCTTTCAATTAGTAAGTTGCGGGCGAGATCCTTCCGTAGAATCCCACCGCAGGAGACAACTTCGACGCGGAAGATGCCTCGTCGCATAAAGATCCTCTAATAACAGTCACGAAGTAATAACTCCGATTTACTTCAGTCATCAGTGAAGTCAGTTGATAAAATAATTACAAATCCGTGAAAAGACGCTTTTCCGAAATTTCTAACAGCAATTGCGAACAAAAAGTGAAATAGACATCCAAATTTTAACATGTAAGTCAATGTTTAAGTTTTAACGTTATTCTATACTTACGCGAGGCTTCAGTTCTTCAAATTAAAATCGTTTTAAATTATTTATTACCATTAATTACTAATTACATAAAATCATTTAAAAATATCAATATAGGACCAGATAGTAATTAAAAATTATAGTACCTAATACTCAATTTTTACTTAAATGTGACTCCAGCTTAGACATTATTTCGTGACTTCAAGATCCGCTATCGTTGCAATTTCGGGCCTCGGGCCATTTCATACGATTATGGGCCTGTTCTGCATTATTTACGTATGTACAGAGATGGCCGCACACAATGCGGTTCACCTAAACTCCCGATGTGTAATCCAGGTCCTAGTTACTATCTCCCTACTTTTCCCTCCCTCCCTCTCTCTCTTTATTTAAGCACATACATTCATGTGTACCAGTGATCATTTGCGGAACGAAACGCGCATGTATGTGTAACTACGCTGAGCCGCGCTGTGTTGACGCGGGAAATACCGGCGTTACTTGATTTCCAACGCCAAACTCTAGAGTATGGCTTTCAAAAAGTTTCCAGAACACGGAGGTGGGAGAAACGTTTACGATGGCAGAAGTTGTCGTGACTATCCATAGAATACGTCGGTGCGTGTTTACTGTTTACGACGCGGGGTAAAATGTGTGGACAGAGATGAATCCACGATTGTTTAGAAGACTTGTCGGTATGTCAAATCTTTTTCAAAAATTTAGTGATTAATATCCACCCTGTGTCAACGTTTAAACTGAAACGTAATTGGGGAATCATTTAACATCGGAAGTTATTGTAAGTGTGTAAAAGAATAAGTAATATTATTTGACAATTTCGCGTATTAAATTGAGAGTAAAAAATTAGCCTATTTTAGATATTCTTAATGTACTCTTAGTAATGTTGCAATTGAATCTCTATTAATTGCCATGGTAATAATATACATAGTTTCATAAAGTTTCAGCGTGCTTTCAAAGTTAAACGAGAAATGACGCTCCGCTGCAGTTGCATTTTACATCAATTTGCTATGAATAATGGTGTTAGCAATTTCCGCATGGTGTAAAGCGGCTGTTTACCCGAGGAAACGTTTGCATGATGCAAACTCCCTGTTTGCGTACAGCCAAACATTTCACGCGTGAATGTAGGACTATAAATTATGCAAGTTCCCGAAGGGAGATAATGTATTTTACTTGATAAATTAAATAACGCGTTTCTCGTCCTTACCGAAATCTAAGATATTCTAATACAAATTCATCCAGTCTATTACGATTTGCCTCCTAACTCTATTAATTTCATATTTATTTTGTATTATTTCACTGTACATTTCAGAGTATTTTGTTTTTGAACTAGACGCTATCTGATTATTAGGTATTTCAATTAGATCTGTATGACGGTGTTTAAAGTATTAATTCAATTATATTAATTTGCTTGCCCGCTTAATTAATATAGATGCATTTTAAATTTCTTTTTACTGTTTTGTATATCCTTAAGAAGTATCGAGCGCATGCAAATTTAGAACCTTCTTTCACTGTAGCTCGGGATAAGAGTGGAAGGAAATGAACAGACGGGTTGCGAAAAGAGAGAAAGATATATATATATATATATATAACGAGAGATAACTATCCTTCGCAGGCGGGGTCGTATTGCCGAGTGGTGAATGCAACGATTCTGCGTGTTAGCAGTGGCATTCTTCTCCCCTGCCCCGCATTTGAGCGGAAGTACTAGAATTGAAAATCCATTATCTCTGTTTTTGCGCCGACGCCGGCGAATATTTACGCCCGTACTCTACGAGCTTCTCGACGCGGCGAAAACAGGCGCAACTTTCACTTCCCATTCCGCGACGTTAGCGAAATTGAACGCCATCGTAGAGATGATACACAATTGGAGATTAACCGCTTGGAGTTAATCGACCGTTGTAGAGATTAGATTGCGTCACGGTATATGCGCTCGGCTCGAGTAAAAAAATTAGACACGCTCGAAATTTATTTCGAAGACTATTAAAAGCAAACTAACCCTTGAATACTTGTCTACAATATCACCAAAATATTAACTTTTTCTCTAAACATCCTGGTAATACTATTATATTTTAGATATAATAGTTATCCATAGCTATAGGAATATACAAATATAAATCAATCGTTACGATTGTGGTACACTTACTCAGATATGGAATAATATATATGTACACTTGCTGAAAGAATAGTAATTTAAAAATCTTGGAGAGCAAGTCGATGAAAATACCACAGAAACGTCGCGAGATTCTTTACGACGATGACACCGCCAGATTATTCGCTACGAAAAGAATCGGCGCGAGATTAACGACCTCGAGCGAGAAAGGAGCGCGCCGTTGAGAAAAATAACGGGTTGCTCGAACGAAGCATAAAAGGAGGGAGATAAAACGCGCGAGTCGCAATATTGAAAAGCATCGATTGACGTGTACCCGGGGGCGAATCTAATAATCCATGCGCTTGGACTGATGCCAATCCAAAGTCTGTAACACGTCGCCGTCGCCGCCGCCGCCGTCGTCGTCGTCGCCGTCGTCGTCGTTGTGTGCACCAGGAAGATGCAATTGCAATCTGTCGGAGAGTCGATGCGCTCGGAAATGGATCATCGTGCATTTTCAACGGTTGCTTGGCCAAGTATTCTGCCGGTCTCTTATAGTCCCCGTCTAGTTGTAAGACAACAAATTACGGTTCTGACTTAAGATTACAAACATATTTCCATGTTCGTTTGTTATCGTTGCGTTTTTAACTTTCAGAAACTTGGAGGAAGCTGCTTTCACTATTTCAATAGGACGGCAGGTTGATTAAGGAAAGTATTCGCTTTAACTTGGAGTAGTCATCGAAAAATAATTTCGGATGTTTTAATCGAGAAGAAATTCTAAAATGCGACTTTACAGATATTCGGATTTTCAAGCGTAGATTTTAAAAAGGATTATTGTGCAAATAGTTCAACTGATTTTATTTTATCAGCAAACCTTTCCTGCGCATATATATCAAATCTATATTTTTTTTAAAGCTTTGCAAACTGATGTATCACACGCGATTGAATCGGAGAAGATGGACCGACTAAATTTGTTCAGACAATATTTCGAACATCGATAAAATTAACGTTTTGTCACGTGAGAAATAGTTTTATCTTTTCGGCTGGACGTGTTTCGCGTGCGAGGTATCGAATTAATGCCGGGACTCCGCTCGTGTCACCCGTGTGGAGGCACGATCGTCGAGAGAGACGTTATCTCGCGACTGCGACTCCCTCGAGAGCCAAGTCGAGTGTAACGTTAAAAGGAAAAAGTACACGCGCGGTACCCCTTCGGATTTAAGTTCGCGATCCTGCGACCTCTCCTGCCGCATTCGTTCCCTTGCGCAAACACGCTTCTTTATGGTTGCCCGCTATTGGAAATGCGGAAATCTCAGATAAGCATCCTCGGGGTGCGAACAGTCGCGCATTATCAGCGTTATACGTTATGTTTGCGCTTGAATACCTCTTCTCGCTTTGTGTCACGGTCGAAGAGGAGCCTAATCGCGACGGGCCAACGCTTCAGATCAATGAATCGCGATATCAGCGAAGTCAAGAAATTATGGGACCACCACGATGTATAAAGTTACGACAGAAGTGGATTACCATGTAAATTTTAAAGCCGTAGTGCACAAATATGGTATAAAAAGTCACGAATGTCAATCGTATAAAATCTGTAATAAAAAATTTATGTTCAATGATGAATTATATATTTTATGGCTCCAGACATTTGATAATTTAATATTCAAAGTTAAAAATTCAGAACTGTCGTAATTTGAAAATCTATAGTTTGTACAGAGCCGTTCAAAGTTTAAAAATCTTTATACAAGGTATGTCTTCTCAGAAGCGTACGAAATTATGTGTGGAATTACTCACTCGTCTATTCTATCCATTTCTATTCATTTCTTGGTGACAGTATTATACGAGCTCAGCCACACTGCCGTTCCGGGACGCTCAGACGCATAAACGATATAAATGACGCGAACGCAGCGTTCTCCCCGAGGTCGAAGATATTGTTTCGAAGTCGATAAGTCGGCCTCGAGGGGGACGAAGGGTGCCGGACAAGGACAGACGTGACATAGTGTGGTTCGAAGGAGGCGCATATGGAAGCTCGCCCGAGACCACGGTGTCACCTAAGGGATGATGGTAGTTCAAGAAAATGGCGTCGGCAAAGACAGCAACAAAGCAACGCATGGCTACGTCCCCGGTCGTGTCGCATTTCTCGAGACATTGCTTTTATCGCGACACATTTTACGACAAAATCCGTAAAGCGACATAGTTACGAAGTATAACCGGTATATTTAATGCAGTAAAGGCTTTATGAAAAAAATGTATGGAATGTAGAATTCTCATTGTTATCGTTCATTATTTCCGACAACATAATAATAACGTATAAAATATGCTTGTATATTTTTACCATATTACATCTCACGAATTTTTGCTTCAAAAAACATCAAAAGGGAAATGCTAAGGCCTCTATCAAATTATAGTGAATAGGCTTTTCTCGTTGGAATACCGCCACTACAGCAACATGTTATATGTATGTTATCACTTGTTCTTTTGTTTTTATACTTTGGCATACTTTGGTAGGTTCTTTTCCGTGAGAAGATTAAACACAACGAGATAGAAGGGCTATCTTTTACAAAAAGCAAATGGATGCTATGACAGTCCTTTCACTCTAATATAACTTAAATGTAGAGTCGAGAAGAGTTTCCAAGATGTGGGGAGGGATAAAATGGCTGTACCCGCATATGAGACACCTACGCATTTCTTGGCGCAAACAACGACGGTCAGACTGAAACCACCAACCGTGGTGGTTCCGGGGACGAAGGGAGTCACCGTTACGACCAATGCTCGTCGCAGTAGCGGTGCGAATCGGAGGCTTGGTCGGGAGTAGGCAGTAAGGAAGATCGAGAAGCCAGCCATAGGCGCGTCTGCGGGCTCGGGGAAAGGAAGGAAGGAAGGAAGGAAGGAAGGAAGTGCGGGCCTAGCGAGGCACGAGACAATTTATGGCCGCTGGAAACAATGCTGCCGTCGGCCGACAAAGGGTGCCGTGCCGCCACCCTTCGCCGCTCTGCGTCGGCCGCACCCCCCGCTGCCGCGACAGAGTTAGCCAGACTACCAACTTCGCACCGCTCCCGCCCGGGTCGTGTCACCCGGGCCTCCGCAAGGTGATTTTCCAGCGGGTGCAACAACGCCTGACCGCTTGTCTACCTTCTCACGTTTCGTCTGGGAAAAGAAAAAAATACGAGTTTCGCCCGGCGGCGCGGTGTTTTTCACCCTGCCGACAATCGGAATTTATCGCTTCCTACGACGGAGAGAGCGAGATCGTAGAGGATCTTCGATGAGCCGCGAATAGCCGGGATTTCGTCGCCTCTACTGCTACGACCAAGAAATCGAAAGTTCTGCTTTTCTAACAATATCACTCAACCTAAACTTGAGAAAATTTTCTCTCAAACTAATCAAACAGCAAACACTCGAAATTCAAGACGGAAATCAATATATTATGCTAGAGAGCATATAGCGCGCATACTTTTATGTGATAAGTTTTTTATTATATTAAGATATTTTTATTTAGTTCTAAATCTTTTCAGTTCTTGATGAACAGAAAGAAAGAATCAAATCTCAGCTTCTAAAACAGAATATTAAGATCGCAGGCAGCTTCCATCATTCGGTACGATAAATCGCATTTACTTTTCTCACAGAGTTCGTCTTCGTTCGAGAGCAATTTTCAAATTCAAGCCTTAAATAGTAAAAACACATCGCTCTTACGGAACCGCGTTCGACTCCTCGCACTTAAATTGATACTTTCAATCAATGAGACACGCTGTCGGCCGCCGCTTTACTCGATCCGATAGCACGAAATGTACCCTTAAGTAGCGCAAACGATATCATCAACGGGACGAATCTTTTTTCTTTTTCTTTTTTATATCCTCTCCCACGAATCATTCAGCGCGTTTGGAGTCCGTCCAAAGAAAACACTGAAACTAAAAGACGGTTTGCAGAAATGAGTGCGTCGAACCCGGCACGGAAGGACTGACCTAAATCCCGGATCCTTCAGAGAATTGAATAACGCTTTAACATTCGGTCTGGTTGCACGCGAAACCTCCCCTGTTGATTAGTAAACTACCCTTACTTTTCTTTCAATAATAATGACGCATTTGCGTGCTTAAAGGGCTCCACACACACATTTCCGTAACAGTAAGGTTTCGACCAATCATGTTGCTCAATTCGGCCGTCCGTAACCGTAACCGGCCGAATTGGGCAACGCGATTGGTCAAAATCTTACTGTCACTGTTACGGAAATGTGTGTGTGGAGGCCAAGATTTTCACGTCGCTTCTTTCTGGTCCTGTCTGACATTTGACGCGATCGATATTCCGATATGTCAAATAAAACTTTTTGGTATTACGCAGGAAAAATAATTAACATACGATCGCTTACGCACATGGAGAACGTTGTGTAACTTTTAGTTGAAAACTTCTCACGGAACATAACTAATATGGATCATTGTCAAGGATCTCAAGAACGTAATTTCTATCATCTTTTTCGCGTCAACCATTTGCCATCGAGGTACAGTGGAACATCCTCCGAGCGGGAGATCGACATTCTGGAACATCCTCCGCGGGAAGCCACACACGAGAGGCTGGCACGTAGCTACGTCTAGCCAGCTACCACCCATTCGTTTCAGCCGCTCTATTCACGGAATTGGATCGTACGTGCAGATATCTCGAGTCTGAACGCGACGAGTTTTAAGGGTATCAAAGGACAGGATATTAAAGTCTCTCTTACGGGGGCGTGGCGGCGAGGACGCGAGCCGCTTCACGACGACGTAAAGTATCGTTACGGCACAGCTTCCGGTGCATCCAGCAATCCCCCCTCCTTCTCTGCCATCCCCCTCTCACCGCACCCCGGTCGTCGTATTTTATGTGAAACGCTATATTCCGACGAAACCGCGGCGCGGCATTATGCGGCCCGTTTCGCGAGCGCGAAATATAATCCCATGTATGAATTACCCCCGGCAGCGAATTCTCCGAAAAAGAGATCGAAAAAGAACCACAGAGAGAAATCGAGCTCTTATCCGAATGAAATTCGTAATTATTGAAATTCTTAAGGGATCGTCTCATCCGTGTCTTCTCGTTATCTTCAGCTCGCAATTCCATTTATCCGGGCTTTTGGCCTATCTTGAGATCATTTCCTTTTGAGAGGTAATTGAGGATTACGAAGTGAAACGGGGATTAAAGATAAAACTGAGACATGCACAAGCGATAAGATGATAATGATAAGTGTGGGAGGGTAGCAGGGGTAATTACGACCTCTTAACGCTTTGAGTGGAAAGAAAGGCGTTGTAATACTACGTGTTGCTATGTATGCAGTACGTTAAAAAAACGTAATTTTCAATTATATGGTCATTATATATTTTAATTATATACAAATATGCAGTAATATGTAAATACTTCATAATTAATACTTTATACTTAGTATTATTTTATCGAAAATATACGTTGCGTGTGTGATATTCTTCTGAAGTTTTGAAGAAATTCTACGTTACTTTGAGAAATAAATCTTCAATATCTCTTGGAGATATCCACATGTGGGAAGTGCATATTTGCACGTGATCCAGTTGACAACATAGATGCTCGCAGATTGTTAGATGGCGACGTTACATGAATCATGACATAATCCGGCTCATTCTCGAGTTAGTAGTCATTTTCATAGTATCGCTTAACTCCTTGCGAGTGCCGTTTTGAGCCGGAAATGGAAGATTTGCGAGGCATGAGGGTTCCGGTTTCTCCATCATCGCCGACAGTCGTAGGCGTCGACGAGCAAGCGAAGTCGATTCCGGACGACGCGTTTATCCCCAATACGCTCGATCAATGCAAATGTGCTGCGTTTATGTGACAGAGTTCATTGCATTGTCACGTACCGTTACAAATACGTTGCATTGACACGCGTCACGTTGTTGTAGTCACGTCGTTGTTATAGTTTAATACGCATCGGTTGAAATACAATAGTATGAAATAGTTATAACAGAAATAAAATTTTCAATCCATATTAATTCAATAGACTTTTATGAATAATTACTACAACGGCAAGAATTTCAAAATTGTAATTAAAATAATAAAAATAATTAAAAAATTAATCTTTGCAATTTTTTACATTCAGTTATCGATATGATCCTGCTTTAATAGAGAAAATTATACTATCATGCGGAGACAATTCTTTTAAATTATTTTTATAAGTTTTATTTATTTATAGATATTTATTTTTACAGAAGTTATTTATTAGCACAATATCAGTATAAAATCACAATCCATGCTAATCTGCAATCAACACGTAATGGCATGAAAAAGCAATTTCATATAATAGAGAGATTCATTCATAATTTTTAAATATAAAACAGCATATGATTTTAAATAAACGAGAAGCGATTTGCAAATGGGGAATCTGGGCTAAAAAAGTATTTCCGTATCTGATCTGGAATTAATTATGAATACGCATGATGATTTGAAGTCGTGAAACAACAGGACGGATGTTCAGATTTAGATTTGAATTTATAATAGCTGTCACAAATCAAAATAAGAAGTAACAGTTTTAATTCGAGCTCAGCAGATACTCGGCATCGCGACGCAACAAAATACGACGAAAAGCAAACGTTGCTCCGAGACGGTGCAAGAGGGATAATTTTGACCTCGTCGAGAGCGAAAGGAATCCCGAATGTCGCGAACAACGAGAGAATTCCAATGTAAAGGATGCAAAATAAACTGCGAAAAACGATTTGTCTTTAGCGAACAGCAGGTTCTATAATCAGGTGATTAATTCAAAATGATGATTCTTCGCTAATGAGCACTTTTTTGTTTACAATTAGCAATGTCATCACATTCCGATCGTCATGAAAGAAACGAATTCTTTATCTTTATTTGCTATGTTAATTAGCTAATTTGCTATTATAATTATTCTAATTAGCCGGTATATTATTTAGATACATTAATATGAATAAATATAAGACGAGTTTTCTCTATGCGATTATTATATTTGTTATATTTCATAAAAAAGTAACGATAAACAATTGTCACAAAAAAAGTTAGTTGCGACTGCTTTACTTACAATCTTCGTACAATTCACGATTAATAATTGAATGAATCATTTTATTTGCAATTAAATCTAAGGCAAAAATAACGTTTTCATGATCAAAGCGAAAAATGAAATAAAGTTTTTCCGATATTTTTAATCTAACTGATTATACAAATATAGGTACTGCTAACTAAATTCTTTAAGCGTGATTTATACACACGTAGTAGTCGTACGAACGATTCTGGGAAAATAATTTCGGGACAATGGATAGAGCAGAGGAATTCCGCGGTTCATGTTGGCGGTGGCAACGTCCAGGGCGAGAAACTCACGCGTGGCATCCGCGTGTGTGGCCGAAAACACGAGTCCGCAATTATGCGACCGCGTTAAGGCCCGAGACGCATCAACGGAGAGAGAAGACCCGCTGGTATGGCGGTTGCTACGGTTGGCGAACGCGAAGTCGTTGGTGTCGTCGTCGTTTATGCCGTGACAGTCTCGAGTCATTAGGGAGCCAAGCAGGAACACGCGTACAATGCGACTTTACAATGTGATATACAAAATACAAGAAGCCCAACAAATCTCGCATCCCCCCCCCCCCGATAATAGGATTTTTAAAATTCTTCTTCGCTTAATTTGAAACCATATCTCTTGTCCAATTTTTCGACTTTCAACATTAAACGTCAAGAATTTCTCTCGATAAAAATCTACCTTGACGAAAAATTTATCATTTATTCGTTCCTTCAAAATTTAAATCATAATTTTAAAAGTCCGACATTTTAATTTCCAATCTATTATTTACAAGGTGAGAGTTGTTAACATACTTTTTCATAGTTTGGCTTACGTAATATCTCTAGAGAGAAAACAAGCTTCTGAAACAATTTGTTTCGAGAGGATTTCTTATTCGCATCGCGACAATTAAAATTATTTCTTTTAATCGTTTTCGAATCTTTATATTGTTTAAGAGCATCTTAAAGTTACATCTGCTTACAAGTAATAAAGGAGGCGTGATGTTACAACCTTGGTGGTCGTAAATCAAATAGTATGAAAAAGAAAAAAGAAGATAATAAAGAAATATGCAGCAAAAGCATATCACTACTTGGCGAAACTGAGAGTGAGAGTGAGAACTCTTTTCTTGTCTAATACTTTGCATAGTTCATTACATCAGCATCGTATCCTGATAAGATTTGTTACCGACACTTCAAATTATCAATTAACATTTAACATGATACGTCGTCGATGATACTCAAAGTGCGATACCATGCACAGCTCGCGACGCAGCACTTTATTCATTTCATCGCGTTAGCCCGAAGGACGAAGGGAGACACAGCTTCTCCCTTTGAAAGCGAGAAACTTGATCGTAACTCGAGGGGAATGCCGTAAAGGGATCCTCGTTATTGTCGAGCATCTTCTGGCTGATCGAATGAGAGCGAAGTAACATCACCGGCGCGGCGTAGTGGGAAGATCGCCGAAGAATGGCAGCCCCATTTCGACGACACGGATCGCTCATAAGGATCTCCGGGGCAAACCCTGGCAGAAGCGGGTTTCTCGTGCCACTTAAGGACGAACACGGCCGGAGCCTGCGGGGGGTCCGCGGTGTCCTGAAAGCTGCGCGGAAGCTCTGCGAGGGTGAAGCTATGTTGGAAGATTGCATTTAAGATACTCGACTCGGTATTTATAGACTTCTAAGCAGTCAACAAGAAATCTTCTCCCGGGTCTCTCTGATCAGGATCGATCACCATCATTATGCGAACACATCGTACAGCCTTCGCCCTATTACCCGTCGTCCTGAAAATCGTGTGACTAACTGTGTCGTAGTAAATGGACCACGCAAAAAAGAATTTTAAGGATATACGTATATATTATTAGAGTCTTTTATATTTAATTTAGATACTTTATGTATTTTTTTTAAATATTGTGATTTAAATACTTATATAAAAGATCTCAAAGAGAGAAAAAGAAAGAAAACGAGACATGCTTTAAGGATTTTGAGGGGATTTGTTAAAAGTACTCGAAACTTTTAATTAAGAGACTGCGCTTTATTATTATTAGTATTATATATTTAAAACTGATGCTATCATGTTTAATGACATAATTTATTTTGATCTGAAAATTGTGACAACAGCCCATTACTCCAATTAGATTACCTACACGCTGTGTTATTAGATGTTCTATTGAGTTTCGGATATCCTATCGGCAGGTTTGTATTCAGATAACGCTGCATTTCAGCTACATCTTGTTGAATAACGCACGTCCACGCAAACAATACCGTACCTATCTTATTCGTGTCATTCGAGATAATGCACGAACGGATAATGTTTCAAACTGTAAACAAAACGACACGTTATTAAAGATGTCTCGCAAGTTGATAAAAAGACTAAATAATGAATAATTAATCTGCAAAGCTACAAACAGCAGGAAAACTTCGTATTGTTCTGTTATTGCGAATTAGTATTTATATTTATCCAAAACATCACCGAAAATATCTGCTTAGAAGAAAATTATATTTTACACACTCTGTTTTAATTCTGATTGTCAGGCTAACCAGCTTCCGTATATACAACCTCATATTTAAGCAAAAAGTTCTACATTTCTGAGAAAAAGAAAAATTAAGATTAATTAATTCAAAAGAGTCTCTTTTCGCTCTAACAAGAATTTCCCGTCTTTAAGTAACACTTTCATCTGAATTAAAAATCTTACAAAAAGGGATTTAAGAAAATTGTTTGAAATTAATATAATTTTTTTTACTATACAAATAAAAAAGAAGAAAAGAAAAAAGATAGGCAAGATTACAAAAGCCGCTACAACATTCTTATATATAATAAAGTGTAATCATGTTTTATTATGATTATATCTTTCAGCTTCCTGCTTTGTGTTCGCATCTTTTACGAAATTTCTCACATAAGAATTGCGCGCGAATTGAATGATAAGGTGGCTTTGCAACGATTTGTCGCGCCAGTAGGGAACTCGCAAAGAGTGCTCGCTGCACCGCGAGCGATGGTGACGATATCGTCCCTCCTCGGCACCAGGAATAGCTCGAGGGTTGAAAGAACGTGGCGCGCAGTAGTCGACGACTCCCCCAGGAAGCGCAACACCTAAATTAACCGTGGAATCCCGGCGTGCTGCGGCGGCAACTCGCGATAGTGCCTCGAGGTAGTACGTCCCCGCTTGCAAATTGGGGAATCAGAACTCTCCGGTCCGTCTCCAACTCTCCCGCGTCTTCCTGAATGTCAGAGGAGGGCGGAATTCCATTCGCGAGCGGGTGGAAGCTGACGAGTTAGGGTCCTGTGCATTTACGCCACGGGAGACCGCCTCGACGAGACTATCCGGTGGACAATATACAAACAAGGACAATTAATGTCTGATGACGTATATACGTACACTGTTCTCCGCGCTGCGTCTAATTCGCTACAATATATAAACTGTTTGCGAGCAATACGGGAAAAGTGCAAGTGAATGTCAGAAATAGAATAAACATATAGAATTTCGACTATAATTATTTTATAAAGAACATTGATTGTTATTTTGTTTATTGTATACTGGATATATCACATAATTATACGAGAGCTAGAAATAATTTATTATTGATTTTTTTCATATAAGTTTTTTCGAAGATAGATAATTTGATCCATCTTTTTAGAAATATTTTTTCACATTTTGATTCAAAAATTTATTAAATCTCTTAGAGGTCCTTTTTTCTAAAACTAATCTTGCTTTTATATTCATGCATGTTGAACCAGCGATAAGCTTTTCTAATACGCTAGATTAACATTATTCATGGGATAGTGCCTTTATCTAAAGTAAAATAAAGACATTCGTGCATTAACGATAATACAGCTCTCAACGTTAAGTCGAATTGTAACATTCAGTGGGTCTTAAGTATGGAATAATAGATTGGATGGAGTACAAAGAACGCGGAGATTGATTGAATCGTAAGAGATAGGTAGCCGTAATGCGTAATAATGTATCGAGATGAATGGGGCTATAGCGGGAATCGAAATGGAGCGGGGCAATGTTGAAGGGACGAAAAGTACAAAGGGAAAAAGGAACACGCAAGTGTCGGAGGAGGATCTTTCGATTCAGAGAGCTCTCTTTTCTCGATTTGGAGAAATAGGAATCCAATTTGGAAGCCCGATAGAAGACGGAGTCTCGTTAGGGGAGGACACTAAACACCCCATTGTCGGAGAAACGACTAGGTAGTACTTAAGTCTACCTTCCCCCGTTAGCTCCCCGGACTATTCGCACCGCTATCTCGACGTGCGTGTATTTATTTGTGAATTTCGAGCCGAGAAACAGACGAGGGATGAAAAAATAAGGGGAATAGAAAAACCGGATGGCTCTTCTCGTTACTTCGCACGAGAATTAGGAGCTTTACTGAGAAATCGCCGTCTCGCCTCGTTAAATGTGTGAGGGCGGAACAAGTAATGGCCGTAGGTTGTTCTTCCATATTCGCGAAAGGTGTCCGAAAATCATTTCCCGGCAACAGAAATTCCTCAAATGAGATTAGCAACTCCGCAGAAAATTTTACCAATATTATTTTATAATGTTGGATTAATATAATGTATTTTTCTAATCTTTTTGCTGGTCTATTGTAATAATATAAACTTATTGAGAGACATATATTTAAATAAAAAATTAATTATGAAAGTATTAAACATAGTAAATTTTGGGCGGAACAATTAATAAAATATTTAATCGATTTTACATGAACTTCAACGCAACAAAATCATATATTTTATAGTAGACTGTAAAGAACGAGGATATAGGGAAATAGTCATAGTAAAACACGGAAAGACGAAGAAATAAAGAAAAAACGTGCGAACACCCGGCGGACGTCGTTCGCATTCAAGCGTCAAGTTTTCCTAACGGAGTTCACGCGCGCAAACAGAGCTTGCAAGACTCTTTGTTCTAAACCGTGGATTTATGCGCTCTTCACATTCTACACCGGATTTATCTCTCTTCCCTGTGCACAACTAGACACCGTAAAAATACGTGTGTAGTCTTGTGAAGACAGTACTATGTAATAGAAAGAGATGACATTTAATTTCCTCACTTAAAAGTATAGCGATACAAATACCCGTGTAAAGACGTCGAGATAAAAGTAGAGACAAAAAATAATTTTATATATTTGAGAATCAGAAACGTGCAGGAAGAGCATCCAGTAAATACCAAAATACAATTAATAATCGTAGCAGAGAGGCACGCGTAAAAGCGATTGGCAGCCGGAATGACGCAGAAGAAAGTCGACACGGATAAGATGCGTGAAGGCCGTCGCACAATCGAAATCGGGAAGTATGACTTAATCTTATACTTAATCTCTTGATTTCCGCGCAAAGCTACTTCTACGTAATTTCGATCGTAAAAAGCGAGTAAGTCGAGCGTGCAGGAATTCCATGCCAGGAATTCTACGACGGGCGTTTTACGTCGTGAAGAGTTTTACAGGAACTCCTTGAACTCGTAAAGTAAAATTAGGCAATACGATTCCCCATCTTGCTCTATCGCGCGCAATGGCAACGTTTTCCCGTTGAAAGAAAAAAATACGATACACTGATTTCAAGAATGTAGACATAATATAGGTACCGTCGGTTTAACGGAATAACGTACTAATATATTATATGATAAGTAAAGATTATTTTTCTTTTAGAAGACTGCCTCGCCGTAATTTCCAAGAATATGACTCTTCTATTTTTCACGTAACACATCTTACTTATTGTTGGTATTTCATTATTATTAAATTTTGATTTTATTAAATAAAGAAAATTGTTAATTTCGACTAAACATGTATCAACAGGCGAGCAAATAAATCGGACTATCAATATTAACGGGAAATCTCCGAGTTAAATTGCTGCCATATGCAAATTGTCCGAAATAAATAAAGAGGGACGAGACGCGGAACGCGAAGTATTTAGCCGGATATGCGGTTTGTCGCGGAATCACGAGGTATCGAGTCGATGTCGAAAAGCTGTCGGTGGCGAAGCGAGAGAAAACAATAACGAATCGCCAGGATTTGGTTACTGCCGCGCGCGCGAAACCGTGCGTCCGATAAATCGCGACGACGATTCGCGTGCGTCATCGGGCTTGGTACGAAGTAATAAACGGCGCGGATGCTCACGTCGCGTCGGTCGCTGTAATTAGTTTTTCCGACGGATTAACCGCTCCGTCGCCTCTGCCGCACGAACGCGAACTCTCGTGAATGGAGGCCCTAGTCCGCGGAATTGTGAACGGCCCAGTGAGATTGGCGTCTCGCTCGAATCGCGAATCGGGTATGGACCCAGCTTTCTCTCTTCTCTCTTTTTGCCCTAGAAATTAGTGCCCTAGAAAATAAATTAATTTTGTTACTTCGCGTGTTACGGTTGCTGGCCGGAGAGATCGCCGCGTGGAAATCGACGTAACAGCCGCGATGCAACGCATGAAGTTCAGAAATTGTAGTTTTTATTGGTTTAACGCCGACTAATCTCGCCGTTTCGTTAACGATTAACTTCGTTTAACATTGATCTCGGAGACGCTTTTTAATCCTTCGCCGCGCTTCGCGTGCTAATAATAGCGAATAGAGATACAAATGACTCTATACGTTTTTACGGTCTTTTTGAAATTAATTCAAAGAAATTAATTCTTCGCCGCGCTTCACATGTTAATAATAGCGAGTAAAGATACAAATGGCTATACGTTTTTACGATCTTTTTGAAGTCAAAGAAATTAATTCTCTGTTTACTGTGCGTCAAGTACATTGTGTACGATAAACGTTAATCGCACGCATTGAAAGAATTGGAAAGCGTTTTTTCGACCATCCCTGGCTCGCAGCGGAATATCCTACCTGAAAAACGTCAAAACGCGGCCGCGCGAATAAATCTCTCCCGGCGCTATATTTGCAAGACCGGAAATTTTCGGGCGCCAGGGCCAGAATTTCGACACTCGTCACTCCAATTACAAACAGTTTAAGCCATGTTCATATGTCACGTTGCAGCCGACGAACTCGGGGCGATATTTCTGTTTATCGTAAACAAACAGTCGTGTTCCCCGCCATTTGTTTCGCGCGATCGCGAAACGCTCAAATCTCGTAATCCGTCCCGCGTTAAATTTGCCGAATGCCGAATGACGAGGGGAAAAAAAAAAAAAACGAAAGCATCCTCCGATGCACTCGGGTTTTGCGAGCAAACCCTTTGTTATGCATAGATAACGTATGCGCCAATGTATACGCACGTTGTGTGCGTTTATTTGCATGCAGTTGCTTGCAGCTTTCTCGCGCGGCCGTATGCGTGCGCGTATACAAACGTACGCACGCATGACGTATGTACCTACACGAGGTTTGTCGATGGACACTCGGGCGTAAACAGAGTGTCCTTTCAATCGCGGATTCTTTGACGAATCCGAGATCAATTTTTCTGTTAGCGACAATTTGGTACCGCAGGCCTTTATCGTCACTCGCGATATTAGATATAAGTATCGACGGAATCGTTATAAACGCGGAATTAAATCCCACGAGAAATCAGAGCTTTCTCTCTTGCCTTCATTCGGATTTTCTCGTCGCGATGCACAATGCTTAGAAAATAAAATAAAGAATAATTTTACGACAAAAACATTAAATAAAGAAAAGACTTAGATATGTTTTAAATAAAACTAACAAAATTTCGCTATCGCGCAAGGAGTAACAAACGGAAAACAGAGGAAAGACGAATCTCATCTCAGGACGTACGTCGGCAAGTTTCGTATAAATTATCCGCAAGAAAAAGCATCCATCTCTCTATTACACGAGAATATTTTCGTTTTGTTCAGCCCTTGTAAGCGCGGTCTACGCATCGTGTGCGCATGTTTGCGCATGTGTGCGCATGTGTACGAAATGTATTTCTCGGTTGAATATCTCTCTATAGTGGAGCTGCAACGCCGGCGGGCTAATCGACGCGCATTGCCGAACGCCAACACGGTTTTCACATGCGACTGCAGTTCGATGCACCTCGGCCCTGTGCAGTGCGACAGCTCGCAGAGCCGAGGCTACAATCGAGTTTCCATCCCGTCTCATCTCGCCGCGCCGCTCCGCTCCGCCCGCCGATGATCCATGCACAGCTGCGGCTCGTTCGCGGGCTTTTGCGCGTAATAGCAACGGCGATGCACTCTCGATGTCGCATGAAGATTTCAAACTATTTTCCCGAATCGACGGCTTCGAACGATTCTCGCGAAATTGCATTGATCGGACTTTTTATCTTGAATTATTTGAAGGGCTCGCGACAGACATGCTCGCGTAGCGCTTAATTGTTACATTTTGTCGTTATTTTCTCTATGCTCTTTCCGAGATTAAATATTCAAGAATAGTCTTACGGATGTACCTGATGTTTCTAGTCGGTGTTTAGTAATTAAATAAATTCAGCTTTTTCCGGCCAATTGCAACAACATGACATAATGACTTTCAAATGGAGTAGATATCAATAATGATTATATTGTTAAGATATAGTAAACGTGTAGCAGTCATCAAACTGTAAAAAAGCTGATAATAATTAACTTTATTATTACTCAAAAATTAATTTACTCAAAAGTTGCAGTTACTCTACTTGAAATAGTGTATTTATTGCGCTTTTTACTGCAAAAGACTTTTTGTTCGCTCGATTGCATGGGTATAGCTAGAAGGTAAAAATACATCGATTTGGTGAATTTTTTTTACTATAATAAAACCGCTATTAATAGAGCCGGAAGGACATCACGACGACTGCGGCCATTCCTCCTTCCAGTACTGCGGTAGATTTCAACGCCAGAGGGTTTCTATTTGCAGTCGTTGCACTTGACAAAAATCAAGCTCGCCTCGACTCGATGCATCGGATGGCTCCGCCCGAGGCCTCGAATCCGAAACTCGGTCGATTTTCCGCATCCTCGTTTTCGTGAACGGTACAAAAAAAAATGCCGATTAATTCCAACGCGACGCGAAAAAAATTGTTCCATCCGATGGGAAAGCTTAAATGCGTAGGGGCGATATGTCGCGTATCTGGCTGCGAAAAGTGTTTCTGATAACTAAATCTGGTCTCAAATCTTGGCCAAATGTATAAGCATATTTAACAGCAAATAAAACTACTTAACGTTTTTAAATTAAAAGACGGCTAATTTTTATGTGATTTGATTACGAATAGAGGTTCCGCGATATAGTTACTAATAAAGTACCTATATAACAAGTTAATGGCGCCATTAAATTTGTAAACGCTGAACAGTCGGATTCGTTGCAATTTATTGGAAGGCCAGACGATTGCGCACCACTGGAACGGTAATGAATTCGAAACGTTATATTCGATTGTAATTTTTAGGCCGCAACGCGATATGAAAGATGAAAATCGTTTCCCCCGTGGCAATCGAGACAATTAAAACGCGTCGCGCCGCGGTGCGTTTTCGGCCGTACGATAATCAATTACGTCGCGCGGGAGGCAAAATATGGTCATCGCTGTATGATCATCGAGCGAAATCGCTCCCCGATATCTTGATTGGACAGGTATGCACGTGGAATTGCTTTCATAAAGCGGATCCCCACGCGATGATCGCGGGCAAGTACGACGCGACGGCGGGCTCGCGCCACTCTGTACACGACCGGTCATTGTCATCGGCATAACGATGACGATATTCACCGCTCGTGCATTAGATTGATTGCGCGTTGATAGCGGGATGCATCGCGGCACCGTCATATCAACTCCCCGCCACCTTTGCGGATAATTCGCGTTCGCGTTTTCGCTGACCGCTCCCGATTCACCGCTCGAGAACTCGATAATTGAATTGATACGGTCATACGGAATCGATCGATCGACGGGGGACTCTCGATCTGAAACCTACGGGTCAATCCTTCCGTTACCCCGGAAAATAGACGGATGGTCGTTCTACTATGTTCAACGCAGACGACGCATTCACGCCAGTTCGAAAAACGGAGTCGTTAGAGATATTTATCGAGAGGACTCCCTCGAGTATTCAGGGAACTGAGAGAGAGTGAGTGAGAGAGAGAGAGAGAGAGAATTGGCGAAAAAACGAATAAAATAAATGAAAGAGTGCGCGTGTTCGCAGATGCGCGCGACTCCGTAAATCAGTTCTTGCAGCGGAGGAACACGGCGCAGCTGCGTTAACTGGCCCATCGAACGGTTTTCCCGTCGCCTATGTTTTTATATTAATTACTCCACCATTCGATTTTGCAGAGAGAGAGAGAGAGAGAGAGAGAGAGAGAGAGGTAGGTTCGACAAGAGCGACTTCATTGGTTCGCCGTTAAATCACTCTTGCCCAGAACGCGCCCACATATGATAGGATATGTAATTGCTGTTTAAAATTAATATTAATTGAGTGTGGATGATTATATGTAGGAACTGCCATAATTATTCCTGTAAGATTAAAACGAAGAGTGCGAAAGTTCGAGCTCTCTACACGGCCCACCGCGCTTCAGCGAAGTCGAAATTTAAAGTCTCCGAAGGTTCCTCTTTCCCCGCATTACGAAGTAGGGATTAAATTCGAACAAAGAGTATTCCCCGTCGGCTTTACCATCTGTGCGAACTTTATTCGATTGTGAAAAACTTCGCGGGGGATCCTTTCGACCAATCGAGCGATCGCAAGAAAATCGCAACTTTCGTTTAACACATTTTCATTAAATCATTAATAAGACTATATCGCGTCGCATTTGTAAGATACAAGAGTAAGAATTTTAAATGTTTCCAAATTTAAAAAACATAGATTGTAGTAATATTGTACAAACTTTGTCGATAATACTCGCGCTAATTAATATCAGATGCTGATTTCTTTCTTCAAATCTTTTGCGTATTTCCTATTCACGATATTACGATTCGCAATATACATTCTACGTTCAACATCAAAGCTTAATATACATAAAGAATGTGCGGCGTACACGAAAGATTCGAGCGAACGAGTTGCAAGTTTTGATTTGACACTCGCCGGATTGGAAAAGTCTGCCTTAGGAGCTCGGCGAAATTTCCAAGAGGTATTAAAATTTCAGGCTTCCAATGAGTTTCCCGCGTTTTTCCTGAAGTCTTAAGATAGAACTCAGCGCGGCTCGAGTCTTTTTCTACAAAGAGAAGTCCCTTCCCCGTCCTCGAGTTCTTATGCCGCGAACTTTCGCGGAGCGAGGAAGATGTCAGCTGCTGGTGATATTCCGGTTTCAACTAAAGAAACGTTCGCGTTGATCGAAAAACGATATCGATTCATGACCTCAATACTAGAGACGTAGAAATCGGGGACTTGTTTTCATCGTGTCGTCCTCTGACAAATATAGCGTATAAGAAAAGTACATATACGTCCTACATCTATACACAAATATTAATACTCGCTAATATATTTAATATATAAAATTTCGTTATTCCTATCTACTTGTCTTTATCCATCTACTCGTTCTAAGTAAATTGATGCGATCAAGAAATCTAACTGTTAAGTTTCTTAAATTAACGTTTCCATTAAAAAAAGTTTTAATTATCACGAATTTTTGTCGCGAATAAATGAAGAACTTATTTTCCTATGTTCAAAAATGTCTAAATTTCGAAAGATATATTCTCGAGGTAGCAAGAAATTGCGTAGATAAATCTGAATGGAGAAAGAAAAGCAGAGTGCGCAACAGCGACGCGGTAAAAGGGCTTAAGCGGCATAAAGTGATTCTCGAGACTTCGCGAAGCTCGCCACGACCATCGGGCGCACGCATGGCTTCCACTCACGTGCGATCGTTATTCGAGAGCTAAGAGGATTTCGAACAATCTCGAAGGGGTAGGTGCGAAGAGCCGTTTGTGCGTGAGGGTCGAGGGTGTGAGTCGATTAAAGTAGATGCGCGTCGCGCCAAGTACGCGCATGCATGCGAAGGGTGCAAAACTATGTACACGAGCGTAGAAGCCCCTTAAATTTATCCTCGATGTCAATGCAGGAGAATACGTTGCACCTCGGAGTAAAGATAACGTACTTATAAACGCATGTATATTCTTTGCTGAAATTTCCTCGTAAAATTCTTCCCTCGATCAAGATTTTAATTAATTACAAATTTAATTTATTTCTCTTACATTTAGACATCTGAAATTATTGCAATTAATTACGTAATTAATTAAATTAATTCAAATTTGCAATAAATTACATAATTTCTCATGAAATGATCATTCAGAATTCTAATTATTATAATTTTGGACTTTGACAATTTTATGTATTTTAGTGGGAGAAAATCGGCTCCGACCTTATTACAGATATTTGTTAAAATTATAGGCATATTGTGTGGAACATTTTATAAATTTTCAGACCTAGACGACTTAGGATTAAGCAAGTCTCATTTCGGCGACAAGTCCAGGACGACGTCGTCTTAATTCGACAAACGGTGACCAGTTTACGAGTGATATGCAAATTTCGGTCGGAATCCGGGCGAGCGGCGGATACCGTCCTCGCGAAAGAAAAAGAGTAAAACGAAAAAAAGGAATGGTAGATCAAACGTTGTCCGCGTTCGTTCTCCTACGGTCGGAGGTAAAGAATTACGAGCGCTCGGCTTAAATGCTCATCTGAAATTCGTGTACACCAATGCGTGCCGGGGGCCGGGGCATTCGCGTAGGTAAGGCCAGGACACGGCACGTTCCGGTACACGTAACGGTTACTGGGAGACATAAATTATTAATGAGCACACACGCCTACGATGAAAGCGATGGCCAGAGGCGGCGACTGCAGCTAGACACGACGGGTATAGCGCACGTCTTTCCTATAAGTACCCGCGGCGCGGCGTGACGCCGCTCCAGCTACTACACGATTCGGTCGCACATATGCAAAATAATTTAGGGCGCATGCAACTCCTCGGGGCGAGTATTTCAATTGCAGTATTAAGTGCGAAGATATACCAACGGACTTGGAAAAAATCATGGAACTCCTTAGGATGCCCGGAAATCAATTAATCTGCTAAATGAGTCAGTCAGTTTCACGTCATCTTTTGAATAAGACTCATCTATTCTCGCTAATCGCCATTTCTCTGATCTCATATCGCGAGCTTTTCGCTATAATTACTAATAGCATTTTCATCGAATAAAAATAAATTAATTTTTGAATTATATCTTCACAGATATCTTTAAAAAAGTATATTGTAAATTCTGTTAATCTCTTTAAACTGGGAGGGATCAAAATCATTCGATTAAATTCGCGATTAGCTCCTCGCTCGTTCTACCGCAAAATGATATACATTGTCACTCGATCGCATCTACTATCATTGTCTCGATAAGTCGATAGCAATTAATAAACGGGCATTAATTCGGGATTCTCGCTTGTGATATCTCACACGGCGTAGCCGGAAAACATTTATAATTATACAGTTAACACGCAGAATCAGACATATCGGGCTTTTTAATCTCCACCCATGACGCGGCGCCTGGCGTAATTATCATAATTATTTAGCCGACGCGCAATGTCAGACAGACGAACGCGCGTATACGCGTACCAAGCGGCGAAAACGAAGAACCGGTAAGTGGCGACGACGGGCGAGGAGAGATACTGGGAAAAAGTCGGAACCCCGCTAAAAATACCACCGCGTCGCGGGGAAATTATTGCCCGCCGTCATTCCGCGATCCCGCGGCGACGACTAAATATATCAGGTCCGCGCGGGCATAAATATTTGTAAAATAACGTCGGCAGATGCGGTAGAGCCTAACTTTAGTTACACACGACGCGGATTCCGCGTGCGACACTCGCGTTGCCAACTCGAAGGTGGGAGAAACCCCTTTACACGTATTTTCTTGAGCGACGTCCAAGTTAGCATTGTTACTTAATACGCAAACATATACAACGAGCGCTTAATAATGCCGCTATCTGCAGATGGGGAAAAACTGGTACCGCAGATATCGAATACTTTTGCGAAAAATTGTATTCTTATAATAATAGTACCTGTAATTTAAATATTTTGTTTATAAGATAGACAACGTTATCACCTGTATAACGAATGATAAGACAAACTGCTATAATTTTTGCGTCAAGCCTTCGAGGTGTTAAAGAGCGAAGGCACACAATTGACTTATCGAAGGCTTCTCTTCCCTTATTCACTTTACTGGCGTTTCATCCGATCGGATCTATCACGACAGCCTCCGATAGTTAAAGTCTCGAAAGACCGTTAAGAACTTTTCGACCGATTACATTTCACGATCCCGCAGGAGGCTCCATCGATTCATCGTTTCGCGTCGGCGGCGGAAACGGACGCGAACGGCGACGACGAACGAGATACTTAAACCAACTGAACGATACGACAGACAGCGATTAGGATCACGCTATATTAATGAACCTACCGTCACCTCAGAGACTAATGTTGACGTCCACTTCCAGGTTATTAGACAATTCCCCCGAAGGGGAAAAAGGTAGCAGCGTGAGATCAGTTTGCGTCACGATTATATCAATATTCGGGGAGTATGACCCATATTTCTGTATTCTGCAGCGTTTCCAAGGAGACTGTACATGTGGACGCGATGAGAATATTCTACCCATGAATTTGCGATCATAGATAAATTATCATAATCTAGTTGTGGCCTTCGCTGAAAGTACGGAGGCATTGATAAATTGTGGTGAACTGGCACGCTCGCAAGCTAAACTGCACACAGTACATTTATACGGAGAATTATAATAAATAATAAAAATGTTCCGTTTTTATAAACTGCATGCAATATTACGCGACTGGGAAGAAAAGATGACAAAAAGATATAATGTATATTTAAAGCGTATCTTTCCTATAATCTTTGTAAAATTGCAATTGCAATTAAATTATGCCTCACTATAGATCAGATAGTACCGAAGCGCTCTCTGTGAAAAATATATATATTTGTAAGTTGTAACGAGACAACGTTAAAAAGGCAAGTGAATAGAAGTTGGAGGAATCATTAGTAACTGTCGATAACACAAAACTTACGATCCGCTCGCGCACCAATTACGGGGACAAAAGTAATTCCCGTTCGCGACGGGTTCTTAAAAAAAAGAACCGACTCGATGAAAAAGGGCATGCCGTTAGTAACAGTCCATAACATTATACGGTTGGCGATCGCGATAATCTCGAGTTCGAGATTTTTCTCGTTACCGCCTCATTAGCGCCGATAAGTCCTTGTCGCGGATTTAATCGCGGATTAAGAGGTTTGCACCGGACGGGACGGACAAAAGAAGAGAGATGTTTGAGAAATAAAGGGCACCTCGTAAGTATCCTTTAATCAAGTCTCTACCATTTGGTGTTAAATACTTACAATTGCAAGTTTAGTACAAGATTATGGTCGTTTCTTTCATTCCTGGATTATTCAATCTATTTTACATCAATTCTTTTTAATAAATCAGATTTTTCCAATATTCATTAATATTCTTTGATTTTCTAAGTTATTCTGGGTATGATTAAAATTCTGTTTTGGTATATAATACGAAAATTGCCACTAGAAGTCTATTTCTCGTCTCTAGTCCGTCTAGTTTAACTTGTCTAATCTAATTCGTTCAAAGCTGTTTTTTATCGTTAACAGAATGAAAGATTGGCACTTGAGAATTCATGAGTGAAGAGAGTGCCGATAGGCCAACTCGCGTATGATTCTTAGGGAGTTGCATTCAATGTTAAAGCGAAATAAGATTTAAGCAACCGCATTTATTACGCAGGGGGGCGTATGAGCTTTGATGTTGGAACACACAAGTTCTTACACGCGTGGCACATAACGACGCGTGTTCGAGCACACCCGCAGCCACGATGACAGCTTGAGCGATGTTTAACAAACAGCAGCTGATGCCTGGGGATCCCTAAAACAATCTTACTGACGTCGGAGTTCATTCTCGTCTTTCGCATGCGATGCGGTTAGCTACAGCTTGCATTACTCGCGCTGCATCGTATGTAGCATAAATTGTACACTTGAATTACACTGCGGTGAAAGTTTCGAGTGCTTATGATATAACAGGGCTATAACAATCAGTGGCAATAACTAACATTATTCGCTGCAGCATCAATTACTGTATACTTGTTCGTATGCGGCAATAAATATTAATTACAACGTTCATTGCGTCCACGTGAATAATGTTTGTTAGTGTAATAAATGGGACTATATAGCGCGTGATACTTTTTTTGTAGATAATAAAGAATACATAACGCGCGGCGAACGTAATATTGTAGTACTGAAAATTTCACAATTTTATACATATGCGACGTACCGCGTTATTCGGTTAACTTTCGACCGTGAATTTCGCAGAACGTTGTCAGGTCAATATTACAAATTCATGGTTACGACACCGAGTCACAGAGGTCGGGTCGCGATCAACCGTAACGAAACCACGGACGATGCGAATGAACTTGATTAATTGCTCGGCTGAGTCACGAATTAGCGTGTGAATGACGGAGCACGGGCGCGAATGCAGGCTCGGGAGCGAGAGCGGCTGGCTCGAAGTGAGAACTATGACGAAGGAGAGTCGAGTGGGTTCGACAGAAACTTTCGACCCGCTTCATTCGGCCAGTCGAGTACCAATAAAAAATCATTTTGCTCGAAGAGCGCCCCTATTTCCCCCTATTTCACATGATTCAACCGAGTTTCGTCCAATTATAATTCTCAACTCAGCAAATTAGAACAATTTTTGTCACGTAAAATACGAGAAAAAGAGAGATGAGACTGAAAGCAGCAGTCCATATAATTTTGAACAAATAAGTGTGATTTTAATCAGTAAGCAGCAAAATTAGAAACTAGAAAGATTAATGATTGAAAGATTAATAGAAGGTATGTCTGAAAAATATATTAACATTATTTGCACAATGACGTGACTGTGCAAAGGGAACGTGTATAATAGACAGAATTCGCCAACGTGGAATAGATTAACGTGGGTCTATATGGCGTTCATTAATTCACTAAAGTCTTAACTTTTTACTCCGGTGACGAGCTTGGTGCTTTCGAAAGGAAGAGACGGTATATATACTGTGAGATAGCGGGGAAGGACGGTGATGATGCACTTAAATACGGAGCGTCCCGGTTGCCACGCTCGCCTAGTTACCAATGCGCTGCATTAGTAAGTACTAAATACATTAATTACGTTAGTACACCTTAGACAGCAGTCTCGTAACCTAGTTTACGTCAGTTGCTATTCGAGGGATTTGAATACGGTATCTACCAAGCTGAGGAGAGAGAGAGAGAGGAGTTCGCCAGAAGCGGCGTATCCCGATCGTATCGATCGCGCGATCGGTTCAATGCGTGCGCGCTCGCACGAATCACGCCCCGAATTAATTATGCACGACTAGCGTAGAGTTTGTCCGGACGGTTTACCCGGTAGTAACGATGATTCGCGTGAGCGTACACACGAGCGCTAATGTTAAAGGGCATAGTATATACTTAAGCGAGTTGCAGCGGTCATTAATTCGGACCGGATGAGCTCGTTACAAAGATACGAATTTGTCTCCTCCCCAGGGCAACGGACGATGCCCAGACAATCGAGTTAATTGCGACGCTTTGAGCAAAAAAAAAGATTCTATAATATACGAGGTTCAATTGTATTCGGCACAAACGGAATATATTTGAAAGTACAAAAGTAAGTATGTGTTTTTATTACAAAACTCTGGATCACGCATTATTACCAGCAGAATTGCTTTTTACGTGCATTATTCTTTGTGTCTCTTTTATTAGATATGCACATACATTTGCACGCATTCAATAAAGTTATTATTATTATTATTAGCATTTCCCCGTCTTAAAATCCCTCCGTATTAGTCCCGCAGTCTTATCACGCAGCCTCACCTGACATTTGCTCCCCATTTGAAGGGGCTGCTTTTCTCGTCGAAAGCTGCTTTAAATCCCAAAGTGCGACGGGGCAAGGAACGTTATTCTACCGCGTTATTATACCATACCGAATCGCGACGATGTGTCTCAACGTTCGATTTCGCACGGGGGATAGTGGAAGCGCTTCGGTAACATTTTTAAATTCAAGATTAAAACGCGGCGAGACCCCCCGGGAATGGCGAAGCCGTTCCGGGGGAGGAGGGAAACGGATTTTATCTTCTCGCCGAGCGATATTATCGCGTGGAACTATTTTTTATCCCCGGTGGACCAGTGGGGAGAAGCGAGGGCGAACGACGGAGAAATCGCCCCCGCCACGCGTTGATTAGTTCTGTTGCGATATCTCTCGGCCCCGCACCTTCCGGTCCCCCGAGAAAACGGAGGCGAGAACGAGGAGGGTCTCCACCGTTCACGATTTTTCTTTCTCTTTCTCCTTTTCTCTCTTTTCATTCTCTCTGGCTGGATACGAATCTCCTTCCGTTCTGACAAAAGAGGATTAGATAGAGCAGAAATTATACGTGAGATAACAATGTAAAATATTGTAATGAGCTTATCCTTTCGTTGCGTTGGAAGGATAGATTCGCGGCATGTTAAAAGATTATTTTAGAGTCCCCAGGCAAATAACCGAGAAATAGTGAGAACCAAATCCACGAAACTTTAAGTTAAGTTTCACAAATTATTGCCTTCGGTATAGCGAGCGATTGTAGAAAATTTTTACGTCCCCGTACTCACCCTCTTTCGTAATTCTGACTTACAGTAAATAAGCTCACGCGTGCTACATTGACCGAGTAGCGAATGTTCGGTTACAGGCCGTTTCCAAAAGAATCACGTGCCGGCGATAAAGCGAGCGTGATACTCGCGTTAGCGGCGATCTACTAACGGCTTTACGGAATGCCGGATGAAAAATCTTCTCGTCTGTCGCCGTGTGCGACGACGACGGCGACGTGATTTACACTTCTCGCGGCACGAATCCGCGAACGTCGGAATCCGCGACTCACAATCAGAAAACCGCTCTCGTAACGTAGCGATCTTGTCACGGCGACGTTTTAACGCTAACGTGCGGTAACGCTTTCCTTTATTTGACATAACATATTAAGACCTTTTCTCTTTCAACTGCTTTTATGACCAGCACGACGAAATGCCTTGAAGAGAAAGATTAGAATGAAGTCTCATCGTTAAATTATTACTATCTATTATTCAGATAAATTATTTTTTCGATAACTAAATTTTAATTCTAGCAAACTTATTATAATTAATACAAAAATAACACGCCACGTAAAAAAGTTCTTCGCTATAAATATTTAAAAATTACCGGAATTTAATTAAGAATATTCAGAAATACAAATATAGTTAGAGTAAAAAAACTTTTAAAATGTTGCAGTGTTATATAATATTAGGCTTTTTATAGTACTTACATTATTAGTAAGATGTATTGTCGTTATGTAATTGTTACTTAATTATTCCGCAGGTTTAGGTTTAGGTTTGGATAAACCTGTAACACATCTTGTGAGCAACTTGCGTGTTTGGGGTGATAGATAACGGGATGGTCTCGCCCTTGCTCACTTTCTCACCAACTTCGGCCCACTGCCAATATATTATTCGGCATGTTGTTTTCTGCCAAAGATTGCTCGCTCTTTCCGCAGCAAAAGTAGAAATGGGGAAAGTGGCGAGATGGCAAACGCGCGTAAAAACTTAGGGGATGATCGCAAGGATGGGTAATCTAATGTTGTATTGGTCAATCGTGATATTTCTCTTTAAGAAGGCTTTAACGAGAGAATGGAATTGTCTACAGAATGTCGACTAAGATTTTACGTGATGAATTCTGATCCAAGGAAAAAAAATACTTTAATTTACAGTTGAAAATTTTATGTAGTAGATAGATAGAAAGACATTTGTTGTTAATAGTATGTAGAAAATTAAATATGATATTCTTATATTCAGTTGTTCTTATAATTTAATAAAATAGTAGACTTAAACTTTTGTGGTCAGACTTTACTTTTTCTGAATGCAAATTTAGGAACATTAAAGACAGAAATTCAATTACATGTTATTTCACGCAAATGTTAAACGTTCTATATCATGGTAACTAAGTTCTACGTTATGCTTTTAAGATAAAGGCCACTTGAAATTAACTGCAGGATAAGATTTTGCTATATATTTGCATTCCCAAAGTTTGTCTACCTCAAGAAAGAGAAAGAAAGAGAAAGAGAGAGACACACAGAGTCCTTAATTTACAGTTCTATATAACTTTGTAATTATAATTCGGTTAAGATTTTCGCAGAGGAGGAAAGTTAACTAGAAGTTTGCGAGGAGCATTCCTGAAATTTTCTGCAAACGCTACAAAACGCCTTGTATTATCTCAAATCTTGAAACCTTCTACCTACGTCTAAAAGGGAGAGGAGAGAGCAATTTTTAGATCGAGTTAGATGTTACACGTCTCGGAGATATATTATCCCTAAATCATTTTTTCTCTAAAAACGCGCTAGTATCGAACCCATGAAAAGAATAAAGTGGTTGCTGTAACATAACGTCATTGTATCCCATGATGGAAATCAGTTTAAAAGAAAGAAGGGGACGAGAAAGAGTGAAGCCGCAGAGAATCGCGGGTGGCTGACTGAATTTACGTAGCGAAGAGCGCGCTTTCGGGGTTCGAGATTCGCGGGGGTAGAAAAGTTGATCTCTAGCTCATGCAGTCGATGAAAAAACCGGGGCCCACCCCTTATTTAGTAGCCAGATGCGCACACATCCGATCCAATCACGGGCGTTTATTCAAGCTGTTTGCCAGACGACGCAACGGCGATAGAAAAAGAGAGAAAGAGAGCTTTTCTTCCGTAATAAAGAGCAATATACGTAAAGCATCTCACTTTTTAACGGCTTGAAAATTATTAAGAATAACTGCAAAGTTCGGCAATTTATTATCACGATACAATTGTTACTTAATGTAAATATATCGACTAATTAAAAATTATCTGTCAAAATGCGACGTAAAGGCAAAGTAAACTTAGTTACCACGAAACATGGGGAAGATTTATACTTACTCTTCGAACTGGGCTTGCTATTTGTAGGGTTAATCTCGTTTCGCGTCGAGTGTGTCGTAGGGCGTTTCTGAAGAGCCAGTTGTCTCGACCCTCGCGGCGCGACAGCATCATCGCGGCACGAAGTCGGATTCGATTGCGCGAAAGTAATTTCGGTGAGTGGCAAGTCGGCGCTTGTAAGCGAGAAAATAGCGGTTGCGCGACATAGGGAAACGCGACCACGGGGATACACGCCGATCTCATTTTATTCTGGAAATCCGGAGAGAAGTTGTTTATAGAACGGAATTCCCTATTTATTGCGATCAACATTCCCCACGGTGCCAATTATTTTCCTTCTGACACAAAAATCTGACTGTTCGTGAAAAGTGGATCAGTAATTGAAACTAACAGACTTTCGAGCTTACCAAGTCACTTTTATGTCTGAAGAAAAATCGAAATACTTATTTTGTTTGTTATCGATACACATTATACTTTAAAAGCTATTGATACTTCGATATTTAAGATCGATTCCGAATTTGTCAAGAATCTGTCTCCAAAATAATATTAGCCGCGCATCCCGTGGATGCTTCATGCCCTGCATACTTTGTTATATAATACTTTGATTATTACAAGGTACGCACATATTTACGTGGCGATATCGAAGAAGTCGAAGCGTCCAGCCGTCCAGTACGTCACATGCAATCGATAGCGCGCTGCGTGTGCGAGCTCGTGTCAGTCCAGCGAGAATGACGATTAGCGTCGTTGCAACGACAACAACGTTACACCTCCGACGATCACGTATCGCCACGCGCGTTTGTATTACGATAACGAAGACTGTGCGACCATGCGAAACGATTCGATAACACGTTCGACTACCAGGAACAAATGGCAGTTGTTGCAGCCGAGATCCGATGCCAGACGACACCCTGAGTATGTGCTAGATAACGTGGGACAATCGGTCTCAGAAAACCTCGATGTTTGCACAGAGCATCTTATCGTAAAATAAATAAAATAAATAAAGGTGACGCAATACCCATTGGCACTTGGTGATCGTCAACGTGGACAAACGATCGAATGCGAGTGCATCGAATGAATGAGCCCTTGTGCTGCGAGATGCATCGTTAAATATAAATTGGCCGGCGAATTCACAGGCATCCCACAGAAATTCCAGAAACCATAATCATAACGGCAATAAACGTCGAAATATATTCGCGTTTCGCAATTTCACGAAAATCTCCAGATTTTAATAACGCGTATTAATATTTTAGAGCATCGGACACGAGTGCATTGTGTTTCTCGCGCACAAAGTTCAATCCTATTATCTAGATTGATTTTAATCTCTGTACAAAATTTATGTCGTTCTGCAATCTGTACGTTCGCCTTTCATCATACTCGCTTTTGCTGAACGCGTCGACGCTCTCGTATACCGCGCACGCAAGGTATTCGGCATAAATTGCGATACACGAATCGGAGAGCGTTAACAACTGATTAATAACAACGACAATCGCGACTCGGATAATAACCGCCAGTAATTCCGCGAATGCCTGCATCGGCGCGCAGTGCCGCGCCGCGCCGGATCGTATTGAATTGCGATGCGACTGCGGTATACGTCCACTCTCCCGGGCGTATCTTTCATTCGCTATGATGTTGAATTTGCAAAACAGCCACAGGAAGCGGTGACGTACCTTAAGCAAAAATTATCACGCGTCTCTGCGAACATAAAGCGACCCGCAACTCCTCGGATTCTTGTCCTAACAGAGAATTCTCGATCTCAGAGGAAGATGACGTACATTTTTCGTTCGCGATCGTTGATGCAGCGGTTGTGGAAATTCACGTGATAGCCGTGATAGTTCGCTTGTTTACGGGTGAACAAAGTCGCGAGGCCGTGATACACGAGCCACGGCGATACGTAACGTTTTGTACGTGGATACGCAACGTTTCCACCTCTCATACATAGAGATACGGGTGATTTACATACATATCAGTTTCATTTCGTTCGAGCCGCCCTTACGGCACGCGCGGTTTCCACGTGGGCGTGGATCAAAAAGGGAGGGTTGCGGGGGGACGAGAGAAGGGTGTACGTGAGCACCGCGGCGTGGAACATGCACCGCGGAGAGCCCCCCCATAGAGCGACAGATGCCGGCTCTCTCCTGCGCACAATGTCTGTAAATGAAGGCAGAATGCGTTATTATTATTCTTTTAATTCGATTTTATCTACGCACCGAGATATGCCGCGTGCATATGCATAGTGCACGTCGCAGTGGAGCTCGGAAAGCTGGAAAAATGAAGAGTGACGTGAATGACCGGGTTTTTCCGCTCGAGAAAGAGCTGACGGGTTAGAAAAAAAAAACGAAGTTGCAAAAAAAATTGGAAAAGAATTCATAAATACAGAAAAATTTGAAAAGTCGCAGACGAAACGCGGTTGCGTTGTCCGCGTAAAAGCTCCAACGCCAGAACTTGCTGTTGTCATTGAAAGGCGAAGTAATTATAATTATCACGGTATTATCTCCGACCGCGTTGCGCAAAACAAGAAGACTGCAGCTTATTCAAATCTATTGAAATAGTATAACAATAAATGCCGTGTGTATAACTCCTAGGTAGGAAGATAAGAGATCAACGTCCCGCCGCGCGAACGATCGCCTCCGCGGTTCGATTCTCGAACATTGATACTGGTCGCCGGACGGAAAAAGCGTAAAATAAAAAACGCTCCGTCCAGAGGATCCATACGAAAGTTCCGTTCACTGTGTGCGGAGCAGCCAGTGTGTGTATTGTTGCTACGCCGAAGAGTGTCGCGCGGGAATCTGGTTTCCGCCTTTATTCCCGTTTAATGGTTACATATTGAGAGGCAACAGAGGACGCTTATAAATAAAGAAACATTCAATGGTTCTAGGAGCAGAAGGAACCTGTTTCCCGGGGAAGTCGAAAATGGTTTCTTTATGAGAAATGATACAAGACCTACGCGGGCCGATAGACGACAAAGCGCGTGTGCCAAGAATTTATTTTCTATAACTTATGAATATTATAATAAGTTTGATTTAATCAATTCAAACTTATAAATACTTACATTATACATACAATAATTTAATTTTTTTATTTCTTTTTTGCCATAAGAGCAATGCTAAATTATATGTGCAATTATAATCTAAGAGATTAATTTTTTATTTAAAAAAAACCTGTTTTGTTCAATTGTTAAATCAGTATATGCAATTAGAATAAAGTGAAATGGTAAGAAACAAGTGGATTAAAGAGAATGCGTCAATCGCTCGTCAAGCAATTTGCCAAGTCGGCCGACTTAATTGTAAAACTTATATTTAACCGTGCATGTATAAGAAGCGGTTGAATAAATTTTAGCCCGAGTTCAAACTCACGAGTTCAAACGGAAATGCCCCGAATTTTCCGCGGATAATCCCTCCTGCCTCCGAAATCCTAGGCGCGGCTCGCTACTCGATCCCTTGAAATAACGTCGACGAAGTAACCGGCTGAAACAGCCTGAAATCCTATTAGCGGACACAATGGGAATCGGGACGATGCATGACGTTACTCGCGCGACGAGAGTCCTCCCGGTCAACGAGTAGATCCTGCGTGAGTGTGATTGATTCCTTAATAATCGCGTTGCAGGATTTCGGCCCCGCCCGTCGCACGAGAGGCGGCTCGATAATGCAAATTTCGCAGACGCGAGTGGTAGACCCGGTAATTATGTATAGGGCTGTCGGGGGCGAAACACAGAAAGAGAGACAAAGAGAGGAGAGCGACAAGAGCTCGATGGGCCGTGAGAAGGAAAGAGAAACAGAGAAAGAGAAGAGGTGGGAAGCAACACCGCGACACAGGGTACAACATAGGGGTGTCACTCGCAGCTGTTTCAACCCCACGCAACACGAATGAACCACCACACCCCGCGAAACGAATCAAGGAGCAACAACAGTCACTCGGTCATTAAGGGGCGTAGATCGTTGTTTGATTGCGGAGGCTGAGCCTGACTCTTTCTCTCTCCTTTTTTCCGCGTGCAGGGACGGACGGTGCATTCCTCGGATCTAATATTTTTTTATATTAGATACTAATAGTAACACACTATTGAAGTTTAGTATCGTAAAAGTATTTTACGGTATATCGCGTGATTTAAGTATCTACATATAAATCAATTCACTCGCTTTACGACGCGACATAATCCTCACATAATTTCAAAAGTGCAGTGTATCGTACATTCGCTTATAATTGAAATTATTAGCGGGCTAAAATAAAGAATGCTTGCGCAGTGCACATAGTTTATGAAACTAACAAGTGTTTTCACGAAATTACTTAAGGCTTCGCATATAGATCTGTCCATCTACCTGCGTCCCTCGATCTTTGCCTTACAGAGATTGTTCTTTCCATGGAGAGGCCAAGAGATTGGTGTCGCAGTGTCGAACCCTCGGTGGTCCCCTCGAGTAACCGCGTTACGCAAACAAGACGGGAGTCGAGTGAGAGACGAGCAGACACGCACTCGAGCCGCAACACGAGGAAATCTCCGTCGAAGCTCGCCTGTCGGTTCCAAGGTAACTCTTGTGCGGGAATTTGGCCGCGACGGCTGCGGCTCGAGAGCGAGCTAGTTGAAAGGGTAAAATGCGTTAGAGCAGATACGGATCCGCGTAATGATCCTAGAATCCGGCCGACATGTTTATACACAAGTCTGATTATATGTATCTGCGAATAACGTAAATTGTGTGGCTTTACGACGGCTTTTGTGTAAAGCGTGTGGATCACTAGATCTCAAGTTGGAGATATTTTGAATATTATATAAAAAATACAATAATAGTTTTCGTAAATAACGTTTAAGATTTAAATAAGAATTATATTTATTATATTTATGTAATTAGCCAGAACTGCTGTTCTGCATGATTATATATATTACATTATTAAATATTATATATAATATTAAATATTATATATAATATTTAATAAAAACATGGAAATTGTTTCATTATTTATAACAACAGATTGGTCATATTCAGAATTTAATTTAATGTTATGAGAATGTATACCCCCCCGAGTCTCCTGTTACCCGAGATAAAGGTAGAAAGGTGTTTGTTACTAGAGGTTTATCGGTGAGGCGGAAGTGCAGGTTAACGAGCGCAAGTAATTATTTGTATTATCTCGTAATGCGCGTTATTATAAACGTAATAGTCGTGTCATTTGTACTGAGCTAATTAAACGCGCGCGCACTCTCTCTTTCTCTCCCGTTTACATGTAGCTCGCTATACCGAGCGATAAATATGTAATAATCGTTAGTCACCTCAATCGTTGTTTTCACGAAAATCCCAGTCATTTTGGCGTCGACCCAGGAGGCTAAGACGCGTCGTTCGATAAACCCGTTCGTAATTATCGCGAAAGAGCCGATCTGTTCGCCGTTCTCCTTTCTTCGCGAGAACGCCCCGCGATACGCAAGTGTAAATGCAGAATTCATCCGATGCCAAGTGCGAACTGCGAACGTTGGCGTCGTCGCAATTCGCATTGCGCGATAAATCGTGGACGATATTAACGGCCGGAATCGAGTCGATGCATAAATTCGGTGGTTGTAGTGATATATTCGAAGAAATAACGTATCTCTCTGGATGATTCATTATTCCGGCATCTAGATTTTCAGATGTTCGCGCACTTCACGTGAAAAGCTATTCCAAAATTTAAGGTGATCGTCAATATAACAAGATTATTTTAAAAATCTTTTAATTTATAATTATATAGTTAAGAGTTGACGATATCAAAGTTTTAAACTATAATTATCTTATTGTATCGAGAGAGATCACGAAAATGATATATAGTATATACAGTATTCATGCAGAGTGAAAAATACTCGGATATTTCAGAATTATCGAGAAATTTTGAACACCAAAAATTTCACATTGAGAATTTTGTGTCGCTCGAATTTATTCGACACATTCACGTATAACACAATCTATTCGAACCGGAATCACGAATGCACCGGTGTATTCGCACTGCCGTCGCTGGTCTGGTCGCAATTGGAACGTCTCCAGAGCATCCAGGGCGGCTCGTAAACGCCCGGCTCGCCGAACGTAGCTCTCTGCGTGTATTTCTGCGAGCGCAGGGCGCCTCCGTCTGGCCGGGATATAAATTAGATCGACTTGTCACCGGTTGCTGACACTAAATAATACTTAGCGACTGGATTAACGCGCGGTCTTTAACCGCGAGAGGCCGACCCTCCGCGCTCGCGGTTTCCGTCCGCGCGATCCGACCTCCTATTTCACGGATTGCATGAACTCGTCCGGGGACGATTTACGCGGCGGGCGTGGACGAGCGCGCCATTGGAGACTATGTCGAAAGAACAGACGGAGGAAAAATAAGATCCGGTGATTTACGGGTGATTAACGCGTGGCGGATTAAAGGCCTCTCCCACGCATCTCCCGACTGTATCTTCATATGTGTGTCTGTGTCGTCAAATATATAAGATAATCCTGATGAGAAAATAAATCTGTTGCCTCACCGTTGTGATATCCGAGACGATGGGAGATCGCACTTTACGGATACAAACATTCTCGCGATTACCATTTATAAATCCGCTGATACGGATTAACGCAAATATATTCACCAATAAACCAACTGTATTATTGCACTTCCTAGTTCCATTTGTTTCTTGTTGAACTCATTACGTAGGATTGAAAAATGCGTTCGCCTATCTGAATACGTTGAAGATATATAAGTGTATCAAAAAAATATACAAAAGATAAATAAGCTCCATGATTAACGCGGGGCAGATTAATGATGCTGTCATTTCTCAGCATACGTATATATGTTACTGTGCTAAGTTTATAAAATAATCTTTGTGGAAAAATAAATTCGACTCTAAAATTAATAAGAGTTTGTGGTTTTTTATTATACAAGAGTTTACGGTTTTACTTGATTTATTCTGTATTCGCGAATTATTAATGTTAATGTCTTCGACACAGCATGAAAAATATCAAGAAATAATAAATTTAAATATACTATATAAATCTGCGTTTGGTCACTAAAAAAGATTATCTCATATTATGCTCCCCTCGATTTCTGGATGAGTCGCTAACGAAATGCCGGAAGAAAAGTACCGCAAGAAGTTAGACATGCGGCAGTGTCCCGGGAAATCCCATTGCCGCGTAAAAAAGCTTATAAACAGGACTGTTTGGGAAGACTTATTATTTCCTGTCTGTCGTACGAACACTTCGATTACAACACTTCGGGATGCAGGGTGACGCGCGCATTTATTTTCGATGTCGGCAACGGCGGCCGTACTTCAAGCATCGATTACGGGTGGGGTTAATGAGGGATCGACATGTCAATATTCTTTCACGCTTATCTACCCGCCGATAAACGAAAATACGATGCCCGTCATGTGCGTAATAGGTAACACGCTCCAATCTTTAACGGCGACGTAGAATTTTGTCGGCTCTGCTACAATTTGCTGAACATAGACGACTTAAAAGTCTCACGGTATACGCATTTGCTCAATAAATTAAAAATTCCACGTTCTTGTTTGCTTGGGCAAGTTTTATGTAAACGCAAAGTTATCGTCGAGCCGGAGAATTTTATTATTCAAGTTCGCTTTTTACAAGAATTTATAGCGAGAGTGCTCGAGTGTTCCTCTTGAAGTATTGCTTTTACCGGATTATTAGACAATATAATTGGCCATTTATTTCCATAGTTATTTGGTGAATTATTATTTAATTAAAAAGTGAATAAATAATAATGAGTCTACTATTACGTCGATTGAAAGATAATACGAAAAGTAAAGCAAATCAAACGTTAACAAGATCGCCTTGTTACATAAGAAGAATTTTCGCTAAACTCGATCTGAGAAAAAACCTATTAGAACAATAAAAATCTGATACCGAAGTTAATTAATTCTACAATCAACAATGCCTGTGAAATTTAACGAGATGAAAATTCTTAATGTTTGATTTACAATACAATTGAGTTTTATTAAAACAACGTGAATAGAATAAAACTTGTAACATAAAATTTTAATTAATTTTATGTAACGATATTTTAAAATATCAGAAAATTCAATGATATCTGTTGTAGTCAAAATTTCTGCGTATTTAGAAATAACTCTTTTATTAATAAATACTCACGTATTTATGTTGTCTTAATTAGTTTTAGTTATTGATAAAACTATGCCAATATGTGACACGTTTAGGTAACTTAATAGCAGGGATCGTACCCCCTATTTTTTTATTATAAGGGAAAAGGGGAAAATTATGATGGAAAAGGGGGAGACTTTTTACGAAAAAAGGAAAATTTTAATTGTAATTAATAGTGAAAAAAACAGTCATACATTATGTTCAAATCAAAACACTAAAATAATAATAAAAAGTAATAAACTGCGCTTCGACGTTTAACCGCTTATGTCATCGACATATAGAATAGACTGCTGATGGCAGTGAAAGACAAGAGAAAAAATTGTTAATAAAAAATTAATAACAATTGAGGAAAACCGCGTCTTGTCGCAAATACTTGCTCAATCGCTATGTTATTGCAAGAACGTGATTCTCTAAAAATTTGGTGAGAATCGCTCTTTGCTATGTTCAACAGTTATTTATCAAATAATCAATAACAATTGAAACATATTCTTATATCAAATCGATGAAAAAACAGTGAATAATGTTAAAAAATATATTTACCTACAGCGGCGACAAAACTTGGGAAAAATATTGGCGGGGCAGGAAGCAAGCAAGCATTTCAAATAATGACCTTTTTTTAATAACATTTAAATTACCTGAAGGGGGGGGGGGGGGGGTAAAAATATACAAAAGTATATAGATTATATGCTTACATGTAAAACAAAGTGTCGGTACAAATAGAATATTTGCGCATACAAAGTCGGAAGGAAAACTTAATTACACTTATACTCGTAATCGTAAAAAGTTCGCACGACAGATTTCGTTTTGATTAATAAACTCGTCAGCAATAGCACTTAAATCTAACTTTATCGCCTCTTTCACATGTAAAATGTTCAAAGAGTTTAACCGATTTTGTGTCATAGTACTTTATAAATAAATTAGTAACCTCCTTAAAGAAAAAAATGACCATATCAACACATAGTTACAGGGATCATTAATATTAAATTTATAACCAATATATGTTAAGACCGTTAAGATATAAATCAATACAAAGGAAATAGCCATACGGTCCAAGCTTGGATCTTAGGCAGCTCAATATAATTATTTTCTATATGTATTAATACGCGTATTTTCCAACATATTAAACTGCGCGCCGATTATTAAATTTATAAATTTGACCAACTCTGGTAGCAAATCCACAAGATATTACGAGGTAGGGGGAGATTAAAATTGTAAAAGGGAGATTAAAATTAGAAAATGTTGACAAGTTCTTATTACCATTATTAATCAGAAAAACCATATTAAAATTAAACCAGAAAAACCATATTAAAAACCATATTAACCAGAAATTATTCACGGTTGTTAAACAACCAAAAAATGGTCAAAATTATTGTGGCGGCGTCGCCCCCATAATAAAATTAGTAGAGAGGCAAAAAGTGCTCTGCCACCACAAAGTCGGCGCCTCTGTTATATATATATATATGTATAGGTACATAAACATATTTAATCTTCATTAATTAATTATATTTCAAAAAAATTTTGAAGCCCAGTGACCGGTAATAATAAACCTACGATACCATCGTACCCCCCGAGGAACCTACATGACATTCGACCATGTCCACGAGACGTTTCACTGCTAGTATAGTATAGTTACGCTGCTATAAGCTTCAGCTACATTGTGCTGGCCATGTTAATTATAGGGAAAATAGGGAAGGATTGTGGATTTAAGAGGAAAAAGAGGGAGATCTGCATAAAAAGGGAAAATAGGGGAAGGAGTATGAACCCTGTAATAGAGACAAATCAATCTATAGATCATCTCTTCGTTTCTATCGTCTCCATGTCGGACTCGAATCGAAAATAAAGTGATTTGTCACCATAATCGTTCGCTCGTCGCCGCGAGCGAACGACCATCGATCTCCTGTCGGTGCAAAAGAGTCCTTAATCAGAGGATTCCTACCGTTTTGTATCAGTCGAAGTTACGAGGCTTCCTTAGCGAGCGCGGTCGTCATTATGCAATACGATCAGAATGTGAAGTGAAGCGCGACGTAGATCGACCGGCTCCAGAAGTTGGAACATAATTCAGAACTTTGTCCTTCGAAGGTATTTTCAGCGGCGTGAAAGCTTCCCTAGGTGGTTTGTATGCGCGTGTGTGTTGACGCGCTTACGCGAGACAGAGGTGATTGAGGCTCCTGAGTGAGGCGGAGAGTAATTAATGCTGCAACGCATAACGAGGCGCGTCTAAGTCGCGGTTCGAGCTGCACGCTATTGACGCAAATAACGATCCAAATTAATTTCGTACATGTACAGAGCTGTGCGCGTGTCAGCACGGTTGCGGTAAAGTGTCGCTTAGACTTCGCTTCGTGCAGAAGTAAATCTCCTTTTCTTTGCGCTGTATTATGCGCAGAAGTGTAATCTTAAAAGAGGCAGCAAATACAGTCAAGCTCGTTTAATTTCCTTGGTCTTTCATTTATAAATGTTCAAAGTGAATATCCAACATATAATGAAACGAATCTTATTCCGATTGATAAATACACGCGTACACGCCGATGTTTTGCGATGTATTTTCGTATATATTTTCAAAGATAGCCTGAAGTAAGAACGGAGCTGGGCGCAATGCAGGCGGGACTATCGATCTCGCACGCAGCCCCGATTAATTATTTCAACGACGATATAAGCCCGCGGCAGCTCGTAGGAAGGCACTCGACTGTCCCTCGAGGGACACCACGGCGGAAGCGCATAGTATCTCGTAAGGCTCGGCTTTCGCGCGGTTCGTAAAGCCGTGCCACGAACTGGGGGCTGTGTACCACGAAGGTACAGATTCTATGGCGAGGCAATTTCGCCGCACCTGCGTCCACGGGGGCAAGTCGACCGCGATATTAAGGGTCCCATGTCCTCGCTCATTACGCCACCTGAGAAAACCGCATCGTACGTTCCGGCTTATCTCCATTAGGCGAACGGGAATTACTCGGGTCGAACCGCATTACGCGAACGTTCGTCCCTATAACTCGCTTACGGGTTTACACATATGCTCATATGTTGTCCTCATTAAGACCGCTTAAACCTGCATTTTATTAGGCGTTCGTCAATCTAAAGCGATATCTGAACCTTCGAATCGTTCGAAAGTAAAATGTATAATCAGTTTGTCTTCAAAACGTCGCAATAAATGGCTGCTTTTATTTATACTTGTATATAATCAATCACAATAATGGAAGAATAATGTTATTTATTTATAAAAATGTATATATAATTATATATTATTATACGCCATAATATTTTTATCAAAGAAAAAGAAGATAGAAATGGGATGCATCTTGGATACCACATATGTATTGTCACGAAGAGTTCTATAGGAAAATTTATATTTTAAAAAATTCGTATTATAGGAACCATTAACTTAAAGACGCTAATCTGAGGATTAGTTATTAGCACTAGAATTAAAATTATAACTGTGTGCTGAGAGTGTAAAATTATTTCGATTCCATGATCGGGTTTCACTATGCTATATGTTTTCTGCGGCATCGCGTTCCGACCTGAACGAAAGAAAAAAAGTTATCGAACGACAGCGGGCGCGGTGTCCCCAAAAAAGCGCTTCTCCTTAACGAGCGGGATCAGCGACAAAGTTTCGAACGGAAATGTGCAGAGATGAATCTCTCGCGCGCGCGCGCGCATACGTGGAAATTTCTGCATCGCCGTGACGAGCTACTCACACAGGAACTCGCGATAGCCATTCCATTTTTCGCGCGATCCATGCTCAAAACCATCGTACAATCTAGGAAGACAAAAGAGAGAGACTCACCGTGCGAATCTGGAGGGAAGCCCCGTTCGTCACGTGCACCCTGCCGGCATTCTCCGTTCCTCCTTCCGTTCGCGACGTTTTCCTCGCTGGTTCGCCTTGCCAGAGTCCCGACGACTTTCCGCTTGATGGACTTTAGGCCGCGAAGAATCGCATCTTCAGCTTCCAAACGCTGGCAGTGAAGATTGATAAAAAGATCGTCCGACGAGGATTACTGTCGTGCGGAGCGAATCGATATTGAAAAAAAAAAAATAAGTACCTGTCCAGAAAGCTATCCAATTTATGATGCCCTTTAGTAAACTGATTCAACGCGATGACGGACGCAGCTCGAGGAACTATTCTTATAGTATGTTTCTAGGTATTGTTGACGAGCTTCCTCCTTTTCAGGCGATTCATGTATATTGCTATAAAAGTCGACTTCAGGAACAACTCTTTTTACCGGAAGCGGTCACGTGGAAAAGCGTTCCCGAGGATCGCTCGAGTTCGCTGAAGGCAACGACACGTTTATCGACCTCAAGAGGTCGTTAATCGTACCTCGTTAACGCGTTATCTCGATTCTCTAACTTCTCGCCGAGCGGATGTTTCCATTCGCTCAAATTATCGCTCTCTTATTCGCTTCAAACTATCTTTCTCTCCTGCTTCATTCCGATGTCTGGCCTTGCACAACCCGTTGACCGCGATCACTTACGATCGATCTTATTGTCTCGACCGGCGAATCGAGGCGCACCGCGAGGCGGCCGATGATCGATAAGGCGCTAACGCGCTAATTGGCAGACAGTGGCCACCGCGTTCTAACCATCGAGTTAATTATATTTAATTGGCGGGCCATTAATTGTATCCTTAATTATGGGCTACGAGGTATCTCGTACGCGGCTCCAGTAACGATCGAGACGACGATACACAATAGAATAGGGACCACCACGTCGACATAAGCGAAGAATTACGAAGACTTCACGTCGAGGACCACCACGTCGACAAGGGACGAAGTACAACAAAGCCGTTCCAGGTCCAAGATATTAAACGATCCACAACGCTCCCATCGCCGGATTAATCCTGCAGGATCCTCGTGCTTCCTCGAGGTCGCAGCAATCGAGAGGACTCGACGTCGAGTCTGCCCGTGATTTTCTCGGATGAAAAGGGCTCGGTTTGTCTCAAGAACGGTCCCTCACGAGGCTTCTTACGCGCCTCGATGCCCTCTCCCGAGAGGATTGTTCGCGGGGACGAGGGTCGTCGTCCACTTTTCTTCGCGAGAGGCGCCCTTTTTCCGGCACGATGGGCGTGCTTCAAGCCGTCGCCTCTACGGAAAGCTCCCTTATTACGGCGATCGATCGGTCACTCCCTTTCTCTCCGATCCAGACTCGTTTCGAAGGGCATACAAGGATTATGCGCCTTGAGAGCTGCTTCGTTAGAGATCACTGACGTGAGTTGCGATTGACTGTAACGAGTGCGCGATGATTGACGTTGTCGTCATCATCGTCGTCTTTAAAGAACTTTCACATTGTCTGAACGTCAACTATGATAGACGATTAGGCACTCTTCGTGACGAGATAGTTTCCGGCGCACGCGATGCGGAACAGAACGATGTAGGTACCTCTCGAAGCAGATCGCGCAGAAAATCTTAAATCTTTAAAATACACTTCACGCTGTGTTCGCCATGTCGCTAAGGGAAACGTCGAGCTCTTGCATCGCGTGCTCTTTCCGGCGCCTGTTTCGTTACACAAAACGTCAAGCTTTCGAATACAAATTCCTCGTGAGGTCTACGTTTCTGTATAAAATGTCGAGAGCGTACAGACGACGAATTCTTCGTGGAATATCTACGCGAAATATTAAATTCTTCACGGCGTCTATGTTTCTACGTTTTGATCTTTGGATTACGCGATCTAACTCAAGCTACGTATCAATCTTCACGTGTGCGTACACTTCCTCTCGCTTGAGTCCCGCATACGGTAAATGTAAACATGCCTCATTCGTCTTCATCGACACCGAGCCAACTTTAATCAACTTTAATGAACTCAAGCCCCGGGAATGTCTCAGCGGATCGATTCCAAGCTCTCGTTACGTCTCTCGATGTTCCTCGGAAGATTTGCAGATTACCGATGAAGATTTTCAATGGAGTCTTAAAGATCGGCGAGATCCTCCAAAGGATCGTAGAGCAATCACACAAGACTTGCTCAACCATGAATGCGTTGGCTCTCGGTAAACGTTGTCGCTGCTGTTGTTAAATTCTCGCGTGCGAACGTCGAATTCGCGATCCGAATGGCCGTCCGCTCGCGCGAGCACCCGACGACAAACTCCGAGAGGAGGACCCGGCGCGGAGGAGGCACCTTCGCCGAGGTAGAGGAGAGGTCACCCCGCAACGAAGCGGGCTCTCGGCGCGACTGAGAGGCTCGGGACCGCGGCAACGAGAGCCACCCCCGCCGTTGTGAGAGGGTGGCGGAGGCCCGGCGGTGTGTAGGTGCACGAAAGAGGAGGAGGGCTAGAGAACGAGAGGGCGAGAGGGCAAAAGAGAGAGAGAGAAAGAGAGAGCGCGAGAGAGAGGACGAAGAAGGAGTGCTGTACGCGCAGCCGCGAGTTCGAAAGCCGGACCGACGGCATTAATTGTGCTCTCTTCTCCTCGTCGCGAGGCGAGAACTCGCGCGAGAGATCGCAAACGCTCGCCCGCGTCACTCGCGAGTCACGATCGTCACGAGGGGATTTCTATCACATCGGGTTCTTCGATTTGCAAAAGGGTCGCTACCCCCTCCCCATCCCCCCGCACTGCACAGCTTTCCATCAGGCTAACCGCCCCAGTCGCTTTTGCAGCGGGCCCCATCGCCCTCCTAGCCTGCCATCCTCTCCCCCTTCTCGACCGCTGCGCCTACCCTGAAATAATGGACGGATAATCTGTTCTGGCGCGGTCCCGCCGGGACTAAAAGGTTCCTCCGAATTCGTCGAGCAACCCCTGGCGCTCCGCTATCACCCCATCCTTTGACCTCTCTCGGTTTCAGTTGCTTTCTCAACTTTTTCACCCTCTCTCGTCGACCACTCGCTCGCCTGACGTTCCCTTTCTCAAATGTCGCCCTTCGTTCTCTCGGGATGCGCGAGATCGAACGCGGATGCTGATCCCAAAGTTGCGAGGATCAAGAAGCGTTGCTTGAAACAATCGGCATTTTTTCGAAAATATAAGGCCTTATCTGTGATGCGTGGTAATTTTGTAGTTTAAGGTTTAAAACAATACAATTTCGTTAAGCTTAGATTTGTTGTTACAGAAAGTTATTCCTAGGTTTATCCATGACGATCAGAACGGGATAGTCACTATGTGATATAAAAGTTTTAATATAATAAACTACATTTTTTTTTAGAAAGTACATTTTTATGAGAATTAAAATATAATGTAGCGATACTATATTAAAATTAAGATGTTTCATATATACATATAAAGATTAATAAAAAATATATCTCTTTTCTAGTCATTATGCATTAGTTCTATCGCATCTTGACAAAGTCTTTTATATACGCATAAAACAAACAAGAGACTATTTAAAATCGTCGACACATCCTATCTCCTGTATTTTTAGCGAATTGCAAATCCACGATATATTTATATGAGCCTCGAAAGAACGCATTTTTAAATAATATCGAGTATTGGCGTACTTTTTCGTTCGGGTCAATATTCGATCCAATTTTCGTTATCTATTTTGCTCTTCGGCCGTACGCGGGTTAAAACAATCCTTCTCGACTAGATAAACGGGAGAATGGGACGGTTAAGGCGCGACTTTTTAGTGCCGCGTTTGCATAGAAAGCACGTTTTACGGGCACGGGAAACGGCGAGGTAGATGTCCCGACGTTCCTGGACCCCTATCGGCGGTTTTGGTGGCGAGGTGGCACGCAATTAGAAGTGTAGCAGCCGCGCCATAAACATAAAGCGTGTGGCCCTTGTGTGGCACTACGCCCACGTCAAACGACTCTGGCTTTTACTCCCGACAGTCGTAACGGCGACACGTACGAAAGTCCAACGCAGCACAGACGCGGTCCCTCGTCATGAATAAGGAAGATGTACGCTCGACCCTTTCACGTTTACGAAATCTGTAATTTACATCGACGCGCGCACGTGGAAACGCCGACACGATCGAGTATCACTGTCTCTAAAGTGTCAAATAAATTAGCATCGAAAGGAAGAACCCGAAATAAAATTAGCAAAAGTACTCTGTTTTCTTAGTATTCTGGAATACGTTCTTATCGAGATATTATAAATTACGTGGGCGTAACAACATGCGAGTAACGAGTCATTTAAAAGTACAGTGTCTGATTTAATTATCAAACTCTGCTTCATCTCTTTCGTAGGAAATTCGACGGTTAAGAACAAAGCGCAACGTACCTCCTCGCTAATATTATTGACAAATAACGTTCGCAACAGACTAAAGAAAAGCATCGTCCCTCCTGAGAGACACGAGAGAACGCGGAATTCGTGGTAACTTCCGTAAATGAGAGGATTGCCGAGGATGGCGAAACAGGCGAAAGTTGCTCGAGGGTATACAGCCTATTTCGTCAGCGGAAGCGTCTTCGGGATCCTGTCTCGGGGGGTCGTAAGAGGGTGGAACTTACGCCGCGCCGTCGTCCTCGATAGGACTTCTCAATCCGCCTCCCGAGATCCCACACGGTAAAGACTCGTCAACTCGATCGGGACTTTAAAACAATTTTGATATCTCATCGCTGGCGCGCGTCTCCCCGCGCGACTTTCTGAAATCAGCTCCCGAAGTACTTTTCAATCTCCCGGGGGAAACTGCATCAACGTCTGATTGCCGATTCAAGCGCAAACGCGAACAACGCCAAGTCGCAACGAATGGATACGACAAGAGATTTAATTCGCCAGTTTTTATAGCCCAAGCCAAGATGTTTTCGAAACACTATAATAAAGCTCTCTTTCGTTAAGAATTTCCCGAGATATTTCAAATTTTGTCATAATATTTTTAATACAAAATATGAAATATCTCCGAAAATTCTTAACGAAAGAGAGCTTTATTATAGTGTTTCAAAAACATCTTGTTTAAATATATTACTACATATATTTAATTTATTATATTATATTACGATGACTATTATGTATAATATATACAAAATAGTAAAAATTGATTATTTTAATCAACTTCTTAAAGGAGAGATTTCTCTCTTCTGTCTCATATAATTTATTTCTACTTTTATAAGGTTAAAATTTTTAATTTTCTAATATTTCGATCTCTTTAATCTTTATATGTGTATGAAACATCTTAATTTTAATATAGTATCGCCACATTATATTTTAGTTCTCATATAAAAATGTACTTTCTAAAAAAAAAAAGTAGTTTATTATATTAAAACTATTTCCATACTAATTTCTTCAATCGTTCATATATACATCTGAAAATTGCACTCCGCGTTAATGCGTGCGATTTATGTTTGATATTAATCACATTCATTTGCAGGCAATAACACCGCGCGATGATGCGATATCGATGTAATCCACGTTTATATTAATTACGTTGCTTATTAATACTAAGCCGCTGGAATCCGATTATATTCTCTGTCCGAAAAACTGGGGAATAATTTGCAAAGATTCGATGCTTGCCAAATACTGTAATATTTTCACAAATTACACTATCCGGGAAAATTTATAGTTGATCGCGCGCACCCGATTACGGCAATTCTATCGCTCGATATAAACTCGACTGTTAAGCAACTTCCAACAATGGACGCAACTGCGCCATGGCCTTTTGTCTCTGTGGAACTTTCACAATGTCGCATTTTCCTATTGAAGTCTCAGTTAAGGCTAAGTGACATAATTTTGCGCAATTGGCAAGAGGATTATCCGTGAAAGTCCGAATTCAGTTATTGGAAGTCCTCGTGTAGAAAGCTTCTCATCTCTCCCGCTGAACTAATTGATCTTAAAAAGAATCTCGCGTATTCTCCCGCGACATTTTGCGATAAAGCAACACATCCACGTGCACCAAATGAAATATAGTGGAAAGCAGCAAAGACGATATTTCGTCGAATGGGAATTCTTTTTCAAGTAACGGCTCCTTCGAGCAATCGCGAAATTCTCACGAATTACTTGCAGGAATTATATCTAGTTAGGGGGCGGATTGTGTTACTTAACTTCGCTCTTCGTGGCCCATGCATAGCCCACGCCTCGCCTTATTGAAACCCTAGCTAAGACCGCGTGGAACATAATTTCGCGAAATTGGCGGAAGGATTATCCGCGGAAGCCGCTGTAACTAAGCGTCTGTACGGAAACTTTTCTCTACGCCGATTGAGGCGGAACGATGAAAAGAGAAAGAGAGAGAGAGAGAGAGAAATAGAAAGAGCATAGAAGAGAGGGTAGAACAAGAGCGAGGAGAAAGGGGATAAAATCTGGAAGAGCGCTGTATCGATTTCCCGCGGCAACCCTTTGCGTTTTACCTCTTCGTCTCAATCTCACCCTTTTCTCTCTTTCTCTCTTCTTTCTCCCTTTCTCTCTACTACTCTCTCCCTCTCCCTCTGTTGGTTGCTCTCGCGACCAAATAAATTAGTTGTCACGAAAGAGCAGAAGCCGGCCAGCTGGCTGGCAGACGGACGATAAAATTACCCGAACGAGCTTAGAGCCGGGGACAAAGTTGAGCCACGCCAAGAGCATTTGCGGAAAGGGTTTGAAGGCGACTGAGATCGCTATTCGTACCTAATTCGCTTCGCGGAAAATAGAAGGTGGACGTTAACCCGGAGGGCGAACGAAAGTGCGGGCGATACGATTGTCACGATCGCCCATTCTCCTAACTCGATCCATGAGCATCCGAGGGAGATAAGGAAAAGAAGAGAGAAAGAAAGAGATCGCGTAAACTGCTGCAATTCCACATATCTAACATGCTCCTGTGATCTTCCGGAATTCTCAACCAAACGCCAAACCGTAACATTATTCGCTGACGAGACCGTTCTCTCATGCTCTCTGCGCCATCTAACATTTTAATAAAAGATTCACATCTCGAAACGGTGCATATGCGCATTCATGAGATTTTCGATGCCTGCGTTTTATACGCTCGGACCTTGAATATGTCGATTTTATGAATTTCAAGATCGTCAGATTGCAAAATTGTTCAACTCGCGGATTCGCTAGACTCTAGAAGACTCATTGGACTCTGCAATCTCAAGAATTTTGAAATTTTAAATTTCATGATATTTGGATTTCAAATTTTGAAACTAAACTTTTGAACTCTCTTAATCTTTCTGGTATTCGTATTTTAGATCTTTGATTATCGGTACGCAGATTTCAAATCTTTAATAGATTTTTCAGATCTTGTTTAGATACATCATTCCATATCTCATGAATGTTTTATATATTATTAATAAAGTAACCTTTTTAAAACAATAATAAGTGAAACTAAACCAATACGAACCTTACAATAAATTGGAAAAAATTCCATTTTCGATCAGACTGGCTCTGGGTAGCTTAAAAATATATTTGTGTAAATTTTGTATACTTTTTCTCCAATTCAGTAAACTGTGAGCCGATTTTGTCTTAAAGCACAATTTTTTTGTTGGAACGATAGATCCATTACATGCTTAAATCGATAATCAATTTAATTTTTAATGCTATTACGCATCCTTCCATTTAAATCACTGTAAAGAATTTATATTGTGAAAAATATCGCCCCAGCCAAGGTTTAAACCTGGACCTCCCTAGAATCCGTGATGGGCGTTTTTACTACGTCTTTACATGCCTCGTTGGTCGAATTTGTAAAAATGCCCGTTACGGATTGTAGGGAGATCCAGGTTCAAACCCTAACTGGGATGATATTTTTCGTAATAAATTCTTTACAGTGATTTAAATGGAAGGATGCTTAATAGCATCAAAAGTTAAATTGATTATCGATGTTAACTGACAAAGCATGTGGATTCATCGTTCGAAATGTATATATATGACAATATTATGGTCTTATAAAATATATCAAATATACATATTCCTATTTCCACATGTTATCTAACAAAGTTGATATTGAACCCAATCCGTGTCCGCAGCATCACAATGCTCTCACCTTATTACAGTAATACTTGCCATGTCTTCGGTTCAATGTATTTGCTATGCATTATATATATACATACAGACACACATACACACATACATACATAACACGCGATGCCGCTATGGCGTAAACGATGTCGCATCGAATCAGATAAACGTCCGAAGGAGCACGGTAGTTTCTCGTTGCCGAAGATATTGTCGTACAGTATCCCATACCGCATCGCCGTCGTCGTCTTTCTCATCATCATCCGCGTCCGGCGAAACAGCAGTCGAGATGATTTTCGCGATACAACGATAACGTACACCTTGTAACGCGTTCTCGCGAGCGAGCGAACCATCGAAAGAGAAGCAGCAAAACCGTAGACACGCCCATCAGGCACCACGGCGAAAATAGCGAAATAACTGATATAGCCTGCGGGAACAAACCATCCCTCGAGTGTCGTGAGGGTGGTACCTACGCTCCGCGTTTCCCCGACAGAAACGAAAGAGCAACCCCTTGGCGATGGTCGTTGCGCTCTTATTTTCCCGTGCATTTTCGGACGTGTCGCGATTCTCTGCACACGACAGTATCTCGTTGTTCATCGGCAGATTCCATGTTCGATATCTCGCCATCCGAACCAAGCTTCGACAAAACAGACGAGAGAGAGAGAGAGAGAGAATTTTTTTACTTTCTCGATCATGTCAAATTACATCGAGTACACGTATCCTCATACATAATATATTCTCATACGTGATATATTCTGATACCTTGAACAGAAATGGGAGCAATCCACGTCTATGACGGATAAATAAAAAAGTACAACAGTATTGATCTTAATCTTCTCTTTCTCATTAAAAGTTATACATATAAATTCGCGTTAATTTCCGAATCAAGCCTACGTTAATACGGTCATTTTTCCTGGAGAAACTCGAAAGACGCATCTTCGCATCTACATCTGCCGGATATACCGAGTAAGACGATTATATATCTTTCTTCAGATCTCTCGTATATGTGCAATGCGGCACGGACGAAATCAGCATAGCGGAGACATTAATATCCATTATATTCCCAGTGATCCGAGCGCAACTTTGAGTCCTGCCATTTCCCCCGACCCTCTCCCGCCATCTTCTTCCGTCCGTTCTCGAAGCAATGGTATATATCCGTGGACCGTTTCGTGATTTATGGAGAAAGTTTAGCCTCGCGATTATCCGACGAGGCTACCGGTACCGCGACAGTTGGCGACTCGTCCTTCGGTCCTCCACATCCTGCCGCGGCTTCCTCTACCACGTCTATCCTGATTCCTGCGCCCCGAAACCCTCCCGATTTCCGCTATCTCTCTTTCCGTCATTCGCTCGGATTAGTCGAATCGCCATTTTCGCCGGTAGATAGGTGCGCGCGATTACCATTCCGAAATCATGATTCTGCGAAAGGGCAAATCTTCCGTGCCGTTTCGTTCGACGCGAACAGAAACGACCTGCCGCACTCGTAATTAAATTAGCCGACGCGTTCAAATTAATCCTCGCGCACTCGGTTAGATTAGAGCAGAAATATTTGAAGACGGTTGCGGGGCTAACGAAGATATAAATTCGAGCCTTATAATCAAATCTACGAAAACTCGCTCGCGCCGACCGCGATTAATCCCGCGCAGCTAGACTCATACTTTTTTATTTAAAATGTCAGAGTGCTTTCCATTATTTCACATATCTTCATATAAGAATCACAGAAATAATAAATAAATGTAATAGGAGCATATAATTGTCCTTAAAATAAATTTTGCTCAAAATTAATATCACAAAATATTGTCTATCCGTTTTCAGTCAAAAATATGATTTTTACAAATTTCCAACTGCCGCATATACAGTCGAGAGAATTTGAACTCTATTTTCAATTTTATTCTGCAGGCGTTGAAATAAGTGATCATCGCTGTTTTTGCGCAGTCGTGCCGAGTGTACAAACACGCCTGCAGCGAGCGGTATTCCACCAGTCGAAACCACTCGAGCCAGTCAGAGGAGCGAGCGCAATCGTGCTCGCGCACAACGCGAATATAATGTCTTTCAGACTGGATAATGCGATGTCGGGCGGTTCTCTCTTCGTGTTCTTGCTCCTCAGGAGCGCGTCTCTTCGAGCGCCCGAAAAACTATTTTCTCCCCTCCCTTTCCTCTCCCGCATTTCCCTTTGCATTTCCGCCCACCCCTTTTCCCGCGTCTTCACCTTCCCTTTTCCTCAACCCCCTCGCTCGCTCATTCCAAACAGATGTCGCGTTACGACTCTCGGCGCGAGCTGGAGGCAACTACTACCGCCTACAATATTCCCTGCCGCGCGCGACAGCGTCTGCGTTCACCAGATGTCATGTAAAAAGTTTTCGCTCGGCGCTAAAGACGTCTTGCATATGCCGTGTTTCCGCGTATATCCAAATGAGCGAGGTACGAATAATGATACGTTCCCGTTAAATCATCTCGCGGGATGAAGTCGAGCAAGAAAATGAAGATACGTTCTTCTTCTTACCGCAGAGTCGACATAGATCTACAGAAAGTAATTGAGATATATGATCTAAGTATTATTTTTGTACTGTCTAATTTTTAATTTTATTACGTCAGTATTTCTTAAGTTGAATACGTGTGTTGCTGCTTTTAAAATAGAAAATTAGATAAACAGAAATAGCACAAAATGATTGAATAAATTAACGAAATAGCAGGATACAAAACTTTGCATCTTTACAATGTTACACAAGCTAAAGATGTCAGCTCAACAAATTGTGTACTTTTCGATTCTACTTCAATTTTATGCAGTAAATCGCATTCTCAAAATGTTCTTTTCGAGTTTTCGCGTGATGCAATTGGCGTGGCTCTACATAAATGATTTACAACTCTTTTGAGCAATGCAATGCTACGTTCGTACATCAACGTGGAACGCATGAACAACTCGTAGCAACTTTTTAGGCCATCACACACAAAATGCATAACGTCGCATAAGCATAGCATAAGACCGCTGGACCAATGAGCATCTTATGTAAATTAATATGGCGACTTTATGCTAGATGTTCATTGGTGCAGTGGTCTTATGCTATGCTTATGTTATGTTATGCATTTTTTGTATTATAGCTCTTACTAATAATACAAAAATAATTAAAATAACAAAAGGCAATTGCAACGTTATAATTACGATTTTACAAAGAAAAATATATTCGTCAGTATTGCAGACAAAAAACGGGCAATATAAATTGCGTTCGTCATACGAGCGTCCATCGATTTCTATTGCCTTAAGTGCGTCGCAGTTTCAATCTAGAGAGTGAATCAGAGAGCCGAGCGCAGAATTATGCAAATTGTCAGATGGATACGGAAATAGGTTTTCCATAACACGGTTACATTCCGTAACGTTTCCTTAATGAGAATGCAACTTTAATGACTTCCGCCGCGCCTGGAAGAACTTTGTTATTAGATAATATTAATTCGTGCCGATGCTTTTCGCCGTGCTGCGTTAAATCACCATTCGTTATTCATACCAGATTGATCGCTTTGTGAATCGCGTAAATAGTTTTTTACGTTTACACCGAAATGCAAGAATGCTAGTTTCCTAAGTTAAAAATGTTACCTACACGATTAAAATTTAAAGATTGAAGGAGAGAGAAGAACAACGTTAATTATTACCAAGCAGATAGCAAGTTCTCCGAGATCATTAAGCCGCATGCGCGAAAGGCATTGCTTTTCATCCCCGGGGCTGATAGCCGACCCTAATCAAAAGAAATTAGCCGCGAGTTAGCCGGGACTGCTCGTCCAAGCCTCAATTTCGAGCGGGAACGCGTCCTCGAGAGAAACCCCCGTTTACACGCGCGTGATTAATGTCCTTAATGTCGCCCCCGATCTCGTAATCCTGGCCGCGATTTTAATAACCGGCCGCCCCCCGCGACGACGAAAGCACGGTATTGTGCGACGCGCGTCCGCTTCTATGGGGCCCGTTTAATGTCGTTCGCGCGACAGGGAAGGACACACATCACATAGGCGTCTCCATTCTCATCTTAAATCAGAGATATAAGAAAATACAACAGGGATATAAAATTGAATGTAACTTCTAGTCACAATTGTTAATTCTCCGATTCGTTTAGTAAAAATACCCATAATCTAATGTAGGAAAAAGATGCGTGTCACACACGTAATTACTTTAATTACTTTCCGATAGTTAATACCCCTGGATGTGGACGCCGCTGCGAAGAGAGATAAACGCAAGGGGGACAGGCGGTGGACCGAGTGTAACGGCACGAGTAACAGCAATATGCCAGCGATATCCCGTGGCGATGCATTAATGCGAGATGCAACGGGGGGATGAAACCAGAAATGAAGAGGGAGAGAGGGGGGAAACGGTGCACCGCGGGGCGTGCTGTGTCTTCTCGCGCGAAGGATGGAAGTTTGATGAGATCCCAGCCACGTGACTATCCAGGGAGATCTCGCGGCAGGTTATACGTGTGTTATAGGTGGGCATTGGTGCCCCGGGTCGCCACGTGCCGCAGGAATGTCATTACACTGAGGAAGGGAGGGGTATTATGAATTCGCCAACGGCGCTACGGACAGTCGACACGAACTTGCACCTCATTATTGCGTCGCGATCTTTCCGTCTTTTGCGATATTAACTCCGAAATGTACACACTCTCTTAGAATCACGCTGGGATATATTGTCTTCTCATTACCGCAGAAAGAACTAAGGACTTGAATCGTATCTAACATTTTCTTTACTCTCGCACTTTACTGTACGGCGTGAATTGTTAATTAATCTCCAAAAATTTCCCATCTTTTCACTAGACTTATTACAAATCAAAATAAATCCATTAAAAATCTATTTCGTATAAGATTTGGACAAATCCAATCTTTATTCCTCACTGGTTCATCACAATAGTTCAATGCGCGTTTGACGGAGATTCGTGACGCAAGCGGATACCTAATGGACAGGAGCGTGCACAAATGCAGTCACTTGCGCTTGTATAGTTTCCTCGCAGCGAGCGCATTATTAATAGTGCGAATTGGTATTTGCACCGGGTAACTTTCACAACGAATTCCACCACACCATCCGGTGCGGCGACGGCCGACGAGGTGTGGAACAACGGTGAAAACTTTCGCGGCTGCCGTCGGTGGTCGGGACCGCATCTAGTCGAAGGCAAGAGCGGTTGGAAAGGAGAGGAAAAAGGGAGATGACCCAGACGAAAATCCGGCAGTTGTTTCCTCCCCGCGGGCGCTCGTCACCGACGAAACCGATGTACACACGCCTTCGCGCGTAATCGGGCTTACGAGAACAGAGTTAATGCACTTCGGAGCGATAAACTTTTCGACGAGAGATGCGAGACGCGGCGATTTCAAGCCCGCTCTAAAAGCAGCCCCGCGATTAATTTTTCGATGATATATCTTTAAATATTATATATAGTTTGGAAATTATACCACACATGCATACACACATTTAGAAATTAAATCCTATTATGTAAATCACAATTGTAAGATACTGTAGTAATATTATGTTATTCAGTTATTGAATTATATATCTATAATCTATATATTATTTCAATATCAAAAAATATATTTCTCTGTAAAATTTATTTCTATTTCTGTTAATGCTGAAAAGATCGTGATTGGAACTTCAACAAATCAATGTAAAATTTTTAAATTTTAGTACGTTCTTAATCCCCCGACAAAGAAAATTGAAAGGTTGGTAAATGCAAGAATATCATTAAAACTTCTGCAATAGTAACTTTTCCCCGATAAAAAAAGGGAATCGATATGCTATTGCTGTATGAAATAATGCGGCAATTCGCTTCGCTTTTCCGAGGGGGACGTATATAGTTCCGAACTTTCCTGACGATGCCTCCTCACGCGAATGGTGGCGTTTCATATAATTTCCCGACAACGCGCACTATGATTTCCCTCCCTCGGAGATGCTCCCTGAAGAGTACGTCGGAAAACTTTTCGCCCGCGGGAAAAAAAACTGCGGCGGTAAAGTATGCCTGTAGCGCGAACGAGCGAGAGCGAGCTTCGCCTCGTGTAACGTCAAAATGCGCTGGTAAAGTTACCGTGTAATTTTGCGGAGTACATGAAGAAGAAGAAGCAGGTCGACGTCGCCGAGTTCCCCATCGTCGTCGTCGTCGTCGTCGACATCAACGAGTCGCGATGTCGACGCTTATGACACTCACAAGAAAGCCCTCGTAATCTCTCTCCAATTTTCACGAGCTTCGCATACGCGGATATATATATAGACGCCTTAAAATCGGAGAATCACGTATTTTTCTCCTTCTATTCTTTCCTATTTTTTTACGTACGCTCCTTGTAGACTTAAAAGTCGAAATGCTTCTACAAAATTCAAAATATTTGATTTTGAAATAATCAAATTGAGTAGAGTCTGGCTCTGTCCATCTCTGCACTTCCGAGGTTTCGTTCATCGACATATTTCAATCTTCAACCGATTGTAATCCGAAAAATTACCGAGATATTCTCGATGCAACCACCTGTGCTTTGCTCGGTACTTCGTACATACGGCTTGGCGGAGGTACGCGACTTCTGACACACCCTACGCCCTACGGTGTGTCAAGCGGATTCGACGTATAGCGGCCGACGTGCACGTCGAAGGATGTTTCCTACGTGCCACGTCAAAGTGCTAAACTCATCGTGTAACTTCGGCAAAGGAAAAGGAGGTCGGCTATCCGCGCACAGAGCGCACATGCGGTCGCCTTTCGTAGAACAAAGAGACCGCTTGACAAACTCGTCAACTCGATTTGCTCGGAGTCGTGACGCGATCACGTTAGACACGGCACGTGCATAAATTCGACGTATAGGCGACTTGCTCCAAACCGCGACTTTGCTTTTTTATTTTGAGTTCCCGCAGGCTTATGATAGAGTAGGCCGCGATATCAATTTAAGATTTAAGAGCTGCTCGCAAATTTAGGGTTTAAACTAAAGGACTGCTCGCAAAATACGTTATATGTACGGTTATACGTGTACATATATTATACACTTATTTTTTCTCTTCTCCTGGTAAAATCAAGCGAAAGTAAATTAATATTAAACATTAATAATCTTACAATTAGTAATTAAAATAAGGTAAAATAATTTAAATTTTCTGGATAATGAATTGTTACAATTGCACTCCAAATTAATGGCACAATCCAATCTGGTTGCAGCGGATCAGAAGCTTCAGGCGAGAAGGCTAAAGCGTTAAGAATCGTATCTAGAAGCCGCGAGCGAACAAGGAAACTGCCGTCGTACCGTGCTGGAACAGAGGGTGGTGTTAACTCCCTCCTTGAGCGAGCGCAGTAAACCCAGTTAACGAAACACGTAACATCCGCGCGAAGTTGCGAGTGCAGCCAAAACTCGCGGCAGACGCGGCAAACGCAGAGGGATGAATGCGGGCTACGGAGTTGTGCAGAAGAGAAATGGGGGAGAAGGAGGGAGAGACTGGAAGGTAGACCGGGACCGTTGCCGCCGGTGGGCGGCTGGGAAGTTTCGGGACAAACAATAACTACAACAACAACAGCGGCAACGGCGGCAACGGCAGCGGCGTCGCGTCGGCGACGAAGGCAAGTACGTCGTGCACGCGCCGACGATAATTACAACAATAACCGTAACGACGTGAGTGGCGGGTAGGGGCGGGGAAGGCAGCGGTTTAATTAGAATCGTGTCTGTCGCCGACTTAAGCTCCCTCGTCGACTCGCTTTGAACGGCGCCGGGCCGCTCGCGGGATTTCGCCGTCCCCGTGACACGTAAGTGAAAAATCCGCTTAACCCTCTCGCGCCTAATGGCTTGTACGTGTCGCACGAAAGGGATAAACCGATAAACCTTTCGCCGAAACCGTGCACGAGCGTATTTATTAGAGATATTATATAATGCCTAAAACCAAATGATCGTAAGTGAAACATCTACCGCGGAATAGTGAAGGTGATAACAGAAAAAAGATACTTAAAAACCTATCCTTTACCTATTATTTGAAGATATGACGAAGATAAAATTTTGGTGTGAAAATCCTCGCAATTTTTCAAACTATGGATAATCTACCCAGGTAGTAACCGATTTAAAATATACGAATAGATATAGGTATGTATATTTCAATCAACTTCATCTTCGCGGAACGAGAATTCCCAGCTTCTCGAATCGATATCCATTCTAACCGCGAGCGGAGGTGAAGGGTCGGTTTAAAGGAAGAATGAAAAGGGAAGGACGCGCAGCATGAGCGGGGACGAGAGACGTGCTTCCTTGTTTGCTCACGTCCATATCAGGATGTTATTTGTCCTGGATATCCCGTGGGACCCGGTGACACTCGATCTCTACGTCCACGATGAAACCCGGGTCGTGCGTGCAGGGATGTCTGCGCGCGCCGTGCGTACTCTTGGATGTTCCGATTTGTGGCGTTTCGCAAAAAATTAAAGTACTTGATAAATACTTCAATGTCGAAATATGTATTTTATAAAATCATTGCTTATATTGCGCTTTTTATCTGTTATCTTCGTTAGCTAATATTGATTTCTAAAAATATTATTAAATTACAAAGATTATTAAATAATGTCTTTTTAAAATTTTAAAATTTTAAAATGTTGAAATTGAGTATACGTGATTAAAAGATAAATATTACAAATTTTATATCAGTGAGAGAGATAGAAATAATAAAGTTAATTCTTATCTTCAATTTTTACCACATAAATAGAAACTATATTAAAATGATAAAAGCCCTTCAAACAATAGTAACGAATTCATAAAATCATAAGTGCAGATATAGGTGTGTAATTAATTAAATTATTTTCTAAAAATCAATCTATAATTATTAATTTATCAAAAATTAATAATGTTAAATTAAATTATTAAGGTAAAGTAATAATCTCAGGTTAATTTCTGCAGCGCAATTTAATTAATTATGCACTTCTGCGCTTAATTACATATTTCATATGCATAGATACGTAATTTAATATATAATTTTGATAACAATATAATAAGAATAATGCCCACATTACATTGTTCTAATGGTGCATTATTCAAGTACTTAAGTATTACAAGTATCTTCTCTTCCCCCCAAATACATTACAAATTATAACAAAATATCGATATCCATTACATATCAGGCTCGAAAGGATTAACAACTAATCCATTGAAGAAGTTGAAGTGAAACGACACTTTATGATCTCAATTTAAGCACCCACTTCGCGACGTAGCCTTTTTCTTCTTGAGAGAGATTTTAAGGGGAAGAGATGATGGCTGAATCGAGGACGGCACTGCTAGGCCAAAAGGACCAAAATTTTGCGACCAACGCAGCGAGATCCCGGGCTTCGCGCACAGCCTTTCACTCTCCTCCGGGGTAATATTTAATTTCTTGCCCGACTGATTCCCCCTTCGCCGAACCCTCGGAACGCTCCCCCGAGGACTCAATGTCGCACGGCGTCCCGTTGCTGTGATAAAACGCCGAACGCGAACTGCAAGCGGAGAGGCGGGGTACCTTTCCCGCTGAGGTACCCCCATTTTTTTTTCTCCCCGGGAGGGAGCGAGCCAATCTTCTGACCGTCGGGTTATTTCGCCACGTGACGTATGCGACAGCGAGGCGCGGCTTGATTTGGCGTCCAGCGGCGCGTCGCGACGTCGACACGTCGTTTTTTCGCCGCGACGAGTTCTACCACTCGAGCCAAAGCTGAATAGCATATAGAGTGGTTGAGAAAAATATTCGAATTTCCATTGCCACTTAATTCACGGATCTATTTGATTCATTGATCATTATTTGAGAGTTTTTACAAGACGCTGTATATTCAAAGTTCGACATAAAATTTTTTTAAGATTGCCTATGATGCCAGTATGTCCGCATGTTAAATTAATAATTAGAATCATTAATCCACTACTTATTTCGAAAATATCACAAGTCTAATCTTGAAATATTAAGAATTATATTAAAATAACACGCTGTGTGTGTGCGTTTGGCAGAATTTTCGACATCGGGCTCGCGTCACCTCCAAAATAAACGTCTCGCATCACGCGGAAGCGATATTTCTTCGATGGCGAAATTGAAGTGTGCGTCTTATTAGACGGCAGGGACGGTCGATTATATGCATCGGCGCTTCCGAATTCCTCAAGCGATTTTTCCGCGGGGTCTACTCTCGGCAGTCGCCCTCTCTCACATCGTCGTCCTTCAACCTCCTCCTTCTGCACCCACTCTCTTTTTCTTTTTCGTCTTCGTCCTGTCCATAATTGATTCCCAAGCTCGGCATGCCGCTCCTTCGACGAGTTTTTCAAGGTGCAACGGGGCAGAAGCGACGAGGAATCGACGGACGCGATATCAGTTTCATCCACACTTTGCCCCTCTGCTCCCCGTCGTCCTTGCGACCGATCCTATCCCGTCCCCCTCTTCCTTCCTCGTCACATTATTTTTTTATCAGTTCTCCCGGGCAAACCCCTTTTGCGCGCTACATTTGCTAATAACGAACGATAAATTCGCTTTACGACTGCACTGGCGAGATAGGGCGGAAGCGAATTCGCACTGCAGGAAGTGCATCCTGGGACACGATGCATCCTGCCTCCCTCTCTGCGCACCACCGTCCCGTTCCCCTCAACCAGAACTTCAAAAATAAATCGGCGCGCGTTTCACCGTGCTCGGAAATTTAATTTGCTAATTCTGATGTCTGTTCTGCGCGAATTAAAACGATGAAGTAGCGAAGTTTGTTCCAGGAAGATATATTTAGAGGGACAAGACGATGTTTTTACGCAATTATTGTAAGAATAATAAACACGGTTGAGCTGATATTTTTCTCCTTGCAGTATTAATTCAGGATAAGTCGATGTGTCGAAATAACAGATATGTAGATGCTAAATGTAACGTTTTTAACATTTAATTGAAGTATCGCGAGATTTCTTCTTCAATTAATAACGTACAATATCACTAACAAACGTAATTGTATTCGTAATAATCATATTAACCAAGATTCACCAGCGGCTTTTCAAAATATACTAATCTATCTAATTATTAACAATTGCTCTGTCAAAACCAATATTTCCCAAAAAGAAGAATCTGTCTACGGGCTGTTTACGTTCGAATAGCGCACAAACGCTCTTTGTTTGAGGCAAATTCTATAAGGAAAAGAAGCCGTATAATCGACACACTGCCGCGGCTTTGCCACGCGAGAAACTACTTTGAGCCAAGTTCTTCGTCGTAGTTCTTTCCCAAAACTTCGTCGACGAAATATAGCGCCGTCGAAAGTGCCGAAGAAATCGCACGCGACGCGAAGTCCGGCGTAGTAGCGATCGTCCGCGAGAAGCTCGAAAAAAGCTGGAAGCATCGTATTAAGCTTAAAGCGAGCACCACGTACGGCTTCTGCTTCCAGACTTGAATAAGTAAAAGGATACATGTTACAAGAGAGAGAAGATTTCGCACCTGGAGAAATAGACGTCACCCCGGTGAGTCTCTCTCCCCGGATATGAAGAAAGATTTCGAGCGAACGCGCGTCACGAGCGGGTAAGCGTGATAATTAATAATGTAACGGGCGAGCTCGTTGTACGAAGTAGTTGCGCGTTTATACCTACACGTGTGCGCATCCAAGGTAGCGGCAGCTCTAAAGGCAGACGGTTATCCCAGGGAAAGGCTGCTCGTGTCCACGTTGAAATATTTACTGTGCCATTTTCGAAAACTCGTGTCTCGAAATCTCACGTGGGAGCCACTACGCCGCAAGCTCGCTGTATACTTCTTACTGCTTGCTTCGCGGAAGGGGAGGTGAGCGAAAGGGTTGCACGCCGCGTATTCTCGATTCGTATTCTCCGCGGAGGCAGGCCGCGAATAATGGACCTTTACAGCGAGCGGCAAGCTTAAACTTTTACGGGGATGAAATCTTAAATATTTTTACTCGCACACACCGGTCTGCATGGTGCTGCTTCGTTCCGTTCGACGTCAATCAAATCCCCCGACTGCCGGCGCGGGTGGCAATGAATAATAAACGCGATACCGCGAGGTAGGCTTGCTAGAATCGATAAACTGATAGGGCGGATTCGGGATATATTCTCGATACGAGGATAATCGCTCGCGATCGCGAGCTTAAAGCTTGATTCTGACCGTTCGATGTTCGTCATAAGATTTAATCAATGTGACGACGAATTATTACTCAAATTACTCTTACGACGCGAAAATTGAATTGAGGATTTAACTGTGACTCCGAAAATTATATAACTAAAGAAAGGTTCCCAGTGATATTCGTTTAATAATTGTTTTATTAATCGTTGTGTCACACGAGGATCAAGCCAATCGCGAAATCTCATCACGTGACTTTTGATAAAATTATGCAAATTTTCATGCGGAAACGAGAGATGGGAGCGACTCGAAAGGCATATCATCGATGGCGCGGATTATTAATAATCCGCGAGGTAAACGTTTGAGTTATAAATATCTGATGGCGCTCGCTCTGGACTCCCTGTTGACTGTCCCAGTTGCTCACTCGATCGTGACGACAAGATGAAAGACCGACGAACCAGGAAGAAAGAGAGAGAGAGAGAGAGAGAGCGCGAGAGGAACGGCGAAAGAAACTCAATAAGAGCAGAGGGGGGCCGCGTGTTGGGATATAATTAGCATTAACAAAGCACCGTCGACAGTAAATAATATCCCTATTAATTATATCCGGCCGCGCGCGGTGCTCGCGTTGTTCGATATATTTCGTATATTAAACTGGCTGATAATTTGTTCGGTAATGCAGAATTATTCGTCTGCGCGCGAGAGGCTCGATATTTTCGCTCTCCGTGGCGGGCTGCATGTGTATCGATATAGCGGATGTTTGTCTCGAAGCGCAAATTGTTTCTGCACATACTGATAAATAGTACAGATTGGGGAAAGGATATAATAAACGTAGATTACCTATATGCGTTTAACGATTGGTTTAGTTTCAGTTCTCGATTTCTTGATTCTCTTTCGTGAAATCTGGGAAACCGAAAAGTATAGAGAGATATACGTTATTATTTGTCAGTTCGTGTGTCTTATCACTTACTATCTACAAAAAAGAAAAAAATCTAATCGTGTCAAGCGGCGCAAAGAGAGATTGCCAAGAATAGCCACTCAAGGGAATCGACTTACATTAGCAATCGTTTATCGATCACGCTCGGCCGCGACGTGGAGATCGCCTGGCGATCGAGTGTCCATTAATTTCGACGGTGGTTGTTCGCGCGTATCCCTATGGCCACGGTGCAACATTTTTGCCCGCTCGATGCGGCGCAGCGCCGATGCGTGGGTTAATTTCCTTTTTTCCTCGTCGTTTTTCGTTTTCCGAACGAAAAGAGCGACCGCAAATAGCTCGCTATTTTATCAGCGGCGCTCGTGCGTCATAGAGAAAAAGGCGACGGGAATAGGGGGTGAAATCGCGCGGTAGAGGGTGACGGCTGTAATTAATCGAATATCCATCACTCGCTCGACACTCGGCTGTTTTGCCTTGGATATATGGGAATAATGAGAAATATGGCGAGCGCACGAGCGCGTTTAACAGCGGACGAAAAGTGCTGCGCTCGCTATTAATCGCTCGTTGCCCGACGGCGAAATAAATCCCGCCAATGACGACGAGGGATTGCCCCGGCGTTTAACATGGCCGCGGTGAAAGGAGGAAAGAACTATTCACCCGCTCGTGCTGTTCCCCGCGTTAGAGGATGATAATAATTTCGTCGAAAATACCGTTAACGCTCCGAATAATCGACCGCTACGATCTCGCGCGAATTAGTATAAACGGCGAACGTTAAATGTTACGTACAATAGCGGTTCCGAGATGCAGTTATATAGGAATTTCCCGTACGATCAAAGGGTAGAGAGCAAAAAATGAAATATGAAAATAATGTGTGCAGTGTGTGTGTAGACGACACGAAATGAACGTAAAAATTCGATTAACGGGAAGTGTGTATTGATACTCAATGCGAATAGGTTCCTCAAAATCTAAACAATTTTCTATGATTTACTACATTGCATTACGATAAAAAATTTGCATTCTTATCTCATATTACATTATTACACAGTTTCTTTCCTTGTATTACCAATTTTTGTCTATAAACCTTCTAACTTTTATTGTTATTTAATTCTCGCGAGAAACTTCGAGCGAGTTCGGTCGAACAAAACGAGCGCGATGTATTTCCGGCGTCCCCGATTCTGTGACCCGAAATCGAAGGAAAATCGCGGCGGTGCCATCCGGAGGAGAGACAATAAGCCCCTGGAAACGGTGCAGCGCGATCGAGATCCGCGAAATGCACGGCCACGCCGAATTGAAAGCGCCGCTGCCAAATGGGACGCAAATACAATGAGGGACAGGAACGCGATGTCTTGGCCCGCGCCACAAACTCCGATAAAAGCCAATAATACCCGAGGCCGATAGCGCTCCTCGAAACACTCGTAACGTTACCCTATCCCTCTCGTCCGTCCACCTCCCCGTTGCATGTGCATCCGACTTTACGGATGCACTAGTCGCGAAAAATGCAGAGACGACTGTGCTCAGTGAGGAAGAGAATGCGAACAAGAAACGAATGCAGACAAGATGCAGGATTTATAACTCCGAAATTCTCCGGAGTTCGCGTCTCGCGAACGATCAAAAAATAAAACTAGACAATCAAGAATTTTTTTGTAAGAAATTCTAACAGATTTACTAAAAATTTTTTTGAAATATTTTTTAGAGATCTCTTTTTCGTAGAAAAATTGTATTCACCAATATGCGCAATCTGTCACTTTCGTTTACGTTTATGTTGACTGCAGATATTTTAAAACGAGTGCTCCTAAGAAAGAGAAAGAGAGAGATTTTGAGATCATGTTTCTTAGTTTCAGGCAATGTCGATAAAAGATAGAGGAGCAGAATGGTCTACATGGACAGACACACGAAAGTCGCTTGTATCTGTTATGGTCGCGAAATTATGAGGCTGACGTTTATTGGCCAACTTGCAACTCTTCGCAGCCAGAGTCTGAATTATTCGCCGGTCCTTCCAGAAACCTCGTAAGTTTATTTCAATTTGGCCCCAACCGCTCGCGTCTCCCCCGCCCAACCCTCATCTCTCCACCGCCCGGCTTCATCTCGCCAGCCTCTTCCGCTTCCTCGCGTTTCTTGGCTCGGGAGCGCGGAAGATTTATAAAGCCGGCCAGGAATTCCCCGCTCCTCAGCCCGGAGAGAAAAAAGGATCGTCTAGCGAGCCTTAATCTTGAACACCTCCGGCGTCGCGGCTGTTTGAATTTAAACGTTCTTACTTAACCTAGTGCTAGGGTCTTTCTTCTCCGTCTCGATCTCTTTCTCTCTCATTCTCTCTCCCTCCCTTCCTCCTCTCCCACAGAAGCGGTTGAGCGGAGAGAGGAGCGTGTGAGTTAAAACAGTCGTGAAACAAAAGGAGCGAATTCCCTGGAATGAGGAAGGCAGGGCGACGGAGGGGGAAAAAGCTCCTGAAAGAAATAGCAATGAGAAGATGTAGAGTGGAGTGCTCGGGGGATGTTAACGAAATAGAAGCGCTGGACACGTTATTGCCAAGTCTACGAGATGTTTCAGAATCGCAGCTTGTCCTTTGTATAGATATTATCACAGAATTGTTATTATTTCCGTTTACAAAGCTTTAGTTTAATTGAGAAGTTCTTGACACGAAAATGGCCAAGTTTACTTGTTAGATGGTCGTCTAATAAAAGTACCTACAACGCGAGTAGTTCTTGAGTAACAAGCGATTGCGAAACTAGGAATACTGCCAGAAATTAAGTTCTGAAGAAATACAGATAAATAATATCTGTTATAAAGGAATCTACAGAAAACACCGAGAGTTACGAATGGAAAAACGTTTCTTATTCCCGAATAAAATATAATCGCGAGATAAATTTGGTCCAAACACGACAAAATTTCTACCATCCTTTTAACAGCGATTATAAGCAAATATTAATTAATACGGAATTGATTAGTGAAATTCATACATGAAGGACCTCCAAATCTTCGCCTCTTTTTCCTCGTCCACCTTCAAAATCGACTCTTTGACGAACACGAGGCGGGGATACCAGCGTTGAATTATGAGCGATTAGAGATAAATAAGGACGTGCCTTTGTCCCTCGATCAAGCTTCAGGCTTGCAAATAATGTCGCGATGCCGGCGACTAATTATTCAACAACGATGCGAGCCATCCGACACGCGTCGACGTCGCATTGTCGCCGACGGCTCCCCCGTCATCCCAGGGCTCACGGCATGAGCTGCGTTAACGCGATAAGTCGAATTCCTCGAACTAATGAGAGGCCGTGCACGCCTTTCGATCGCCCTTCGGCTTCAGCGAGCATCAATATTTCAGAGGGACCACCACCCGCGGCACGACGCCTTATCACAACGCCGAGATAATTTACAAGGGCGCGTAATAGAGATTCCCGGGGATCATCGACTGCGCCAATAAATCGCCATAAGGCTGTAAAGGACGAAGGCCGAAGGACAAAAGCCGAAGGATAAAGAACAAAAGGGAGAAGAGAACGGAAAGGAGGATGTACTATATTATTCTGGAGCAAAGTCTGTCGAGAGATAAATGTGTATCATGCTGTGTTTTATGGATGTAGCTTCAATATAATGCAGTAACGAAAAAAAAGATATATGAAACGTAATACACAAGAATTGTAATATTGGTATAACATTTGTGGTAATTACAATATAACTGCGAGACTAAAGCTTAAGGGAAATAAAACAAACTTTGTTCAACAAATTGGCATAATAATTTTGAGGAGTGACGCAGAGTCAGAGATCTAAAATGGAAATCTAAAATAATCTATAAAATAATTCCATGAAAAGCAATGAAAAGCAAGCAAAGGGAGAAAAACTGTTTATTTAATATCCTGGAATAAACTTCGTTATTGTAGGGAAATAAAATACAACGTATCGCAAAAAGAAACACAATTAAGAGATGAAAAAGTTAACAACCGTTTCGATTCACGGATATAATATCCAAATAAAAAGTTATGAAATAAAAATCGGCAAAAACACGGGAAGGAGAAATAGGCGAAGTGGCAAGGAACAAAGCATCTCGATAATTCCACATCGTATAGGTACGTTTTTCCAAACTCTGAAAATACGGTGGTCGATTTAGGGAGAAGGGGGATAGGGAACAACGGTGCAGTATTCGCGTACTATACCCTTGCATGTGACAAAAGCAGAATCGATACAGTTTACCCCGACGCGAGATTAGAAATCGATGGAAAACGGTCGCACAATAGAGAGAGAGCGGCCTCGGTTGGGTTCCATACAGGCGTGTGCGTTTATTTCTACTATGAAAGTGCGAGCCCCCCGCGCTCTATAATACAGCGACACATTATTGCACCTAGTATGTACCCCTCCGTCGCTTTCTGTTTGCGCGTGCCGCGTATGTTTCGCGTGAAAGAAGGGGCCACGGGACGTTCAAATAAGCGTGGTGTAAATATTTCCCTTCTTTTTGTTAAACGAAAATTAACAAAATTATTAACAGCGTTAAATGCATCGCCGGTGTATACCTGTTTTTGTGGGGCTATTAATAATTCATTCGCCTATGAATGGGATATATCGTAGCTAGATATTGAGAGTTATTGATAGTTTTCGAATTATTCAAATAAGCGGAAAATTCCGTGATATTAGAGAGGCTTTATTTGTCATTTCATCAAAATTAAACTTGTCCGCTCGTCGACACCTGGGGCAAATCTGCGAGTTTCAAGTAGATAATAAAATTTGACTTTAAATTAACTTCTAGTACCTACGTTTCATTTCATTAGAGTTTTGCCATCATTAAAATATTCAATGTTTAAGCAACGAAATAATTTCACAACCAAATCGTTATACTCCAGAATTAAGAAAAGCTACCAATTCGACCAGCCTATCATTAGAAAAGAAAGAGATTGCGAGTCAACCAAAGACAGTAAATCCTCTAAATATACTGTATATCATTTATACCGTAAAGGTCAGGACTTATACGGATTTGTCATAGGGAAAATTATCGCGATCGCTTCTCGCGGAAAGATCGCATACATTCAACGTGACTCAACTGCCCTTTTACCTTGCTGCACAAAGGGCCCGTTGTTCGACGGGCATATAATCCCTATACATCGCGTCTATCTTGCCTGTCCTGCCCACTCGGTCCCTGCCGGGCCCACCCCTGCTCGCGTGTAGGACTCACACGGCCTCCATTATGCGACACAATCGCTAAATTGTCACAATTACCGGCTGCATAGGGCGGGAGAGGATGCCAGCTGCTGCGTCAGCTGACGAATTCGTCGTTTTCTCCTCGGAAAATTCGCGCCGCGCCGTTGTAATTAATCCCGTCTGCGCGCAGCAGGAAATGACAATCGCGAAAACACACTAGTGAAAATTGTTTATAGGAAGGTAATAAGGAAAACAAAATGCACAAATTCGCTACACAATAGCGACAAATTACATTGTTACATCGGAATGAGTATTGACTTATGAAAAACAAAGAAATAAACTGAATTCTTGATATTTTATACCAAAACTACACATTTTTTTAAAAAAGCACAACTTAAATGTTTTCACGTATCGTGTACTGACGTACGTTTACAATTTTATAACTAAAAAATTACATGATGATTTGACGAAGAAACGATAATAGTTTCTTTTATGATAAAGCAAGATTCATACTTTTGAGTTTCCGTTAATTTTATATTAGAGGAATTATTTATTAACAAAAATTATCGTATCTTTCATGAAGACTTTTTGTTCCAAAAAAGCCTATTCGGTATAATGCGAAAAAATCGTCAATAAATTTGTCAGGGCGTATTGTCCGATCGGTGTAGGATCGATGCCATTGTTTTGGAGGAAAGTATGACGGAAATGCAAAGTGCCGACAAACGACGAGCGGAGCGGGGCCTCTCGAAACAATGGCGACCGGCTCGACCGGTTGTGTCGAGCATTCCCATGCACGCCGTCGATGATTTCCGGTACTCATACCACGACAGGTTGGGCCGATTCGATTACTATGTCATTCGTGCGGTAAATGCCCGCGGTCGGCGCGTTTGTCATTTCGATCCGCCGTTAGCCACTCTCACTGCCAATCGCACAACAAATCTTTCATAACAACGAGAGAAATACCACGATATTATTCATTAATAAATTTCAATTTAAAAATCAATATCGACACTTGTAAAAAAAAAAACACTGGATTAAAACCAAAAAAGGTTTTTTTTTATTATTTTTCTGGAATTATAACTGTACCTACGTCAATAAAATGAACAAGTTTTTCTTTGACTCTTTAGAAACTGTAGATCCATTTCATTTTAATTAAAATTTAATTTAAGGCACGTTCGTCAAAAACCTTAACATTAACGATTGAGATGATGCAACAAATCATGATCTGCCTCGACATTTTCATTAAGGAAAATCGACTCGGAATTTGTCAAAGTCTATTTCTCGAAACTATCGCCTGCGTTGGCATACGTACCTAAGTACATATTCCTTATTATGAATGTAACAAACAACGGAGGTAGCATAGCAGGCGCAAATCAAAATATATTCGTAAGAGTGGTCACACAAGGCGGTCACCGCAGGAGTAGCAATAGTGGTGGTTTGATAGGGGTTGCCAGGGGTGCGGTGGAGCGGTATATCCGGACAGTCAAGGCCGGGCTTTACGAGGGTCAAGCATTTTCTAATTAAGCCGGGCCTGGCGCGTAAAACGTTATGGCGCCGCTCGAGTGGTATACTCTTGGCATTTCCAGGGCTGTACTTCGCCCCCTTGCATGTAGCATCGCGGCTGGGTTAATTCATTCAGGCTCTCTCGGCCCCGATAAACGCGCGATGGCGGTCCGCAGAAATATACGTACAGTCTTGTACAACGTTAAGCTAGTGCCTTGTCGATGACACTCGAGTCCTTATGAAATTAAATCACCTGTGACTTATGCAGCCTGTTTACATCAAGATCTTATATGTTTGCTGAATTATATCTTTAGAATTTTATTGAACTTTGCTAATCTGTGACGAATTATCAAAACGATATTAAATTAAAATAAACTTAAAGAAAATATGATTATAGTTATTACAGATATAACCACATACATTCATACAATATTGTTATATAAGAAAATTTTACAGAAAACTCAAATAAAAAAGTACAAATTTATAATCTACATTTATATTATTATTAATTATATTAAATAATGAATATTATTTTAACATTAATTCCTTTTGAAATAAAGCCAGTATGCTTTAGTTACTTTAGTACTCGTTTAGTACGGTCGAAGCGCGCTGTACAAGTACGGTCAATAACAGTTTCATGAAGCTCTCATAATGGCAATTAAGAGTCCCTGCTACATTTAAGATTAATTATACATTCAACACAAACGTCAGCGTATCGCTCAAATTTCGGCATTATCTACCTGCATAATCCGTTAAACGGTCCGTAAAAGATATTTTTCGTATTTAACCGACTGAAAAACCGATGGCATAATCTATTATCTATGCTAAACTATCGCACACATCTATTGTATTGAACGAGTCGGTGAGATAACTTGGGTGGGATCCAGCACGGTGTAATCGAATTACATGTGACAGGTGCGAGTATATCGCCAGCGCGAATGGCTGCGTCGGTTGAAATGATAATGAGCGATGAAAATGTAATGATACCCAAACAGCGTGTTTTAGGGGTAACGATATTCAGCAAGAGAGTGGAATCCGCGAATTCGCGTTAATTAGCGAGATTACAGGGAACTGTAAGCGAATCCACGAAGTTCTGAAAAATTCAGGAAATCGATGAGCATCGGTGTTTTGTCCCCCCCGATGCGTTCGTAATAGTTTTATAAATTCGAACTAAAGGCAAAAGTGTGCAAAGAATCTCAAATTAAGTTTGGCAGCTTCAGAAGTTACATAATTCAATATATATTGTGATGTCATTTGAAATGTTTCATTAGGTAACCATTCTCAAACTCATGCTTTGATTTTTTATCGACTATTTAGGTTGACTATTTATTTTTTATATTTCAATTTTCTCATAAAACCTCCGCAAAATTTGTAAACTTGAACCCTCCGTACTCGTTCGTATAAAAAATTACGCATGAGTCTTTTCCTGTGTTCGCCTTCTTGTTGGAGAATTTAATTTCGAGGCCTAGAGCGTACCCCCTGTTTCTACTATCCTGCCGGAGGAGACGGGAACGGCAAAATATGGCACGGAACGATACAAATATATAAAGCCGCCCGAGCTCGCAATTTTCCGCGAGATACCGGAGACGTACACCCTCCGCGTTTTAGAATCCGCGCCACGCCGCGCCGCTCTGCGAACGACCGCCCGTAGATTTTTTAATATGACGCAGCATAGGTTCCTGATTGCCCCGCCATAAACTTTTTATATACTCCTCTACATATTAAGAGCGTATTTACTAGCCCGCTCGCCGTCCCCCATGACGCGAGGGCCCCGTGACAGGTTTCCTGGCATTTTGCTCCCCTATTTTCTCTCTCGAGATCTTTCATCGAAGAAGAAAAGCCGAAGTCTCTATTGAATCATCGAAAAATCGGAATTTCCTTAAAACAAATTTTACGATGCACTTATATTACTTATAAACATATCGATATCAAGGTATATAAGAAACATATTCTTATATTATATACCTACAGATTTTATAACACTATAATGATACCTACGATATTATAGTGCTATAAAATGTGTTAAATCTGATACGCACACACACATGTGTCTAACTTGAAACATGTATTTGAGAAATTACCCAATTAAAAATTAAAAAATTTCGTTTTTTTTTTTTACATTTTTACACAAACTTGCAAATTACTTGCACGATATAAATTTCACGTTTCGCTTGAAAACGATGTATTTCCATATTTTCACTCATTTCAGAACTGCTAATTAATTAAAATTGTAATTACTCAGAAATAATTAACTTGCTTATTTTAATTAATTTCCGCGATAAAAAGTGAAGCTTTCCTAGTCAACAAACTAACTCCTTCTATTATACTCTCGCCGAAAAATTCTTTCGAGATTAGAAGTGCGTGAAACGGTTTCCACCATATAACATGATCAAAAACGAGGAAAAGAGAGGATAAATCAAGAAAAAAGTAACCGTACATTAAAGCCTATTTGGACCGAAGGGCGCGCGCTCCTAATCGTATGAGCCCCTCGGTCTCTTTCTCCTAGAAGTGTACCCTCCCCCAATTGGCCAGATCTACTTCGATTGGGGCTGAAACCTTCGTACGGGTGTATTCGTAGTATATATATATAGCCGGTTAGCAAGAAAAACAAACCTAATGTTATTTTTCCCTCGCGAGCCAGTCCTGGATGCTTTGGCCGCCGTTCATCCCTGCCTCGCTCTCGTCCTCGTCGCGATCCTGCTTTCCTCCACTTCTTGCGGAGGGATCATTCAATCGAATTAAATCCTTTGAACTTTATTGGCCACGGCGGAATGACATCCCGTTAATTACATGTCGAATTCGACCCCGCTTTAGCTGCCGCCCCCGCCGCCGCGCTATCCATCCACGATTCGATAACTTTCGCTGAGAGTCGTTTGTCTCTCACGTCCCTCGTTTCCAACTTTGCAATCCCCCTTCTCGTCCGGGGAACATTCTTAATCGCGTTTAAGTGTTTGCGCGTTTATTTATACGAGATATCCCGGGGACATCACTTTTATCTTTCCTAATCAACTTGAAGTCGATCTTTTCTGGAGTGGAAATGATTCACCATAAAATTCGCAGGGCTCCGGATTGAGCAAACAAAACCTGCGAAACAGTCGGAAATCTGTCCCCTCGGAAATGACTTTGTTAGCATTGTCTGAGCGCTGAATTAATTATTATAATCACAGGAAGAGAGATTATTTGTTATACATTATATTAACTTTATCGTATTTATTTGAATGCTGCAGTCGATTATCGATTATTAATATATTAATTATCCAGTCGATTATTAATATATTAATTATCTAGCTATCGATTATTAATATATTAATTATCCAGCTTTATTTAAACAGCAGATTATTTGGTCTATTCAAACGAATGGAGATTTATTATTAATTATGAGCAACACTTTCGTGATTATTGCGATATCCGCGCACAGCTCGAAATGCAACTATCATAACAATCAGTTCGCATACTCTTAGTCGGAGCGTAGCTGCGAATTTCCAACGTGTCTGAGAACAATTTCGCAAATGGCCTGAATTCGCGAGTAGGATGCATTTTATGCTACCATCATTGTTTCCTCGCTGACTGCATGGCTCGACGGTGAAGTGAACGTCATTTCACTCCGTAAAAGTCGAAGATAGCGCCCGTCGAGGAAAACCACGCGAGACTACGCTGCATATGCTATAGGTATACCGAGCAACCATGGCAAGATATCGTTTATTTTGACGCACCTGTGTACTCAAAAGGGCTCATCATGTGCGATCACCAAAATGTACGTATTTAAAACGAGTTTTTGACAAAATACGAAAGATTTTTTGGGGTAAAATATTTCAGCTTCTTTGCAGATTTTTTATTTCAGTCAATTCCAGTGCAATAAATCCTGCTCGAGTTTCAAAAACTCTACTCACGGTTGAGGAGAGTCACCCTGTATGCAGACGCGCGCGCCCTTCGAGATTCTGAATGCAAGTGCGGCCGCATTCGCGCGTACTTTATTTCGGTCACGTAGAGATACAATCAAACGTTAGGGGGGATGCGTGGAGAGGGTGTCGATACAAAAACATCGGGTCCCACTCATTCCAATCCTCACCCATCCTCTGCCTCACGAATAAGAGAAACCATCGTAGCCGCTGGAAACTTTTTAGTCGGAGAATCGAGGGATGTGGATTCCGAAGGAGCGGGGAAACTGAAAAAAAAGGAAGGAGAAAGCGGAAGAGAACGGCCTTTAGAGGCGCGAAAAATTTCAAAGCACGATAGCGTTTCCAACTCTCTCTTTACCTCTCTTGATCTGAGAAAGGGGGTAGACGCGATGGAGAGTGGAGTGAGGCTCCGACTCTACACGCGAGAGAAACTTTCGTAATATTCCACCGCGCTTTCCCGTTCGACTAACGGCTGCGAAGGCGGCTCGTACGCGCCGTCCGCGCGATCGAAATTTTCATTTGCCGCCCCTTTCCGACTCTTAATTTTCTTTCGCAACAAACAGAGGCGATCGAGAGGTTCAAAACTTCCAAAATCGAGGAAAAGGAGCGCCCCATTCGCGTCGAATTCCACGGTGTTTACCGCGTTCACTTTCCACACGCTCGCTTTTATCAAGACAATTTTATCGCGAGAGCGAAAAAAATATAACGAAAAAATCCTACCTTTTCTCAAACATATAAACTGGTCGGAACAAAAACTAAAAATCTAGTTTGCTGTTATCAAGAAATATTTGCATATCGTCGGAATTACTCGCAAAACGAACAGTTATTCACGATTATCGTTGATTCTCTTTCTCTTTATCACCAACTTTATAACACCAATTTGCACAGTCCCCACTTCGTAATAGAGAACGACAATGTTCTTGCAATTTTACGCCGGTGCGAGCTTCTCGCGGCGCTTGCACATTTTCGGAGAGACGAGAGCTTCTTTTTCTCCTCTCCACGTCGCCTTTCTTATTTCACGCGCGACGGCGCCCCGTCGTCGAAACGCAGATTAAATTAAGTACAGGTGTTAAGAAGAGGGAGAGGAGAGAAAAATGAAAACGCATTCTCGGCGTTTTCCAATGCTTTAATCGTCGTGGCGGCGACGAGCGGTCGACGAGTTATTACGCACTTGAGTGGCGCCAAGCCGGTTCTCTTCGCCAATTCGAAAGGACGTGTCTAATGTTAAGCCTCTTATACAGAATAATTAAGCGAGAATCGCCCGAGGATGCGAGATGGTACCGGAAAATGGGGAACACGCCTCGTCCCTCGTCCGATAAAACAACCGTCGCGTCCGACGCTCGATGTCGTTCCGTCTAAGAGGATTTCGCCATGATTATTGAATGAACGACCGCTAATGAGTGCATGAATAATTTATCGAAAATGCAAAAAAATAATAATACAATTAATTTCGTGACCGTTCAATGATATGCGCTGTACAAGAGGTTGCATAAAATGTTAAAATCTGTTGAGTATTATATTGCCGACCATCAAAAATACAATCGCGTGGTATTATATAATTTAAAAAAATCTCCAAGTATTATATATTTTACATGCATAAATTAATGAATAATCAAATAAATAGAAGAACCTGTTAATTAATTTAGCTGTAACTTTGCAGGAATGTAGCACTGCATTTTCATGTATTATTAATATTAATCAATTATAATATATTTGAACATAGTCACGCACATAAACGTGTATTGCATATTGACCATCAGGATCAGGAATTAACGGTGTACACTCGCCTTAACACGGTTTTTCTCTATTATTCCGATGGAGCTTCGAAAAAGCGAAAGATTCGACAGCACAGAGAGACTTTGGAGTCACGTCGGAGTCAACATTAATTTGCAATCCGCACGCATAAATCTCTTGGGGCGCGCATTTATGAGCTTCACGCCTAAGAAGCGAGGAGGAGAGGAAAGAGGAAAAGGACCGAATCGGACGGAAGATCAAGAAGGAGATATTAAAAAACATCGTCGTATTTACCTCATCAAATTCTCATCCACTGAGAGTAAAAGAAAGTGAGAGAAAGAGAGAACGATGGTAAAAAGAAAAATTGAGATAGAAAGAGAAGTGTTGATTATTGTCGTAAGAAAAATCTTGCAAAAGAAGACTTGCAAAAAGAAATAATTATGTAAAGATAAATGTGCATAAATATAAATAAGAAGAATGATGCATAATCTATCCAATGTTAAAAGGATTACATTAAAAAATTGCACTAGACAGCTAGAAATTAACGTGAAATAAAAATCACGAAAAGACGGATAAAAGAACGAATGGTCGATCGCGAGTTCACGCGAATCGCAAGTTCGGCGGTTATAAATTACGAAATTCATCCCTCGGTCGAGTTGCGTCCTATAATAGCGGCTGAATTCGAAAACTTTTTTCCACAACCGTCGATCTACGGGACCTCACGAGCGAGACATTCTCAAGAAGGTAGGAAGACAGCCGTAAAATTTTATGATCGAATCGAAGGTAGAGGAAATGGCGAATGTGAGAATAATCTCGTTTTCTCGATCGTAATAACGGGTGTCGAAGAAATGGGATCGTTTCCAGAAATTTGGCATATCTCGATGTCGAAAGAATTAGACGAGACTGATGAAAAGTATTTAAATAAGTTCTTAATTGTTTTTAATTGAAAACAAATTATTAAAGAAATTAATAATATTGACAGAAATAATATTAATTGATTAATTATCTCTTTTATCGACGTCATGCAAGTGATTATTAAACGGTAAACTCGTGTTTAATAGCGTTTGATATTTTATAGAAAAATTTTAATTTGATGAAAAGAGAGGCGTTGTACCTGCAGTTTAATCTATATTGATTACGAGATACTCGATTGAACCCGTCGAGTAGACAAGGTATTACCTCGATAAAAGGATGCATGTCGCGCTGCAAGCGACGAGTAAAAGGAACAAACGCCGTGGGACATCGTGACGAGAGTAGACCAAAAAAAAAACGAAGAACAGGACGAAGAGGAGCTCTTGCAAGATAAATGAACCAGCTGGCGTCCCGAGCGCGTCACGGATGAAGGTTACGCGACCTCTGAATACATTTCCTGCGCGCTCCGTATGCATGAATCGATATACTCGACGACTCGATCCTGCGAGCCGTTCCTGAATCGCGCGGCGTTTTAGCTTCCGTTCGCCTTTCATGGGACGGAACTTACGATCTCTCAAACGTCGACGCGCGGCACGACTCGCGCCGATTTGTACGCCGCGCGTCTCTCTTCCTCGGTCTTTCTCTTTCTCTCTCGCCCGGTATCGCGTTACGCGTTTAGATTTATGGGAATACTTCGGAGTGAGAATATACAACCAATGTCATTTCGTGACGTAGAGGTAAAAGACTGTCTCGCATCTTGTGTATACAGGCCGTCATGCTTTCCTGCGTCGCGTCGTGAGCTTCAATAGTCGGCACGTTCTGTATGACCTGTCTAATATTTTTAAATAAAGATATATATTTTTTAGAGAGAAATTTCTGTAGAATATTTCAGCAAGAAAAGATTTACTTTACTAGCGAGAATAAAGTATTCCTATAAAATCATTGGTAGCGTGTATACACTGCAGTCGCTCGGAAGGGATTAGAATCACGATATAGTAGTCGATTTGCCATGGTTCGTGAAGGGTTAAATTTACTTTAGCCGGTCGATCGACATTTGATATAGCGCGCAATATATATTTAGCGTGCTTCAATGCACTTCTCTCTTGAAATAGCGACACAGAATAAAACCAGAAAGATCGAGAAGCAGAAGAAAGTAATATTTTCTAAATCTGGAATTTTCTTCAGATTAAAATCAGATTTCTTTACTTACAATAAAAAATGTATATAACTTTCTAATGCTTACGCTAAACAATAGAAAAACGGCCAATATTCGAACAATAATAAGATCTTATTTAAAAATAAAAATATTGAACGGCCATACCAGCCACGTGATTCTCGAGGTTATCTGTCATACTGTAGTATAGCCGCTTTTCGTCGCATTCTCTATCTAAGCTGGTTCAGTCGAAGCAGGAACATTGAAAAAAAAGGAAGATTCTCTATCCAATAATCGAGAATTTAGATACAACCAATCGACATAATGGAGCTAGAAGACATTAATTATAATCAATTTTTTGAAATTATATGTTACTTATGTCAAGAATTCAGTCAAAGAGAAATTCCAAATAAAGAAGAATTAGACGCTCATCTGATAAGTGTGCATTCCGATCTGCTTGCAAAACTGTCATCAAAAGAATACTTAAAAAAAAAGATACTAGAGAGCATTACAGAGGACACACCCTCGGACTTGCAGTTTAAGAGAAAAGCTGTCTCAAAAGCAAAAAATATACATTCGCATTATAAGTTATCAGGTAACTTATACGTTTGTAAATATTGTCCAGAAACATTTGTGATCTCAAGAACAACCAAAGATATGTTTCGATGCCATTCTTATGAACATGGCGAATACGATGAAACAAGACGTCTTTCAAAAAAATTTGGAAAAATTTTTACAACAAATGAAAAAAAAAGAAGCAATATGCAACTTTTGTAACAAGTCTCATTCCTACGCAAGTGATTTTATAAAAGTAATAATTCACGCCTCACGTTGTAAGTCCATTAGATGTGATCCGAACCCTCCACCAGGGGGAAATAAAAAAAGAAGAATCCTGCCGCGAGAAAATCTTACAGACGAGATGGAGCAAAGATTTAAAAGTTACTCACCACCTGAACCTCCGTTCTGAAGAAGGCCAAGTAAGGCCCGAAACGTAAACACTGTATCGAGATATTCTTGTAAACAATTTTATTTTTAAATAAGATTTTATTATTGCTCGAATATTGGCCGTTTTTCTATTGTTTAGCGTTTGCTTCGATCGAGCAAAATTAATTTTTATTTTCTAGTGCTTATTTTAGAACATAAAAAAAACTTTAAAAGATCAATAACTCTCTATCGTTTATTTATAGTAGGTACTCATATAGTGAATACCGCTATACGGGACACTAAATTTTCTTCTTCATACAAAACTTGTTTCTGTTTCCAACGCACATTTAGTACTAAATGATCCGTGTTTTCACGACACATTTAGTATACATGATTCTCCGAAGCTCTCATCTCGTGCTCATATTTGACATATAAAGCTCAGGATTAAATGGTGCATTTAGCGTCAAATGCGATTCTCGTCTTTCGTAGACCGTAGACGTGAAACGCACGCGATTATCATCATAATGAGAGAAATAAAATTCAGAATCGGATAACCGACCGACGCGTACCTATCTAATTTCCACATCACGTTTATGCCGCGAACATTATTTCCGTATTATACGAAGCACGAAGCTAAGAGGCTGCATTTAACGTCGAAAATTCGCGAGCCTTGCGGCCACGCCACCGCGTTATCCGAGCAACCGCATCGAAACAGTTTGATCGAAAACTCGAACCGTACCGTCCGCCGTTCGTCGCAATGGACGGGCAGACAGCGGTGGTTTTGCTTTTGCGTCGACGATGCAACTGCAACGAGAGGCTGCATTTGTCGATGGAGAACGTCAATGGCACACACCGGCAATCTTTCGCGGCCGATTCGCTCTTACTGTCGATCCAGCCAGTCAGCCAGCCAGCCAGTCAGCTAGCTCTTTTAGCTGGACCGGCACTTTTTGCACAGCTCCACGATGACAGGACGTTTAACGTATGAGCACAAACGATCAGCGGCCGTGCACGCACGAGAGCAATGCGCCAGGACCCCCTTTGTCGGGGCTCCTTTTATTTTCTCGACGATGGGCACCGGTGCGATTCACCGTCGTGATCGAATTAGAACTCCTGTTAACCCACCGTTTCGTCATCTCTTTTTCATGTCTATACATAAAGCAGAGCTTTTTGCTTTGTTATAGCCTATATGAAAATCTGATAAAAAATATAAACAGGATAATGGTGTGTATGTGTGTGTTATACCTGCCCTTATTAAACTTATAATGAATTTCCGTTCGCGGCAAAAATTTTACACTGTTGTTTTTTAATTTTTGCTTTTAATAGTTACGCATAAAATTGTTTGCTAAAGTAAAATCAAGATGTAACGATGAGTTAGACTACGTTATCTATTTATACATTATTCAAACTTAATTCAACAAAATTTCGTATAGATAGCTTATTTATAAATTGTTGTTTAATTTTTCAAATTATATCCTGAGATGACGAAAATAGTACAGATTGATCGCATTGAGCAATCGTTTACCAAGCTTATTATTTAATGACATACATATACGATTGTAATGAGTATCAGAATTTGCCCCTTCCCCAAAGATATAAGATATTCCGATTGTCCATTTTCCACGTCAAATATACAAATTCGAAAATAATAAAACGCTAAACAAATATAAAATAAAAAATCTTAGACGCAGGACGCGAAATGAGTCCCAGTCATGCTGTTTCCGGCGAATGTCTGCATCCGGTTGGGACAGAAGCTGTACTGTCCCTGCGTCGCTGTTACTCGAGCAATAGGGGGCGATCGGAGTGTCCTTAATAGTAGCGCCGTGGGTTGACACGTCGAGTTTTGACAGACAGCTCCTGTCGGCACAATGACGGCCGGGGCCGCATTGTCCGCGCAAAATTATACATGCACGTGAGCTACGCCACGCACCCGGTGGAAAACACGCGGTATAGAACACACAATACGCGCGATTTAACCTGCCATGCCGGCCCTCTTACCTGTCCCTCGAACGAAGGGCCTAATGAAGACAGACGGGTCGCCCTCGAGGCGATCTCACCCCATCTTCCCTGATCTTCCCATCCACCCTTGAACCCTATTCCTTCCTTCGGACACTCCTGGTGACACTTCATTCGTGAAGGATCTTCGTCTCTATCGGTCGCATTTAGCTTCGTTTTGTGAGAAACGTGAGAGGGAAAGATTAAAAAGAAGAGAGATGGAAAGTGTGAAGGGTGATATAGGTGCAGCGATAGTTGATACCTTTGGCCGAGTACTCGTAGCGCCTGCAGGGTACTGCCGACGGTCATTGACAGAAAAGAGTTGACAGTAGTAATGTGAGACCGGGTAAGTAATTCTCTTTCATTCAAGTGTGACAATCTCGGATCGGGAAAAAAAAGATTTCCACATTTTCTCACCTCCTCTAGCGTACAATACCGACTTTTTCTCCCTCATTAGCAATTATATACGTAGAGAAACTCGTCTTTCCTCGGTTAATTTAAAGACAAATTCGTTTCTTTTTATTTGCGACCCGATCGGCAAATTGCTTTATATTGAAAATATAACAATAGTCGTTCATTAAATTCTCGCTAAGAAGATATTGTCTACAAGCTACTCCAAGAATTCATTACTATGGCATTTTCCGATAACGACAGCGATGTAAAAAAAACCGTGGAATCTCGTTACAATTCCTATTGAAAAATTGTTCTTTATTGGTCGTATTCGGACGTTTCCTCTCCGGCGCGCGTATCAAGTTAAGTGGCAACGGTATTCGGAAACGACAGAAGGGAGGAACGAAAGGGGTAACGAACGCGGGTTTCCTCCGCGAGGGTTCCCTCCCTCGGAAGGTGTCACTGTTATTGTCACTGTTATTATTGTTACTCGCTGCGCTTTTGTCGCGCGTCGACCTCGTCGATACGGCGCGGCACGGCGGGAGCGAAAGACGAGACCAAGTCGAAGGGATGTTTAACGAGTGCGGCCACGTTGTAACTCGAGACTCGGGAGCGACGAGGGTTGTTCCGACGTTTTCTCTCTTTTTTTTCCCTTCAGCGTTCTTTTTTAAAGGCTCGGCGTGAAAGGGAAGAAGAGCGACGTGATCACGACGTGACTTTTGTTACTAGCGTCACAAAGGGTGAGCGCGCGCGACTTTATGGCCGGCACGATTAAACCACTTCGCGACGGCAAAAATCACCGCTGTGTACGCCTCCGGGTGGCATATTTTCGCTTTTCATTAATGCCATATTTAACACAAGCGACATTTTTTTAGGATTTTTTATTAGTTTCCATTGAGCTGTACCTTCAACTGCTTTGGCTCGAATTGTCCGCGAATTAAATTTCGCGGAATAATTATGTACAAAAACTGTAATAATGAGTAATTTTCAAGAAACACAACTCTATAATATAGTTAAATTTTACTTCTTATCTTCCTGTTACTTTTTGACACAATTATTAAAAAAATTCTGCGCGATATTTAAATTGCTCTTATCATATCATTCGTAATTAAATCCTCAAAATTTCGCGAGTGCCAACGGCAGCCACAGTCCAAACGAGGTTAATTAGGATATCGCTTACCATAAATTGTGCGGAGGGAAAAAAAGGAGGAGAATCCGACGTTATCGGGTAAAACGCGTGTTTGCGTGCAATGCAGCGCGAGTGCATTCAAGCTATTGCATTGTGGCGGTGGATCGCTTCGCAGCTTCCGTTAACGATCGGGCTCGCCCCGGTATTTTATTATTCGCGAAATATTCTGCACCGGGGCCGGGTTCATCGACGCCTCTGTTAATTAATTTTTATCGGTCGCTAACGTACATATATATGGCGCGACGCCGCGATCGGAATTCCGCATTATATTCCCGCCGCTGGGAGAAAGGGGTGAAGGGGCCGCATGGGCCGCATGTGTGGATGCGCATAATAATAAAATCGCGCGAGGTTGCGTGCCCCATCGATTGGCAAAACGAGAGTAATCGCGAGTAATTGCGAAAGAGCGAGAGACTTTTTGTTGCCATTGCGGATGAACGGGCCGTTTAGAGCGCACGGATTAATTAATACGGCGCAATCATCAGTTTGGGCAGTCGCGATATTAAAGGATTTTAGACGCGCTTTAATCCATAAAAAAGAAACCAAATCAAATTTAATCCCGACAGCGTCGCTGTTGCTCATTATAAGTGCACGTTGTTACATAATTTATTCATTTTTTCGCCGTTGGGCTCGGAGTAGTGGCGAGAGAGAATGGCGAATGAGGCGATAAAGAAATATTAACGTATGGCATAAAAGTAATGCTGAAAAATTATATAGCCATAGATTCATATATGCTTTTAATGAATTTATATATAAATATATTTTGACGTCTTATTAGTTAGCGGAACAAAGTGAGCAGAATCAATTCTAACTAATATTTTTATTTGTTGTTCATTTGTTGCTAAAAAGTTAAAAAGAAAAAAAATTGTTGCTCTGTAAGTTTTCTTAAAAAATGATATTCCGCTAAAAAAAAGATTAAGTTAGCGGAACAATACATATAATATATACATATAGCAACAAAAATTTACATAATAATAACGTAAGAATTTGTTGCTAATTTGTTGCTCACAAACTATGTTAGTCCCTATTTTGTTGCTCGCAAAATAAGTGTAAACAACAGCGAAAAAAAACCTTTCAGTGTGCGGGTTTTCTCTTGTAACTGCCTGAGGTTTTCCGTTATACTTATTTCAGTTTATACTTATTTCACAAGCAACAAATTCGAAATGTGAATATTTCGAGAGCAACAAATTCAGACAATACGCTAGTTCCAAATTTAAGCGAGCAACAAATTCTTTTTTTGGTACTTTACTCTTGTAACTGCCTGCACACTGAAAGATTTTTCGCTGTTGTTTACACTTATTTTGCGAGCAATAAAATAGGGACTAACATATTTTGTGAGCAACAAATTAGCAACAAATTCTTACGTTATTATGTGAAATTTTGTTGCTATATATATATTGTTCCGCTAACTTAATCTTCCTTTAACGGAACATCATTTTTTAAGAAAACTTACAGAGCAACAAATTTTCTTTCTTTGGCAACCTTTTAGCAACAAATGAGCAACAAATAAAAATATTAGTTAGAATTGATTCTGCTCATTTTGTTCCGCTAACTAATAAGACGTTATATGTTGATATATTTTCTATTCTTCTGTGAGTAATCATAAAATCTCTCTATGTTTCCCTTGAAGGAAAAAAAAAATGCCATTAGTAAATTTTAAATTTCTCTAAAGCTATACACATATATTTTCTTAAACGTATACAAAAAATTATTGACAAAGAAGAGAGGAAACCGTAGAAGGGTAAGACAAATTTTATAGAACTTTATGGAAAAACCAGAAAATTAAGAGTCCCTTACATAAACAAGCGTGTAAACCTATCTGGAAAAGGAGCGTCGCGAGATGAATCCGCCTTCAAATTTTCCCAAAACATGAATTTGTATCCGCCTCTCTCTATCTCAAGTTACGTACGCCTAGGCACGCGTGTAATTAGCATTGTAAGAGGGGAAAAAAAAAGAAAAACGAGAAACAGGTGCGGTTAACGTCAGCTCGGCGGAGCATTATGCAGAAGAGACTGCCGCGCTGCAGAGCGAGCAGAGCGAGAAGACGAAGGGCGCACCGCGGCACCCTTTGTTCGACGCGTGTTCGAGGATCAGCAAGAAAGCGTTCAACTTTTTCGTCCCGCCCTCGCCGCTCGACCGACGGATATATCGTGGAGTTCGTTTTTTTATTAGCCCCGTTGTAAAATAAATTAGGGGTGAAATTATAAAGGCGCCCCGCCGTTCCCCCACTCTCTCCTGTCCCCCCTCCTCCATGCCTTCACCGACGCGATCGTAGGTGGTCGTAAGATGTAAGAACGGGGTCGTTTCGAGGCGAGAGAAAGAAGCACGGAGGAACGGAACGGTTGTTGTTCTTCCCTGATCGTGGGATCCTTGCGGCGAAGGCGGGTTCGCGAGTTCCCTTAATTATTACATCCGAGAAATCCAGAATCCCATATGAAAAAGGGTTACGAGCCGGCTCTTGTTTTTAACCTGCTTTCTATTTTCGAGGTAAAAGAAAGGCATGTTCAAGCTTTGTAGACAGAATAAGAAGAAAATGTAGAAAACTAAAAAAAAACTAGTACTTAAATATCTAAACACTGTTGGTTTCGATATATTTAAATAATGTTAAATCAAAGAATTCATGTCCATTACTAAATATATCTATTAAGAATTAATTAATAAATTATTAAAAAACATTTTTAAGTAAATTCGTGGATGTAGTTTTGTATTATTATTCAACATAATAGAAATAATCGAAATGCACGCGTCAAAATCTCCAAATCGACAAGATGCAATATCGGCATTTTTACTCTCTTGCCTATGGAAAAACATAGCAAGGAGTCTTATATCATTCACGGAGACAAGTTCGACACGGCGCGGCGTTGTAAAAAAATCATCCTGCCACCACGAAGAAGGAAGGATGGGAACCATTCCGAGTCTGACGAGTCTCGGATAGGATACGGTACGTCACCGTGCGAGTTCCTTCATTCTACCGCGAGACACCCGTTATACGTCAATGCAGGAGCGAGGAGTAGGTGGCCAGAAGGGGGACCGCCCTTCGAAAAATCTCATTTCGCCTTCTCTACACCGGGTTAGCACCGAAAACACGTGCTGCCGACTTATGAACTTCCATTCTTAATGGTTCATGAAATTGCCTTATATTTCACGTCCGGCACTGCGTACATGGGGCGGAACGGATTTCGGAGGGTTCGTACCGTACCCATCGGCGGGGACAATATAACGTGGATTCGACCCCGTAGAAATTCAAAAATTTCACCGTGGCCCGCCGCGGATGGCTGGGCTAAGCCATGCCGGTGGGGTTAAACCGCGAGTCGTTTGTCATGCTTTTTACTAATAAGCCGGTAGCCGCGCTTTAATGCGGCCGGAGTTGGCCGTTGCCAACTTTGTCCTCGGCTTCGAGAACTGAGGACGGCGACGAAAAAGCGAATAAATTGAAGGTAACGAGCGTTACGAAGTTTCGAGCTTGTGGCGAGTTGGGCGAGTTTCTGGTAGCGGAATACGAATCGCACGCGGGAGATTCGCCAGACGCGCGCTAATTGGCATGGCCGCGTCGATATCTCGAAGCCTCGGCTTTTGTCTCCTTTTCTTTTTGTGTATGTACAATGTTTGCGATTAATCGACGCGGGCATGATTGATGATGGCACTAAACGGAAGAGACTTTCGATTAAATTCAAATCGAGGGGCGAACGATCGACACTAACGCACGTTATTCTTTATTTTGTAGATGGATGCTTGCAGTGAGGTAATCGGCGAACGCTGAGGATGGAACGGTGAAGTTAGCACGACATTCTACGAATTTCAAAAAAATACTAAGAGTTCTGGTAGCACTTTTCATAGTTCTACAGTTCCTGATAAAAATTAAAAAGAGTTCCGCATTCCTTGTATTAAAAAATCGAAATTGAAAAAATGTCGTGCTAACTTCGCGAATCTAGCACGACACTTTCTCCTCTAAAGTACCAAAACGCGTTGAATATTATAATATTTGACAAGAGTTCCCGATAGTTCTAATCGAATTCCACACATATATACAATTATAGATCGGTATTCCACCAATTAACATTTTTAAACAATTATGATGTCCGCCCCCAGCATGACGCTTGATGACAAGTGTCGTGCTGAAGATTTTCCGCGGTTTAACGATTATTTTCGACAAGTCTAAAAGAGTTCTGTGCTTTAGAATTAGTTGTAAAAAGAGTTCCGATGATTAACTATTTTTTAAACAATTTTAGCAGTTACGTCCAGCACGACGCTTAGTGAAAATGTGTCGTGCTGATGATTTTCTGTGGTTCTGAAGGTGGTTCTCGGTAGTTCCAGCAGAGTTCTATGCTTTAAAATTATTTTTATAAACAGTTCCGAACAATTACTATTTTTTAAACAATTTTAGCAGTTACGTCCAGCACGTCACTTAGTAAAAATGTGTCGTGCTGATGATTTTTTGCGGTTCTGAAGGTAGTTCTCGGTAGTTCTAGCAGAGTTCTATGCATTACAATTATTTTTACAAACAGTTCCGAACAATTACTATTTTTTAAACAATTTTAGCAGTTACGTCCAGCACGTCACTTAGTAAAAATGTGTCGTGCTGGCGATATTGGGCACTTCTAAAAATAATTCTCGGCAGTTGTACAAGAGTTCTATGTTTTAGAATTAGTTGTAAAAAGAGTTCCAAACGTTTACTATTTTTTAAACAATTTTAACAATTACGTCCAGCACGACACTTATTAAAAATGTGTGCTGATGATTTTCTGTGGTTCTGAAGGTAGTTCTCGGTAGTTTTAGCAGAGTTTTATGCTTTAAAATTATTTTTACAAACAGTTCTGAACAATTACTATTTTTTAAACAATTTCAGTAGTTACGTCCAGCACGACGCTTAGTGAAAATGTGTCGTGCTGATGATTTTCTGCGGTTCTGAAGGTAGTTATCGGTAGTTCTAGCAGAGTTCTATGCTTTAGAATTATTTTTACAAACAGTTCCAAACGTTTATTATTTTTTAAACAATTTTAGCAGTTACGTCCTGCACGACACTTTTTTATTGTAAGTAAACTACCTTCAGAACCGCAGAAAATAATCAGCACGACACATTATTACTAAGCGTCGTGCTAGACGTAACGGCTGAAATTGTTTAAAAAATAGTAAACGGTCGGAACTGTTTGTAAAAATAAATCTGAAGCATAGAACTCTGCTAGAACTACCGAGAACTACCTTCAGAACCACAGAAAATCATCAGCACGACACATTTTTACTAAGTGACGTGCTGGACGTAACTGCTAAAATTGTTTAAAAAATAGTAATTGTTCGGAACTGTTGGTAATAATAATTGTAATGCATAGAACTTTGCTAGAACTACCGAGAAGTACCTTCAGAACCACAGAATATCATCAGCGCGACACATTTTTATTAAGCGTCGTGCTGGACGTAACTGCCAAAATTGTTTAAAAAATAGTAAACGGTCGTAACTGTTTGTAAAAATAATTCTGAAGCATAGAACTCTGCTAGAACTACCGAGAACTACCTTCAGAACCGCAGAAAATCATCAGCACAACACATTTTTGATAAGTGTCGTGCTGGATGTAACTGTTAAAATTGTTTAAAAAATAGTAAACGTTTTGAACTCTTTTTAGAACTAATTCTAAAACATAGAACTCTTGTACAACTGCCGAGAATTATTTTTAGAAGTGCCCAATATCGCCAGCACGACACATTTTTACTAAGTGACGTGCTGGACGTAACTGCTAAAATTGTTTAAAAAATAGTAATTGTTCGGAACTGTTTGTAAAAATAATTTTAAAGCATAGAACTCTGCTAGAACTACCGAGAACCACCTTCAGAAATACAGAAAATCATCAGCACGACACATTTTCACTAAGCGTCGTGCTGGACGTAACTGCTAAAACTGTTTAAAAAATAGTAATTGTTCAGAACTGTTTGTAAAAATAATTTTAAAGCATAGAACTCTGCTAGAACTACCGAGAACTACCTGCAGAACCGCAGAAAATCATCAGCACGACACATTTTTACTAAGTGACGTGCTGGACGTAACTGCTAAAATTGTTTAAAAAATAGTAATTGTTCGGAACTGTTTGTAAAAATAATTTTAAAGCATAGAACTCTGCTGGAACTACCGAGAACCACCTTCAGAACCACAGAAAATCATCAGCACGACACATTTTCACTAAGCGTCGTGCTGGACGTAACTGCTAAAATTGTTTAAAAAATAGTTAATCATCGGAACTCTTTTTACAACTAATTCTAAAGCACAGAACTCTTTTAGACTTGTCGAAAATAATCGTTAAACCGCGGAAAATCTTCAGCACGACACTTGTCATCAAGCGTCATGCTGGGGGCGGACATCATAATTGTTTAAAAATGTTAATTGGTGGAATACCGATCTATAATTGTATATATGTGTGGAATTCGATTAGAACTATCGGGAACTCTTGTCAAATATTATAATATTCAACGCGTTTTGGTACTTTAGAGGAGAAAGTGTCGTGCTAGATTCGCGAAGTTAGCACGACATTTTTTCAATTTCGATTTTTTAATACAAGGAATGCGGAACTTTTTTTAATTTTTATCAGGAACTGTAGAACTATGAAAAGTGCTACCAGAACTCTTAGTATTTTTTTGAAATTCGTAGAATGTCGTGCTAACTTCACAGATCCTTGCAGTGAGGTAATCGGCGAACGCTGAGGATGGAACGGTGAGTTAAAGTAAAGTGTCATAGTAAAATAAGTTTTAATTTCGAATCTTTTGGACGTTATCCATCCATCATGCTTCTATTATCAATTATTGTGAGAGAGGCGCAGGGCTTTTTGCCAAAACTTCTTTCAGAAATATTAATGGTGGAAGGTTTACAATATTTCCAGATTTTAAGAGATTTAATTTAATTAGGAATTATTCAATTTATATTTTTTGGATGTGATAACGTCCTAGATTGGTATCTTTTCTGCGGAGATTAGCCCCGTATTTATCATATCGTCGCAGTCGCGTTTCGCAGTCGGGTTGTGCGATAATAACGATCGTCGACATCGATAAAGGGACATGCGGTCGCGTGCAAGATGCGCATAAAAATCGAACGGTAAATAATTGCGGCTGTCTACCGTGGTGCCGTATGCGGTAACAGATACGGTTGCATTTCATCCCGACGTTGCGCGCTTTAGCGGGTAAACAAACGGCACTTCATAAACCACCCGTCACGATACGATCGTACTATTATTTATTGACCTTTCGGATTTACCGTCGCGCACAGGCGCATTCGCGAAATTAGTTTGCCTCGAATTATCTTTCGACGCGCGCGCGGCCGGCCGTCGAAATTATTGCGCCATTGAAATCCATTTTTCGGCGGTTGTCCTGGTCCGATGCAAACTCCCCGAAATTTTTGCTTGTTTGTGATGATATTGGATGCATCGTTCAAACTCAGAACCACGATCGACACGGGAGACAGAGACGGACGACAAAGTTGTCTGTCTTGCTCCGATCTCGTTACGTGAAATAATTTATCGAGAAATTTAAAGAGGAAAGAAGCCGTGTAGAAAATCAATATAACAGTTAATAAGCGTTACAAGCGTTACAGTAAAATAGATCGCTGCTATTAAACCACATGTCATTGTTTCTCTTCGAAAAATGAGGATACTTTCCATGTTCTACGGTTCATCTTTCTATTTTCACCACGTATCGATCAAATTCCATCGAGACGCGGCCTCGCCGCCCCTACGGCGGACCGACCGGCCCCAGTTGGGCCGTACAAGCGAGTGCGCAACACGGCGCGTGCGGTGATATACGGCGATTTTTAGTCACGCTTTTATACAGAAATAAATTCACCGGTTAACGCGCGGCCCTGCTCCGCGCTCCCCAGATTCCCGTAAGCGCGCGTCCGATCCGCGAAAGTAGAAATTGAGAACATCCAGAAAGCCTTATTTCACTAAAGAATGAAATAAGGCTTTCTGGATGTACGCACATAATGCAAACAAGAAGATCAAATGCAACATAAAATAAAGTACAGATTAGCTAATCTCTCCATCGAGGAAACCGCTAAAAAAAACACGAGTGTTTCAGAGATAACACAGGAATTAAAAGAACAAATAAATAGACAAATGGAGAGAAAACATGGATTATCGATAAATAAATTAATTAAAAGTATGAATAAGAAAATATCTCAAGAGTCAAGTGTTTACTCTAATTTCTACACAGAACTCTCGGAGAGAGAAAATTTCAAGAGATTGCCGGGACGCGCGTGCGACAGGATGCAGATGGCCGAGAGGCGACTTCCCGTTACGAGTGTTAGGCCGTTAAGTGATCCAAATGCCCGCGGCCTAATCGCCGCTAATACCGGACCACCATATCTCTCCCTGTCCTCTCCCTTGCCATCGCGTACGTGCATTGTCATGCACTTTGACTAACGTTTCTGACGCTCACCCTTGCCCGTGTCCCGTAATGAGGATTACGCCGATGGTCACGCGTATTAATCAACGTCGCTTCGCGCGCACACTACGACCGAATCGCGCACAATAATGATCGAGAGGACGAATCGGTCGGAAGAGCCGTATGGATTAGCGCAACCGATCACGATTATCGAGACGCGAATGATATTTCGCGATATATCCTCGGGCTTGCGCGTCGTAAATTCAAGTCGGGATTGTCATGATGAGATAAATCTTGCAACGTAATAAGAAACTCGGTACAATTTGGTTTTCCAGACAAATATAAACTACAGAATGTTAAAAAAGAAGATATATGGGAAACATGGAATGCCTTATAAGTAACAGTGCTCCCGCGAGAAAAAATTACTGATTGTGTTCTTAAAATCTGAAATGAATCACTAGAGTCAAAATAAAAATTTCAATAATCCTATACATTACCGAAAAGTAGACAGTTAGTCATCTCAGTAAAAACTTAAAGTCAACAAAATTCAATTCTAAAACTTATTTTAGGGAAAGTGGTTTGCCGTAAAGCATTCAAGTTTATGCAGCAATAGCTTCTTTTTTTTACGTTAACGAAAATTTAATATGAAAAAGATAGCTGACTTATAATGACGCTAAATATTCCGAGACAAGTCGTTCATCGTAGGGTCCATTACAGCTTATGTTAGTTTCGGCATTAAATTAGAGATTAGCAGGACAAACGAGAAATCGTCGAAGATAGATATTAATTAAAATTCAAACACAACTGGATATCTCGGTTCTCAGTTTTCGATGTCGTTTATCAGCAACATTCGTTTACCTGGAAATGTTGCTCGGCGAGCGAGTCTCGTACGGATCTAAGAAGAAGTGAGAACGCCCGAGAGAGAGATATGGCGGTCGGTATTAGTGCCGATTAGGCCCGGACATTAGGGTCACTTAGTACCGGTCAGACCGCGGATCGTTAGCTCGGTGGCGCGAGCGATACCAATCTACACCTTAACCGAAGTCTCGTTTACACACATGAGCATGAATTTATCCGGTCGGTCACAATCGGATTTATCTTATCATGCAAATGAAATTCTTACAGACGGGTTTGCGGAAGGAAGGAGATTCTTCGTTAGACTGAGGAAGCGACGGATCATGACGAGGGTGATTCCTCGATATCGCACGTGTCAGTCCCGGGATTTCTCGGCTTCCTCCGTTTGCTCGTCTCCATTTTGGCCTTCTTCCCTATAAGTATACTTTCACGCCGCCGTCATCGTCCTCGCGACTTTCTTCAGGATTCTCACGAGCTCTCGCGACCCTCATCATCCTGACATCAATGCTTCGAGGCATCGCGCTTTTCTACGTGTACACTGTTGACTGTACGTACACCCCGCCCGGCTACGCGACTTCGATATTATGAACGTGAATGTCCGCCTCAGGCTCTGTCTCCTCGCTGTATTGGATGCAGCTAATATTTTGATCCGAAATACGTGCTCGCGATGATCAAAGAAGTACCTCACGGACGAGGATTACCACCATGGAAACAGAATTAAAAGGTTCGTTCCGATTCCGAGCGACAGAAAATGCGAAGCGAGAAGCATTAGTGTCATAAGGTCCGCATTCACGTTGCTCGTTCAACGCTGAATGTGGTTTCCATCTTGCTTACCCTACATTCTGCAATGAAAGCAGTGATCTCCGTATGTCGAACAAACTCGGAATCTAGTGGTCGCATCCCGAATTAAATGCGAAGTTATATAAAGAGAATATTACATCCTATTCGCAGGAATTAGCAAAAGATATAATTTATATCAGAAAATTTCATATGTTTTCGCTACTATATATTTACAGATATATCGAACGATTAGATGAATGATAAAAGTTATATTTTATTGAAGTCTGAAAAATGCATAGGTATATAGCAACAGCTATTAATAAAATGTCCTCAAACTTTTCTTCTTTGATTAGATTCTTAATTCTTAAATGCGCGCATATAATGTGTTTGTTGATAACGTCGCGTCGATTCGCGTCGTATTCGATAATCATTTACGTTGTCGATCGCCTCGATCGTCTATCGCCTCAATGAGCGCTCCTGATGAAACGAATGTGCAATTCGTACGAGAAACTCCTTACAAGTCGTTCATCGGGTTCGTTTCTCGCCTCGTACCGATAAATTCGGCTTTGCGAGTTTGCTATCGCGAAGCTACGCGAAGTTCACCGGCGATCGATCAACGTCTAATGGAAAATGGGCTCGCGTGCCTCGCGACGAAGTTAATAGCGCTTCTCGCCGACGAAGAAATCGCCGAAAAACAAGCGCCGCGGAACGAGAGGAGGTGAAGGAAGCCTGCACGGCTCGTCGCTCTCTTCGCCGGCTTCGCCAGCCGGGCGAAAACGCGAAAACACTCATTAACGTCTTTTGCGCAGTATTTACCGTGCTCGAGTACCTACTGTGCGGGCGGTTCCTTGAAAACTACAAACACCTATCAGCCAACCAGTCTTACGTACAAAACGCGCTGCGTCTTCGACGAGTTCTTCGTCGGCACAATTTACTGTAACGTGACTATCCACGCGAAAGAAATGCTGAGAATGTATTCCGAGAATCTGGAGCGATGAAGTTACATTCAGAAAGCTCTTTGATCTGCATGAAACATCGTGTTCGAAAATAAAACGTCCGACGTTTCTAGCCGAGTTTCACGGTAACGTTTGTTCGTCATGAATAATTGCTAATTGTAGCTACGGAAATTATTCGTCAGAAGTAATCGATACTTAGCCGATCGATACGTGAGATACGCTCTTCCCGAGAATGCAATTGTTTATTCGTTCTACCTTGGAAAACAAATTATTCGAAATATCAGAGATTAAAGCAATTGTGGCATTATTTAAGCTGTTGCCCTTTGATCGACTTTTCGACATCGAGCTTTGAACAAAATTTCACATTCGATTAAATTTTCATTAAGGAAACATTATAAAATGAATTAAAGGACGCATAGATAAATTAAATACATATCAGTCCCAACGCTTCAATCGTTGTCGAAAATATTGTTGAAACATCAACATTCAACAATAACAAGATCCTTTCATATACAACTCCATGTCATCCTCCTCGCCGGAAAGTTTGCCGACTCGAATAGCAACCAGCAGAGGGAAAATACGCGGCAGGGTGCAGAAAGGGGTTCAGAAAATTAGGCGGTCTCTGCAGGGGGAGCGACTCATCCCGAATAACGCCGACGCGTTCTCAAAGGAGACACGAGCAATAAGGTACCGCGGGTAAGAGACGCGTCTGATAATCCTCTCCCGGCTAGGAGACTGTCGCATAATCTTTCGACCTCGTCCGCCTCTCTCCCTCGCAGGAAGTCGTTCTGTTTACCATTCTGAGGACGTCTTTAATATATAACGGGCAATTTTCCCACGCTCGCTACGCCGTAAACTTCCTCAAGAAATTGGATGTTCCGGAATAGAGAGAGGAAAGGAAGCTTAAGGCGGGAAGGAAGAGATAGAGAAAGAGAGTGAGGGAGGAAGAGAAATCTTTTCTGAAAAACAGGAGTTGCAATTCAGCTGTCAGGACTTCATAATCCTCGCGTAGTCCGCGTTTCTCCGTCGATTTCGTATATATACACATGTATCTCGAAAAGGGCGATGATCCCGGCAGTATCGCGTGGAGGGGTGGTTGAAAGTCGTTTTAATATCTGACCTCGTTGCAACCAGCGTCGACCAACCGAAACTTTGCGACCCTCCTCCCGTTAGTCCCCTGCTCCTGTTTACCACCGAGCGAACCACCGCGCCGTTTCTCCTGTCCCCGTTCCCGCCGCGTTCTGCGGTAAATGCGCCAGGAAAATGCATGGCGCGTCGTTAGCCTCCGCCGAGCTGGCAAGTCAGGTTCGTCGGTTAAGTCGCTGGCAACTTTCGTCTCCTTGTTGTCCCAATTTGCGGCAGCTCCTACAAGGAATTATAAGCTGCTCTCTGTCATTTTTGCGGAGTATGGCAGGAACGCTGTTCGACGTGATAACGTTCGAAAGTTCACTCAACCAATCTGGAGCGGATCGTTCAATTGCTCGTAGGTCTTGAATGCACCCAGGTGCATCTGAGACAAAAGATCCGTTATATCTCTGAATCGCAGTTTAATAATGATGATCTCTATAATCTTGAATTCATACCTGAGTGACATTTAATCAGGTTGGGCGTTTTAAAGAACAAATATTTATATATCGCATCTTTTTTTTTATAGTAAAAAATATTCGTTGTAGTATTAATATCGATACGCTAAATAACATCATCATCAAGTTTGATTAACGTTTAGTGATATCCTGACTTGTCACAATTATTTATCTTTTCTGAAAAGTAGGATATTTTGATTTATGTTCTTTAAACCAAGATTTATCCTTTAACGTACCAGTCATTCTGCTTAAGTATTGTTTAATACACGTCGTTATGGCATTTATCTTGCTTATACTTTGGCGTTGAAAATCGCTACGGGAATGCACAGAACGTTAGTTCATACGGGACAGAAACAGGTGGTGGTGCGAGGGGGTTAATACTTTGGAACGCAGGTGTGCGTGAAACATACCGCCTGCGTTTAATTTCTCTGCGTAATACCGCAGTAAAGTAGCTGGACTGTAACGGATTGTTATACACGAGTCGTAAGCTGTTGAAAATCCGTCATACGTAAATATATAATAATAATAATCTGAGAATATAACGTGGATTAAACGCAACGTATAATTAAAGCGAATTTGATTGAAGCTGCGGATAAACTATCGAACACGAAACTCTAAGCTCCTTTTCCTAAGCTTTTTGCACACGAACCTGCGATGAAATTAATTGTTAATAATTTTAACAAGGCGAGTATCGGGTTAATTATCAACCTTCTAAGCATTTCTATGAGAAATGCCGATCTGTGAAAAATATCGCAGCGTGACACTTGACTATCCATTATTCCCATTTATTCTAAATGCCACGAATTGTCTTTCTTATATTTTATTTCTGTTACTTCGCATCATCGACGTAATATCATTATCGACGTCATTACTTCAACACGTCGCGAGTAAATTTTGGCGTACTTTCACGGTGTTCACGCAAGAGAGAAGGGGGATTTCATGTACGCAGACAATGCAGGCTGCATCGCCGCCAGTTGAGAACTTCGTTGACATAGTTCGCATGCCAGCCGCACTTGGGCCGTCGATCCTCCGCCTTTCTTGCAGATACCTGCGTCTCTAAGCAGGCTGACGTGCCACAGCCTCATTAGGGATTCTTAGGAACGCGCTCGCGCGCGAGAGACAAACGTCAGCCCAATCTCCTCTCTCTCGCCGGAAATATCGGGAGGTGCGCTCTCGGGATTTAGCACGCAGCTGTTCGTACCATCGACGAGCCCTGAGGATTATCGCGGATAATCTCACTCCCGCCGTCTCTCCCCGGAGACTCCTCGCTGGACCAAGGGAAATATATAATGATGCGTAAATACGAGCGTCGCGTGCCGGCGATCAGCGCGTTTTTCAGAACCTTCGTTCTTTCGAGCGATTGATGACACGGTTCCGAGGAATCATTTTGTCGTATTGTTTGTATAAATGAGAAGGGTTATTTCATGTTTGAATTCGAGTACCTACATAGATTTTACGGCGTTAAATTATAATTACATATAATATATAATATTCTTAACATATGTGCATTAAATTGAAAAAACATATATTAATTTTCAATTTAAATGCTTTTTCAAGAATTATATATGATAGCTCGGCTCAAATCACTGATATTGATTATTATTTTGAGATCTCGCGTAGCTATTGCGCGCACCGTCTTGAATAGCGAAACGCTGTTCGATTTTATCGCCGTTATTCGCCTCGCTTCTCTGAGATATAGCGGATCAATAATAAATATAGAGCAATCTTTCTAATGTACCGCCGCGCGGGAGCTCTCTCGCGATCTCGAAGATCGCTGTTTGCGATGTACGGCGAAGTGATCGTACTCTCGTAAATTCTATTCAATCGCGCTGATGCGGGATGAAGAAGGATGCGGCCCGTTTTGTTTTCGCGAGGCTTGGGGGTGGAGTAAAAGCATGTGGGGGAATCGATTTGTAGCGTTACGCCGAGCTGTCGATGGTCAATTCGGGCGTGGATAAATAAACATCTCGAAGAAGGGACGAGAGCAAGCTTGCCGCCACCGAAACATTCTATTCCTCGAGTGGTTTTCAGAAAGGTAGACGATTTATCATTCAAAGCCTTAAGCATTAAACTTTTCATAGATTTATAAGATTAGGCATTATGTAGAGGAATGCGAATATACTTGGTTTAAAGATGTGGGAAGAAATAGGGAAGAAATTATAAAGTATTTATTTAGTAATGAACTAGATCGAGTTAAAGGTAATTTATTGATTAAATTATGGAAAGAAAAAGAAGAGAAATGTAAAGAGTTAAGGAGAATTGGATAGGATAATGTATTACGGTTTGATGACTGTGTGGATGGAATGAATAAGGAACTGATGTAAACCAAGTCCACTTCTTGGCATAAGCTGAAATTAATAAATTGATTGATTGATATATATACGTTTTTACTTAATATAAATAAAGAATTATCAAATAGAGAGCTTCTTGGAAGAAGATAGAAAATTTAACCCTGCGCGGACACCGTGAGTCTCTTAAGGCACAGTCAATTTTTTCATTTCAATTCAACACTTAAAAATTGCAACAGTTCCGGCCTATGTAAGTATAGAAATCACTTTTTGAAACCTTAAAGATAGTACATGAATTTTTATAGATTTTTTGTAACACAGAAACGCTTTCAAAAACCCTTTAGACTTGAGTGCTTCAAAAGCACGGTGTCCGCGTAGGGTTAAAAAAGCAAATGCATCTTTTGCAGAATTTTTAATAAACAAATTTGATAGAATTGTGTTGATGATCTCGAATGCAGATTTGATTCGATTTAATATAATATTTGTACGTCTATGTCTATGCGAGAAACAACTATTCGTTTTCTTGAAACGCCGTTCACGTCGCAAGGGAGCATTTCGTTGGGTAAAAACTCGATTAGAAGTTCGAAGTTTGTCGAGACAACGAGTTTAGCGATCGAGAGCAATTCCCTTTAAATCTTTCGCAAAACAAATCGCGCGTCTAATGGATTCTACGTTAATCGTCTTTACCATGTCGTTAACTTGACGCGATGCGCGTAGCTCGCCCGGAGCGACTCAACGATCATGCCCAGTAAAAGGAGCAATCGATTTTAGGCTCATTAGCAACGCCCAACCCCAAGTCAATTACCTTCTTTGTTATCTTATCTACCGGATTCTCGTGGCTAGAGAAACTGAAAACAACGTCAAATCGGATTATTTTGTGCAGTACTTATTCGCGCAGTACAGATAATTGTTATTTATAATAAAATAACAGTTGCTCGTGACCTTATCTCTCCAGAAACATAAGATATTTTATTTTCTTTTTTTACTTAATTTCTTACGATACACTATTTATGACGAAGCATAATCCTGATAATAAATTGATAAAATATAACTTACATAAACTTTAAAATCTTAGAAGCACGTCTCAGTCGTGAGCTTTAAAGGATAAAAAATTAAAAGAGTGAAATTGTGAAGCGGCGTGTATAATAATAATTTTAATGTATAAAAATTTTTATATTTTCGAGAGACTGAAGATTGCAGCAGCACGCAAGGTTTTTGATCGCACCCTCGCTTTTATGGTTACCAATAATCGATTTAACACGTGTCCCGCTGATACTTCGCGGCGCACCGCTACCGCATCGTACGGAACGCAAGAACAGCCATCGATAAATTCACGCGGCACGGCCTCGCCCCCCTGTCTCGATAAATTATCCCGAGGGATGACAGAGACATTATAATCCGAGGGTCTAATAAAAAGGTCCGGGATTCTCTGTCGCCGGTACGCCGCGCCGTGTCGTTACTTAGCAATAATTCGCGTCCGCAAGAGAGGCTTAGAGGAGCGAGCGGGGATTCGTGGCGAGAAGGGAGAAACGTTATAAAAATGAAGGGATGAAAGGACGAGGCGCAAGGGAACGACGCAGAGCGACGCCCTCCAGCACGCGTGTCGCGCGTATATATCGTCGGGAGGAGCCGCGTATCCTGCAGATGCCGACCAGAAGAATTTGTACAAAGCTGCGGAATCGCCACAATAGACGCGAGCGCGCCTCGGCTCGGCCCACTCGGTTCCCTCTCGGATGATTTATCGGGCGCTATTTGTGTGTAATACCGCGAACACAATCGCCGTCGGACCACGTCGATGATCTTCCGGAACAGAGAACGATCTGAGCGATTTTCATGAATTATGTCGAGCCGTCGAACGTCCGTTTGAAAATGACCACGAAGAACGGAGGAGTCGATAAGATCGATCGTGTCGCTTGTGTGCCAACAGCGCCGGGAATCCTCGGTAGATCTCATTTTTCGCGAAAAACCCCCGAATTGCAGAAGATGCAAATCGATTTTGGGACGATAATACTGTTACAAGACCGATCGTATCGAGGATCGTGCGAAATTGAAAGAGCCGATGGTCAGTGCCGTTATCGGTTCCGCAGTACTTCCCGATTGGTTCCGAGATCCTGGATATTCCCTTCCGCAACGCACATTTCTCGTTCGCGAGCGACGACGGAAAATCGTGGAAATCGGTCTGGGCAACATGCCCGTGCCACGTGGTGCGTCTTGTAACAGAATTCCTGCCGCTCTACTGGCAGCGGGCGGAGGAGTGACGAGGAGATTTTCTCGAGTTTCAGAATCCAGCTACCGCGCGCCGTACCTAGCTACCGCTCCCCGGGGACCTCGGGACAGGTGGCTGAAGTCTCAGACGAGACCCCACGCTCCAGGAAGCGTCTCAAGCGTGCCTGTACGTTCGCTGTTCTCCTTACATACGGGGAACGACTTCCTCGGTAACATGTGGTTGTCGTAAAAGCGACGATCATCCCGCAGGAAGTTGCCCGGGATCTCTGGGACAAATTCAAGCGCGAGAGCGCGTCGCGGAGTTAAATGCAGCCCTGATGACTCCACTAACGTACATTAGCGGTTAGGCGCGTCCTACTTACATCTTACATGCACGCATATGTACGAGCGACTGCACTCGCGCATTCCCTCTGCAGTATGTAGATTATACGCAAATTACGAATTCTACGCTGTATAAGCGTTTGCGCATTTTGTAGTAATTATTGAACACGAGGGTGTGTAGTTTAAATGTTAAATGCGAACGTCGATAGTTTTGAAACGGCCGATCTTATATGTTTCTCGAGATTTTCTAGTTTCTGATTCTAAGTATCTGGATAGTTTAATTTCAAATTAAGTATCTCCTTAATTTACGAGGAAAATTAATTCACAGTAAATTAACGTATTTTTAATTACGTATTTTTTGTTACCTAATTAAATTCATTAAATATATTCTTTGGTGAATTTAATTACTTTATTTTAATTATATAGATTTATTTTTATGCTTAAAACTTATCTCGTTTTTCGCATGTAGACATAGTTGCGTACTGAAAAGCGTTGAGGCACGCCATCGAAATTTCCAATATCAATTGCATGCAGTTCGTGTGCTGCACGACATAAAGATGCAATTACGTCCGTATCTTTTTGAATGGATCCTTGGCGCAAATTGCGAGTGTCCCTTTCGATCGCGTAAAGCGGTATCGGATGAAAACTGTAAATGAAGAGCGCCGCGCGTTATCTCTATACCAATCAATCCGCTCGTTATCGCCCGGCGGCCAAGAATTACCTCGCACGCGCGCTTATTGCAACGCGAGATTCGCAATTCTGTCCGTGAAATTAGCCTCGTCATGCCATGCATAATTGTCCCGACGGACGGCCGGTGAAAGCCCGTTAGAATTGCGCTATTGCGCTCTCCCATAAACGCGAGAGCGAATGCGCGTTTTCTCGCGGTGTATTAATAAAGGCCTCAATGACTTGGTCGCCCGTTTCGCTACAATTGCACGCACATCAATTCCATCAAGCCGCATTGCAACGGCCCGATAAAGAAGCTACATGCATGGCGTTTGCCGCACAGTTTCCCAAAACGGTTGAAACATTAGCCTAGATCGTTTTAGAGGCTGCATTAACAGGAACAGTCATACAACTGGATGGTTGTGCGTTTGCCATTTACCCTTAATAATTTGCTTCTAAATCTGCTAATTTTTTCACATTTTCACCGTATCGCATACCCCAACATATTTGGGATATAATGAAAATTGCATATACGTGGTGTGTGCTTTATGTTTTTTTTACTTTTATTATGATGCATCAAATATAAAATAATCGATCCCGAATATTAAAAACATGCAATATCGCTGGCACTACGCGAAGTTTAATCTGCTAATTGAAATTTATACAAAGCACGCGGACCGCGAATATTTTACGCAACCGACTTTCACAGTGTTTAGTAAACTCCCTCTCATAGTCATTAAGTAATTAAATTCTTTATGCACATGATCTGATATTTCGGAAAAGTGTTGTGACAAATTAATTTGCAATACAAAAACTCGCCAATATGTAAATAGGTTCGTAATGTTTGCTCTCAGATTATATACACGTAGTCTCAGGTGCCATACTCGTTCAAAAAAAAACTTCCTCGTCATAGGATACCTACCACCATTTATCAACCGATCGGCAGGATTGTAACTTAGAGCATTGCTGAAAGCTAACGTCGCTCCAGGAAGTGTTAACTATTTGTAAGTTATTCTTTGGGCTCTGGCACATATGGGAAAGATCACTGGCGCGAGAAAACACCCTGCGACTTTCAACTGCCACGTGCTAATATTGACCATATAGTCGAACCATAGAGCACGTGACGGAGAATCCTATTATATTTTTTTTAAGGAAAAGTCACGAAGAAGTAGGCTTCATCAAAGGATAATAAATTATTTAGTTCTACGCCAAACTTTTATAGGAAAAAAAAATAAAAAATGTTAATTATTTTTAGATTATAAAAAGCGCGAGATTTAATATTAAAGTCCATATTAGTTCATTCTTGTTTTAAGAAATACATGAAGATCAGAGGGAAAGTTGTGGTATGACTGTTATTTGTTTAATTACGAAAATATTTGATTGTCAGTAACAATAAAAAATTTTGATATTGCTACTTAAAAACCGATAGTGCAGAAGGATTACTTGGAATGTTTCAGTACTTTCTAAATCTCTGAAAGAGTTAAATTACGAAGGGTTAAATTCGCGTTTTCGCGCGGCAAAGCGAAAAACAATTACATCGTATCGCAATAAACGTTCTTGGTGTTTTTCTCTTTTTGCCGCGACTTTGAAAAGGAAAGTAGAAATTTCGCCCAGTTTAAGAGACAAGATATTCCTGAATATACAGGATTCATGTATCTAAAGGTTCAAAAAGAAATCGCTGCCGTTGCTTAAGCCACAGCCGCAATGACGACGGCGACGACGACGACAAAGCGCATCGCTGCTGCAAGGTAACGGAGCAACGCCCGAAGCTCTCGAAATTCCCGAATAGTTTTCGTCCATCTTCGCGCTTGCATGGCGGAATTAGAGTGGCGGGAAGCGATAATCGTGGAATTTACGCGCGACTAAGAGGCAGCTAATAAACGTTAATTTAACGAAACAGTGGCGCGCCGACTTTCGGCGCCGTTCTCGTCGACGACGACGCGCAGCAGCGGCCTGCGGTACGTAATATCCGAGAGATCCGCGTGTAATTAGCTCGGGAGCACGAATTAACGAAAGGAAACGAAATGGCCTGCGCATGTGGAAAATACGAACCTCCGCGAAATCGAAAACCACCGTCTCTCACGGGTATTTTCCTCGCGTATCAGATGTACGCGATGTTAAATGTGATATTTGTCGGGCGTACTTTATGTTACGATGAAGATATGAAATCAAAGTGGTTTTTTAGATGCTGTTAGTTAAAAATAATGTATTAGGAGAATATTGCTAATTTTCTGGTGCTGATAAGTATCTTTAGAAAAGCAATGTTTGTTTTTAACGATACTATTATCATTGAATTTATTTTCTTATGTCTGTGAGAGGATAAATATTTTATAAACTTATCGCAAATCCACTTATACGTGTTATCGATAATAACGTCTTTGTAACATTTCTTTCGTATTGATATCAGTTTCAAACGAAGGAGATATATTATTATAAGATTCATTGCTTATACCATCTTCGTTATCATGAAAAAATTCATGTTTTATCGAGAAAAAACGACTATAATATATATCAATATATATTTGTCGAGATTTGCGACTAAAATAAAGCAGTTAAATATTTTTTTCCGAGACTTTTAGGAGATTGTGCTGTAATATCAGTGATGGAATTTTATTTACCTCGCGGAGAAGGCATTTCGCAAAAGCGAAATACGGGAATTGCGCAAGAAACTTTATTCTCTCAAGTGATGCATCTATTTTAAATATGAACGCGAAAATGTTACGCCACTCTGTGTTATTAAGACACTAATGAATGTTCCAAGAGAAAATGCCACGGCGTCTGCAATTTATATATGTAGAGAGCACGTTATTTTTATTATTTCTGAAGAGGATGTGAATGTGCATTTCGCACTATAGCACCGGACTATTTGATGCACCGACCGCGCTGTTATCGTGTGATTTTCACGATTACAACAGACCGGTGAAATCCATTTATTGCGGTAAAAAGTCAGTCGAATCCGCGTGCTACGTTACAATAAGAAGTTAAACGCGTTTTCACCACTCTTTACGGTTACACGCGAAGCAATGAAATCTACATACTGCCGTAAAACGTCGGTCGGTCGGAGAACCACCTACTACCGTGATATTCTCGCGGGAATATTTCCGATCAGACTCGCTACGAGAAACGAGGAACGTCGCTGCGGTGACACATACCTTGTTTTGAATTAGATTTACGACATGACCGCAAGGTTCTACAGAGTTTCACCGTAACGCAGTCCTATCTTTCGCCACCGTGTCAGTAGGGACCAGCGGACCGTTTATGGCCGTCAGGACCGTAAATAGCGTTACCGTTGTTTGCTCATTCGTCTCGTAACGTGGCTCGTTTCGCGTCCACGATCCTAAATCACTCTCGGCCGCTACTTGCATCCGTCCGCATCAGCAACGGATGAACGGTGATTACGAGCGAGGCGATTGTCACGGACAAAAGGGGTTGACAACTCGTCCGAGGGGTGGTGCCGCAGAGTGGACAAGCCCTGCGGATCGAAGGAGCTTCTTCGGGGACTCACGTTGCACGCTGTAATCGTTCGCTGTTGCAAGCGGAATCGTTTATCGTTCTGTAAGAAAGACGTGTCTCCCTTCGGGGGATCTTAGAATGGGAATGGAATTTATAGAAAGCATTCGGTAATTTATGATCGTAAGTTTTTAATTTCGTCTGGCGGCGTTGAAAACGTAAATGTTTTACGAAAGGGAAAAAGAAGGCGTAGGTCTATAACACATTGAATCTAGATTTTATTACATTTTTTTATATTAGATGCATGTGGTAACAATGCATGTATATTTATGATTTGATCGATGTTCTCTGTGACGCGTGAGAGTAAAAGATACAGGATAGTTTATTTAAAGTTTTCTTTCATACTTCACATGATGAGAATATTGGCAGATATGCTTCTTTGACAAATATTTCAAAACGCAGATAGAACTTCCTGCAAATTTAATAATATAATGAGACCATTTCACAATTAATTTTAGATGAATTCCTATGCTTAAGTAACATTTTAAGACTTGATTACGAGAATACTTAATCTTAAATATTGAGAATTAGCGCATAAAACAAAATCTTAAGACAAATTACGATTGATTAATTACGAAATCACATTCTGACAAATTACATATTTGGGGATGTTTTGTACTTTATTGTGTATTTAGAACATGGTGGTTAGAATATTAGCTGAATCACAGAGTGATTCTCTCGGACCGTCTCGGACATATTTCGAAAAAATATATTCGCTATTTTGGATCATTCTCGTCTCAGCAGTGGCACGTGATGTGTTCGCTTCGAGCGACGATCCGAGTCGCGCGCCTCTTGCTACAACGTTCCCTTGATAAATAATGAAATACGCGTGGCTCAGCAAGTCGCGTGGGGTGGAGTGAAAAATGTCGGGTGCCCAGCGAAGACCATTCGCGAGTGCCGCGCTCGCGCGAATACGAATGACGCGAGCGAGGGATGACGGGGATCGGTAACTTGCGAGTCATGGCCATCATTTTCCCCCCGAGGTGTGCCGAAAGCTCTCGCGGGGATAATAAAGGTCTCTGGATGCTGCCGATACAATTTCGATGTGCCCGCCGCCTTTGAGGGACGATCGATGGGCTTTACGTTTGGGCTTTGCAAAAATCGATATGTCTGTCGCATGACGAGAAGTATAAGGGTCGTATATTTGCCGTCAATCCTCTCGACTCCACAATTCCAGTTGAAAGAATCGCGAGTATGAAAGAAAAATAAATTTTATCTCTCTTCTTTCAATTCTTTAATTAATATCAAACGATTAAAATCTCGACATTTATATATATTTTACTCGCGTATAATATTCCAACTCGTATAACGTGATTTCAATTGGTAACATCACAGGATCTCTTTTCATGCCGTTTACGATATGATTATCTATTATTTTAATTAATTAATTTGATGTGGAGTAACTCTTTGACGAAAGTATGTGTGTACGGATGGGAGAGGCGAATTTAATCAAAGAATTGAAAAGTGTGTTAGTATCAACGGTATTTCTAAAAATATCTGGATTCTAAAAAAAGAGCTAAAGCAATTAATATTAATTATATCACGAATTAATGCCACGCAGTATATATCACACAGATTCTAAATGATGATTGTGAATAATTGAAGCCTGCATCATTATCAGTTACGCATTGCGATTCGCGCGAATTCAAATCTGATAAACAAACATGACGGGAGGAGGATGGTGCGCGATCGACATGTTGGAGAAAAATAAGTAAATTATGCGAAAATACTCCAGAAATAGAGCGGCGATAATTAATTCGGACATCAAACGGTATCGCGGATTACGCATCGCTCCTCTCTTCATGTTTAATTTATGCTACTGATAAAACGAGATGAATACACGCATTGACCAATTAAAAGCAATTAAAATGCCGCGTTATCACTCGTGGAAATCGTATTGTAATCTCGGTACATCGCGGTTTGGTAAGCAAATGCTGCGTTGGTTGTACTGCATTAAGTATCCAGCTATACGCTTTGCTAATGATCACATATAAATATCCGAATATTACATCTAAATACATTATCATGTATCTAAATATACATGTTTTCGTGTATCCCAATAAACCGTTTGTCGACAGATCGAATTAAGAATATTGAAGACCTTTAAAAATTCAAAAAGTGACAGTGTTTTGTTTCAAACATTGTTCTTGATTGACCACGTAATAGAAAACAGAGATTGTAGAAGATCAGAGAAGTGATTGGAGTAGTGAACGATGCAGTTCTCATCGAGGAAAAATACTTTTAAAATTCAATGAATGACACCGCTATCTTACCGTCAATACACGCGTAAAGCGTCAGTATACATGTTCTGTCTGCTGATAAACCAGTTTATCGAGATCTGGTTTCCATGTCGTTAATCGAACGCTGTAAAAGCGACATTTAAGTATCTCGTCGGCATGCTTCACGCGGTAGTAGCGCGTAAACTCATCCCGATGGGTGACGAACCAGGGGGGGGGGGGGGGGGGTACGCGGGGAACCGACGTAAACCGATGAGGCGCTAACGCGAATTGCCGGAATGTTCTCTCCGGCGGTTGTGCCGGAGTAAATGAGGGCAGGCAAAAAGAGAGGGTCAGAAACGAGCTGTCCGATCGTTCGCCCCGGCTTACGTACACTCCGATGCATTAATTTGCATGCCCCGGATGCACGGAGAACATGTCGCTCCGCTCCGCTTTCATGCTCGAATTAATACACTCGACTGTACATCTGCCTGGATTCGCAAGAGACAGAGCAAGCTGCAATTCAGCGTAAAGAGATCGGTCGATTAATCGTTCTCTTTTACCCCCGATACGCGCGCTTCTCTTTGATTAACCCGCAATTAGTGACCTGCATTATTGGCGCGGTTATATCAGGGTGTTCTATCGATTTAAAAAAAAAAGATAATTTAGCCAAAAATAGTTTAGCTCTTTTTAAAAATAAATTTTTTTAATATTTCGATAATTGAAAAAATCTCTCCCTTAAAATAAACCCTTCTGAAATTGATTCGGGAGAATAAGAAAAATTTATGAAAATCCATGAAATTTTGAATAGTTTTCAGGGGATATTGTTAATTGTTGAAAGAAGTTGTCGAAGATGCCGAGGAATCGATCGTGTATTCGAAGAGTCGCGGAGCCAAATAATTATTGGAAAGCGTGATTTTTACGAGACGGACCCCTCGGGAGGAGCCTGACCGGAGGATGTAGGTGAACGTAACAGTCTCGACAACATCCTCCGTCTCCCTTTTCTGTTCTCGTTGTTCTCACTCTTACCTGCGAGCTCATCTCCAATTTCGTGATTTATGACGTTCGTTCACCCGACGATCCATTAACGGGCGCATAATTGACCAGTGTTCCTCGATCCTCGGCCTGCCGAGGGCCGTGGATGCCGAATGGCGCAATAAATAGTAGTAGGTGTTCATGTTAAGTGACGAAGAATAAAAAGAGAGAACTATTCTCTATCTTTGTTAATGACAATTGTTGAATCTGTCTGAAGTGGAAATTTGCACGATAAAACTGAATGTGGTTTTACATCCTTATCGCATATTTTAAATACTAACAATAAGTGTTTGTATATATACATCTCAATAAATTATGGATATCTGATAGTTGGACCTTCTTCATATACTAATAAGTATTCTAAAATAAATTTACGAATATCGAAAGCAACAATCATATTTCTATTTGTTTCCCTAAAAATGGTTAAAAACTGATTCAAATTGCTTGAACAATTAATCACGCCGATATCAATACATCTAACGCGTCTATTTGAGGAGGATTAATCGAGCAACTATTGATGCATCCGCTAATTATCCCGCCACGAACGAAGCATCAGCCCGTACGAGCGCGTCGAGCAAAAAAGGCACCGTTTCGTACGCCAGTCTCGTCGCGTGAATGCACATAATGGCGACGGCGAGTCGTAGTCACGTAGTCGCGATCAGTTCCATCGAGTGCGAGCCGCGGGAGATAAATCCTCTCGCAAAAACGAAACACGCCGGCCGGCGCGGCGCGATGCAGCGCGTATACCAGCCCTCACCCGGGACGGAATCACGACAGGGGTGGCACACGAATCGGACGGGATATATAATATGAATATAATAATTTATGGTGTATCGGGTGACATCAGCGCAAGATGTTACCAGCCAACCAGACGACCCTTCCACCGCCTTCAACGACCATTTCCAACGACCCTTGCCGATCGCATTACGACGGAAAAGTCCTATCTCTCCTCATCCTCTCTCCTGCCACCCGTAAGCTTTCGTCTACATTATCTACGCACTCCATACGTAATGCCGGTGAAACAGCTCGCGCTGACGCTTTCGAAATTAATGCGTCTTGTCTCTCCGCCAGTCGTCGGAGTGGATGGTTGGTTGTTCGGGGAGATATCTGAGGGGGGCGAAACCGAGAAAGAGAGACAAAGAGACAGAGTCGAGTATCAGAAGGGAAATATTTTCGATTGTTCTGACAACTCTCGTACACATGCATCCGTCGTCCCTCGTTCGCCGTGCATTTAGATGAGCCCCCCCCCTAATGTTTCTTCATTCATGAATAAACAGGGTCTTCAATTTAGTGTACCTGGTTATACTCTCGCCATGCAAGGATAACGTCAAAGTTGTTATCGCGTCCTGCAAACGACGACACTGAACTTCCCAAAAGCGTTTTGGAACGTTTCCCCGCGTGACCGTGCGTCGTCGCGTCAAGTTGATCGATAATATTCATCGAAGTGTATACACCCTATGTATCTATGTACCTCGCGCGCGGTTCAGTAGCTCGTCGGAAAGGACTGATCAATGCCAGGGATACGGTGAGGCGAGATAGAAACGTGAAATATTATTTTAGCCGGAGCGAAAATGAGCGGGGATGGTATATCGGTAACCAAAAGAAAAGAGAAGCTTTTCGGAAGCTTTGGGTCGCGAGATAGCGCTAACATTAGTTATCTTTATTGCAAAACGAGTATCTTTAATATTATAAAAATTTATTATAATGTACAAGGTTTTATAATATTAAAGATATTTAATATTATAAAATAATATTAATATATTCCAACATTATAGCTGTATAAATTTAAAAAATGGAAAGACTCGGACAATCTAGGTTTATGCTACGCGTGGCATAGTCATGATACTTCGTGTGCATCCTGAGAAAATCCTTTCGGAAATGGCGGAACAGGAAGGAACGAGAATCCTCGCGGGTTCGGGGTTTTTATCCCCAGCGGTGGTCAGCGGCGTAAAAATTTCATCAGCAGACGACTTTTTACGCGGGAGGAAAAACCGGCGCCGGACCGACGCGCGTACACGTGTGTAACGCGCGCCCGGAATTAATTACACGGCGTCGCAGAGGCTAATTTGCATATTATGAAATTAAAAAGTTTCGCGACTTTAATTCGGACCGGCGCGATGAATTCTAATTTCTCCGGAGTTAAGCGGTCATTTTACAAACCAACCTGCGTCCACCGGTATTCTTGTGCTTAAGAATCAAAACTTTGAGATTTGTAAACGTCACGCGAATCTTCAAAGATGTAACGAAGCTAAATTACGAAAACAAAATCTCTATCTATATATTAAATCATAAATCACAAACTGCAATTGTCAATTGCTCGAAACTGCAAAGCTATTTTATTTCGTGTGTTAATTGGAATTGTTCCGTGCTTCGAAGCACTCTCCCGTCCCTTTTCTAAAACGACGGACTTCGCGCGTGCAGTTTTTCGTCGAATAAATCGCGCCGATGCCTAATGCGAGGGAAAACACGCGCACGAAAGGACGCCGAGGCAGATCCAGCTGCAAATTGGTTCTGAATCGGTAATCACAATAGCACCCTTCCAACTTTAACGGGATTACTGCAACGCTCTCGCGTCGTGTAACTTCATTCGTTCTTTCCGTCGCGTCGCTCTCTATCTCTCTTCGTCCCGTATCTACGGTGCTTCGCAACACTCGTTCTTTTTTTTTTTTCCCCAGACACATCCGTTTGGATTTTTGTTCCGCATTAATAAGCAACGCAGCTCGCCGACTGTCTCTTTCCCGCCCTGGTGGAGATTTAATACCGTTCGCGCGCGGATAGAAGTATACGGCGCGCGCTCGTATAATGCGCCAACTTAATCTCCGAATAACGCGGTCGAATTTATTATCGCTCGTTCGCTCGACCCACAATGCACGGCGGAAACGTACGCGGATGATCGTAAAGCACTTTTCCCGCACGCGCACCGCGCTCGCACAACGTTTTTAGGATTACCGGCTGCAAGTACCCGTACGCGTGAGTTGCTAAGTGAGGAAAATTTTTAGTACTGCAATCATTCTGCAACTCGAAAGTGAAAAAAACGTCTATATAGAACGTAGACAAAGAAGATTTCTTCGTTCCTCCGTTTATTACACGCAAAATGATTTTAACTGTTATTTACAACCTTGACTCGAAATAAATATCCATTCTATTACGCCCTGCGTCTTTTCATTATTCATCCACCTCGGAGTCTCGCCCTCCACAGATTGAACGTTCTTACCGTCATATCGCAATCCTTTCTCCCCTTCGACAGTACAGCGTTTCTTTTGCAGCCATACTTCAACCCCGACTCGCTCTTATTTTCCATATTGCCAGACACGACGTATTTTTCGCCGCAGAAAGGCAACGGCGCGCGGTTGGTCGGTCGCTTTATTTCACCTCTCTTACGTTTCTCCGAGCGACATTATTGCGGCTGGTAATGCACGTATTCTGAAAAGAGAGGCGGGGAAGGATTTCACATAGACCGGAAACACGAATTTCCCACCTTCGGCTGCCGTCCGTGCCGAGTGCCAAAGTAACGATTTACATTCAATCCCGGCAAGTTAAGCGACCGATTTCCGCGACCGGTTCCCATTTGCGTGCTGTCGCAATTTTCTCGCGCGCATTTGCACGTTCGCGGACGTGTTACCTTAAACACACAACGATATAAAATGTAACGCAGAAAGAAGCGCGATGAGACTTTCTGGAGGATGAATCTACGCTATCGAATTTGTTTTCTCAGTTTACTTATCAGACATTTATATAATAAGACGTATTCGCTTCTAGGAATTAAAATAATTTAGAATGAGACTACGCTCAATCAGAATATATATGTATAACAGAATCAAATCTAATAAAAAATCATAAATTGCAATATTTTTGTATGTCTTGTTACGTGTTAGAGATCCTTCCATTAAGAACGTACTTGTTTTCTGTAGCAAACTGACCAAACTACAGCATTCGTGAATGGACGAAAGTAAAGGAGCGAGTGAGAGAGCATGCAGCGATTAACGTGTCGCGAACGAGGATATTCGAGGAGTTTGAGACGTGAAAGAGACGAGAAAATGCCGAACATCCGGGAGTAAGACGAGAGAATGGGAAAGCAGCCGTCATATTTCTCACCCGGCGAACAATAGCGCCCTTAAACGGTCGCCGTTTTGCGCGTGAATATATTCAAAAAATCGCCGCACGACCCTCTGACAGGACTTAAGGCGACTCCGGATGGCAGAGGTGGCCTCCGAGGGGGGGGGGGGGGGGGTTAATCCGTCAATGGTGTCTAATGGCCGAATTCTACACAGACAGAAAGGCGACCGTTTAGGCGACTCTCATTGTCGCGCAGGACAAATTTAGCGTGAAAATGCGAGAACTCGGCGATCTCTCATTGTGCGTTCTATGATCGCGAAATGCGATTTGTACCCGGTGTTCTTTGTTCGCAAAAAGGGGTGCGTCGGATACGCCACGGCTTACGCGGATTTGTTAATGGCTCTTTTATGACGGGAGAAAGTGCTTAGGCTTCTCGACCTGTCCAAAATTTCTTGATGAGATTTTATCCCTTCCGACAGGAGCTTCTTGGCTACCGTGAACTTAGCAAAAGTAAGGAAGCAAACTTAAAATTATATTATAGTATTCCAACAACTCTGCCGTGCTAGTTAACGTAATTGGAGTTTATATTAATCAGACCAAGGATTGTGTGCGTACTAAAGTTATAAAAACAAGCGTTTCTATTCTGTATTCAAATTATTTTTAATTAAATTGAAATTGTAATTGAAACTTTAGGAAAACTGTTTCTGAATAAATGGAAAGCATAAATAATTAATCTGCGATAATGTTTCTCGTCTCTTTTAACGAAATTTATTTTGTTTTATATAGCAGCTCTACTTTTCAAGTAAATAAATCGTGTAATATTTTTAATATCGATAGAATGATCTGTCAAATACACATTTGATGTTGACATTTTTACGAATTTTATCCATTTCTTGCGCCCGCGAGACTATTGTGAGATCGCAAAATCGATTCCGCAAGACAAATTTTTCAAACACACCGAGCTTTGACCTCTTTGCACGCATTTGCGATTGTAATCGGGAAAAATTCTCGATTTTTAAAAGCCGCGTAGCGTCGGTCGCGACCGATAAAAATCGACGTCGATAAATACAATGTAGAGATTATTTAAACGAACGAGCTCGGTCTGTATCGGATTTTCGGAGCGAACGAACGTCGCGCGCGTTTGCGATTGCGCGTTCTCGACATTTCCCCAACCATTCTCCCCGCGCATTCCGACAGCGAATACGCAAAAATCGGTCAATATTTCACGAGACCGGCACGGCGAACCCGTCGGTACTCGCTGTCATCGATATTTAAACGAAGTCCACCCACTGTTTTGAATGGCAAATATTTACGCCGACTCCGGAAGCTTCCGGGATTATGCCGACCTTAAAAGCGGAACTTCGATTCGGAACGTTGAAGCCGAGAATACGAGCTGTGATGTGGCTCGTCAGTATCGAATACGAAATACTGGTAGTTTTTCAAGCGAGTGAAAATCAAGCGACTATTCGCGAGTTAATCGTCGAAAATAAAGGAGATTGAATTTTATTCTCTACGTAAGTTCAAGCGGGTTTTAATTTTGGTCGAATATTTATTTGCGAATAATGTAATTAAGAATAATTAAAAGTAATTAAATGGACACAAAAATGGTATCTCGTTTTCCCAAAAAGAGAAAAAAATTAAAATTGGTCAGCCGTCCTGTTCCGCGTATTCTGTTATTTATTCATAGTAGTGTTTTTATTTACGGTTTTATTTTATAACGGGGAGAATTTTGCGTCCCTCTATTCCAGAAAAATTGCAATTTTCGAGTTGCTAACTGACGAACGAAGCGACGGAGCGCGACGCGTGTGTGCCATTGACATATATACGTAATTTCATTAGAAGTCACGTCAAATCGACGATACGAGCGCTTCATTTCCTGTTTGTTTCCGGGCAATCCGCGGAAATGATTAAACATTTTGTTCAGGCCGGCCGACGGCGGTAACCCGTTGTGTACGAGAGCTCCGCACGCGCGTCGCCATCCGTTTTATATTACGCGATAATTGACAACAACGGGCGTGGTAAAAACGCGCCGGTAATAAACTCTAATCAAAGTCGGTTTGTGCGAATTTCACGCCGCGAGGAACATTCAATCTCGCGACCGCGCGCTAATTACAGTCGGCGAAATTGTGCGCGGCAACGTATATACAAAGCCAGGCCCGTTCCGCCTGGCTACAAATGATAACGTTATAGTAATCATGGCCCGCAGGAATAACGCATCAGTATATATTCGGTGCTCAGCCTAGGTCGAGTTACGTCCGTAATGACGAACGGATTCGCATTACTGCGCTGAAATGGCGTATTGTTGATGAGAGACATCGTGGATCGCTTGAAAAACATACGAGAGACACGTAAGATCACATGATGCTTAACCCTTTCGAGTATAAAATTTCGAAAAATTTCGGATAATTCTGTTTGGCAAAGATGAAAGTTTATTTTATTATTACAGAGCTGTGAATAGTAGAGTTACATTAGTAGTCCAGGGCTGCGTTCAGAAATTCAACCTGGGTAACTCTAAGCTATAGTTCACGTCACGTATACTATAGCATACTAGAGTTACCTAGGTGCGCCCAGGCGTGATTCCTGAACGCAGCCTAGTATTGATAGTTATTACTGTGAGCCAGATAATAATTCTTCGTGATGATTCTTAGCAACTCCAGCCTTTCTGCAAAGTGACTCGCGGAATTTCACGAGACACCTTTTGCAAAATCGTAATTATCAGTAACGTCGTTAGCGCCTAAAGTGAAGAACCTTCGAAGAGGCGAGGAAGAGAGACGAGAACGAGGAGGGTGACGGACGAAAATTTCAGGGGCACCCACTCGGGCGCGCGCTAAACGATACGCTCTCACCCTTTGGCCCTTTGTGCTCGGTGACAAAATTTAACGCCCTTCTCATAGGCGCGCCATTAAACCTGTTGGAAGAGACGGCGGGAGGTTAAAACTGAATTCTCCTCTCCCGCCCGGCCCTCTGCCACGACCTTGTCGCAACGAAAGCCGCCAATTTACACGCGTGGCGGGGGCGGATTCTCGAGGACGCGGGAAATCTTGCGGGACATAATGGAAAATGTAAGAGAGAGGGCGAGAGCGCGCGTTCACCGCCGGGGGGGAGCGGGGCTGCAAAGACTCTCGGCACCCTCTCACGCGTGGCGTTAGGGGCGGTTTCATCCCTCGGAAAATATTCCCGTTGGAAATTATCGTCGCTGCCGCCGTCTCGGCCTCTTAACGGAGCGGTCGCGCGTATGTGCTGAGAAAACACACCCCGGCGAGCCAGCACGTCGCGGGGATGGTAATGGAGATAATTTCTGGAAGGGGTACGGGACGCCGTCGCGTTGTGTGCTTTATCGAGCCTGCAGTCGTGCGCGCCAAGTGCTTTCGCTCGCTGTTAATGTTTGTTAATCCGTAAAACATTAAAATTGCGTTTAATACCGAGTAAAATGTCGCATAAAAATGTCGGCATGCAGTCGAGGTAGAAAATGTTCTAACAATAGCGTGCAATTAAAAGGAGAGGAATGAAGAATTTATATCATATTTGTACTACTAAGTATTTGATGCAGTTGCATTCTACGCCTGCAGGCTCGTACTTGATGCGATTTATAAATTAATGGGTACACTAATGCGCTAAAGTTTCTCAGTGAAGGTAACTTTCGTGCATCACTTCTCGTTTGACATATCTCTCAATTTCAATATATTTCGATTTTAAAATAATTTTCTATACAACGGATTATTCTCTATCCACGTCAACCGCAGTTTAGCAGAAAAAAAATCCATAAATAAAAACCAAATCGGATACCGCTCGCATTGTACATGGTACGACTGCCGCGCTTTTTCCCGGGATAAATCGGAAGATAACGTTTACAGTTCCGGCGATTGTCGCAAAAAAAAATCGGGTCTTCGTGCACGGGGCACGGAACGTCTGGCGCGTGTAATTCGTGCTTTTTTCCGGATCGGCCGGCGCAATATCGCGGACGAGAGGAGATTTATCGGATCCGACGCCGCATTAGGAGAGGACGGAGGAGAGGTAGCACACGGAATGGAGTGTCCAGGATATCGATGACAAATAAACGCGCAAAATCTCCCGTTTCAAAGCTTTGGCCACGCTACTATCGGGTTTAACTAGCGTGGCTATACATATTCGGCCGCGGTGAATCCGAGACGCACGGAGACGGATTAGGCTCGCAAGGAACGACTCGGGGACTATTCTCTCCGATTTCCCCGAACTTCGGACATGTGATAAAGTATCTGAAAAAAAACGGGACGCTACGTTTGTTTCGTACGCATAATGGAGGTGCAAAATTCGAGATAGCCTCTTGACGAATTCAATTCTAATAGAATATTTTTGAAGTCAGAAGATAATGGAATCATTAGAATATGTTTTAGAGCTTGATATATAAAGCAATGATTCTAATTGCATTTCAACATTTCGATAAAAAGAAATTTTCTTGGTCGGAAAAATGGATCAAATCTGTATCATTAAGTTGATAAAAAATAAGGAAAATGTGAATTTAACCTAAGGATAAAGTTATCCAACGGTGAAGGAACTGGGCATTAACCGCAATTTTGTCACTTCTAAAATATGATATGATTTTGATATCTGTATAATTTTATAATAATTATTTAAATAAACATTTAATATATTTACATATAATTCCACAATGTTTGCATTTATAAATAATTAGTGTAAAATTAAAAATTTTTTAACGTAATGTTCAACAGATACTAAATTTTTTAATCGATTTTGCACAACGAATAAATAAAATGATTATGGTCATGGCAATGGCAGTGTACGTATCTTGTCGTCGGATTAAGACATTTCCGAGCCGTAAAACAACTTCTTCCCACGAGCTTATAATCGTGACTAATTGTTTAAACACAACTATAGCTCAAACGGTACAATTATAAACAAAAGTAAAATTACTACAAACAACTACAAACGATTCTGAAGCACATAGAAAAAACAGATTTGGAAAATCTTGATAATTAACAAAGTTCACTCTTGGCGAATTGTTTAAACAATCGTAGCTTTTAAACTATACAACTACAAACGAAAGCAAAATCACTACAAACAACTACAAACGATTCTGTATCATATGGAAAAAACGAAATTAAGAAATATTGGTAAATTAACAAAGTTTACTCTTGGAGAATTGTTTAAACAGTCGTAACTTTTAAACGATACAACTACAAACGAAAGCAAAATCACTACAAACAACTACAAACGATTCTGAAGCACATAGAAAAAAACAGATTTCGAAAATCTTAATAATTAACAAAGTGAACTCTTGGCGAATTGTTTAAACAATCGTAACTTTTAAACGATACAACTACAAACAAAAGTAAAATCACTACAAATAACTACAAACGATTCTAAAGCACATAGAAAAAAAAAGATTTGGGAAATCTTGATAATTAACAAAGTGAACTCTAGGCGAATTGTTTAAACAGTCGTAACTTTTAAACTGTACAACTACAAACAAAAGTAAATTCACTACAATTAACTACAAACAAAATACTATTATTTTCTGTATTAAAAAATCATTTTTTTAAAAGTGGGGTGTTCCAAGTTCACATACCTTTTATTTCGGCGTTTATCGACAAAATCGAGAGATATTCACCTCGGATCCGTGAAAAATAATTCTACTTTTTGCAGTCTTATCTCTTATATAATTTCCGGGTATAGGTAAACAATCTTATTTTGATATTCGTCTTCTCGCACGTGCGAGAGGGGAGGGTTGAGATGTTTGTTTTGAAATTTAATCGCGTAGTCGAGCCTCGAGCTCGATTCCGAGAAGTCGCCTTCTCCCACCACTCCCACCTCGAAGTTGGTCGGGTTCTGACGGTAACAAAAATAATTTGTTCGGCATGTAAACGACAGCTTCCGACGAAAGTCCCGTTTCGGGAGGAAACGAGATGAAATAATAAAAGGCTTCTGAAATAACAGATATCCGCTCGCGCGTTCTAATTTCAACCGAATTTAATTTTTATTCCAATTGATCCCTGCGATCGAAATTGCGCGTTGCTATAATAATTCGTCGGGATATATAAGCGATTCGAAGGGTGATGCGTGGAAAGAAGAGAGAAAGAGGAATAAAATAGCGAAGCTGTGTAAGATAACACCGTGTTGAAGTAACGATCGCGCGAACTTTCCTGTACCCTCTTCCTCTCGTGGCTTCGCCCCTTCGTACCACTATCGCCCTTCGCGCTTCCAGCATCCAGGCGTCAAAGGAGCGCAGCCACTGGCTAATTCGATAATGCATTTTCGGAGGGTGGTTTGGGTGGCGGAAAAGAGAGAGAGAGAGAGAGATAGAAAGTGAGAGAGTGAGAGCTTTGATTCGTCCAGCCTGAGATTACAGAGGAGGAAATCGGAAACCGAATTCCCATGTCGCGTATACCCTCCGACAGATTTAGACGAACGATGCGCTTCGGAAATTCGGCTGAATTCGGAAAACGCCAACATAGGAAACTATCTACTACATTACTACAACTACACGATAGCGACATTTCCGGGGGAATTCTCGTTGCAGTTTCGGTTATGGCGATACAAAAGTATAGAAATAATGCAAAGAAATTATATACATATCTTCCATTTTAATTTGCACTGAATAATTTATACATTTGCATCATCATTTTTAACACTTTAATTAATATTTTAAAATTAAAGTTAAATAAATTTTAAATTATTTTTAACATTACTGACGTTATGTGTAAATTAGCCGTAAATGGATGTGATGGATAAAGAATATATGCGTGTTTACATTCCTCTTTAAATATTATACTTATCAAAAATAATTTTTTGCACGCCTCGGTTGCCTTTCATACGATTGTACATTCCAATATGATTACAACGTCGTTACACCGACGATCTTGCCTGTTGTGCATCTCATTAAATTCTCAGGATACTCGCGAAGGACGTCGCCACGTATGCGAGTCGAGTGCGATGCAAGTTTCATAAAGCGCGCCTCGTGAAATCGTAATTATTACGAACTGCGTTAATTCGCTGCACCGGAAACGTGGGAAATTACGCGAAGAGAGGAGGATTACGAGGATTTGTAGTCAGGCCGTAGAATTGTCGTTATACATGGATATTGTCATCCAGAATTGCGTCGTTATACAACGAAGATAATAAAAGTATAGAGAGAGAGAGAGAGACTCACACACACAAATTTTATTCGTACATTTTCCTTATTTTTTATCAACTTAATGATACAGATTTTATCCATTTTTCCGACCAAGCAAATTTCTTTTTATCGAAATGTTGAAATGCAATTAGAATCATTGCAAAACGCCTTATATATCAAGCTCTAAAACATATTCTATAATGATTCCATTATCTTCCGACTAAAAATATTCTATTAGAATTGAATTCGTCAAGAGGCTATCTCGAATTTTGCACCTCCATTATGCGTACGAAACAAACGTAGCGTCCCGTTTTTTTCAGATACTTTATCACATGTCCGAAGTTCGGGGGAAAAATCGGAGAGAATTTTACGTGATATAACAAACACTAACAGAATGGAGGGCGAAAATTAGCCAAAAAACCATATTAAAAACCACATTACCCAGAAATTATTTGCGGTTGTTGAACAACCAAAAAAAAGTCAAAATTATTGTGAGGGCGTTTTCCCCATAATAAATTTATTGAAGAAATTTTGTCACCTTTAAAATATGATATAATTGATAATAAATAGAGATTCTAAGATTTCTAAGAGTTAGGCTAGAAAGAGACGAAGAGTGAGTTTATCCTGAGGATAAAGTTATCCGACGGTGAAGAAATCGGGCATAAGTGAAAAATAAATAATGAGGCGTAAAAACACTCACCAGCCGATGTCATCCTGTCGGTCTGCTCTGCAGTGAGCTCGAAAACTTCACTCGGGTGAACACCAGCCGACCAGCGTCGTTCTGTCCATGGTGGAAGGATCACACGCAGCCCTGGTCTGCTCCTTCGCCGCCGCGGCCGACGGGAAACACTCACACGCAACACTATCGGATCCGAAAAACCTGACTAATTATATCGCGCGCGTTAATTAGTCGCCACTCGGCACTTTATTCGCGATGCACTTCGGGCGTGTAAATAACGCGAGGTACGCGATTCGCCCGGCACTCCCGATTCTTCCGAGGCTCCGTTGCACGTCGCGACGTATTTCGCGTAACGGAAAAATCCAAAGGACATTGCGCAAGATGGCGGCGCAACCACTGATCTACGCACCGCGAACGGCTATTATGCGAAATTGGCGATATCTCGCCACGTTCACTCTCGATATCGTCGACACTCGGCCGATGCTGTTTCCACACGTAATAAGCGCGAGACGAAACGGAGGTTTTCTGATCGCCAATATTGTAATCGCACGCGACGCGACTCAATAATTAAGCCGAGAACATTACGACTATTGTTCATCACTCCCGATACTCGTTCGAGAAACGTGACTCGTCTCCACGTTTGGAGAATCTTGAAGCAATAAAGAACGCTAAAGTACGGGACCGAGGACCGCGCGATCCCGCTTCGACACGAAACGACGCGACGTGTGTCGATGGGATTTGCAAGTTTGCAACGTCGAATTACGCAGTCTCAATAAATTCTGATACAGATACACCGTTTCACTAACTATTGTGAATTTGCGACGGTCGAGAACGGATCGCACGCCTAATTATGCGCTACGAGTTAATCTCTATGGATTGCTATGGATCCTTGATCCCTTTCGGCACTCGCTCGCCCGTGACCTTACGCGGGAGTCGCGGGACGGGACTGCCCAGTGGCCCCAGTTCAGCGCGAAGTTGGGTGGGAGTGGTGGGAGGAGAAGGCGACTTTTTTCAGAATCGAGCTCGAGGCTCGACTACGCGATTCAATTTCAAAACAAACATCTCAACCCTCCCTTCTCGCACGTGCGAGAAAACGAATATCAAAATAAGATTGTTTACCTATACGGAAATTATATAAGACATAAAACTTTGCAAAAAGTAGAATTATTTTTCACGGATTATGAGCAATGCAAATCGAGAGAATTAATATCGAGACGCCCCCAATTTCACTTCACGATAATTAACAATGACAATGAGACGGTCTCTTTTTGCGAGGCAATTACACGTTAACGAGCAAGAACTCGCGGCCAAGTGTGAGCAATTTACGATTCAATTGCAGAAAAGCGAACGATCTATGATCGTGCATGTTCCAGATTCAGATCCTATCATCCAAATTCGAATCGCGAGAAAGGAAACGAATAACATAGGAAACGCAACAACTATCATATTATACATTAAAAATCTACAAGTAATATGCGATAACACTACGTGTTGTTTACTGTAATAATCATTAAATAATTACCGAGATATTTTTTAGTTATATTTAATTATACGTTAAATATCGCGATCCACAATGCTAATATTTCGTGTATTTTCAAACTTCTGTTTTTTAACGGAAGTAATCTTTTCTTTTTTGTCGTAGGTATCTCTTGCTCTAATTTTTGAAAATAAAATGAACCAGGACACACGGTGTTTTATTTTGCGACCGGCGTGTTACTTTTCCTGTATGTATGCATATATATTTTACGAAAAGAATTTAATTTTTAGAAATAACACAGACGCATGGACGTGCCATTTATTATTCCGTAAACTCTATTTCCTTGTCCTGGGATTTTGCATTCTGGAGTTTAATTTATTAAAATAAAACAAACAAGACGCGCGTCATTTTTTGCTGCAAGAGCTCTATTTCCCTTTCATGAGTTTTCGCGTGTCACGGAAAGAGCTTCATTTTTGGAAACTAAATCGAGCAAAATAAATGAAAACAAAGAAGCACGCTGTACTTTCGTTCTTCTGTAATAGCCTTTGACTTTACCAGCGAAAAGATATCATCATTTAAATTTGAATTGGGAACAGAATTATAAATAAAATGGCGCGTAATCAGAGTCTCATCAAGAGAGATTAATGTGTCTCCACACAATCTTATTAAACAATCTATATAATCTAGAAAAAAATGCTCAATATCTGCAACATCTTATATGTGTAATAGATAATTCTCTCGTATACGAATCAGCAGCTTTTCAGTTAATTCGTTCGAATGAACACTGCTCGTTCGAGCAAAGCTCGACTGTCAAATGCACATTCGCGAGCTCGTCGTCTTTGATATTCGCAACGAGTCTTTGATATCCACTAATTATCGCGATGGACTGGCGATCGCGTGCGATCGACAGATACGATTCGTGCGGATCGAGCCGCAGCATTCCCTTCGCTTCACGGCGATTTATCGGAACACGTCTCGCGGTGATTTCTTCCTTTGTTAACCGCGAATTCTCTCTGCTGCGTAGGGAGAAAGGGAAAAATAGCGGAGAACGAGCTCGAAAAGCGATCTCTTGCGACGCTCGACGGCTTTAATGGCGGACGAGTCCGCCGGGTATCGACCGCTGGCGTTCATATATAAATCGAACTGATCTCTCGTTCGTGCGATTGCCTTTATGGTTGGGCCAGCGAGATTTGTTGGCCCACTCGAATTCGCCGGACGCGATTATCCGCCCGTGCTCTTAAGTGAACCGGGAAGTGAAATTTGTAGCTGCCATAATTTTCCATGCAGTGTTAGCAAATACCTATACACACGAACTCGTGCCATCGATTTCTCGCAATCGCTTCGGCGAACGTGTAATGTTAGAATTCTAAAAATCACCTATTAGGGTTAATTTGCTTTTGTTATCTTGTGGAAATTTCGAGGCTGTATTATAAATATCTTTACCTTGCAAATGTTTGGACATTACGGACAAGATTCTGACAATAAATAGCGAATATTTAGAAAACCTGTAATCTCGTACAAAATTCTGCGATCTGTTCTTCGTATAAAATTACTTTAAAATATAGCTTTATGTCACTAATAAAAAGTAATGTATATAATCATATGTCTTTTGTAAACGATGATTTCCGGACGGATATCAGCGGTATTCGGATGTAAAATGCAAACGCGTCTCGCGGAGTAGTTGTAGTTGAGTATTATCCGAAAAGCGATAATACGGTGATGCGGTATTATGATAATAAATGCGGAGGGTTGCGCCCGAATCATTTTCGAAAGTTTTTGAAAGTTTGCGCGTACATGGCGCGTCACACGTAAATCAGATTCAAACTCCCACGACTGACACGCGTCGTACGCCGCGTGCACAGTTCGGAACTTTCAACAGGTTGCTTTTAAAGCTCGCATCGACAAAGGCAGATCTGGCCGCGGCGCAAAAGATTCGCGAGTGTGTCGTCAATTGACGACTTACGGCTTCCTGTATTCGTCATCGGGACCGATTCGTCCCGACAGCAATCATTAAATTCAAACAGGTATTTAGAAAGACAGAATCGTATAAAGTGTAGGCAAAAATGATATACTTATTTTATGTATCATCAAAATTCCACGATTCCCGGAAAGGCTTAAAAATCATGGGTATAAGATTAAAATTGAATAACTCAGAATACAATTATTTAAAGATTATAATAAAGAAACTTAAAGATCTGTAGGAAATCAACGAATTTAATTTCCTCTATTATCGAGTTAAACACGTAAATTGTATTGAACTTATTGTTAATCTTGATGTAAATCAATCTACATTGAAGTTGAAATAAATTCTACATAAAACAGATTCAAGGGTTCTTCAATCCTCCTAATATTCTTCCTATCACATCTTTTCCTGCAATTCGTACAGTCAATTTAGATGTCACTTGTAGTCGCAACAGCAATAACAATCGCGGGGATTCGATGATGCAATTTTTATTATTTATCGTACCGCGAGAGAAAACGAAACGCGAGGCATCGAACGAGATATAAAATCGAGCTTCTCCGAATACCTACCGCCTCTCGTACCACCGACGGATTATGGATCGGCGTTGAATTCCGCGAACGCGCGGATCTCGCCGAGCGAACGTAAATGCCTTCCCGATAGCTTGCACCGATGGTATACGCCGTATTCGATCCTCGGAAGTTCTCACGGCGAACGGAATTCGCGAAATTTCATCGTAAGTTTAACCGCAGAACGCTGCGCCGGAGGGTGAAGATGAGGCGCGCGTCTCGATCCACGGGGGCGCGCGCCCTAGAGAACGCATGCACGCTCGCGCGAGCTGCGAAGATCATTTTCCGCACTTTGTCTTCCGACGCTGCAGTCGCGTCCGCGCAACGAATGCACGCCGCGTGCGCGCAATTCATCACGCATTATTACTCATCCGTTCCTAATGGCCTCTTGCGCGTTACCTCGCACCGTCGCCGTCGTCTGCCCGATATTTTCCCTCGGCTTCGCGTTCCGTGACATTAGCGTTGTGATATTGGAGTTTGTAGTGCCGAAGCTATTACACATCGAACATCGACGAACGCAGTTATAGAAGACAGAAGATGGAAAATTAATAAAAAATATGGTAATCTATAATAATGTATAATCTAACTTGTCAAAACTCAGTTTCATAAATATACTTCTGGAAGTAGCAGAAGAGCATTTACTTAATAAATTTATCAATAAATTCTGCAATATTTTATTACAGTACTGTTGATATAAGAACGCGATTGTAATGGTGGTGTAAGACGAGAAACTAAAAATAATCTCTCTGTGCGAGCGTGCATTTTCTTCGCATTCTCTTCATTCTGTGCTCCAGGAAGTCAAAACACCTTGTCTTCACCTCCGGAAGCACATTCTGCGATAAAAATCAATGAAATTTCACAAATTATTGTCATGGCAAACTATGCAATTTCAAATTCGATAAGCTTCAAATATTACAAATACATGTCATACTTGTATCTATAGCATTTGTCTCTCCCGTCTTTCCTCTTCCTCGCGATTGAAGCCACGAGTATATGTATCTCGCGAGATTTTTATAACACTTTCGCCGAACGAATGAGCACCGCTATTCCGCCCACCCCCGCTACCGCTCTTTTGCCATCCCCCATTTCATAGCCGGCGGCGGGTTCCATGGTAAATTAAGCAATTTTATCATACGGGTTCGTAAACCCCGTAGATCCGAGGAGTGCGGCATAGCGGGTAGCCACGCGTTACTAATGTCCTCCCCATTCATGAATTCGGATACCGTTCCTCGCTCTTTCTTCGGCGCATCGCGCTGCTTCTCCTCCGGATTGCATATCCGCAACCGCACCTCGAATACTTGGGGTTTTACCTGAATGCCTTATTGAAATATACCTCTTGGTAGTACGACTTATGAGTACACGAGATTTCCGAAAACTCATACTCTGCCCACTGACCCGAATCATATAACGTCAAAAGTGATGTTCTGCATTTATTTTCGGGAAATTTGAATCAATTCGGGATTTAAATTAAAAAATCTAATCTGTAATTTCGAAGAATCTCTCGTTAAAATTAAAGAAAAAATCTCGAACACGCGATATAAAATATTTGCTAGGCAATGCCTTTCCATTCAAGACAACGAAATCGATTGGGGGGGGGGGGGGGGGGGGGGGTTACCTTTGCATAAAAAATGTTCCCGATTCATTTCCACGCGATGTTTTTGGACGAACGACACGGGCGAACGGCCCGGCTCTTTTCCGCAAAATCTGCCCTCTCTCGCATACGAACTTTTTCGTTCTGCTTGCTCCCGCGCGTGTGCGGAATTTTATCAACACATTATTACGACGCCGTGTCATGTGGTAGTAGACGGGAGTTTTAAAACGCTCCGGCAACGAGAGGCACCGCGGCAGCTCTTGTGCGTGTAAACTGCTTACCGCTCCGTTTGGGGATTATCCGGCTTACGGTTAACTACATACCCCCCTGCGGAAACGCACCGCACTCTTTCCCGTACGAAATTCTTCCTCATTTTTCCTGAGCTACGTCAGTCGTCGGAAAGACGCCGCTCGTCCCTTCCATAGCGAAATAATAGCCTGTTTCCAGGTTCAATTACGACGTTGGGATACTACGAGGTCTTTTCCGAAAAATAATTAATTATTAGATAAATTGTATTTTTTTTTTATAATGGACTCAATAATTTTATCATTGCTAAAGAAAGAGCCTTCATAAAAATGAAAAAAGTCATGAGATAATTAATCTTGATAGATAATAGTACCATCACGTTATAGTTGTACTATCACAAACATGTATTGTATTATGTCTTATTGGTATTATTATCTTCTTTACATTAAAATATTGGATTCTCTTATTCGCCGATCACTTCCAACATGCGGCTTTAATAACAAAATATTTTGCGGAAACGCTGAATTCATGACCCTTAAAAATACGAGACGTATCTATTCGTAAAACTTTTCCATCGATGTTCCTCCACATTTACGGTGCGCTTTCGCCGGCTTAAAAAGGCAAGAGGAAATGTTAACGTTCGCTTTTATGGATCTGCACACAGCGCGTTTTCATTACAAACTGCATTGCACGGCGCGTAATAATGCAGGAGAGGATCGCGCTCGTACAGCTCGTCTATCTTAATCCTCGCGATCGTTCCCGCGCTGAAAAATATTTTCGCCGGCGAGATCACCCGCGGAATTTCTGTTGACACTTTTCGGGAAATAACATTCGCCCATAGAAAAAAGCCAGTGGCGCGATTCGTTTGGAAGGCAAATATTTTCGCTTATGAAATTTATGATGCCACGAAAGTTCATTAAAACGGCCGCGCGGTTTCCGGCCATCGCGATTACGACGTCAAATATTTTCCCGCGTGTATTTCCGCGAAGCGTTGTTACAGAGATTTGCCGCATCCATTTTATTTATTACATCCTTTATACACTCTGTTATGGACAGTGAAGGATCGGGATGATATTTCATTAGGTAGCGGAAGCGCGAAATCGATCATCGTCGCTGCTGCGCGATGGGAACTTAATAAATATCAACGGCGCACAAATATATAATGATTGTCTCGGCGCATATAATACAAGACTTAAAGCAATCTTATTTTATAGTATCTTCTATATAATAAAATAAGATAAGTATAATTGAGAATTTAAAAAAAAATACACAAATACTCATCAACAATAAAGAAGATATATACGTTTTCTCTTTTCACACTAAACGTTTCTTTTCGGAACTTTCTGAATCTACAATCGCCGGCCTAATACCTGCTAGGATTTTCCAGCGGTTGACCATAGATGCAAGAAATCGAAAAATCCCCATGTTCAACAATGGATATATATGATCCGCTTAGATATCGTCTTTGTATAATCGTATTTAAAAGTTACCCGCTCGCGTTTCACTCCCGCGGGCAAGACGGCGAAGCCAGCCGACCCACAATCGACCACTCCTCATTCTCGAAAAGCAACCGCGTGGTAAGCACTCAGCCCGAAAGCTCACAAAGGAAATTAATTCCTCGGGCGAGGAGCTCGCGCAAGATTCCGTTGCTCCTTGCCTTTCGGATACATTGAACAAAACGAGCAAACGACATGATAGTGGTGGTTTAACCAGGTGAGGAAGGCAAAAGCGAAGGGGTTATGAAAACGAGAGAGTAGATGCAACGATAACACATCGGTACGCAGCTTCTTTCACGGATCTCAGTTACAAGCTTCTGTCCCTTTCACGTCTGCAATTCGAAGCAGGTGCAAAATTAACTGATGTGTTTAATTAATTAATTGGGAGTTCGTCGTTTAATTCTTTATACAAGTTCCATTGAAACAGTTAAGAGCTTATGTATTCGGAGTTGTATCGTTAAAATATTTCACCTCTTCGTTTTTTACTCTCGTGAGCTCTTTTATTTGCGTCTCATACTGCCATTGGCTTTTTCAATTTCGGAGTCGAGAGAAATGGGTGTTCGGTGGTTTATGTTTTTGCGTAACTACGTGAATGTTCCCGTTTGCTTCCTTTACGTTCCATCTCGTATCGTCCTGCGGTCTCGTGTATCCGCTTCGTTGCCTATCGCCGACATAATCGAAAGGAACTCGCGCGATCGGCGAGTTAACGACCGCGAAATCGGTGGCGATCACCGTGACCGTGATCGTTTATCGAGAGGGGGATTTCGCGCCGGTAGCCGAGATCAGTTTCTATTATCGAGCACGATCGATATTACGACGGTAAAATATACTTGAAATCGCGCACATCAATTTTCCGGATCCTTACTCGAACTAACAGATACACATTCGAATGGCAATGAACTAATATAATTCAGTTTCAAAATATTGTATCATTTTCAATACTTTAAATATGTGAATGTTCAAACAATCGTCGAATTACTTCTCACTCAATTTAATTATTATGTTAAATTTGAAAAAAATTAAGAATATTTTTCAGCGTCTTACTCGACATTTAATTAATTGCATACCTATACATTCCGCACACATTTTTTTTAAAGAAAGACGAATTATTAAAAAAAAAAATTTAGGTAAATGTAGATACACCTTTCTCATCACGTGATTACCACCAGTTCTACTGCACAACATTCTAGATTACACGTTTTGAGCTGCGAAATGGATATACAGCGCAATCTATAATTTACTGACACGGTTGTAATAGCGGTACATGATTGCTTCTCACCAGGTAAGCGCGGATTCTTTTTCTTTTGGAATTCATAGGCGATAATAAGACGATCGCTAACCGCCTCTTTCCTGTACCCCGACAAAAAATTATTGGTTTATCGATCAGCAACTGCGCTAAGAATAAGACTTCAATTCCTAGAAACCGTAAGCATTTAAAATAAATCACAAAAGACTGGAAAAAAGTCCAATAAAGACGCCGAAGAACATCTAATTTACTATGAAAATCGATACAAATGATTAAACCACAATAAACATATCGGAAAGTATTATGTACTCAAGGAAAGTGGAATCAGTTACAGGTGCCGGGAAACAAAAATCACAAAGATCTAGTCTGGTTGCATGTTCTGTAGGATGCGATGACTATGAAATTTCTCTGGAAGAAGGCGTCACGATAGTGGCTCGGGCGGCAACAAGGCAACAAGGTAACATCCCGCCGAGATATATGTCGCCGGTGCAACATCCCCCGTAACGCAATATCGAAGTTACTCCGTAAACAGGACTTCCAACGGAGTGGCTGTTAGCCCGACGATAACGAGACGCTATAACGGCCGCGGTTCCCTTAGTCCTCTAGCGGAAAACGGGATGCGTTATCGCGCCGATAACGCGAAATCGCCGTCGTACGTATGAATTCGCTGAACGAAGCGATGACGATAATGCACGCAGCGTCTGCAAGGGGGAAAAGGAAAAGTTCTAAAGGCACTTTCGGCGATGCATTCCCCCGCATGTCCTCGACGACGCATTTTGCCTTTACGTCGCTTCTGCGGCGACTCCGTCCTCTTCCTCTTCATTCTCGACATTCAGGCCACGATCGAACGACGATTTTATTTTCGCGACGCCGCGCCTCTCCTCCGCGCGGGCAGATGGAATCGGGACAGCGTAAGATACGCGTTATTTTCACCTGGCTACCCCTATAGATCGTTCTCGCTCACGAGAGGGGATGTTCGCCGGTATGTTTGATGCGTTCGCCAGACAAAACCTCTTGGCGTCTTCTCTCGTGCGCATTCTTCTTTCCGATATACAAGAGGTGCCCCTTTCCTTTAAATAACCTTATAAACGACAGATTTAAATTCTCATAAATATATTTGAGATTAGAGAGAGAGGGATATTTGAAGGCTTTAGTTCTTCCTTTCGTCCTTTTCTCATCACTCGCTTTTTTCAACTCTGCTTATAACACAACTCCAGTCCCTACTTTCATTTTTCTTCCTACTATTTATTTCCGTATCTCTCTATTCATTTTTTTTCACCCTCTTCTCCATCTTGTTTCTATTTCTTTCTTCTACTCTTTCTCTGCTTTTTATCCTTCACTTGTTGCATTGCACTTTCTTCATTCTTCTGCACACTTCTATTGCTTCATTTCTTTCTTCGTTTTTCCTCCATCTCATTAATTTTCTTCTGTTGCTCCTCTTCTCCCTCTTTTCCTTTATTGCCGTCTTGCTCCGATATTCGCCTCTCCGGTCGTCCTCTCTTCTCAATACGGTCCTTCATCCATCTCCGATTCGGTCTGAAACTCCGTCATCAAGGATCGCAGCCGCTTCTTCGGCGTACCGCAGCCACGATATTACGTAATTGGATTTCCTCCCTTTAAAGGGCCGAGTGATTCCATTGACACGGCCGAATCGAGAATAACTCGAAAGGGGTTTCCAAGCATTGGCAGATGCTGCTGCGCGTCTCGAAAGATCTATCACGGGTACAAAGCACAAGAGGATGGTCCTTGTTAAAGAGTCGTTGAGACGGCGAGCCCGCCGTACCCAGCCGCAGATTAAACGCGGCTTAATCCGCAGATTAACAGTGGAATACGCACTCACCGAGTTCGTTGATTCCGGTTAGTCGGAAACTAAGATCGGAAACCTCAACCGTGTCTAATCGCATCTCAATTAATCCGCATTGTTAAGATGTCCACTTATCTCTTGTTAAAGTCATTACACGAAATTGTACATTTCTTTATCAAAAGTTATTCTTTAAATATGCACTTTTCAGGAGTACTTCTCTGAAGCGTCTTTAACAGATCAAATAATAGATTTTTAATTTAAAAAAAAATACAAAGTAACCCAAAAATTATTTAAATAAAAGTGATACGAATATAGTCGCGCCTATTTCCTTTCTTACGTGTTCCAAGATATTTATTTAATCATCATGAAGAAGAGAAAGAGAAGAGAGAGAAAGTTATATCTTTCAGTAACAATGAAATAAGATTTTTTCAGCGTTATTTAAAGATATCTGTAAATATCTAGCATTTATATTGCTTGCAATCAATTACTTTACTATTTTTATTTCCTCATTCTTTTGTATGTAGCATTCGTGATTTCGATATAACTGTCACTCGAGAAATCTCTTTGAGCAGGAAAAGCCATTATTACAACGACGCGACGGCCGAGAGAACCTTTACACGAAATGTCGCGAGCGGTCGAAGGGGCGAGTTGTCGAGATTTTCCGTATGCATTCTCGGTCAGATTCACGCGCTCGTTGACGATTATGTTGTCGAGGAACTCCGCCCAGAGGTTGCGGGATACTGCGTAGCAACCCTGCGGTGGGACAGAATAAGAAGAGGGTGCGACAAGGATACGCGCGGCCGAGCGGAAGCTTATAATTGCCGCAGGACAGAACTGGATTCGAAAGCCGCGGCGAAGCACCGTGGGGCGCTATTATAACAACGTCCAGGTGTCTTGTCGACACCTCAAAGGACCGCGCTGCTTCTCTCGCGGAACCGCAATATTTGGTCGGTCTGTACGTGGTAAACGATATACAACATCATCCTCATACAGGAAAAAAAATGACTTTCTCGTCGGCTTCTGCTTCCCTACCGTGTGTGGTTTTCGATCTGAGAGAAAGAACCCTGAACGAAGACGAGGATGGAATTCTTCAAAAGATGCCGTCTCAAGTTTTCTATATGCGCAAAAGACTCAGTTGTATTCTTCGTTACACAATACAGTTAACTTCTGCCAAAGAATGTCGAATATCCGCAATGACACTTGACGAAATTTGCAAAATTAATAGCGAATGCCACAAGTATCTTCTCAGGGTTTATTAGACAGGATTCAATGGAAACTCGCATTTCCTTAACAATCTTACTTCGTTGTAACTCAACACATATTACATCATCAAGAAAATAACGACCGTTCGTGTGACATTTTAAATAAAATGTCCTGTCTATATATACGTATATGTTCGTTTGTTGCGATTTTTATTACAGTCCAAAGATTGTCGACCGATATATTTATGAAACACTCTAGATTTATGTTATGCCGTTGGTCTGCGATTTCCAACATCTGGTCACCTATCTCCAGTGCACCTTTTCTTTCTGGGATAAGAAATCGTGTGAGAAGAAGTATTTCTTCTTCGGCGCTTTAAATTTTTGGATGCAACGGACCGCGCGATTTTATACACTTGCGTGCGTATACGTGCGCACGCATGAGCAAGCGACGCGATGAAAGGAAGATGATGTTACAATTTGCGAGAGAGCCTAGTCGAAATCGTGCGAGAGAGCTCCCGAGGAACATTAGATTCACGCTTCGCTGGATACCGATGCCGAACATCAAAGGAGGAGAGTTCTCTCGCAGAAGCAGTGCGCGAAACCAATGACGTATGCTCTCTCTCTCTCTCTCTTCCCCCTTATCTCCCCCTCTCTGTCCGTCTCCTCTTCCCCCATTTTCGCTTCCTTGCTATTTCTTGCTGTTTCTGCTTCTTGCCGACCACGGCATGAAGACGCGGTCGGGCCGCGGTTTCGCCATCGGCCCGATTGAAAAGAGGAATGCCACGAATGTAGAAGCACCGACACAAAGACGACCAGGCGCGGCGCCGCACCGAAAATCCTCGGTCGACGAAACACCGTTGACCGAATTCGGAAAAGCGAATTTCGGCTGGATAAGTTTCTGTCTCTCGCGATCACTCTCTCGGCCGTGATTCCGCGCGCAACGTGGACCGGTCGGCTATATAGTCGCCGGACTTTGTTCTGATCAACGGAATTGTGTCACGTTGCCTAACACGCGACTGTAATTAAATGTTACAAACCAAATAAAATTTAAGACTCAAATTAAAGAAAAAAAAGCAATTCAAAACAACTTTTTATCTTAGAAGATAATCATTTGTTTCTCAATACCTTCTTTCGCTTTGGAAAATTAAAAAGTCATTTCTTATCTCCATGCTTAGCCAGTACGTTTTCAGTTGAAAACGATATAACGTCAAGTAGCTGATTTTGAGGGTATATCGGGCCCACGATAATCTAAAATTGTGTGAAAATGATTTTAGCTTTGTGCGTTTAATGTTTATTTTAATAATTAAAAATTTGTAATTTAACAATTTAATAAATTTTAATATTTTTTGTTGCAGATAAGCAACCATTATTTTTCTTGGAAAATACGAGTTTTATTTGCTGAATAAGTGAGTAACTTAGATATAATAAAATATTACGTAATTGTATTTCCTCTTTTTTTGTACGTCGCAACCATCTGCAAAGGTAGAAGCACGAACTATAGGAGTTTTCTATAGCTTGTTTCGCATCGTACGTGCTTGTCTACCTCGTATATGACACGCCGAGTGAACACGCGAGGCTTAATTAATATAGCTATCGACAGCTTTGTAGCGTTCAATAGCTTGCCAGAAACTTGCACGATTAACTGCGTTCCGGAGCGATGAATTAGCCGATCTTTTAGTCGATTAGGCGATTTCCGCGATAGAGGAGAGAGAAGCTTAAAAAAGAATTATATGAACCACGATATTTTGAACTGCTCATTAAAGATTTGATTTACAATTCCATTTTCTGTATACGTATTTTCTGGATTTTATAATAGAATGTAGGTATGTTATAAAAATAAAAACGACTAATGATTGAGAGGAGATATGAAGAATAATAAAAGGTTAAAAATGAAAAGAGAAAACGTAAAAATATATGTGGAATAGCAAAACTTTATGTAAGTTTTATATTTGATAAAAATGGAAAGAAACAATAGTGGAGTACAAAACAACAATTAACAAAAAGAATTTCTGAATTTTACCCATGCAGGTCAGAGAACGTCGCTTTTAATAATATATGGTATATAATTATTTCCATTTTAATGAAAATTGAAATTTGATGAAAATGTTTAATTTACAATTGATAATTATTATTATAATGATAATATGAAGCTAATAAATCACACCAACGAGCCAATAAACGATTTTTAGCGAACGTTTCTAAATAATTATTTTATCATGAAAAAATAACGCATATGATAAACATTATCGTTCCTCAACGACATTAAGTTTTAATCTCTCATTAATTTAACTAATTTCAGCTTCGTTTTTTCCACATTTCCGGTTTTAGCTAAAGTAGTCCGGTCGATTATTCTTTTTTTGCTATATCGGAAATATCGGAATCGCAAAGTCGCGATTGAGGCGACTGGGCTCCGAAATACCGATGATCATCGGTCCGAGAGTTTAATAGAGGCGACTTGGGGTCGGACGAGAGAGCGATGAACGCGGCGATAGAGGAAGGATCGATGAGGCTTCGAGAGAGGACTTCTGTCCTATTAATATAGACGCACTGAGTCGACGCGAGTGTTCCCGCATATGCATATACGTATATCTCTATTGAGTATTCAGGGTGAGGCGACGCGTTTGATTGGCGCCTCTGGGGTCATTCCGATGGATGAATGGTTCCTCTGCTTTCGTTGGCCGTGTCACCGCGGCTCGCCGAGGGCTTAAAAAATTGATTGGCTCTTCAGGATACGATAGCGCATCCTGCGGATGCGCCGCGTTGGACGCGCGCTCCCTTCCACCCGTATTGTCTTAGGTCAGACCAATTTTTCCTCTCCTCTCTTTTCTTCTCTATCTCACATGTGTTTCTCTATAATAACAGATATCAATTCTTGTATTCAGAGATACAGTAAATTAAGAGAAATGGTGAATGCTTCAGTACCGAAAAGTCTATAATATTCATTATTCCATAACATTTATAAAAATTTGAACATTTGAAAAGAGGACTTCTAACATTTGGTAAAATTATTCATATTTAAATATTTGAAATAAAAAATATTCAGATCCTTTCATCAAAAGTAGTCAGGAGAACTTCGATTTCTGAGACAACTTGTATAGGTACGTTGTTATCGGTAGAAGAAAGTATTGGAGAAGATAAAGTACAGGTGTATCCCGGCGACGAGATGGACGCTATTCGAATGCGCGAAAGGACATTTGCAAAATCAATAGCCAAATAAAAAATTCTACAATCGCAACTTATTTTATAGTACAAGAAAACAAACTATGTCACGTCGGTACAGTCATATGACATGTTGAAATGTTATATAAAGAAGAAGTTGAGAGTAAAACTGAATGTGTCTCGTTAAATGTTAGAAATTAATTTTTTATTGACAAATTTAGAACATTGAGGATGAATGTAATCATCGAAATTTATAAGAATTTATAAGATAACATTATAATCAATTTTACCTTTTAATACATCCGCTTATTATAATATGATAAATAAAAAGTTGACAAGTTCATTACGTTTTACTGAAATTTTTTTACCATTGTATCTGCAGAAAGATACGATAATATACCTACATGTAATTAATGAATTTAGGTAGGTAATTCTGGTAGCCGATGTTGAATGCATGGTGAAGTAATTAGCAGAATTAGTTAGTCTGTCAGTAGTTCAGAATCTCGGTCCGTTACCCTTTGAACTAGATCCACCTGAATAGCGTAACAGATCTAGTTCAGCGCGTCAACCTGAGATTGCCCCGTGTATGACTATCTATTATTGATGCAGAGTGTGCAAATCAAGGCTGCCAGGTCATGTATGTCGATATCCTTCAATATGGTCAACATCTAACAGTCAGCATCACTTTGATGCCATTACCTCATCCGAGAAAATGCAAATGCATTAATAGAATCAGCGTTATTTAAATCAATCACACAATTGTTTTATTTCAAAATAAAAATAATTATCATTATTGTAATAATAAACATCAGCCATAATAATGATAATTTAAATAATACAAATTTATATTAGGATATTTTAATAATAATTCTATTTTACTGACTTTTTTTTACTTATAACTAAAGCTACATTTTTAAATTTAATTTCATAAATAAAAATTGAAATAAAAATAACCAGTTAAAAATGGGAGTGCATATTGCTATATAAATCTAAATTTAATAACATCGTATGTCTTATTATACATTAATTACAATATATTAATTTTTATTATGTTTTCCCTTAGAAAGAGAGTTTCTTGTTGATTGGTGTTGCATTTTTGAATATGTCTTCTATTTTCAATGCAGACTGTTTCCATTCGCAACTGCCATCTTACATCTCAATGTTTTTATCTTTAGCGATTGAACACGAAAAAAGTATATTTTTATTTAGGTAACCGATTATGTACCGTTTACGATATTGTAACTGTTATAAATAAAACTGTCTCGCGATTTAATCATAAAATTCCGCGACGTACGAGCGAATAGCTTATCGCCGTTTTGCATTGTGTAGATTTTCTTGATTTCGCCCGTAGAGGCTGGAGCAGCGGCAGTATTCGTAGAAATGTCAAGACGCAGGTGCAACGTCGGGCCTGTGAAAGAATACACGCGGCTGTCGCACGGGCAAGAATATTTGCGGCAAGCAAGCAGCGGCCGTTACCGTCGACGGTACCGAGTACCGGTCGTCACGTCTGGCGTTGCTGAATAGAATTATTAAAAAGTACCCTTTCTGGCGACTCCAAATCGTAATTTGACGTTGAATTACACACCACCCGCCAGAAAAGTCTGTCGTCTTTTTCCGTCGCGTTTTGTCTGCGACATCATTAAAAAGTCTCACTCAGTTTCGTTTGCGAAAGATATCAGATACCAGATACTGCCACAAAGTCGTAAAATATTTAATTGCGATTATTCCAGGGATGAATAACTTGTATTTTAATTACTTTAGATTTAAATTTTTAATTGCGCGTCCTTAATCTGCAAGTAAGAATTTTTCAAGCTACATCTTAAAACTTACTTCGTGGTTTTTATATGTTTCAGGTTAGACTTTTTTCTATTTTCGTATAAATAAATTATTTGAGTTCAATCTAGTTTAGCAATTTCAAGAAGTATCTTGAAAAAAGTAGCTTCGCAAATTGAGACGTCTCTCAATTATCGGGAACACTGCCGCGTAATGAAAGCTCGAAGAGAAAGTTTGTATTCTATAGCACGACGGCCGTGAATTGTTAAAAGCGAGGGGGTTGCGTTCGAGAATCGCCGTCATAATTAGACTCGTAACCAGGTGTCGCGTTTTGTTCGCCATTGTCGAGATGACTCAACGAACGAAGAGGGGAGACGCTTCTGCCCGTTTCTTTTGCTCCCCAGTGGAGGTGCGTCTCCCCTTAGTATTGTCTGTTTTGCATTCAGCAATTTGATCACGCTACGCTAACTCGTCTAACGACCTAACGCTTCGTGCCATTAGCGATTTGCGGAATCACCAATCTCACGGCGACGGCTTCCTCCTTTTCTTCTTTGTCTTGCCTTCGCAGAAAACACGGTCGAAAAGTCGCAGGTGGCGCGTTGGTCCCCATGACTCGGAAACTTTCCGGTCCGTTGAAAATACGCATCACTAAATTGGCCAAATTTGCTGAATGCTTGTTGTCGAAGGGAACCACCGATGAATGAGTCACTTGGAGCGAAAACTCGCAGGTAATCCCCAATAATAACAACAACACGGGAATACTTATCCGGTATTTGTAACGAGTTTGTAATCCCGTACGTCTGTTGACTACTTAATTTGGGGTTCAGGTCAGTTCGAGCGGTGCGGTGTCTTTTAATCCTCGACCGGATCTCTCACTTGTCATCTTCGAGAATTCGTGTTTTCGTCTTAATCGTCTCCGTAGTCCTGCCCTTTTCAGAACGATTCTATACAGGTTATCATTGTTGCAAATCCCTCAGAGAATCTTGTACAGTCCCCCGCAAATGAAATATAAGTATCTAGGTACTACCCCAAAAGCAAATATAAAGTATTTAAGCAGAGAGAGAGAGAGAGAGAGAGAGAGAGAGAGAGAGAGAGAGAGAGAGAATCTACATATAACAGTTAATTAAGAATAACAAATCTTTTTATTTTACGAGAAAAATATCACACGGATAGATTTGGCAAAATTAGCCGATTAAAATCAATTACAAATAATTAATTTCTTCTTTTTTATTACGGATATTATTTCAGTTGTACATTTATTTATTAGCTGTGTATCGAGTATAGATTCAAATTATTATTATATTGATAAATAATTAATTACATTGATAATAAAAGTCTTTTCAAAAAATATATTATTTAAAATAACTAATATATTTCAGGTATAAAATATATAAAATTGTAGTGTTTCTTTACACGACATACGGATATTGATCTCTGGGCCGTCACTATCAATAAGATATACCTTTCGCAAACGAATTGGTACGCGAAGCTGTGTCGCCACTCCCGGCGACATATTGGATGCTCTATGAAACGCGTGTCGCCGCGACAACCGATAAATGTCGAGCGATTAACGATTCGTGTCGAAATATCGTAGTAATTGCCGCCGTCGACGTCGATCATTGCACCGAGTTATATTAGTTGCGTTTGATTGCGTTCGATGCTTCGTTACTTCCGCGAGAGTCTATTCCCGTAGTAGATTCCCGCGAATCTGTATACATATGTATGTATATTGCAATTTCAGCAAATATTCAATCAAGAATGGCGCTTACTTTTATTTAAAAATTACTGCACGAAACAATAAAATCATATATATCTATTAATTGTATTATCTTTTTTTATATATTATACAAGATTTACAAAGAAATATAAAAAACTCAATTAAAGCCGAAACATTCAACATATTTGAAGCATTCGCATCAGGTTTATTTTGCGCACCACGTACCACGCCTGACCCGCATTCGCCGTGATATATTTTTTATTTTGACATTTTCACGAGTCTAATTATATACTAAAATTTGATGAGTAAATTAAATAATAAAATATATAATTAGGAGAATAATATATAACCGACTTTATTATTTAATTAATTAATATAAAAATAAATTGGAAAATGTAATTCGATCGAAATTTAATTATTTGTGAATATTTATATCTAACCTGTTAATCAATTAGTCATAGACTAATTTTCTTCTCCTATTGTCCTCCGCTTATCGATTGACTTTCGATCACGATGATTATCGAGTTTCAATAAATCAAAAATTTAATAATAGCAATCCCAATTTATTGAATTTAGCAATTTTGTTCCACGTTATGTTTACAGCAAAAGATTTCGGAAAAGAAGGAAAATAATGCTAATCACGGGCCAGTTCTTTACCTACAAATACAGCACATTGAAATCTAGCATGCAATAATCAGACATTCTTGATCCTAAAAGAGTTAAAGCAACATTCAAGCGAAAATTTTTTCCTAATTTCTCCGCGGAATACTGTTACGATTGCTACGGTAATTGCACCATAACGGAATTTCTTTGCACCTCTCTCGAGTTACCTTCTCGAGGTTTATTGTTTCACTGCTAGTGGTATCAAGAACATTAAAAACAATCCCAGTTCTGGTCGTTGCAACCATTTTTCCTCGTACACGTTGCGGTTACCTTGCTTACATTTACGAAAGCAAATATCTGTTACTATGCAAGTATCAAGGTGTATCGCTTGTACAAAGAATCTACCACAAAAGAACAATCATAAGATTATCTGGATATCTAGAATGTTTTCCAAGTATTACTGTTCAATTGTTTATAATACAACTGCATTTCTGTACAATTTATCGAGTATTTTTCCACCTTCTAATTTTTACATTAAACTAACAAGTAAACTTTTAAAGAATTTAGGTCACATTAGATTCACGTCACAAAGAAAGTAATATAATTAGTAACAAAATGTTTTTTTAGTAAATTTATGCTGTATCTCTAAAAAAATATAGACGAATTTTATATATTCGCTTGACACATTACCGTAGTGTCGTTCTTATGATAAGATATTCGCTGTCACGCGTCCACGAACAAGAAAGGAAAATATCCCCTCACTATTCCCCTGGATAAAACAATATCTCTCCCGGGGCTTCTTTGTAGCTGATTCGATCTGACAACACTTTCTGTCCATTGGCCAGGCAAACGCTGGTCGACTTGTGACCAGAATAATGTTGCATTATGTTCCCGGAATGTTAGATCACCGATATTGTAAAACGCCATTCAGCGATTAAACGTTACATTTTAAATAATAGAAAAATGCAGAAGATTTTGAACTCCCGCTGTAAACGTTTTTAAAATATCGTTTAAAAATTAATAAATTAATAATGTTCAAACTGTCATTCAACTGTCATATTTTTGTTCAAGTAACAAAAATGGCACTGGTTCAAGATAGCAAAACCGATATTCATAAGAACGCGTTTTAAAATCGCGTTATTTTAATAACTGGTAAAATAAAATCTAAATAGTTTTTATCGTCTATATTGCTAAAAAGCGTACGACGAAATGTACTGTGTGTGCGCAAAGAGGCGTGATAAAGTATTTCTAGCGTAACCTGCTCTAAAGCCATCGAAATTTTCCGACTGACACAGTCAATATCCGGTCGAATCACGGAAGTCGACGGTCGTATCTAGACCGTGAGAAAACAGTCTTGGCCGTGTCCCGGTGCCAAATCTCAATGAGCGTTCTCTTTTACGAGCTCCGGGAGCTGCGAAGCGAGAAAAACTCATTCGACCTACCTTTTGCCCGGAAACGACGGACAAACGCAAAGCTCTCTTTCGTAGTGGCCTTTATAACGATTGAGTGTATGAACAACGTCGTTTTTAATGATTTAGACTTGCACCGACAACGAAGACCGTACGATCTCGCGTAATACTCAATTTAATGCTACCTATTTTTTATAGCAAGTTTCTTCAATGTTTAGTTGTATTCTGAACTATTTCAGAGAATTTTGGATAATCAAATAATGAAATAAATATCCTCCTCAAAACGATTATATACTTAAAATATACTATTTCTAAAATAATTTATCTACAAGATAAAATTAATGTCTTTAAATTTCATCTTAATACATAGCTTCACATGTCTTCTACAAGTACATATCTTCTTCTAAAGTAATTTTAAAGATATATGATCGCGTTATAAAGTCAAAGCAGGGGACGCTTTTCATAGGAACAAATTGAGCGGTGGATATTTGACACTCTGAACGTGACGTAGACGTCTATTATACATACTGTTTGTCCACAGGTACTCAGCGCCGTCGCACTCTTTTCAATCAAATTTTCGCAGCAGGTACCGGATCTGCGGCGCACTCATCGCGAGTGCATCCGCATGCACTTGTGACGCGATTCGGCTTTTCGACCGCGCCGTGGTTTGTTGGCGCAGTTTAGGCGTCAATAGAGCAACCCCGCGACGCGACAAAACCGCCGCTGTTCTCACCCTCCGTTCCGCACCTGTCGGCTGCGTTTTGTCCCCGCGTGATCCTGTGATGTACGCCGCCACGGGGAAGGATACCAAAGGACCGGCTGTCGCCGCCGCGGCGCGTCTTCTTGTGATGTCACCCAAGTTGCTCGCCCACCGTTGGGTGCATCCATTCTACGACGGCACTGCAATAGGCCGAGTGATCCTCGGTCGCATTCACCTTTCGGCTCGTTGGTATTAGCGTCTAATAAACGCCATTGTCACCTTGACTCGTCGGCCTAAACTCGAAAGTCGTAACTGAAAACTTGGAATGCCCGATGGTGCCACAATTCACTCAATAAGTACGATTAAATCACAAGTGCAACGAATCGAATTTTTACAATATAAAACCAAATTCTCAGTTATTGTATCGTAAGTTTCTAAATTTATTCGAATTCTCTTTCGTGCAAGCGACGAGGCGAGAATTAACGATGGTATTTGAATACCTATCTTGAATATCTATCTAGAATATCTATTCAAAGTTAAAAGGACTAATTGACTGACCGTGGTGCAACCTGCGTAGTGAAATAGCTATTAACACCACCGACAATGACTTTGACGAAATCTCTGTTTCGAGCTGTAAAGTGAGACTTGCAGTAACAAGCAACAACGGCGTCAATGAATTTAATGCACGAACCACTCGCTTCTCTCTGCTGACTCCAGGTTATATCCCGGAGACTCGACTCGCGTCAATTATCTTCGAGAAACGTTCGCACGGCTCGGACTCGCGGCTTTCCACGAAGTCGCGGAACCGGACGGACGCGGTTCGCGAAGTTTGCGAAGTTCCGCGGTCGTTAGTTGTACGGCTATCTCCCGGGAAAGGTAGATAAGGACTTCGGAACTGGACTGCGGGCGAACGAGCGAACTTGCCCGAGCCCGGAAACGACCCGGAGAACCCTACCCGGAGAACGTCTCTATCCTACATAGAACCGAGAGAATATACCTGGAAGAGTACTCCCGCGCGCACCAAGTCGCCGAGATTTCAGTCTGCCGTCATATTACGGCTTTATTCGCAAACACGGTTGCTTGTTAATGACGCAAAGTCATTAGTGGCCATGTCGCCAAGATGCAATGAGCTTTCGCAAATCTGCTTCAAGAGCATATATATGTATAGAAAAAGGTAGTGCTCGATGATGTAACGATTTTACTATATTAATTTTACTCGTTATATCCTACTGACAAGACAATTCCATTATAAGAAAGCTGCAATATGCGCAAAGAAATTCGAAAGATCGATGAAATCAAAATTTCGTGCAAAATTGAAAGAGATTTCGAGGAAATTTGAGAGTAAATACAAAAAGGAGTCGCTAGCTGAAATATTCTCGGAAGTTTAGAGCGTAAAGCTAGAAACGCCAAGGCAAAACGACCAAAACGTTGCGCAAACGGGTCAACGCTTCCGCTCGTGATTCAAAAAAGACCGCTCGTACGTAATAAAATCCCTGATCGAAAAAAATGGTTGTGTACGCGAGGTGTAATGACCCTTTCGCGCAAATTCTCGCTCGTGCGCGGCTCGGAGGAACGAGAATGGGAAATGGAAGCGTGTGCACGTCTATAATGGCGTCCGTATGACAAGCCGGACAAAGGGCTCGTCAGAGCACCAAGCTCGGCCAATGAAACTCGCCCCGAGAATGGCGGGAAGAGCTGGTTAAAAAAGAGAGAGAAAGGAGAAGAGAGCGCGAGGTGGGTCATACCACATCGCGACAACGATTACTTCGATTCCGGAATAAAACGCGCATCGCCACTTTTTTTTCACTCCGACTCACCCGTCGTTCGAGGCTCGTATTCACTGTGCGTTCACCTCCCCCGGGGGCGTCCACCTCTGGAGTTGTCAGTGAAAAAAAAAGGATAGAAGTGGAAAAACTAGCACGCGTCAAAAGGGAGCTTCTCTCTTTCAATTCGATCCGCGTGTATCCAATTGCGCGAAGAAGATACGCAGATTTCGGCTTCAGAGTTTTGCGGGTGCGTCTACCGTTACTTTTTTATAACTGCAATCGGATCCATGAATTTACGTATCGTTAGCTCTGCAAATCTTTCATACATCCATGACATCTCTTTGTCTTGATATCGTAGATCCGTAGAGCCGTAGATACGTGTGTGACCCAAATGCTCGTTCTCCTTGCTTCATAAATACCTCGAGTCACATATTCTCGCCTTTACAGATCCGCGGATTCACGTAGAGATTCCCGGTTTTGTAACCTACATTCTCCCCTGCGACTGTTTATACGTCCAAATTTTTCGCATGATTCACGTCTCCGCTATAGGAATACGCGCGCTGCATATATAAAGACACCTGCTGCATTGTTCAGATTGCATCGTCTGAACGTGATAGTTATTCGCGGCGGCATAAAAATATATAGGTTGAAGGCAAACATATTTTTGGCTCGCGTGTGAGGCAGGTTTCTTTTTGTTTCGGAAAAACACGCTGTTGTACGGGGCTACAATTTGGGGTGAACTCGACTACACATCTCTCCCTCGACGGGGAAAAGATATAATATTGGGCGCGAAGTGTCGGTTAAATAAGAAAAAGCTTCATTCCCTGTGGCAGACGGATTCCCCGAATTTGCACGTGAAACCGATTTTTCAACGACGAGAAAAATACACTTGCCGGAAACCGATCCGCGAAATTCGCCGACGTTGCCGCATAAATTTTCGCACGCTCGTATATTTTATGGTTTACATAACATGTGTTTATCTTACCATTCCAGGCGTTATTTTTGCGAACGTCTATTCCTAACCGAATTCAAATCTATCGACACTAAATATAAAGTAGAAAATAAACACTTATTCCTTTTCAACACATTCACCGCCATGATGGTCACTGGTGGCCGACACTGAGTTTTTCTTATTTATTTTTTGTCGGTTATCAGTGATTGTCATGGGACGACTGTCAAAGAAATTATTATCTACATATCATATTTGCAAATGTCAATACTATAAATTCACTATAAACTAAGTATTTTATTGTGTTCTTCTTAATATAAATATAAATAATTTAATCCGATGTGAATAGAAAAAAGCTAAAATACGCTTGGCGTATTTGTTAACAGTTAGAACACATGGTAAAGTATTAAAGGTCCCGTGAAACAGACAATCCATTTTTCGAAAACATGTAAACGCGCAGACCGAGAGTTATCTCTCAGGTTCCTTTTCCGTTTCTCTGGCGGATATTACTGGAAAATCTACTTTTAACTTCCGACTAGAAAACGAGGGGAGAATTTTCAGGGCAACTTTGCGGCGAAACAACCGAGAGCAATGCGATCTCACCGTGCCGGCTCTTCGAACAACGCCACGGCTTGTCGTTATCATTTCTCTTCTTTCTAATGTTCTCGCCCGCAAAAATCGCGTTTCTAGATTACGTTATCTCGCAACTGCTGCTAGCAATGTATCGTCGTAAATCGATTAGCCACTGATTTCGGTTTAACGAGTGCAACTCCGAAACTCCGAGAAACGCGAGTACGAGAGCACGCGATGGTCGACCGCGAGAAAAACGATAAAGTGTAAATAAGGATTTCGGAGATCTCATTCCGAAGATGCGGCGATTCCACCGCGCGTTTCCGAGATTTTCCAGCGATTCTATTACATCTTTTTTCATTACTATTTTTTCTTTTACTTTACGTGATGGATAACGTCGCGGAGTCGAAGTTACACTGGAGTTTCACGAGCCGTTTCGTCTTCATATTGTCTCGACCGCATTATATCAGCCGCCAGATTCTGTGTGTGAAGAACAGCATCTATATCCATTAAGAGTCGCTAACGTCATTTCAATTATGGCGAACGAGCGAACAGCTACCGACTAGCGGATGCCACAAATAAATACCTTACCTTAAACAATACATCTGACATCGTAAAATGAAATCTACGTTTCGATGAGACAATATTTGTCTACAAAGATTCGGTATTATAATCTTGATTATCAAAAAATTGCAATAAACAAAAAATCAAATCAATAAAAGTGCAATGATACCTTCCCACGAGAGAAATTTTTATTTACTAAAATTAAACTGTAAATGCGGTGTAATAAAGTTATTCTTGCAGCGTCTTCGACTTCAAACTAAATCAAACTATGTTAAAATTACCGGAAAGATGATTAATTCCTCTAATAGATTACCATTTTAAAACTTTGTATAAATAAAAAGTTTAAATAAAACTTTGTATAAATAAAAAGTTTAAATAAAACTTGTAAGTAATTTAAATTTTAACAGCGACACTAGCTGAAATTTTTCGTACTTTTGTAATCACATAAATCGTTGAAAAAATTCATGTGTTTATCAGAAATCCTTTTCTTTGTGTTCTTTCGTGAACTTCATAAACGACGGGCATTATTGAAGCGACGAATGCTTCGCCGGTGGGTGAAACTTCGTTGTTCGATAATCATCGATATTCGGGACGTTTAAAATGTATCGGACGGCTCGTAAGTCGTGGCAAAAGAGTTCCTTCGCATGATTTAAGAGCGATGGAGATCGCACGGGTATGTTTGCCAACGGTCGAACCAGCCCTGGGCAACGTACGACAAGGGCCTTAAGATTCTCTTATCTCGAAATGCGCGCGGCATTGTGAACGAGGCTTTCCGAATCGGAAGATTCTTCTTATGTCGAGAGTAGACGTATAAAGTCGATTTATTACGTGCCAGATAAAAACTCGCTCGCGGCCACTCGATCATGAACTTCAAATCCGAGACGACATTAACACTCTCGATAAGCAGATATTAGATTTCCCTACGCAGCAATAAATATAATTTTATTTGTAAGCTAAATTAACACAGTACCTAATTAACATTTTAGAAAAACGGTTATTAAATTATTTTATCCACTATAAAAGAAGCATGAATTAACACGAATTAAAAAAGTAACTCCAAATTTTGAAGCACAATGACTAAGAATTATTTCGTCTTAACTCTTTAAAATTGGACGAAATATTATTTCCTATCGAATAATACATCATAGTTAATGTAACATAGTTGCATAGTTAATGAGACACGAGTGTTTATATTTTAGTATCGTGTATAGCTACTAAAGCATTGATTGAATTCTGCGCGGAAAGAGAAAGAGAGAGGAGAAGATAAAATAAAATTTTAATAAATAAATCAATAGCGCGCCGCAAATTGCCGCGCTTTCATTCGCGCGTCAGTAAAACAGAAATTATTTATTCGGATTTTAACGAGAGAACCTTTATATGTCGAGCGGCAGAGAAGCTTAATTATTTATTATTATTATTATTACTATTATTACCATCACGCAGTATATGCGTCCTTCCGCAATTATCAGCGCGTCGCTCATCGTCCATTGTAATTCATCGTTCATTCGAAATTGTAATGTCGCGGAACGTCACTCCATACAACGAAAAATTCGTCTCGCGATACTGCCCGGCAAAATACATCGGTACGCGACGAAATAAGAGCACCGAGCTGACGGCAAGGGGAATGAACGGGAAGGGTAGACAGCGGGCGCAAATATTATCCGTTCGCAGTTGAAAAGCTCCATTATTGATTTATTCTGACGGCGTTTGACCGCTTTAACTGGATTAATAGCGATCCTTCGTCCCGACTGCAAAAAAGCGAGTTTACACGAAGCCTGAGCGAGAGCTGGATCAAGCAGCTTACGTCGCTTGCTTACGGGTTTTTAGCACCTCTTGTTAAATAAAAAAAAAAAATGAACGCGTAACTTGTTCCGCAGTGAACTTATGCGAAGTCAATAGGGAGGACTGGTTAAGCAACGAAGTTACTCGCTACTTGACTTCGTGTTAAACCCGCCGTTATTTTGACGGTGAAAGAAAGTTAAACATCGCGCCGATGTTATTTCATCCCGCGTCGGCGCTTGTTCGTGGCTATTCGCCGCGAGAAGAGGGATGGAAAATGGACGGAGATTGTTTTCGTAATCGGGAAAAATAAGGGATGGATCGCCTTGTCCGGATTATCAACGGGGATCTTCTCGGACCGCATACATCTGCCCGACCTCTATAATATTTCCTCTCGCGGGATAAAGATGCGCATTAAGAACGAGCCGAAAGATTGGAGAGATTGTTCTCCCGAGATCCTCAATTCTATTTCCCGGGATTGAGAATCCGTTTTATTCTCGTTCCCAGCAGAAACTCGGGATACTCGTCTAATTTCTAACTTATTAGATATGTTTCAGTTTCTTTGTTGAAATCAAATATTCAATATTTAATAATCTAGCAATCGATCTCACGCGTGTGTATGTATTCTTTAAAGACATTTGCAAATATGATTGTATTTTCAAAAGAAAAATATGTACATTTGAATTAATCTAATTATGAGTATAAATAAAATCAGTATTTTTAATACACATCATTGTTCGCTTTTCAATAATAAAATACCATCGTATCCGAATGTCATTATTTTATCATTTTCATACACCTGCTAAAATGTCTGTCAAATACGACTGATTCAAGTTGTGGCAAATAACTTTATTGTACATCATGCATCAAGTATTTAATCGAGGTATTTTTTCTTTACGATTACGAATGTACCGTTTCGCTTTACACTGAAAGCACATAATCGTATAAATGGTGGACCAACTCCACTTTGCTGCAACGTTTGCAATTTCGAGAAGTTCGACTGCAATAAATCGAATCGAGCATTTCTCGGCTGCGTGCGTACGGGATCGTAAACTCACGCATTTGCCCGGCTCCCGGACAAACTTGCAGAGCATTCAGCATCCGAGGGATGCCGGGATCGTGGGATGCGCGCGATCCGTCTGGTAACTTATAGCTGGAGAAAACAGTGGAATTCGGCGGAAGGAGGCGCGTTTCCGGATCGTTTTCGAAGGCGGCCACCTGCGAATGGACGGATAGTTATGCGGGATATCGTTGCGCGAGGTTCGCGGCACCCTCCTACACCGCGTACCAAAACACGTTAACCCCCTCACGCCCCCCTTAAGCCCGACTCCGACCGCCAAACCGATGCATCGCGGACGCAACGCGGCACGGCGCGGCCAAAAGACGCGCGGTGCCATTAATTGGATTCCCGGTCGGGCAATTCCCGGTATGCCGCACACCACCACGATTCCCGCAGCAACCCTTTCTCCGATAGAACACGCGCCGACCGGTCGGCCACTCAATTAAACCGACGCGGCAATTCCGTCGCGATACAGACGTGAATATCGATCTGTAAGCAGGCGACGCCTTTTATTTCTCATGCTTTTCGCGGATAATGAGTAATGATAAGAGTCGCGGTAATGCTAAAAAATATTATCGAAGTTACCAGCATGCTTATACATTTAAATAATTACAGAATTACTCCTCTTCTGAAAATGGATACCAATTGCAAATAAAAAGTAACGATAACGTCTCCACAAATATAAGCGCGCAGCTAAATAAGTGTTTGATGAATTTATATAATAGAATGAACATCAATCGACACATTCGCCCTTACATAAAACTGCCATAAAAATAAAAAAAAATGTAACGTGATTTCTCTTTGCTCTGTTATTAGAATTAAAACCGGAAATCTGGTACGTTTTACGTATCACGCCTATATCACCTTCTTGCGCGACATGCGACCGACACCACGAGTTTTGTATTTCACTGACTTTCGCTGTTACGATCGGGATAATAAAAGCCGACCAGGCCGAACCAATCACATTCCGTTCGTTGTCGGCCGTGGAATTTTTTCCCACAAAGGCGAATCGCGGGGACCATTCGAAGACCAACGATGTTGGCAATCGCGGTAAATCAGTTCGGACGCGAAATCGACGGTAAGTCGCAATTCCACAGACGTTCGCCGTTCTCTTGCTCTTTCTCTTTCTCTCGTTCACACTGTTCCCCTGTCTTTCTCCCTTGTTCTTTCGTCACTCTCTCTATCTCTCTTTCTCTCTCTTTCGCGTCTCCACTTCCCGATGTTTACGCGACACCAGTTCGACCGCGAAAAAGCTGAAATTCCATCGACCGAGTCGCTTTATGGGCGCTCCCGAGGGTGGATCAAAGTTTCATCCTGAAAGTCCTATGTACTCACGCTTAAATGTTTTTCTCAGCAACAAAAGGTACTCCCGGTAAAGGGAAAGAGAAGGAATGGAAGAAGCAGGCGGTGAAAATATATCGAGGTATCCACGGATAACGAAAGTTACGATGCAGAACGATAAATCGAGCGAAGTAAGCGAGACCTCCCAGAGATAGGATGGCTAAAGATAAAAATTGAATCAGCCCTTTTAGCTTTTACATCGGACATAAACCCTTTATCTGTGGTTTCCACCAAAAAAAAATCATCAGTTTTTCCGTGGCAAATACCGTTTTAAAATCGAAGAAAAACGTCAAGTTTTCGGCAGCGTGCTCCAGCAATTCATCACTCATCATTAATATCGATTTCAAAATTGTTTCAAAATAATATTAGTAATTGTTATAAAAAAATCCTGCATGAAATCCTGTACGATATTAATGATAAGAAAACGAACTGCCAGCTGAATCAGATAAAAATCATGCTGAAGGATAGCGAACGTCGCATATTTCTAAAAAAAAAAAGTCAAGATTGAAATAAACGGAATAGTTAAAATTAATATCTACTACCACATATAGGTCGCATAAAAAAATTAGCAACGCCGCAACGAGCACGCTATGTAGAACGGATATTACTCGGTTATGCTTCATGCATCTTCCTTCATTTCTTATTCACTCCTCAGCATCCCCGGAGATGCGACGACGGGGTGGGAAGACTCAATTTTCTGCGAATGGAGTTTTGAACCTTAGCCAACGGCAGACGACAGATGTAATTATTTCCGGCGCGGAAAAGTGTCCCTAATTGCCGAATTCATCGGGATGTTAATGCTAATACCCAGAAAGGTATTTAACGACGAAACCCCCGATGGTGCACGCTCCCGGCGGCATAATTACATTGTCAAATGGTTGAAACCCATATGCGTTTCCGAGCCGATGTTCGCCCGCGTGATTCGCGCGCTCTTTACGCGAAGCATTGTCGAGCTAACATAAATTTTTTATACAAGAAACCACATTATCTTCAAATTTCAAGATGTACGAAAAGATTGTATATACATCATAAAGAATCATGCGCAATGCTTAGGTTCCGAAACTTCTGATTTCGAAACATGTCGCCTTTCAGACGACCAAACATAAGGGTATGTAAGTTTTGCCGCTTTGCTCACCGCGACCGGGAGTACGGATACGTCTACGAATCTGCCCGTCAAAAGTTCGTCTCAAAGGAAATATACCGCGAACGTTACTCGCGGACACGCGCGTTCTCTCAGTTTTCTCGGTAAAAGGAGCTTTTTCCGGGCGAGCGAGTTTGCGAACGTGCGCCTGTCTTTCTCTTTCTGTCTTTCTCTTTCTCTCTTTCTCTTTCTGTATCTCGTTCAATGAGAGTTTCCGTCTTAAACGTCTTATTAAACCTCGCAATTTCCCGCATCAAGCCGCCGCAGCGGGGCCTTTGCATGAGTTACTTCTCTGATGGAACCTTGATATTCCTGCTAATAACCGTCACTGATTTTGCTTCGCTCTACCATGAAGAAATTCCTGCTTCAAAAGAAATGCTAAGAACGTTTCGTCTATTCGTTTACATCATGTATACTTTACACAAGATAGCGAAACATGTATACTTTAACTCTCTTTATGCAGTTTATCATGTACTATCATATAAATAAGTATTTAATCATTCTACATCGGACAGTATTATAGATAACAAGAACATAGGCTTCATTGCAATAGAGAAAATACGGTTATAATAAAAAAACTAATATAAATCTCAATTTGATAGATAAAATGAAAGAGATAAAATGAAACAATATTCTGCAAATTCGCTAGAGACCAGAACCTGGCTTGAAACGGATTATTAAGCGATGCAAAAGCTGAAGAAGATCAAGATAAATTCAGATATGGATATAGAGAAGAAAATCAAAAGAAAAGACCGAGTATTTTCAGGACAAAATGGGAGGAGCTAAGGCGAGCTTCCCATAATGCCTCTATTAAAATGCAATTCCACATCTTACCCCCGCAACGATAATTCCCTCCTCTCAATCGCGTTGTCGCCTTCTCCTCCCCGACATACCTTGTTTCTCTTTTTATTCATTAAATAACCGCACTGCCGCTTCCGGGCGACGCCGCGGAGTAACTTCTAAACGGCCCTTCCGGAAAATGCAAATGCACGTGCCGCTCCGGCACGATGCGCCATCCGTCCGCGCCCCCGCCCACAGTAATTAAAAGGGCACGCGAAGACAACTTACGTACCGAAGAAGTTGATGCACTCTACTCGTTCCCCGCTCTTCGCGCACCGTCGCTAATGAGAACTCGCGCCGTTCTTCGCTTAAGTACGTTAATTCGTTATTTTAACCGAGGAGAAGAAGAAAGGGGATAAACATTTCGCGTTGTTGCTCGCCAAACTTTCTGTCGAAAGATGCACCGAGAGACAATCATCAAGCAGAATCTATGCGCACGCAGCGTTGGTATTTTCATCGAACTTTCAAATAATCGAATAACTATATACCTATGTTACCAAGAAATCGAAGGATATGCCAAGACTTGAAAACGACCTATCAATTAGCTTTGATGAATACACATTGCATATTATTTGGACGTCAATTAATTTATATATAATATTATATATTTATCGAAATCAAGAGTTATATAAAGATACCTGAGATAACTCAATAATAATCTATTAAATTTCCATCTGTAACGCATAGATGTAATTCTACAAATAAATTATTTATAGAATAACAATCGAATCATAATATTGTAACAATCAAATATGTAATAAAAACACAGATATATACAATTCAATGTAAAGGAATAGAAGACGTGTACATGTGTAATAACCAATTTCTACTGAATCTCATGACGCGACTGCACCAGATATTCTATTCTATAAATAGACCTAAATCAACAAGTATGCGCTTTCATTTTCTCCATCGAGAAAATGGAAAACAAACCAATCGTATTAACCAATCAAGCGCGGACTCTCCCGATCCGTGCCCTTCATGGTCGGTCCGATTACAGGCTAAAGGGCCGTGCGAACTCGAGATAGGATGGAGAGACTACACGCTGTAATAACATGCCCTGCGCATACAACGGAATCCTTACACGTATTTGGCATCGCGCCCTTTACGTCTATCTATATGTCAGGTTACGTATTTGACCCTATGCAGTCCATTCCTCCCAATCCATTCCTCTCCTTCTCTTCGCCCCCCAACGCCTTTTCGCCCCGTAAGCTCTCGCAGAGAATTCGATACCTGTATTCCATTACGCGGACTGATTATTCGCTATTGTCCACCTGTAAACAGAATATACCGACGATTGCCAATTTCCATCCATGTCCTCGGTGCTAGGCGCTCAATCGGCCCGCTGGGTATATATGTACGCGCGGCAAATAGCAACTTATGTGCCGGGCACGTGTCGATACGTCTCGGTTCTTTCCGTCGCTTCAATTCTCCGAACAAATGTTAATTTCAGATTTCGCCGACGTTGAAAAGCAAAATCGAACACGACGTTTCAATATATCAAACATTTATAAGATATTTCTCTATTATCCCTGTAACATGAGAGTTTGAACATGCAGGTTACTAATTCGATGCTTGAATGTTAAAATCTACGCAAAAAATACGGAAAGTCGAGAAAATGTGCCATGATTAAAAATAAAAATTGCATACAGATATTGATTTTTCATAGTGTATAGTGCAAAATAATTAATGCAAAATGTATGCAAGTGTACCGCGATAGAATTTCTTAAATCTTAATTCATTATTTTATATTATTATAGAGCGTCAAGTGGACAGTAAATTTCGGAGTATCGAATAGATAGAAGACGATTTAAGAAATGCTATCGCGGTACACTTGCATATATACATTTTGCATTAGTTATTTTGCACTATAAATTTTATTTTCTTAACAAAGTTTCTCTTAAAAGCGCAATTTTAAGGGAATTTCATCCCTTCTTGGGCAAGAGTACTCCCGGTGGTTTTCCATCACCTTCCGAGAGGTGGCGATCGAATAAAAACCGACTATTCTTGGTCGGATTTGAACTCGGATCTGCGGCTTACAAGCCTAGCGCACAATCCTCTGCACCACGATCGCCACAATATAATAGATGTTCCTCTGTTTGTCCTGTTTGCACATAGTATCGCTAATGAGTCAGGCACGATGAACCGCGCGCGGAAGGTGGCAGAGGGTGGTGCAGTGGACGCGGGAGGTCCTTGAATCCCCGGTCAAAGCTAATATAATTATGGAGCGTAGTAGGACCCGGCGAGCAAACGGTTCACGGATACAATCAGGACAATCAGCATGATTGGCGGTCTCAAGTGTACACATGAGGAACTCTCTGGACACCAAAAGCTTAAGACCGATGGTCGTGTCACGTTGTCAACGACGTTGCTCGCTGAGAATCCTGTCGCGCAGGATTCACGCTAAAAAAAGGCAACGTTCTCTCGCTCGCCTTCTTTCATCGAGATCACACGTTTCACCGGAAAACCAAGGATGATCCTAATACGCGTCGTGGAGATAAGCAGAAGATTAATCTTCTCTGTTTTTTTTTTCTTAGCAACACTGCGGAATTTGAATGCCCACGGATCTCTTAATAAACAACAAACAATATAAATATAATATTAATGAGATATTACGCAACTGATATTTAACAAAAAAGTCTTTTATCATTTTCCAAAATTTCTATTTTCATGGTACAGTTCGTCACAGTTTGTTCCTAAAGTCCTCTCCACCTTACTGATGTATTTACTTAAGAAATCGTTCCTCTTTCGTGATATTTAAAAAGGAGAGTGAAGAGAAAGCTCTTTAGAGAGCAGAGAGGTCTGCGTAATTATAAAGCTTCTTCCTTTAATTAAACGAGAGATAAGATCGTCTCTAAAATATTTATTTAAGGCTACGATCAAAGCCTAAGACCGTGATCGTCTTACCTATCGAAGACCATCGAGCAAGGACCATTGCAAATCTCAGATCTCATCGGGAGGTACGATATTCGCAAACACGCAAACAGCCGGTCGCCCCCGCGAGCTGTTGACACTAATGAGTGCCCGTAAGACCGACGAATCTGTTTCAATTTCGATGATCGCCGACGGTCTTCGACGATGGTGAAGGGATCGTCGTTACGAAATATAGGAAATTCGATCTCGCGCCGGTCGGTCGAGCGGCACCAGGCGTCGCCAGGCCTTCTCAAAGGAAATCCCGCGGATTCCCTCATCCCGAAGAGGGAGGCAAATCCGAGCGTTGTTTACGCAGCATATTTGCGCCGCCGATCGATCCGTCCGCTTAATCGAAGGGTGCGCCTAATGGAATTCGCCGTACAAGGGAATAATTTCCTCGGCCGGGGAATCCGCTCACGATCGATGCCATTTGCCGCCGTTCGCGTTTCATTAACACCGGCAGAAGCTAAATTAGATAGAACCGTACACCTCGTCTCCTCGGAAAAAACCGTGGTTTCACCGTGACAGTTGCAATTACGCGCGAAAGCCTGCTTCAGACAATTTTACGATACACGATAGAAAATATTTGAGATAGAATCTATTCATAATTTTAAACAAAAGTCATTTGTTATACTCGATTTCCTTCCTTTTTCTATAGAGAAGCAATAAAGATAATTTCGAAAGCTCAGGAATATATCATCAAACGCGCTACAGTCACGAAATGCGAACAGTGGACAAATAAACTCCGTGGCGCATAAATATCGCACGCTTATATATTTCTGTGACGATCGCCCGCCTGCTCGATTCCTGTCCCATGTATGTGAAGTTAGCACCGCCATTTTGTAAAAAAATAAAAATAAAAATTGTGCTGTGTTGTGCTAGGTTTGTGCTACATTGTGCCGCAAAAATTAATTACATATCTCAAAAAACAAAGCGTTAGATCACAAAAATCATTTTTTTTGCCAGCACCGCCATTTTGTTTTATCGATAAAATAAAAATTGTGCTGAATACAGTATTAGCTACTGTACATTGTGCCGCAAGAATTATAATTGTAGTCCTTTCCGTTTCGGAGAAAAAAATTAAAATATTAATTTTTTAAATACAAATCTTAAAAATCGTATAACTTTTGAATTATGACAGATAATCCAATTTCTCCACTTGTGCTGACTTGTGCTAATCAAGACGAATAAAAACCATGCAAGAAAAGTCTCTCTATCTTCGAAGGTTAGCTAAAGATTATTCGAAAAGGGTGGCGATGATAAGAAAATTTAACTTTTTCGAATTTTCTCCAGTTGTGCCGGATTGTGCTAGTCGAGCACGACAACTTTTTCTTATGGCAAAGTGACGTCAAATCATTAGAATTCACCGTGCAGCCAAAATGAAAATGCCAACTTTGCACATGCAAGACTTCATAGCCTTATAACTTTTGAATTACGACAGATAATCCAATTTCTCCACTTGTGCTGACTTGTGCTAATCAAGACGAATAAAAACCATGCAAGATAAGTCTCTCTACCCTCGAAGGTTAGCTAAAGATCATTCGAAAAGGGTGGCGATGATAAGAAAATTTAACTTTTTCGAATTTTCTCCACTTGTGCCGGATTGTGCTAGTCGAGCGCGACAACTTTTCCTTATGGCAAAGTGACGTCAGATCATTAGAAATCACCGTGCAGCCAAAATAAAAATGCCAACTTTGCACATGCGAGACTTCATAGCCTTATAACTTTTGAATTACGACAGATAATCCAATTTCTCCACTTGTGCTGACTTGTGCTAATCAAGACAAATAAAAACCATGCAAGATAAGTCTCTCTACCCTCGAAGGTTAGCTAAAGATCATTCGAAAAGGGTGGCGATGATAAGAAAATTTAACTTTTTCGAATTTTCTCCACTTGTGCCGGATTGTGCTAGTCGAGCGCGACAACTTTTCCTTATGGCAAAGTGACGTCAGATCATTAGAATTCACCGTGCAGCCAAAATAAAAATGCCAACTTTGCACATGCGAGACTTCATAGCCTTATAACTTTTGAATTACGACAGATAATCCAATTTCTCCACTTGTGCTGACTTGTGCTAATCAAGACGAATAAAAACCATGCAAGATAAGTCTCTCTACCCTCGAAGGTTAGCTAAAGATCATTCGAAAAGGGTGGCGATGATAAGAAAATTTAACTTTTTCGAATTTTCTCCACTTGTGCCGGATTGTGCTAGTCGAGCACAACAACTTTTCCTTATGGCAAAGTGACGTCGGTTTTAATTTTAAAACTTGTTTATCAACTACAACACGCTATAGGGGTATGAGATTTGTATCTGAAAATTTGACATTTTAATTTTGACTGTACCGCAAATTCTAATAGTCTGACGTCACTTTGCCATAAGGAAAAGTTGTCGCGCTCGACTAGCACAATCCGGCACAAGTAAAAAAAATTCGAAAAAGTTAAATTTTCTTATCATCGCCACCCTTTTCGAATCATCTTTAGCTAACCTTCGAAGATAGAGAAACTTTTCTTGCATGGTTTTTATTCGTCTTGATTAGCACAAGTCAGCACAAGTGGAGAAATTGGATTATCTGTCGTAATTCAAAAGTTATAAAGCTATGAAGTCTTGCATGTGCAAAGTTGGCATTTTCATTTTGGCTAAACGGTGAATTCTAATGATCTGACGTCACTTTGCCATAAGGAAAAGTTGTCGTGCTCGACTAGCACAATCCGGCACAACTGAAGAAAATTCGAAAAAATTAAATTTTCTTATCATCGCCACCCTTTTCGAATAATCTTTAGCTAACCTTCGAAGATAGAGAGACTTTTCTTGCATGGTTTTTATTCGTCTTGATTAGCACAAGTCAGCACAAGTGGAGAAATTAGATTATCTGTCATAATTCAAAAGTTATACGATTTTTAAGATTTGTATTTAAAAAATTGATATTTTAATTTTTTTCTCCAAAACGGAAAGGACTACAATTATAATTCTTGCGGCACAATGTACAGTAGCTAATACTGTATTCAGCACAATTTTTATTTTATCGATAAAACGAAATGGCGGTGCTGGCAAAAAAAATGATTTTTGTGATCTAACGCTTTGTTTTTTGAGATATGTAATTAATTTTTGCGGCACAATGTAGCACAAACCTAGCACAACACAGCACAATTTTTATTTTTATTTTTTACAAAATGGCGGTGCTAACTTCACATACATCGATTCCTGTCCCATTTCGTCGCGATGCGGTTTTGTGCCAGGGCGACGCGGCTATTCAATGGGCGACGAAAATGCGATCTTCTCGAAAGCGGCTGCGTAGGTATAATACATGCACACAAGCGTGTGCGAGGCCGAGGAAAAAGACGAGCAAGAAGAGGGCATTATTACCGAACGGACGAATGTCGGTCCACCACGGCGAAACGGTATAAGTATAAATGCATAATGCAATGTAGGCCATGGCACGGTCGCGCACAAGATCGACCTTTATGTCTCGTCGTGATGGCTCTCGGAAACGATCCCGCTCCTCTTTCGCGTTGCATTGTGCGAAACGTAACGTCGTCGTTAAACGTCGTCGCGTTGTCCGTTTTTTAACTAGTATAACAAATGATTAAATTGAAGTATTTTCTTATTCCTATTTGTCTCTTAAATATTGCCTAATAATAATACTAGTTCCTTTACTATATCTTCATAATTTATTATATTGTTAAACAATAGATAAGCTCTCTTTTTTACTGAAAGGCATATGTAAAAATGTTCATGTCGGAATTAGTTTTGAGCCGAAATGTGACTAAACGTTGGTGGATTATTCAGAGCCAATCTTCTAAACATAGAAAAGATATTTCTTCGGCTTCTCGCAAGATTGCAGCACCAGATAGACGAAAATAGTGTGATACCTGACATTATTAGCTCTATCTTCTTCGTCTTTAATATTATTGAACATAACTATCTTTTACAGGGAAATGCTAAGAGAGGCAATAAAATATTTTTATTTGTTAGTTTACGAATGTTACTAAATAAAAATGTTGAGAATACGACTACAATTTTTATAAATTATAGAAACATGTGGAGATCAGATCATGCATGCCTATTTCTACCAATGCAGATTAACTTTAATCTCGGTTTAACTTGCCTTTCATTTTTTTTAATTCTTTAAACTAGAAAAAGATAAAAAGCAAGTTAAACCAAGATTAAAGTTAATCTATATTGGTAGAAATAGACAGCAGTGATTTAGAAGTTAAACTCAAATAAGTGAATCTATTTCGCAACAATAAAATGTGCATCTTTGTACGAATGTAGAGAACGCGCGCCCGGAGAAGGTTTCCTTCAATACCCATTGCTCGAGCGTATCTATTTCCGCGCGTTATAACCCGCACTACGTGTGTCGCCGACGAATTCCGAGTTCTTATTACAAGACTTGGGCGGCACATACGTACACGTATAACTGGCGGTTGTCGGCCAACTGGTCTGGAAGCGCCGATAACCACGTACCGTGTTCAATGCCCGAATCCGAAATGGTGACGGCCCTCGGCCGTGCAATTTCGTTCCGTCGCCGGTTCCCAAAGTAAGCTTTCACGCGCGCGCCCGAGAATTCCCGTGGAAGCTTCGGAAATCAGAAGCTTCTCCGCGAGCGATCACGTACGCGGAATGTCCGGCCGGTCGCCCTGGTCGAAAATACGGACTGGGCCTCGATTGACCGTCGCGTAAATGAGATAAGCGAGACAAGCAGAAATTCAACGAGGCTACGATCCCTTCAGTCGACGACGCTTCTCGATTTGCGCCGAAACGAAAGTAAGTAAAAATAAACAATGACAGCTAAAAAGGAAACAAGACAGCTGAAATATTTGCAAGAAATCTTCCATCTTTTCCTTTTGTCTAAGAGATAAATCAGTAATAAATAATTACATGAAAAAATAAAAAAAATCATCTTTTAATTATTAATTGTAATTTCTTAATTGTAATACTAATGACGTTTTAGTTAAGCTTTAGTTATCCTGCAGTCATATTTTATCGTAAAAATTTAGCTATTCATAATACTGTAAAATCGATATGAATGATACAAGATTCAACAAAAGAGGTAAGCGCGCACGCTAAAGATAATAACTCATAAGTCATAAATTACTGTTTCGCCAGAATCAGCGAAAAGAAAGTAGCTATAGCGAATTTCTGCTTTTTCAAAATAAGCTAAAAGATGATAACCGACAATTTACTGTTTTTCCGGAATAAGCTAAACGATAGACTTTGATAAATTATAACATTTTCATTCCTTTGTATTCTAATAATAAATTGCGACGTATTGTATATTATATTGTTTGATAAAATTGCCCTTTATCTCGCCTCGAAAAGAAAATGTATATGCTGAGTGTTAAGTTCCATTAAATCATTCCGTAAAATAAATATCACAATGGTATTATTGCATCGTAACTACGCTTATACGTTCGTCCATAAATAAACGACGAAGGAGGGTAGCATCAATCGGCGTTAATGGATTAACTTCCGATGAACAATACCAACAATCTTCCTCGCGCTGCGAAGCGTTACACCTTCCGAACGTTCTCACTGATCGATTTCGCGAGAGCCGGTAGGTAGTCGATCAATCCGGTTGCAAGATCGCTGCGAGAGATCTCGGACTACCTCGAAGAAATGCAACGTCGCCTTGTGCAAGGTCGATCTTCGGACCGCAAAGAGCGTGCATAACAGGGTCCCTGGCTATTGTCCCCGGTGTGAGGTAAGGGACGACCGAGGGCAGGCGTTAATCGCATTGAAAACTGGCGCTCCGTGTCCAACTCTGTGTCGACCGACCGCGCGTTCGGTCACAAGTAGAACGGGATCGCGGTCTTCACGCTAAAATCGCGGAAAGGCGCGGGAATTCGCCGTGGCATGGATTTCCTCAGGGCCCGAATGGTCCTGCTATACCTCGAACGTATTCGTCGCGCATCATAGATTTCGTTCGACAGAGCTCCAGCTGCGCAACGTTTGCTTTTTGTCGCCATTAAGCTGAGAGATGGACAGGGTTACGGAAGTGTGCGGTATTTTTTGGGTCGACTGCAGTTAAACGGAAGAAACGTGATGCCGAACGATGATCTTAATACCGGGTGTCTCCGATATAGGTACTACCGATACACTATTCCTATTGCCTATTTTGAATCCTCACATAGTCCGAACTTGTTAAGTGAATTGAACGTAATCTTTATTAGTTAAAAAAGATTTGTTAATAAAAATCGAAAGGTTTTAGGAAAAAATGGTATTCAACCAGATTCTCTTTACAGGCAAATCGGGGTCAAATTTAAATGTGAGATGAACGAAATGAATATGACGAGAATTCTACCATATTCTACATATCTAAGTGAGAAATAGGACGAATATATCTTGTAACTTTATCGAGATTCTTTCACACAGATGCTTTCATGCAGATACAATGTGTACATAAAGCGAGCGTTTATTCGCAGCTCGCACTTGTCTTCCAAGTTTTCAGCTGATGTATATATTTGCTAACGCATATTTCAGATGTGCATGTACGCGTGCACGTTAAAATCCAGACAGCAACGCTCGCTTTATCGCGAACGATCAAAGCGGCAATTAATATTAAAACTGACGGCGCGGCGCGGCCTCCGTTTCGCGGAAAATGAAAATAGCTCGGATTTCAATTAAAATGTCCGCGCACAATGGACCCGCATAGCGGAAGAATAACACAGTTCTACCCATAATCCTTTGTTGCCGGCGTCGAAAGAGAAAGAGCGGGAGCATTTGCAGTACGAGAGTGAACCGTCGCGTCGCCGCCCGTGCCGCTTCCTAAGAGTGAAGAAATGCCTCGAAAACCGGAAGACCTTGGGGGCTCCAATTTTAATTAATACTACCGGGCAAACAGACCGTTCCCGCCTAAACCATTGTTATCCTTGCAATGCGCATCAACCGCGCCGAAACAATACGACCACTTTGTCGACGGATTTACTCGACGAACGTTCGTCTTCATTTCTGTAGTAACGGAAATTCACAGAAAATAAAGCAAGTATTAGTCGAGATGCCATGCGAAAATTATTCAGATTGTTCGGTGAAGTGGCTATTGCAGAGAATAATTGTTGAATCTACGGTCAATTTTGCAATATAAAAAAGTTATACTTTTTCATATAAAGGAAATAGAGGATGCTATCAATTTTTAATTATAATATAGTCAATTAAAGTCTTTACACGAATTATGTGGTCGTTTGCTGAAGATATCAATTATGTTGTAGCTAATGCTATTATTTCAGTATTTATTTTTAAATACTATTGTACTTTCACACAAATAACAATACTTTGATCGTAGTTAGGTGGGTATTAACCGCGTGAAAAAATATTTTACCATTATTGTAAGACATTACTATTAACATCCTAGATTTTAATTCTTTTCAACTCAACCGGTACGCTGTAAATCGCAGAAATATCCCGGACGTTCATCGGCATGCCGCGCGCAGAATTACAGCCGCATTAACACACAAAGAAGATTATGCGCTCGCGGGCCGCCGCGCCGCTGTCATCCATTATTCATAAAACGAGCGAAATAAAAACCGGCGCGCACACCTCATCGCGCGCGACGATGACCCGCGTTTTTTCCAAATATAAACCACCGAGGAGCGTCATTTTGGCGAGAGCGCGAGCCGAGAACCGAGATAAATCACGGCACCCGGTGCATCGCGCGTCCGCCCAGCGCAGTCACCCAGCGCGCGATGTTGTAATATGCATGTACCAGCCAGCCTGAACCCTACCTGGACATCGCCACCCCAACCTGGACACGAGCCTGACGTATATACAAACGCGTCGCAGTCGTCGGCGTGCGATGCAATATATGCAGTGGATGTATGTATATAAATGGCCGTGTAGCAACCACCTACCGTGCGAATTCTTGCAGGTGTTAGAATGGCGAAAGGGCAGAGCGTAGGGCGAGGGGGTCGAGGCAGGGGGAGAGAGACTTCCGAAGGGGGTTTGTGCATCGGATGCATCGTGACTCGCACATCGAGAAACGGCGGGAAACCGCGATGCTCACTCGCTCGCGCGGCAGGCGCACGTTTGACTACGAATGCCGGTGTTACGTGAATCGCGCATTGTAGTCAATTGTAGTCGGAGAAAGAGAAAGAGGGAGAGAGTGGGTGAATCCGGCCCACAATGGCATTCCCCGATCTCCTCGAGAACACGTGGCCGCGCCGGGACGTGAAAGGATATATATTACCGCGTGTACCGCCCGCGGCGACGGTGGACGCGGGCTTTTAAACCGAACAGATTGGAGAACGCGCATTCGTGGTACATATATCGCGCTGTACGAAAACCATACTAATTTTCGGATGCTACATTCGAACGCTGGTCATTACGCTCGAAAGGGCCCGCGGGGTGCCCCGCCATCTGACCGATTAAACATCATGTGTGTGCGGACGAGTGTGATTCGTTTTACCGGACGTTCGCAACGCACAAAAGTTCGATGTAAAGCGAAGAATACATCGCTGTAACTATAAAAAAAGTTTAAAAAATACATATACATATGTACCAATATGATCTTTTTAACCCACTTCGTCATATACGCCAAATTGATTTTATTCGTTACGTATCGCAGGCTCTGTAAGAGATATCGACAGTACGTTAAGGGCTTTTATGGATGGAGCGAAAATTCTTTCTCGAAATTTATTCACTCCATTTAATTCAACTGTCACATAATACGTAACTGTTCGTAACCGTCACGTGTCGTTGATATCTCATGCAACTTGAGAATCGAGTCGAGCCGTCCGACACCGGAAGACATATGAAAGCCGCACTAATTTCTCAATAATAGCCGCACTGACCCACGTAAATCCGCAGGAGGTCCGCGGTGATATCGAAACCCGCTGCAACCGGCTTTGGCCACGTATCGAAGCGAGTTACGTCGTGTCATCCCATCCAAATCCGTATATTCGTAGAATCACAGATCCTATTTAAATCTGAAAGACTAACCCTTTCGAAAGCCCGCCCGAGCCCAAACGGCTCGTTTAACCGATTATTCTCCCATCCTGTCCATTTATATATTCGAGACACAATGAGCCATAATCCCGCCCCTTCATCGTATCCTAGGATCGATGCCAAGTTAAATAATATCGTAGATGGTTAAGAATTTATTTAGATAATAAACCATGACTTATAGTACTATCATAGCATGTTGCAAGTGTCTACAAAAGAAAAGTTAAGATGTTGCACGAAAATAAAAAGCCAAAACAAAACCACTTTATCATTTTCTTCTATGCTTAGATTTTTTCAACCATAATCGAGCTCGGAGAATAATAAAGTATTTAATAATAGCTCAATAATATCAAAGATTCGGAGATGAAAAAAGAAAAGGGACAAATAGTGGGGACAATACATCTCGCATTGTCGAACCAAGCCGAGGTTCGAAGTTATCTTGGCGAAGTGAGAGGGCCGAAATCCCTCGCTCTATTCTCCACAGTCAGCGAAGACGGTTTCGGTTAAAATATTCGGGAGAGATTGAGCGAGTCGATAGCGATTGTCACGCGAAGCTTATTCTCCCGTGAGCGTCGTGACTCTAAAATCGTTCAGGTGGAAGAGACGAAAGATGGAAGAGGATTGAAGCCTGCATATACGCACGTCCCAGTACGCGTAGATGGATGTGTCTCCCGATGGCGAAAGTGAAGTTCAGGGCCGGGGCAGATATTTAGGGTAGACACAGTTGAGACAGCTTTAAAGATTACATGGGACCATTGTGCGATCTAAAAGCTATGCGTGGTGTGTTCGATAAGGACAAGTATTCATGGAATAAAATATATTATAACTTAAATTAATTATTTATTTAATCTAGTCACCATTCTCACCAACAACTTTATCGACCGATTTGTTTTCTCCGTCACAATTTTTCAACTTTAAATATTTTGAGAATTAAACTTTAAATCTGATTTTTATATAGCGACAAAGTTCGGTTGATTAATTTGCAGAAATCTTTGAATTTTCAGGCACTCCCAACTGAAATCGTTGTTCATCTTGATTCGGACTCTGTTGTCTACGGCTGGAAGACCTCGCGGTGAGTTTGAGTCACCTTATATGTAATCTGACATACATATATACTACGTGTGTCTACGGGATTGCCGAGCCTGTAATTTGATCCGCAATCCGTCCGCTGTCTACCATTTGCTTTTGTAAAGCCAGTCGTGAATCAAGCCAGGTATACCGATAGTGATAGGCTACGAGCGGTAACGGCTCTCTCATTTTTGAGAACGCCGATCGCTCGGAATAACATAACGATTTCGAGCTGACCGGATTGCTCGCTCGAAGAAAAATTGGTTATCCGTTCGATTTAGTTGAGATTCCTCGTCTGGGAAACATGATTCACATGTAGTATAAAAAGTAATTCACAGAAATAATTAGTCATTTTATTTAAGGAGGATCTGACAATTATTCGAAGTGACATAGAAGGCTGTCATAGAAGTTGCATATTTGATAGTTTTAAACGAATATTCATGAATCGAAAAATTGGAAAGTTTAGGGGTTCAAAATGGTAAAGTTTAAAATTTCATCTGAAATTTCAATGAATGAAGAATACGAAAATATCACATATCCATTACATTTTTTCAACTCTCATATCAAAATAAAGCAAAAATTTTAACGTGAATTCCGCGAATTTTATATTCCAATTGTGTGAAGAATTTTACATTTTAAAGTATACGTATGGTATCTGAACTATCTTCGTACTCGACAAATCCTAAAGAGTATTCAGAATGTCCCATCGACTTAGTCGCGTAGAGCGGCTTCTTTCGAAACAAAAATATACAAAACGTATCAGAGAGGGACGCAGGACACGCTCGACGAAATCTCTCGCGGAACAGGACGCGCCTGTGCGTGTTTGCTGATCCGGAGCACTCGAGCATGATCATGAGGAGAGGGACGCAGAAGCCGGTAGCGCGACAAAAGGTACGACAGCTTAAGCTGCTAGGCCCGGAGCCTCGGGAAGGAATCTATGTCTCTCCGGACACAAATAGTTGTGACAGATGCCGGGTTATGTAAACAGGCCTCGATGATACCGAGCATTGTGTCACCGCGATCCAGGGAGAAAGACACACTCGGTCGACCATTTAAGCGACTACAATAGCCGGGATTTGCGAAATAAGCGGGTACGTAAGCACGTCTTCTCCGTCAGGGTCGGCTGCCGTTTCATGGCGTGTTTCGAATGGGTTCCTTACGACTGTCGTTTACCTAAACGTGGTGAGTGTGTTGATAATTCTGTGATATTGTCAAATTTGCCGCAACAATAGACAACAGTAAAACTCTGGAATTCTTGAGAAGCAAGAAACTTAATTGTTCGTGTCTCCATATGGTGCGCAGATCCACAAATTTTCTGCAATTTTCGAGATTTAGTAATTATTGAATCTTGTCATTTATGAATTATGTATTTCTCCGAGCTTGAATTTTAAAATTTTGTAGTCTTAATTTGATCTAATTAGACTAGATTAAACAAATAAATTAATTTAAGTTACAATATATTTTATTCCATGAATACTTGTCGTTATCGAACACACCACGCATAGCTTTTAGATGAACAACGATCTCAGTTGCGAGTGCCTAAAAATTCAAAGGCAAATTAATCAACCGAACTTTATCGCTATAAAAATCAGATTTAAAGTTTAATTCTCAAAATATGTATTTAAAGTTGAAAAATTGTGACGGAGAAAACAAATCGGTCGATAAAGTTGTTGGTGAAAACTAGTCTTCAAATTCATGAAAGAATTGAAGAATTCCTCTAGCACACCGTGTATATAATGGGGTTACAATGGCTGCGCCTACATTCCCTTCATTATATCGCAGTACCGCGGCATTATGTCGTCGACTCGCCATGGGACAATGACGCATAACTCGAATAATAAATCCGTCGATGGCGATGTCGCACCGATGACTTATGCGAAGTCGGAGCTCCCGATGACAAACAATGTTCGCATATACACGACAATAAATATCGATACGCGTACCGGCATTTGCCGAGAGTTATCAGCCTCTTGTAATAAATAAATGTAAGCTTGGGGCAGCGCTTGAAATATCGACACTGCTAATGAATTTCCATTATGCTTCAGGCTTAACATCGATTTTACACGTGGCACGTGGCAGTTACCCCGTAATGAATCGCGTACAAAAAATAATATCAAATGCGTTAACTTGAAAGAAAAGTTCCCCTCTACGATTTTATCTCTCTCGAAATTACCCGCGAAAATAATTTGCTTCGAATAGAAATATTGAAAAGATGATGTTAATCCAATCATTCTTTAAGCATAAACGTTCACAGCTATTCCAACATTCCTCGGTATAAAAATATAAAAAATTGAACATAACATAGAATAAAGAATATGATGCAAATAAATGGTTCATATTTTATATATATACTACTGCAATAGATAAGTGTGAGAGGACTAAAAGAGAAGTTACTGCAAGTACCAGGGCAACGTCACTTCGCGAAATCCCGAGTACATCATTCTGAAGGTTCGCAAAACTCGGTGCATCCGCGTAAATATATATCATCGACTTCCGACTGGCGCCTCGTCGATCGATAAAGTATTTCGATCTTTTTCCCCCCGCGGAGATACGATACGCGTATTTCTAGCGATCGACCGCACATGCAACACTCAGCCGACTCGCACCTTTTCACGTAACTCCAGCAGTAAACGCATAACTTCCGGTAAGTTTGCTCACCGAACGTGCGATTCGTGGCCCTGGTAAACATGAGTTATTCCTTTATCGGATTGAGGCTGCATTAGCGTTTCCGCATAGCCCGCATAAATATTCCTCATCTCTTGCACGCCGCTTACATTTTTCGATCATTTTTTTCTCTTTCTCTGAAGAATGTCCGTTACTTACACAGAAAACTCGCATTATCGATAAAAACCGGACGAAGTCGAGTACTCACTTGCGGTTCATATATAAGAATGTTCATAAGAATTTATGGTGCAGAGAAGGCTCAAAGAATGGAAGATTCCTGAACAACCAAGAGATAATATACTCGCCCAGAGTATATTTCACCATAGCGATTCGACTTAAAATCTCGATAAACGAAGCTCTGCGATATGGACTCGGCCATCAAATACTCCATCAAATCGTGCCACGAGCATGACGTCGTATTTCCTTCATTTTTCCCGGGGAACACGCGGGAGACTTCCCGTCGTTCGCAAATGGAGAAGGGCAGGCCCTACGAAACTCGAGACGTCGTTAATGGAAAGGCAAAGTATGTCCGCCGTGCTTCCCAGCAACTCAGTCGAAACTAAGCTAACTCAGACACGGTCAAAATTATCGCGATTCTCTTTCGGCGGTCGGTGTCTCCTCCGTCCACTTCTCCGCGCTTATTTGCGGTAGCGTTACTTCATATGGTAATTTTAAACGGTTATACGCCACATCTCACATTTCCGTGACGGAGTATTGGGCACTCTAGACGCGAGGAACACTACTCCAACTTCGTACTTCATCGTATTGACGTGTCGATAACTTCGACGTCTCTTCCTCTTCGCTTCGTCAGTTAATCATACAGAGATAATGAGATATTCTTTGAGTCCACACGAAACGTTAACTAACGGATCCACGTATCCATGAATCGGTAAATCTGCAGTAATTAAAACACCCGCCCATTCTTTTCTAATTATTTCTGCCGGTTTCTTTTCTATATTTTTTTTCTCTTTTATGCAAGTCCTTAGAATTTCTCGTTTGCGCGTACATTTGTTTCTCCGGATTTTCTGGTAATATTTTCCGCGCCTATTACTCCCGGAGGCCAGGAATGTCGGACGTATCGCGGCGCAAAAACGGTACTCTTGTATCCTCGCGGGCCACGTAAATATTAATATCAAAAAGATAACGCGCCCGCGCATAACCTATCGAGTGTGATAAGTCGATCTAATAGAAAAATATTATAGATCTACCACTAATTTTACACTAAATCTCAAACTTAAAAAAATATTATGCCGGAACTCTTAATTAGTCGGTACTCAGAGACATATTTAATAGAAAACGTTATTTTGCTATTGTCTTTTTGTCTAAAAATTAAATAAGATTGGATTTATATTTTTCCGACGTGTGGCAAATAAATACTAATATCATTAGTCGCATCATATTTTCTTCTTGAACAAGAAGCACTTAAATTTTGCGTCTACATACTCCTCTAAACTTGTGAAAATCACGAATATCTTTTGACCGAAGATCGGAAAAACTGGCATACGGAGATGATCCAAATGGCATTTCACGAGCGAAGGAAATATAAATCGCCCTTTTGCGTCTTGGAAGTATATGGGCGACGATGTATCGATCAAAGCCGGAAAGTTCGCACGACATCTTGAATATTACCACTAAATCTCGAAGCTCGTAATGCAGACGTTTTGAAATGGTTTCCAGACTGCCTGTTATACGTGTCGTTTCCTACCGACGTCAAAAAGCGGCCGATTGCGCCATAAAATATCGCACTTGTACTGTATTACAGTTGGAAAGGCGATATTTATGAAATGAGTGTTTCGTGTAATGAGATCGCGTTTGCTAATCCAATATCGTTGTTTCCGTACTGTCTGCGTATTCGTATGGAAATTTTATATCCAGGAACATGTTCGCTTTACCGCTGCTTGATGTTTCAATTTGCATTCCAAATATAGCGATTAAGATAATACGAAAATTTAATAATCGATAGTGCATACAAAATTTCAATTTTATCATGTCGTCTGCAATCAATAGTCAATAAAGTAAAGGCAGTTTACTTTTATTATTACGTACACTACGTTAATTTCTTGACACGATAAAAAATCCCTACCTGGCCAAGTCCAGGTGTCCAAGAGAATTTAATCCGTTCGTAATTCCTTTGACTTCTCCTCCGCGTATCTCCCGACAGAGTTACGAGTTCGCGGTAACACGACTACACCCTCGACGCTACCGGAAAGATGTTCGTACAGTATGGTATCCGTGTTGCTGCCGCCTTGCGTTGCGTGTTAGGAACCATTGAATTAGCCGAGACGTTGGAAACCATCGTTGGAACGCTTCATTTTTTTAACCAGACCGCGTTCTGCGGGACGCTTTCTGTTTTCTGGATAATTCGTTGCTTACATGATGGCGCGGTGGTTGTCGCGACGACGACGACGACAACGGCGGCGGCGGCGACGACGACGACGAAGAGGAGGAGAAAATAATTCAATCCCACGTGTCATAGAGAATCCGAGGGTCAAAAGGTGGCCACCGTACACTCCACGACCAGTATCTCTCGGGATAAATCTTGCTAATTCAGTTGCACACCACAGCAAAAATAAATTACTCACTCGTCATAATAATTTTAATGCAAACATTTTGTATATTCATGTGGTGTAGAAGAGAATCTAGTACTTAGATATTTCGGTTACTAATAGTAATATAAAAAGTATATAAAATGTCCAATGTATCATACAACTTTTGATTTCTGAATACTAGAATAATAAAAACTTTAGAAAAAAATTAAAGAATACTCATTAAAATAACTGTAAGAAAAATTAAATTTGGAAAATTAAATAAAAGAATTAAATTTTCTATATTAAATTGTAAGAAGAATCTTGATGATAAGATGAAATGTATTCCCACAGGAAGACGAAATATTAATAAAGAAAATTCTACAATTTTTCAATGCAATTTTCTCAAAGATGTACATTGTGCGATTAAAATATTCGAAACAAATAAGTAAAAATGCACAGATTCTCGCAAGTCCAAAACACCGATAAAGACGTTAAAAATATAGCGTGATCGCGAGCCAAGAGAGTTCATGATAAGAGGAACCCATGAAACATGCGCGCGTACTTCTTTTTCGTTCATCGTATATACCGTGAGTATACACGAGCTCTTCGTACCCCCCTCACTCCTTTCTGTCTCGCTCGCCTGGAAAGAGCCCCTTAACGCCCGCGGCGAACCTTCCGTCGTCGTGTACCTACATAATTTATGAGGATCAAAAAACGCGAAAAAGTTAATCAGCCGACCACGCCATCGCCCGCCGCCGTCCCTTCGTCTTCCAGCTTCCAGTCTCGTCTACACCTGCTCCACACCACGTTCGTCCCCTTTCACCACTTCCACCTCGTCGTCGTCCTTTGCGAGAGTTTGCCCTCGGCCCTTTCGTCCGGGTCTTCACCGTTCCTTGGGAGCTTTGTCCCGGCTCTTCCCTGAAGTTCGCATTAATTTCTACCTCGTTTGTGGCGTCCGCAACCTCTTCCACGACGTCCCCTCTCTATCTTTCTCTTTTCGATTTTTTTTCTCCATCGTCCATGGCGTCGTCGCTCTGTTGCGACTTTATAATGTCCTGGCAGGAGGTTCGCATAAATCCAAACGTCGTCGTCTCGCTTTCAGCTTCTCTTCCGGCGCGGACGTCTTTTAATATGTTCTGTTTACCCATCACAACCCTATTTACGCTTCTCTTCGCGCCACGATTTATGTGCTCCTGCCGTTTATCGTCTATTAGCAAAAATAGGGAAAATTCTAAGTTCTCATTTAGTTCTACTATAATATGATAATATGATCGCTCTTTTAAGCATGTCCGAAGAATTAAGTGTTATTTGTAGTAATTTTATACGATATAAAAATATTCCCGTACAAAATAATAACGATATAATATATATAAAATATTTCAGATATCCGGCGTACTTGTACTATAACTACTCGATACTCGACTTCACCAGCTTCACCTCCGCGGTGTTCTCCATCAAGATTTACCTACCGTGCCAAGTTAAATTCCCTATTAGCGCCCGGAATTTCCCCCGCGTTCTTATTTACTGCTCGGGCGCCGGAGCGTCTAATTAAAAAGGTGAAGGAGAGGCGCGGCAGGAGACGATAAAGCGGGAAAGAGCAACCGGCCCCCTGTCGAGAGATTAAAATTTACAGCGTTCTAATCGGGACCACCTAACTCACGGAGGTCAATGAGTGGAATGATTTGTAGAAGTCAAAGAGGACCAATCTGAATTCCCGCTTCTGAGATGCTCTTGCATTTCATCCATCTTCATACTACTGTCATAATAATTCTTACGGAAAAATCAAAATTCTAATGGAAATGGATATTAACTATTACGATTGACTTATTTTGCTTAGTTTCTGCTTTATAATTTATTCTGCCGAAAGAGGCAGAATAAATTTAAGTCACATGTTGAATATTGCTACTTGTGTAATTTTTTATATTTGGCGAAATAAAATATGAAATTTCAAGAGAGCAATCGACTGAAACGTTGCGTTTCTCGGCGAGAAACAAGCACGCTACAGTGAGAGAATCGCTTTCTAGAGGGCAGTAGCTCCTGGCACAGAACGTGGTATGTCGTTTAGGTATCCTCCTGTCCTGAGAAGAAATTTTCATAAAGAAACTCTTAGGATCACCTTCTGCAAAATTGTTGTTGGTTTAATCGCAAACAAATCTACGTTTACTGCGAGGCAAGCCGCTTGAATAGGTTGAATCGAGATTTTACCCGGGTATTACTGTTCACCATCCACATTAGGAAACTTTCTCAAGACATGGCCGCCGGCTATGACTGGCGCGGTGGAACGAAGCAAAGAACAATTTGCATAGATGCTAATTATGCGACTGTCTACCTGCGGCAGCCTAGAAATTACTTCGCGACAACGCATTCGCGGTATCGACAATAATTCTCAGGGTAACGAGTTTTCGCGCATTTTCATTCGTATTCTCAATAAGACAGGCTCGAAGAATTACTCGTCAGATAGTTCTAAACTTGTCATTTTGAATAACGCCACATTGTACATACAATATTGCGTTAGCAAAGGTGGCTTTTTCTTATATTGGATTATATAGATCTGTATCAAAAAAATTATACGATTGAAGGAGCTTCTTATTTAGCTTCCAAAGCGCGACCAAGTTCCAAAGAACTCGGAATTTCTTTACAAATACCCGGCTTGATTCCGTTACGTGAACAGCTAAAGGATCAACCGCCGTCGCGCGCCCATTACACTTCCATTACACTCCGAGAAAGAAGTAGAAACGATCCCCTATTTTTACGCCATAAGCCGTCCCTCTGGGCAGTAATCGGTAGGTAAAAATCGTGTCTCCAAGGACAAACCGCGATAGGATAGAGGAAGAGAGAGGAGGGCACGGATGAGGAGTAAGGGCAGAGCCAATTACTTCCGCTCAGTTACACTCGGTGTAATCTCCGTTAAACTGTTTGTCGAATCATATTGAATTACCCGGCTCGGGGCGCCGGTCCTTTGTACCGCGGCCCGAGGGATCCTACGTGAGATTAGATTAATTCGCCTGATTTTATTAGGACGTTTCCACAGCGGCGCGGCGCGACGGTACACGGGGGGGCCTCCGTCTCTCCTCCTCTACCACTCCTTTCACGAGACTTCCCCATCCCGATGGGGTCTTTCCCCGAAGGACGCGACGAGCCAGGTGCGGTCGTTCTTTATCTTAAGGACTCGCAGCGACAGTGGTGTGCGGAGGCGACATCCTCCTCGGGAAATCTCATTTCCAACGTAGCGGCGTAGAGCGGTCCTCGCGGCCGCTTTTTACCCCTCCTCGAGAAATTAGTACCGCTTTACGGTTCCTTGCGCACACGCGGCCCACCCGGATCCCGCATTGAATGCGCGGTATATGCGCGGTGGTATCCACGCAGGTAAACCAAAAAGGTAGACCTAGGCGGAAAGCCCAGGAAAGCCTCACCCGAGGGAGGAACGGTCTCTTCAGCCCCACGTTTATCCGACGACAATGCACAATGCATGTCTGCCTTCCCCCTTCCCTTCCGTGCGCTGACCGAAGTTAAGGCCGACTCCGACGAATTCGATCTGTGACGAATAATTTTTACGCTAATTTCGAGTCGCCAGATGTCACCGGGGGGAAAAGAAGGCGAATGCAAAGAGGAGTGAAGAAATGGTCGCGGCCGTTTCTGGTTGCAGGATAATTCGTTGGAAATCGGAAAGGTTGTACCCGTCACATTGAAAAATATAATTCGAGAGGGAATAAATGAGAAAAATATGTTCTACTTATAAGTGTTAACAAACGAATTAATTGTTTGAGATTACTCGAGTACAATCGAACCAAATTATCACCAAAGATTAAATTATATATGTATGTGAATTAATTGTGCAATGTTACATGTATAAGTACACTGCAAATTATCAATTACTCACGACAGCCCTGATTTATTTTTTATTATTTTCAATTTTATTGTTTATTCTTGTTACTATCTCTAATTTTCCAGATCGGGACACAATCATTAGGTAATCGTGTAATCGATTAAAAGCAATTCGCTTGAATTATGGCAATGCTCGGAGCATTCACTATAATATGCTCATTTCGGACGTAGGTCGTCCAAATAGAGAAACGCACGCAGCTCGGCCAATGAGTAATTAAATAAGTAATAGGCTGAAGTTCGATATAGATAGGTTATAATATTACACGTACTATCGTGGATAGGCCGAAAACCAATTTCGTATGTCCGCGGGGGATATTTTCAACTGCATACATTTCAACTATTTACATGGACATTCTGCAGGGAATTAAATAAATCGCTAAAACTGACTGGCACTATACGGCCGCAAAAAGCTCTTTCTGCATGCGATTGTAGTGCAATTGAACTACATTCTAGCCCTCGGATATATTTGCAATTTCAATTTCGACAAGATAAAAGAGAAATTGTAAACGGGCTAAACGCGAAATAAATTTGTTGACCGCTGTATTGTATTTTCATATATACGTGTACATATATTCGCCCCTTGTTGGCCCAGCTTTACTTTATTTTATCGACCAACTCCGTCAAACAAACTCTGTTTTGCAAAGCCAAAATATTAAATTCTATTTTCTGTATAAAATTCATAACTGTTTATACGTCGTCGCATTGTCATAAATAGATCGAAATTCTGATAGATAATGTCTCAATTAAATCTAAATTATTCGGTCATTGCGTGGTCTCCCTCAAATAATATAATTATAATATGTGTCGCTGTATCATTAGTTTCAAAACTCTGCTTTGTTGCGCGATCACAGATTATAATTATGACATGCAAAAACATACAAAGACAAGAGATTCTATTTTTAGTACAAGAAAATAAATCAACCACATTTGGCAATTTATATCCTGGCCTCCTTCTAGTACATATTGTGCGAAAAAAGTCTTGCTTCTTACATTATACTATGTATGAGCTGTTAATTCTATACAATTATTCTGCCTTGACAACAGTTATTATGAATCGTAAGAACCGTAGTCACACCGTTATTAAAGGTGTCGACTGCCAGATTATCTTAATGTAACTTATGTTTCTTGAAAATCACTAAATTAGAGATACTAAACATGTATCAGTAATAAAATATGATAGTGATACATGTGAAAATAATCTACTGTAAAAAAAAAATTAAATTTCATCAATAAAAATTCTTATACAAATTTTTATACAAATAAAAATGTCCCTCAATTTATCATGAAACCGGAGTCATTTTATTATTACTATTGTTATAATTAATTATTAAACGCATAAATACGTTTTATTAAATACTCAAATATAAAAATCCTCTTATTAATATTATACATACTTGAGATTGTAATTTTATGAAAATTTCGCGTAATACATTATTATAATACATTATTCAATTTCGCAATTTCCGCAAATGTGCAAACAACCGAGCTCAATTAATTTAATTTATTTCTGTATAATTATAACCGTAAAAAAGCGTTGTAACAGATATCCCTCATATTATTCAATCCACAATATTTGTAATTCTTATAATCGTGAAAGCTCTGTGATAATTGGCTAGAATTCAATATGTTTTATACGATAAATGGTTAAATGTTTAAATAAAATATGACAGCAACAATTTTTTAAAAAATCAAACTCGTCGATACAGAGGCTTCAAAAAATTGCAAAAATTACGGAAAATTATTCATCGTGTGAATATAGTAAATTGTAATCATTTATTGAATTTTGGACAAAAATATCTGTATCTTTCGATCAAGAGTTTTAAGCGCTGTTTTTACGCCCTCATGAACACACCTGCAATAACTTTCCGATCATTCGAGCGACAGACAGAATCATCAATTACTAATGATTCGCAGCGTTGCAGTCATTTTTTTTCTTTTGATTTTTCTATTTAGAATTTGTAAGCATGTATATATATTTTTATTGAGTCTTGATTGTTCAATTTTTGTAATCTTTTTTTTCCAGATGCAGCAGGATGATGTTATAGTGGCAAGAAATGCATGGAAAAGAGAATTTGGTATGTCATTAAGTAATTTACTTTAATTTTAAGTTTTAGTTACTTCTACGATATAAGCAGGAAAGAGATATATTAATTTTGATTAATGCTTATTAAATAGCTCAATCTTATGTTAAATTCCTTCTTGCGTAAAATATCCATGACATACGAAGAACATACGTATATCTTTGTAAATCATTCACTATGCTACGCTAAATTATGCGTCACCATACAAAAAATCGTCAGAATCGTCAATCATTAGACGCTTAGTTAATTAAAGCTGTTTCGTATGCCGACAATTTGCAATACCTAATCATGAGTTCGAGAACAACTCTTCACCTTGAACCATCGTGCTGGGCAAACAAAACCGAGCAGGCGGGATGTTCTCTTCACCGGGCGTTTGCTAGTCGAAAAGTTCTCATGGAAATACTCGCGTTACTCGGCGCTAAACGGGAATGGGAACGTGGAAGAAGGAGGAGGTAGGGAGAAGGCGCCGATAATAAAGGCCGCTTTTTGGTTCGATCGAAAACTTTTTTCATCTCACCGGCACCTCCGATCGGCGCGCGAGCCTTCTACATCCTTTTCCCTCCCAGCCTCATCCCCGTGTTTCTCAGTTCGCCATCGTTCTCGAAACGAGGAACTCATTATTCGAGAGCTTTGGCTGACGTAAGTGTTGACAGATAAGTGAAAGAGGCGCCAGCGCGGCCGCCGGTAAACGGAATCAATGGTGAAAGGAAAACGCCGAACTCCCGCGGCGTTTTAATCAATCTCCTTCTCGCTCTCCCTTACTCCCCTCTCCTCTTTCCTTCTCCCTCTGGTCTTCCTATCTATCGTCTCTCACGTCTTTCGGAGCCACCTTTTCATAGCCCGATGCCTCGCTTCCGTTTCCTTTTCTGCTCGTAGGTGAAGTCCCTTTCACCTCTCTCATCCACCCTTTCGTATATATCTATCCTGCAGACAGGGGGAGAGGGAGAGGGGTGGACTCAGTATCTCTCTGAGAACACCGTCACCGTAGTTTGTGTAGTTTCATTGAACTTGATGCGGCGGGACAGGGAGCAGAACAGACGCCTGAGAAGGGTGCGCGAGAGGGTGAGGTAGGACTGTGGGATCAGTCTCGTTGCGAGGGTGGCGCGGACATTTTGCATGGGCTACAGTTAATCAGCTTCGAGCAGTGACGGAGCTTCTTGAAGAGTCGCACGAAGCAGGGGACTGTGTTTTGCATATTTGCGCCAACCGTTTAATTCGAGAATTGCGTAAAGAAAATTCTGAGCGTTGAGAGACAAACTGTTATATTACATTTTATCGCTTTTAAGATACAATTCTCGTGTATTCAAGTGTACAATTTTCCAAATTTAGAATTCAGCACTTTTTTCTTCTCAACAAGTAAATTGCGAATATATTTCAGAGTCTGTTTTTGATCTTTTCTCTCTTAGGAGTTCAATAAAATAATTTCTTGTCATTGACAAATTTGAATTGTTCATTGTCCTATAACGTAAATGGCATTTTTCCTTTCCGAAATAACAACGTATAGAGAATGTTACGAGAAAATCATTCCTTTTAATTACAAGGCGAGGTGGCACTATGTCAAACGTTGAGCATAAATCAAGCTTGTTTAATTTATATAAAGTTGAAAAGGAAAGCTTATTCGCGCGATACGCACCAGTCAATCATTCAGTCAAGTCACTGATTGTGAGTCATGGGCGACCGATGTGGAAGTTGCGGGGCCGGGGGCGTCCACAATCAAATATTCAACAGACGCTGAGCTGCAAAGTGCCAGAAACTCGTCCCGGGCCCGCCATCCCGACGGCGGCTTCCTCCCTCGGGACGTCGCCCGGGAGAGCCGAAAATCCGACAAGCCTTACCGTCGGCTCAACGCGCGACGTCCGTCGGGATACAAATCTGGGAACTTGCCTCCCCTTCAGCCCACTCTCCTCGCAGCGTCAGTATTTGGTTCCCGATCCTCACTTTCGATATTTAAACGTAATCGTACGTGGAAAGGGTGAATTCGGGACAATCTATTGCTCGCGAATTCAATTATCGGAACTAACCACGGAAAGATAAATTCACGTGAGATATTTCGTCGCGAGAGCATTATGAGATCAATATTTCAACAAAAAATTTTTATTATTTCTTAGCATTATATGTATATTATATATATCCTATATTATCTTTTTGTATTAGTTATTACGCGTGTTAACATAAGATGGATTATCGTATCGAGATTTATAATATCAAGGTTTTGCTTAATTTCGTAGATTGTTTTATATTTCAGTTCCTCAATTAAGATAATTGCGATATTGAAGATTGAATCGATAGCTTCATTTTTTAGAATAATTTTATAATATCAAACGGATTATCTTATAATTAAAATTTTTTTGAGTAATTTTAACATAATTTTTTTATCAACGTTAATACTGTTATTCGTGGAAAAATCCCGTGTCGCTTCAGGAAGAGACCGTTTTTAATTAAATACTGTGTAAGGAGTCTCGAGGTGCACCGTGGATTTTAGTAACGCCTCGAAATGACGTAAAGTTTGCGGCGAACATTTTAATTAATTTTTGCAAACTTCGATGACCCGTTTTCCCAGTTTAGCTAACACGAATGTTTCCGCCTAAGGGCTCGACGTATCCTAGAAACATGAAGCGAGCATACATTACGTGTAACATATTACGTGTGCTAGTTACGCGCTCCTTCTCACACCCCCGAAGAGAGGGCGTACCTTGTGAAAATGCGAGAGATGGACGAGAGAAAGTTAAACGAAAGGGAGAGTTATCACTAGGATCGTAGAGATTAGCGTTGATGGACAGAGGCAATTGCCGCTATAAATCCCAGAGAACTGGAGAAGTTTGTCGCGCGAATGTTGGGCAAATTCGAAGAATGGGCAAACCACTAATTTTGGTTTTTAACGGCCTTAATTAAAAGCCAGTCTAAACGGCTTTAATTAAGCGGCCCTAAGGGTTCGCCATTTTTCTTATTCGCCCACGCCACCGCGAAACCGATGCCGCGTAATTTGCCTTTCTGCATGGGCGCTTAATTAATTTTTTGCCGACTGGCGAGTTGTATCAAAAGGGCGCAAGCATACGCGCGTATCCTTCCAAGAAACGTGCGTGCGATATGCTTAAGCAGGAAAAAGGGAAACCGGGGTTGCGAGCGAAATGGTCGGGTCTCGCGAATTAATCCATCTCGTTAGTGAATTTTTTTTAGCAAGAGGATCGATACAAAATATGGTTGCCTGCTATAATTTGAACAGTTTTATTAAAACTCGGGATAGGACAGCATTCAAATTACAGTGATATGTTTTAATTCTATAATTGTGGATTAACGGATTGAATAAGCTTCTAAAAATTCTTTAGGCGAAAATTCGTGTTAATTGCAATGTGAAGATTAGAAATATTCAAAGAATTTAAAAATAATCGAGAATCTGAAAACCCGATGCATGCAGTTATACAAAAGTGAAGGAGTATAGGAAATCCCATATAGAATTTCTGCGACGTCACTTTTGTCTACGCATTACGTGCGTATTAGATATGTTCGGATGGAAAGGTGTGCGGGGGAGGGGATGAAACTGGAAGGAGAATTATCGTTCGGGTCGTAGAGATTAGCTCGCACAGTCTCGATGGGCAGAGAGACGGACTCCGCTTTAAATCTTACATGAGGGACGTAATGTCAGGGAAATTCAGAGATGTGATCCATTAGCAACAACGGCAGCAAGGCAGAGGGGACGGAGGAGAAGAGCGCGTGTTCTCCCACGAGAAATAACCGTAATCGCTTTTCTCTCTCTGCATTCTCTTCCACCCCTTCCACCGAAACGCGAAGGGCGGAGGAGGAACCATATGTATCTACGTGCCCCCGTATGTGTCATATTTTTCTCAGGATTTTCGAGTGCGCGTCTTCGTTGTATTTATACGTAGGGCGTTGCAAAAATGCTTGTCAGAGATTCGAAGCTATAGCTTGCCTGAAAATGTCCAATCAGCTACGTTGGATTCAAAATACCTACACTCTAAAGACAATCTGATCGAAAGAGACTAATTATTGTTACAAGAAACATCTAACGAGGCTAACAAACTTATGTTTTTATTATACTGTTATATTGTATTATCACATTTTTATTTTTATGTAGAATTTTTTAATTTCAATTATCTGTTGTGAGTCGTAACTCAATGATTCAAAGTAACTGGATTTTTTTACAACAGGCTAAATAGTTTGACCAAATTTTTCTCATGTATTAAACATATGATGCATACTTTTACTTATTTTTTTTATTGAAGATGAATATATCGGTTTTAAACACCACCGCTCGTACAATAACAATAACTCGCCTGTTTTTGACGTGTATCGAGCCAGAACTATCATTCTCTCGAGACACTCTTAGGTCTCTTGAGTCTCTTCTTCGCGCGCTTTCATTCTTCGCGTGTACCAAAAGCCGCGTTCCAAAATAACGAAGGCGGAAGGAAAAGGGGGTAAGAGCCGCGAGGCGAAAGAAAGCTTAAGAGTAAAGCGGGGGCCCACGGGGATGAAAATAGCGAGACGGAGGAGAAGAGTGAGAGAAAGAGAGGGAGACGTTCCGCTTTATGAACGATCGGAATTTAAATTGCTTTTCCTCCTCCCGCTGAGGGAAAAGAGGGAGGGCGAAGTTTTCGTTCCTCCTTATAAATCCCAATACCCTTTGGTATCGGCCGTAGAGCAAGAGAGGACGAAGACAGTGCGACGGAAGGGGTGAATAAAAGTGGGAGAGAGAGAGAGAGAAGGGGGGGGGGGGGGGGGAGAGAGAACGGAGCAGCAGTCGCGAATGGAATATGAAAATATTTGGTATATGGACGGAATTCGCGGCGTTTCCCCAGCCACGTCGGCTTTGTAGCTCGTACGAACAGAAAACGCCGGCGAAATTGTGTTCGCCGCGATAACTCGTCGCTATGCACTTCGCGCACGTATTTGCTATTTACCTCATGGGTATATACATTGTATGTACATGCATGTGCGATTGTGTATGTACGTCCCGAGCGGGAAGTGGCTGGGTTTCGTGCCGCGGTTCCGCCGGTTCAGAATAAAACGGCAATATCGTTGGCGCGGCGCGGCTGCGCGGGCAATGTACCGTTCATTCCGTTACACTTCCGTCAACTAACGCGGAACGTGTCCTAAGCGATTAATAGGCGACCGTTTAGAGCTAACCGTGCTTCTGGTAATGAAGATTGATTATGCGCTTAAACCTGCAGCACGAATCCTTTTCAGTTAATTCTAAAATACGTGTTTTTACTCTCTTTATGGACATGATCATTATTTTTCAATCAATACGACGAATTGTACATAACAGAAACATATGTAGAAAATCGAGCTTCAAACACATGGAGAGTGCCGCGCACGGCGCGGTCTGCTGAATGTCTGGAACTAGTCAGATCGCACACATATCCCGACCACTTGGTGCGCAGCTCAGCGACAAGTCTGGCTGGAGGTACTCGCGTAGTTAGTGCTCGTAAGTACGCGAGTGAATGCATATCCACACGTACGATCACACAAGCGCTTTCCTCATTAACGTCTCACTCGCGACGGCTCTCTCTGCTTCTCGGGTTTTCCCCGGTTCCATTCAACTCGACGAGCTTCCCCTATTCCCCCTATCACGCTCGTTGCACTTATAGTTAGAACGAGTAAAAAACGAAGCTATCAAAAGCAATTAGTAAATTGACTCTTTTGGTCATCGATTCACTTTTTTATAATAATACTAATATTTAACGTGTAGAATTGACGATGAAATACAGATGTTATAATTAGAAATTTAAATTAGAAAATTTCGAGTTGCGTTTTTGAAATATTAACTTAATTTGTTTGATAAAATATACAACTCAACAGTATTTACAAGGACTTAATTACAATCTGCAAAGATGTTTTCCTCATAACGTGCGGATATATTATAAATATTAAAATATATTCCACATATATATAAAATATAAATGTAATAAATAAAAAATTATTAAGTAATTATTTAAAAACCATAATAATAAAAATTAATTACTAATGTCCTCGACAGATTAATGCAAATTATTGTTTAAATTCCAACTGTAGGATATATTAATATAACAAGCTCTATCATCTCACTCTAATTTACGTTTTAAATATAATTAAAATATCATCGATACGTACACTCAACGAAGTATTGAATACCTACGATAAAAAAAAAACGAGGCGTAACCAAATATCTAGTCGCTCACGTCAAATAGGCAATTTCCTTGATTCACTTTCTAGCGAAAAATAACGCGGTTCTTTCTTCTGCGAAAATCGCCAAGTCAGGCAATCACTAGGATGCAATCGAGATTGAAATGGCAACCGAAGGTCTCTCCGGGTCTTTCAACCCACGACATTGAGACCCGCAAGGGAAAGATGGATATCACATAAATCCAGAAAGCGGAAGTAACAAATGTTATCAAAATTCTAATGCAGGACGACTAACTCAGAATTTGATTGAAACCACTAAAATAGGCGGTATGTAGGTATATGCGATACACACAAAGAAAATGCTTTCACGCGAAAAGAATTTACATCTTTCAGAAAGTAGCTTATATCCAATAAAAATGCTGCTGTCCAATAATTTTCAGAACACAGCTTCCGTCGCGTAACTGTCGCGATTCAACAACAGTGACCGTCAAAGTCTTTTAAAACTTTTCCCTTCTTTTTCCGAGCACCGTCATCTCGCAGAAAACGTACCTACAGCGTGATTCTTTGTGTGTGACTTCACGTAGAAGAGTTCACCACATAACCGGCACGAATGGGTTGACCGTTCTTTTGAAACTCTTTCGAGGCTTCGCGCGGAGTGCTGTAAAAAATTAGACTCGCACAAAGGACGATGCGACTTGACGAGATATAATGCTATGCTATTTCTTACGTGATCGTATCTCATCGCAGTATCGCGTGACTAGAAAGGGAAAATAAGCGCGCGTAAGGGTGACGACGGTAACGTTACGATAAAACGAGGCTGGGTGGCTTTCACGCCGAATAATAGGATGTTTTATGCCAGACTGGCGATATCGCGGTCACAATGTGCCTGCGGATATGCGGGGGCGTGGAGTTCGCTGATAAATATTCAACCCTATCGTTCCTTCCGCACGGGATGTCGGTCAGGAAGAGCCGACGCGTTTCCGTGATCTTGATCGATCACTGCATGAAAGAAAAACGAAGGGCACGAGGGATGCAAAAGGGCTTTTGGCGACGTAAAAAAAGACGATCGTCACCTACGGCAATTTCCCACAATGGACGAATTTTGTAAGTTTGCGTATCAAGCTGGCAGAATTGAAATCGATCTTTTTCCGAAATCTTTTGAGATTCCCTATCGATAATTCTCTTTTCGATAAAGCTAATGAGGTATTCGGCATGATCATACCGCAATTTAGCGTAGCTCGATCGAGCCAAGGGAATACACCGTGGGAAGTCGATTACTCGAATTAATGGAAGACGATGGAGAATGTCCGGGTAATCGATATTTCGGTTAATGGGCCAATCTTTAGCGTGGAATTGCAAGTGCTCGATAAAAGCACTGCGATAATGACTTTGTCGTTTATTGTAGATTTATTTTCATGAGAAACACAGATAAAATGGAAATCAGTTTAATGAGAAATTATTTAAAGATTAAAATTAGATGAGCTATTTAAAACAAATATCACCTTAATTATATTGTAGGGATAAGTATTGTATTATTTTCCGACAACACATTAAAATTAAATTTATTTATTACAAATATTCACGTAATAATTTTTTCATATAATACATATATGTAAAAGATTAAAAAGTGACAATAAATTTATACCTAAATATTTATGTAATAAAAAGAATAATAAAAAATAATATCATTTTTTCTCTCCCTGTCTCTCTATTTTAAATATGTATCATTTTCACCTATAATAAATTAAAGTAAAATTTATTTTCCTAGAATTTTGATTATTATTTGCTAGTATAGAATTATACACTCCATTCCGTATCATGAACTTCACTTCGCGCCATTAGACGTCTGTTTCCATTTTTTCGATAAGCGCGACAGCAGATTTCCCGCGATAATAATAGCATTATGTTCGAAGAACCGTTCATGCGGTTATCGGTGTTTTGACATATTGCATGGTGGAAACTCGATACGCCCCATCAGATAAAGGTCTACGAATGGACACTTAAGAATGGAGAGACAGTATCTCCGAACGAAATAAAACGTCCTGGCAGTTGACACGTGAAATCTGATGGACACGTGGCCAAGGGACTCGCCAATTCCCCCATTTGTACACTTTTCACCACACATTTTGTTCCCCGTAAATATAATTGGCCGTTCCCCCAGACGAGATTAAGTGATCAAATACGATTTCTCTACCACGGCAAAACTCGTTTCCTCGTGGAATTTTTGCGGAATAAAAATTTAACCGACTAATACAGAGTGACGTTAATGCAATCTCAAAGTTTTTTCTTTTATAGTTTACAGCAGTTTACAGTTTTGGTTAAAAAGAAAACAAAATATAATCCACAGATAATGCTAATCGCGATTAGTACGCGAATCATTCCTTACCTCAAAATCACAATTTCATTAACAACGTAAGAAAATATAATTGAATGATACCAAAAAATAAAATATAATCGAATAGTACTAACTGACACTGTCGCGAATTTAGTGTTAATGTTGAAATCTTTTCTTGTATGGCTACTCACATTTCACTTGCGGCAACAAGGCTGAATCTGAAACGAATCGAGATTATTTTATGTGTCTCGCATCGCGCGAGGAGCATAATTCCAAGTGGCTTTTACTAGCTGACTTTTATTAAGATCACGAGTTGTCTCGCGTTGCTAATGGCGGTGCTGTCGTGAAAACCTCCGCGTCTCCGAGACAACGACCGGTATCCGGTATCTTGTATTCTTTTACGTAGAACCTACGTGCGCTGCCGAGGGAAAGCAGTGCCTGATTTATGCTACCGAGCGGCATCACGCGCCATTGTTCTTTATCGATTTGATCAGCTGCGTTGCCTTATCAAGAGACGTAATGCGTGGAACGTTGTAATAAGGACACACTCCCGCGTATTTCAACCGCTTTACTGCAAGTAATAATGCCGGTAGTGCGATATTTCACTGGGTGCTCCTTTTATCTCGATTGTCGGTTACAGGGTGTCTCGGAGCTACAATAGTGCCGAATCGCAATGACGAGAATGCAATCTCGAGAAGAGCGCATGAAAATAGCGTTTGCCCTAGATGTAGAGAATTTTCAAGAAAATATCTTTAGTTAAATTTATCACTCGTCAAATATATCGTTGACGAGTGATAAATTTAACTAGATATTTTCAAGAAAATATATTTAGTTAAATTTATCACTCGTCAAATATATCTCAACGCAGTCTATATGAAGTTTATAATTATAATTGTTTACAGTTCTTTTAATAAATCTACTTCTTTATCATATACTGTTGATATGTAAAAATACATATATGTATTGTATACATATTCGACTTGGCAGAAGCTATACTACATATCTATCTTCAAATATTGCGTTGATAGAATGTAAAGAAATTAAAATAGCCGACACGTGTCAAAATAAGACGACCGCGACGAAGAACGAAGCGCTCGTGATCCAATCATTCTGCTGACTGTGGGGAAATGTCGTGTCGTATCTGCAAATCTCGGTCAGTCCCTCCCTTCTCTATGCTCATAAAAAGTTTATTAATTCGGTGGCACGTAATTCATTCTCGACCCGGTCCGATCTTCAGGTCTCATCAGCTGGGTGCACGCTTTCGCTCTTCGTATAAGAGTGTTTTACACAGCGCTTTCTATATACCAATTAAGCACGAGGGAAACTCGTAATCTAGGGAAGCTAATCCAAAATGATAATAAACACGCTCATTTGTTAAGAACACATATTTTCGACACCTGAACCAAAGAGATAAGTCTTGTGTGTTTAAAACGCAAAATTGCGGCACATGTCTCTCTTTTCTTTCTTTTACAAAAAAAAATATATATATATTTTATATGTGATGAAAAAGATAGTTACGCAATCGAGTTTATTGATCCCTCCGAACGACACGTGTCAGTAACATTTCTATTAACGTGTTTATGTTTCGCAAAATAGTTTCTAAAGTCGGGCTTTATTACAGGCATATTAAACTTTACGAGTAAACTCGAAGGAATTGTGTCGTTGTAAACTTTTCACCATCATTATCGTGAAACCAATTTCATAAATAGTAAATAGAAGTAGTCGGAATTTCTTCACGCCGTTATGAGAACGATACAGTATTTATCAAGGAAGAATATAAAGCAAAAGAGACAATAATTATAACTTCGGCATTTTGATTGATATTCAATGTGCGCCTCAAATATTTACTATATCAAATTGCTATTCAGATTTATATTAACTTCCTTTTATCGTTATTGAAATGATATCGCTTTAACTAATGAAAAAGATCTTGGTTAAAATTACAATAAACGATTCGTTATAATGGAATATTAATTAAACTGTAATATTGCAAGTATTTTCTCAAAAGTCGCAATTAAAATGTGGATTAATTTCTCTGTATTGACATTAAAATACAACATTAAAAAAGAAAATTTAAAAATAAGAAATTAAATCGTTAACCAATTTTATCTCATCAAGCAAAATTATATCAGAAATATGAGAATATCAAATAGGTAAGTTTCACAAAATCGCGACTTGGACATGCATTTATTTCTCTACATTGATATTGATAATAATAAATAATATTTTGATGAAAAAAATAAATTTTCAGCGAAATGTAATCAAACAATTTTTATTTCGACTAAAAATACAATAAAGGTATAATACTTAATTAATTGACGAAATCGTTCGAAATTTCCTGGAGATTGTAATCAAAATGAGCGGAAGTCTCCGCATTGTTGCGCGATATACTTAGCTCCACGCGGATTAAATTCACCCTATCCACGCGAGCTCGCTGGGGTTTTGCAGCACAAACGATGCGAAAATTCGTCAACGACGTCGCAGCATACGACTAAGCCTCTAACGTGTACGCAACCATCTAACAGCGTGTAACTAATTCCGAATCCATTAAATTCCCCGCATTTACGTTCAACCGTATAAATTGCACCGTAAACGTAGGCAGTAAATCGCGAATCCCGCATGATTTGCGCCTGTAACGTAATTATCGCACTCAATCTGCTTCGAAGCCGCAGGCGAATTCTGCGTCCCGCCGTCCGCGATTTTTGCATCAATGCATTTATTAGCGTGATTCGATAACGACATATAACGACAGAGCATGAACTAAAAAACGTAAATTAAAAAGAAGTTGACACATCTTTGTGAAGAAACCGTGAAATTCTTTTAATTAAGAGAGCCAAAATTCTACAGATTGTAACGATCGGATAGTTGATAGTTGTATCGAGAAAATATCGCCGACCTATTTCCAAAGAGAAGGCACGGAAGTTTCGACATGCGAATAATGTCATTCAACGCCCATTACCGCCATGATGGAGAAGTTCGTCCGTGTTTTAGCGCGTTCCGAATCCGTCGAACATCGGCATGATAAATCTTCGTTAATGACCTCGCGGATGACTTAACGTTACCGACGTTTCTCGTATACGACGCGTGGGTGAGAAACTCTCCTCTCGTAGGTATTAGTTGAGTACGGGATGCAGATTCGCAGAACGCGGCTTTGTTAAAGGCACGGGGACGTCTTTATTAATGACACGCGAGAGATCGTAACATTCGGTGCTGCTATTATTCACCGAGAGTTCGACGTGGACAAGGAAGGCGACAGATAGAGATGGAGGAGAGAGAGAATGCGCAAATGCAGATACCCGGGATATGCATAATCTGCAGTTGCATTAATGTGTGCACGCGCGCATTCATTAGCTCGGCACAATCGTATTATTACCGCGTCTCCCATAAACAAGACCGATCCCGTGGCCCCTCGTTTCCGCGCGTGATAAATGGTGGAAGCGAGACGTTTCGACTTTCCGACGACCGATGCACCCACGTGCGCCTATCTCGCGGTTTATCATCGACGCCCACGCGGGACCACGTCGGAGCCGCGTTGTTGTCGCACGTAAATCAAAATCGCAGGCGCCATCTTGTCGGTCCGCTTTCTCCTCTCCCAATACGACGGACACACTGCGAGATAAATGCCGGAGCTGTGACTGTTACGTGTCATATCGCTCGAAATATCGATTACTCAATATTTTTATGCGAAAATTTATTTTCGTCAAGATTAAAATGCCTTAATACTCTTGATAATATTTAAAACTTTAAAAATATCAATTAAAATACATATATAAAGATTATTTGTACATTGTGTGTCTATAAACAATAAGTTATTCAAATTAAATAATAATTTTTAAAGTCTATATATAATTTTTTAGTAATGGCTCAGTAAATAATACAATTTTTAAGGAGGACAAAGCTTATCGAGAAATTCTTACGCTATTGTAGAAAGAACATTAATATCCTACGACCAAAACCCTTTCTTCTGATTTCATAACAAATGCACGAGAAGGACTACCGATTCCGATCAGTAGATATCGGCCCGTTGAAGATCGACACCCCACCTTTTTCACCCTGATTGTCCTTCCTTCTCTTTCAAACACCTTTTTCCTTGCTCCTCACTTTGGCGGTGGGTCAATGTTACCTGTCTTATCGGTTCCATCATCCAATGCCGAGATCGTCAATTAACCGGCCGGAGTCTCCCTATCAAACGACGGACGCCGATCTAACAAGGTTTTTCGTCGGCCGACGCAACCGGGACGACCGGTAGACTGATTTAAATAAACCATTACCGGGTGGTATCTCTCATCGGCGAGCCCACACCTCCGACGAATTCTGACACTCATTTCTTGCCGACGCTTGTAACGGGCGAAAATAAGAGAGCAAAGGAACAAGAAGCCTACAACGGAATGCTCCACCTGCACGGGACTCGTGGTAGCTACTACTGATTAGTAAAAGTCGAAGTGTGTTAACAGCTAATCAGGCTTTAAATGTATATAGAAGTAGGAGAAAATCTCTTCAGTATATAAACTATTGCTGATTTAACATATTTTTAAAAAACAAGCTTTGTTTTCCAATTAGTAGAGTCATTTAAATATAATTTTTTCACGACTTCGCCAATTTCACAAACATATCGAAATCGGTTCTATTGATCTCCCTTCCCCCCAAAATAGCAAAGTTATCTGTCATTTCCTCTCTCAATTATTATCGAATCTTCGATCATTTCAATACAAAATAGGATGTACTAAAAACTTTTTTAAAATATCCTGAATCATCTTCGACGCTAATGGCAATCATAACAGAAAACTTGTTAGCCACGTACAGGCTAGTACTGATCGGTACGAATGATAGAGCCTGTTAGCCAAACGCTTCTTATAGGAAACGAATATGCTCGCGGTTCAGGCTTGTTAACGCGGCCGAGAGCTGATATCTGTGTTCGCCACGGCATGGGCAGGACGTAGCTGGTCTTGCCATGGTCGTAGCTGGTACACGTCGTGTACCGACGGATATTCATCTTGGCGGCCTTTGTCCCGGCAGCATTGTCCGTGCCGCTAAAGCCCACGGGCTGAATTTCGCTGGAACTATCGACGCACGGCCAAGGCGACGATAGGGTGTCAATTTAGAGAACGTTTTATGGGTCATGCGTGACATGAACGTCCGTCAATGAGCGTGATTCGTGGTAATGGAGTAACCGGACTTAAAAATCGAAAGATATTCAACATGAAGAAAATTGAAGTCCCAAAGAAGGTGCAAATATAAATCTATTTTTCCAAATATTATAACGAAAAAACGGTAAAGGATATTTTAATATCCTATTAAGGAGATATTTTATAGGTACTCTATATGCAAAATAATCGAATCTTATTTTAAAACGGTATTATTAATTCGCAGGTCTAGGTTTTGTTTTAGAATAAAAATGCCGTATATATATATCTCCTCAATATTCTAGAATTCTTATGTCTGAAATACATAATATGCAAATCTTAGCGTTAGTTATACGTAAACGTAGTAAGTAGTTATCGCAAAAGTTTCATGTTTTGATTTAATATGTTTCTAGTATCTAATGAGATAACCAAGAAATGGTGCGCAAGTCACTAAAGATCGAAGAATGCTTCTAAAAAATTTTATTTTAAATAAACAGTTAAGACTTCTTTAATCGACCCAACTGGCTATTATTGTCAAGACAATACCTACGACCATTGGTCTTGGTCAAATTAATCGTCAAGACATATCGACCATGGGTTTTGGTCTTTCTAGACTAATGCAATTTTGATTCTTATACTATAAGCATCCTATATTTAAATATAGTTATATTAGGGATATGCTGGCGGAGTAAAAATGTTACTTATTCGTTTATTTTAAATCTTTAAATATTTTAATTGCAAAAACACTTTGAATATAAAAGTTAAAACATTTATCTTCTCTCTCTCGTTTCGATACAAACGTAACACACAGTTGCAACACAAAATCTTAATTCAATATATCCTTTAGAATAATTGCATAAAAGGAAGCAATTTTGAACGAAATCTGCCGCTAGTTTTCTACTTTCCGCAAGAAACTGTGCGCGCAGGATGCAATTTTTAAGGGATGCATAGAGTCGTCTGTTTTAGGATGCTGTGAAGTTGGCACGACATTCTACGAATTTTAAAAAAATACTAAGAGTTCTGGTAGCACTTTTCATAGTTCTACAGTTCCTGATAAAAATTAAAAAGAGTTCCGCATTCCTTATATTAAAAAATCGAAATTGAAATAATGTCGTGCTAACTTCGCGAATCTAGCACGACACTTTCTCCTCTAAAGTACCAAAATGCGTTGAATATTATAATATTTCACAAGAGTTCCCGATAGTTCTAATCGAATTCCAAACATATATACAATTTTAGATCGATATTCCACCAATTAACATTTTTAAACAATTATGATGTCCGCGCCCAGCGTGACACTTAATGACAGTGTCGTGCTGAAGATTTTCCGCGGTTTAACGATTATTTTCGGCAGTTCTAAAAGAGTTCTGTGCTTTAGAATTAGTTGCAAAGAAAGTTCCGGTGATTAACAATTTTTTAAACAATTTTAACAGTTACGTCCAGCACGACACTTAGTGAAAATGTGTCGTGCTGATGATTTTCTGCGGTTCTGAAGGTAGTTCTCGGTAATTCTAGCAGAGTTCTATGCTTTAGAATTATTTTTACAAACAGTTCCGATTGTATACTATTTTTTAAACAATTTTAGCAGTTACGTCCAGCACGACGCTTAGTGAAAATGTGTCGTGCTGATGATTTTCTGCGGTTCTGAAGGAAGTTCTCGGTAGTTTTAGCAGAGTTCTACGCTTCAGAATTATTTTTACAAACAGTTCCGATTGTTTACTATTTTTTAAACAATTTTAGCAGTTACGTCCAGCACGACGTTTAGTGAAAATGTGTCGTGCTGATAATTTTCTGCGGTTCTGAAGGTAGTTTTCGGTAGTTCTAGCAGAGTTCTATGCTTTAAAATTATTTTTACAAACAGTTCCGACTGTTTACTATTTTTAAACAATTTTAGCAGTTACGTCCAGCACGACGTTTAGTGAAAATGTGTCGTGCTGATGATTTTCTGCGGTTCTGAAGGGAGTTCTCGGTAGTTTTAGCAGAGTTCTACGCTTTAGAATTATTTTTACAAACAGTTCCGACTGTTTACTATTTTTAAACAATTTTAGCAGTTACGTCCAGCACGACGTTTAGTGAAAATGTGTCGTGCTGATGATTTTCTACGGTTCTGAAGGGAGTTCTCGGTAGTTCTAGCAGAGTTGTATGCTTTAAAAGTATTTTTACAAACAGTTCTGACCAATTACTATTTTTTAAACAATTTTAGCTGTTACGTCTAGCACGACGCTTAGTGAAAATGTGTCGTGCTGATGATTTTCTGCGGTTCTGAAGGTAGTTCTCGGTAGTTCTAGCAGAGTTCTATGCTTTAAAATTATTTTTACAAACAGTTCCGACTGTTTACTATTTTTAAACAATTTTAGCACTTACGTCCGGCACGACATTTAGTGAAAATGTGTCGTGCTGATGATTTTCTGCGGTTGTAAAGATAGTTCTCGGTAGTCCCAACAGAGTTCTATGCTTTAGAATTAGTTCTAAAAAGAGTTCCGGTGATTAGCTATTTTTTAAACAATTTTTGATATCCACGCCCAGCACGACGCTTAACCCTAATTGGTCACACTGGGTCCAATAGACCCAAGCGTTTTCTTGACTTCGAAAACGACCCAGTAAACCAATAGAAATGGGCTATTTTTTTACATATGTTAAATTAATTTTTTGGAAATCAAACCTATACAGTCTTTTTAAGGAAGACTTAAAGTACAACAGGATATTTTTTTTTTTTTTTAAAGGTTACCTACAATTTTTTATACACGTGCAAACACGCTGGGGTCTATTGGACCCAGTGTGACCAATTAGGGTTAAGCGTCGTGCTGGGCGTGGATATCAAAAATTGTTTAAAAAATAGCTAATCACCGGAACTCTTTTTAGAACTAATTCTAAAGCATAGAACTCTGTTGGGACTACCGAGAACTATCTTTACAACCGCAGAAAATCATCAGCACGACACATTTTCACTAAATGTCGTGCCGGACGTAAGTGCTAAAATTGTTTAAAAATAGTAAACAGTCGGAACTGTTTGTAAAAATAATTCTGAAGCGTAGAACTCTGCTAAAACTACCGAGAACTACCTTCAGAACCGCAGAAAATCATCAGCACGACACATTTTCACTAAACGTCGTGCTGGACGTAACTGCTAAAATTGTTTAAAAATAGTAAACAGTCGGAACTGTTTGTAAAAATAATTTTAAAGCATAGAACTCTGCTAGAACTACCGAGAACTACCTTCAGAACCGCAGAAAATCATCAGCACGACACATTTTCACTAAGCGTCGTGCTAGACGTAACAGCTAAAATTTAAAAAAAAATAGTAATTGTTCAGAACTGTTTGTAAAAATACTTTTAAAGCATACAACTCTGCTAGAACTACCGATAACTACTTTCAGAACCGCAGAAAATCATCAGCACGACACATTTTCACTAAGCGTCGTGCTGGACGTAACTGTTAAAATTGTTTAAAAAATTGTTAATCACCGGAACTTTCTTTGCAACTAATTCTAAAGCACAGAACTCTTTTAGAACTGCCGAAAATAATCGTTAAACCGCGGAAAATCTTCAGCACGACACTGTCATTAAGTGTCACGCTGGGCGCGGACATCATAATTGTTTAAAAATGTTAATTGGTGGAATATCGATCTAAAATTGTATATATGTTTGAAATTCGATTAGAACTATCGGGAACTCTTGTGAAATATTATAATATTCAACGCATTTTGGTACTTTAGAGGAGAAAGTGTCGTGCTAGATTCGCGAAGTTAGCACGACATTATTTCAATTTCGATTTTTTAATATAAGGAATGCGGAACTCTTTTTAATTTTTATCAGGAACTGTAGAACTATGAAAAGTGCTACCAGAACTCTTAGTATTTTTTTAAAATTCGTAGAATGTCGTGCCAACTTCACAGATCCGGATGCATAGAGGTGCATGCATATGCACATAGGGAGAAAAGTATCGCAACGTCAATTTAAAGCGTGTTTTATGAATCGTGCATGATACGTATCTCACGGACTTCTGCTTCCACCGAGCGCAAGCCGTTCTCCATGTGTTCACTTCCGAGAACAGCGGTCCTCCGATCCGCGCCTCTCGTTTAAAAGGATGATATATCGTATTTGCTTTACAAGACGCTCTCGATAATCCCCGATCGAGTCGGGGCCGACGATCGGGATTATTAATTACTATCGAATTCCGTTTGACACGCCTTCGCGCCGTCCGAAGCTCACGGGAACGATGTTCGTCCGGAGATTTCAAGATTTCGACGACTCACGCCCACAAAATGTTCATATTAAATGCCGCCCCTCGCATAATTACGCGCATGATTCCTACTTTATCCTACTTTTAACTCGAATCTAGTTATGAATAACTGAATGTGAAATTCTGGAATAATCCGTACAATTTATATATCTTTAAGTAAATACAGGTATAGCTAATTCTGTCTAATTAAATACAAGCTTCTTAAATGATCTCAAATGCTTCTTTAATCTATGAAGTTTTACCTACATTCATACAGAATTTCGCTTCAAGTAAAAATGTATCTGTATTTTCTTCATGTAAGCATTATAAACTAATGGATTCTTTTATAGGACTTGTGAATTTATATTCAATAAATTGTATCACGTTCGACGTTTATTGCTTGTCACAAATTTATGAGAACTTTTATTAACTGTCTGTATATTCAAATTATTAAGCGGTTTTTTGCACATCAATAGCTTGAATTCCACTGCACTGATTTCAACAAGCGCGTTTTGAATGAGAGGAATTATCGCGAAAACTGCGTAAAAAATATCAAAATACATAAAATTCAGAATACTTTAAACAAATTTATAAATAAATAAACTCCAAGCACACAAAATATCAATATTATACTCTTTATTATATTATATTCTAATTTTTCGAAACGTTCACTGATCACTAAATCCGTTCTGGCTATCCAATACTTTTATGTTTCGAATTTCGCGAGCACAGTGCGTGTAAACAAACTGATCTCTCACGCAGAAATGCGTCGCTGAACAAACTTTGGGCGTAACCGACACGTGCATAAATCGCTCGTGAGCCAAAATAAAAATTCGAAGGTGTACGCGCACAATGTATGCTCGCATGTGCGCTGTCGAAATCTATCTTAACAAGCCAATCTATCTAAAAAAATTATGCTTTTATCTTCTTAAGAATTATATCAAGGAATATTTATATACCAGATTAATAACAAATTCTCGTATGAAATTGTAGTATTTTGTTTTACACAAACAAATCTTATTATTCGGAATTATACCTATATTAAAAAATAGATCAATATTCGTTTTATTTCGAGGCCCTTCCTGAATAATTATATGAAAAATCTGAAAAATAGGACAAGTGCTTTTATATTTATATTCACATTTGCTTTATTTGTGTTACTAATTTCGCAATTCAGTTGAATTATTTGGCTTATTAAAAGGCTTGTTAAAAATACTTTGACGGACATAATTTTCATTGAATGCTTTCTTTTCTCGCTTATGACAACGAAATGAAATGTATGTGCCACCCTCGTGCATCCTTCTCACCGCGCCCATACGTCCATATATGTCGCGCGTACGCGTGGTTGCGCGCGAGGTGTGTCGCCGCGCGATGTGATTTAGTAAAGAGTCCGAGACTCGATGGATCATTTATTAAATAATAATCTTTATGCCCCCGAGGATCATCTCCGAAGTTCGTCCTCGGAGATCGTCGATGACGTTGTTGTCGAGATTGCGCGCGCGTTTCATCCTCCCACAACAAACCAATATTCGCGATTGGACACGCTTGTAATAAATTGCAACTTCATAAATCGCATTTTGCTTCAGGGACAGATAATAAAAATTAATATCTTTATATATGTATCTTTATGTATGTACACCTATAGAAAATATTAATATCGACAGGGAGAAGTAATACAACACAAAATAAAAACTTAAAAGATACTAGCAGATTCCGATTCAATGTTGAAAAAATATGAATGGAATAAAAAAAGAAGAAGAGAGAAAGAGAGAAAGAAGAAAATAGAAACAGATGGAGAGGAATGAAAGGAGGAAGAAAGATACAGAGATAACTTGGCGGAATCTCTCTATACACACGGTGTAATTAATATATGGCAGTTCGTCGAACGGCCCTGAACTGCTTGCGCATGATGCACGCCCATAGCATCGGGAATACAATACGTATAAATCGTCATGAATTTTGAGAGGTCTGCAATTTCGTATTCAATTGCATTTTCGTACAGGCCCGACCTGTTCTCCATCGCCGCCTTCTACCATCGGCAACGCTTTGCCCCATTCGTCCTCTGATTGTAGGTTCGGATGACTTAGCCCATGGCACATCGCGTGAATCGCGTCTGTGCACGAGCAGTTTCCAGCAAGCTAGATCATGCGACTTTTACGTGTACGAACATATCTTTCGACTGTAGAAGTCACAATAGACTTATAAGAAAAGTAGAAGAATGTAAATCGAAAACTTATTTTTTCGAGAAGAATCTGTGGACGAGTCTAAAATTATTGGAGACTTGCAAAATTAAGCTCATTTTCAGTGTTTAAATGAGTTAAATATGACTTTCTTATTTCTCCCATTTCTCGTGATTCATGCTATAGAGAGTATAAATTTAAGGAAACCTTCCACGTTCCAAAAGACATATATGTAAGGAAAGGAGAAACTGCAGAGGACTCGATTTTCAAGATACGCTCACGCTCTAATTCTCGAAAATCGCACAAACTTCAAATGTGCAAGTGAGGTAACTCTCGCCGCGCGATTCACAAGTTCTTGAAACACGTTCGGAGCAGTTTCGTGGATGAAAGAGGGGCCGAAACATTCGGGCGGGTAAAGTAAATTCGCGGCGAGAGCGGCCGCGGCGTGGCGGGGCGGACTCCTCGATGGAGACGGACGAGCGATATTTCAAGTTTGGACGAACGCGACCTGATTCCGTCATAACGACGGAACACCGGGAGCTTGCGCCCGCCCCGATGCACCCACCTCTGGTACAGCGTAAACTTCGCGCAGCACGCGATTTGACTTAACGCCGCGCAATATTTCTCCTGTCGTTCCGATGCAGACGTTCGCGCGAAGTTCTGTTCGAAACATGGTCGACCGAGAAAGTGATTTCGTCCGTATCGACTTTCGGACTCCCCTTTCACGACTACGCCAAGCGCTCTGCTGCACTCGGAGAATCATGTTGACAGACAGCATGCTTACATCTTTGTGTCTAAAAACTCGTATGCGTGTGTGCAGTGTAAGTGTAGTATTTTTTCGTACTTTTTAAACTAATTTTTTTATAAGCAGAATAATACATTTCCTTTGCCAGCATTGAATAACAATTAAAGTAATTTAAATCGACCGTGACTGGCAATATATAACGTCTTTCCGATATAAACATTGAAAAACTGTGAGCCGACTTGGTTTGTCGGATTCACACAGGACTTTTTCGGATCAATCGTCGAGACATTATTAATTTCGACCATGGGTTTTGGTTAGTTGATGTAATTTCTACATTAAATAGTTTCAATTTTTATTGCGAAAAATATTACCTCAGCCAGGGTTTGAACCTGGAACCTCCCGTATACCGTGCGGGTGTCGTGCCAATTCGACCACTGAGGCTGTGGTAATATTTATCGCAATAACACATATAAGATGGAGCACCGATTCTTCGGTCGACGGTGTATAATAAACAAAATAATACATTTCGCAATTAATTTTTCGCAATAAAAATTAAAACTATTTAATGTAGAAATTACATCAACAACTAACCAAAACCCATGGTCGAAATTAATAATGTCTCGACGATTGATCCGAAAAAGTGCTGTGTGAATCCGACAAACCAAGTCGGCTCACAGTTTTTCAATGTTCATATCGGAAAAACATTATATATTGCCAGTCACGGTCGATTTAAATTACTTTAATTAATTTTTTTATTTATTTCGTAATATATTCATATAAACATTTCGTAACATATTCATACGTGCTTTCCAAATTTTAATTTTTAATATCAAGAATATAAAAAATTAGTTGAGATTCTATATTTATATTAATACGACATATATATATGTTACTATACATATTATGTTATTATTGTATCCACAACGATCGATATTAATATTGCAAAAGCCTAATAAACTAGACTCCATAGTAATCCAATAACTCATTATATTCATAATTCCAATTAATGTAATTGATCTCTACTATTATATCTTGTTAGTGTCGTTATTATTGCCACAATTATAAACTGACTAGTAAATATCACATCCATGACTGATTCCATAGATATTATGCCAAAGATATTATACGTGTAAAAATATATTATAATATTTAAAAAAGGAAAAAAATGTATTCTACGAAGAAGAAAAGTTAAATTATGAGAACTTATGCTCATCGGAAAGCCTGAGATTATTTAATTTATCTATCATCGCGTCGCTGATGATTGCTCAAGATAGAGCCGAAACGTACAATTTATAATTTGCATTAAATTATTAATTAAATGTGTGTTGCATAACGTTAACTCACGCACAACTAACCGCGCTTGACTCTCAAAGTTTTTCTTGTTACTTGTTACTTGTTAAATTGTGAGAATTGACTGATAAGGCAAAACGGGTATGTGCCGAGTGCGAGGGATATAAATCTCATGATAAATCGAGTGCCGGCGGGGGTGTAGCGGAATAAGCAAATGGCAGTGGGAAGGCCACCCTACAGGTGGCAACACCCACATACCTACGTACACACATACAGACGGAATGCGCAGCTAGACGTATAATGCAATCGAATTACCCGTACGAAGGAGACTCCATCTATCATCCCGATCTCATCCGCCGGCTTAGGCGACCCCGATACGTCATTTTCCAAATCTCGCGGCGGCGGAGAGCGCTCGAGAGATTCCCGGATCGACGCGTCGGCAAAAGCCGAGAAAAAAATCTAGAAGAGAGGAACGAAAGAGGAATCGAGGGAAGTGCGATAGAGCGGAGGAAATAAACCGCAGACGTCGACGGCGCGTGGCGTCGCGACGCGACACTCTCCGCCGCTTGTCAAAACTGACATCTGCCTCGCGAGATCACCCGCCGTGACCGATAAATTATGTCGCAACTGCGTGAGAGTAAATGATTCCGCATTCCGCTCCGTTTTTCTTTCGCGTTGACATCTATCGGATTAATAGCTTTACACCGTAATGATGTTTGCAAATTTTGTAAAAATTGATCCATTTTACATGCAATTTATATTACGACTATATAAAATAAGTAGTATTATTATTTAAAAAATATAAGAAACTATCGCTCATAATTTATAAAAGTTTATAAAATATTTAATAATTTTAATTTTTTAAAATTCTAATTTGATCAAAGTATAAGAGAGGCTACTTCTATATAAATCTTCTAAAGATTAATAAATTATCGTTTCCATAAGTAAGATTTTACGAATCTTCTTTTTTAGATACGGAGGCTATATTGATCTTTAATTCCACGAATCCAATTTCATATCATAATCTTTCGATCTATAAATCCTTTGTTCGACATGTAGCCACGCCTTCACTTAGCTTATCCTTGATACCACAAATTTCTTCCTTCATAGATCCGACTTATCAAACTTGGTTCTTTCTAGATTGGAAAATCCTAGACCGCGCTGATTCTCGGTTCCACAATCTTCTCTAATAAATCCCTAAATCTACGAGAGTCTCATAAAAATCGACATGCGTACGTGTGCTCGCAAACTTTCTAACGACATGACTTCAGCTACGTCAATATTCCATTTATCATAAAACGTCAAGTCGTCCTAATTAATCTACTTATATTAGATCTTTTTGTTCCGTTTAAAGACATATAATCGTCACCTCTGATGCGTGTTTGTTTTTCACACGGGCCATTGCCATCGGGATGCAGTTTAAGCTACTCTTCTTCGGGATCCACCCAGAGAAACTCCATCGAAGGACGGTAATTACATGGCGGACAGGTTAGAGGGAAGAGTTATGGTACTCGAATAACCGTGGTGTCTTATGCGAGTGGGCAGTAACTTGACCAAGGCATTAAGGCGATCTCCCGCGGCGACCATGCATACATTACCAAAGACCAGCGCCGTTTACTCTTTCTCTCCCCTCATACGACGACACGCACGCTTAAAGACGAGACGCGCGGAGTCGATTAGTAGTCTACTCCGCGAGGATGATCTACAGCATCCTCTTATTCTTCCGATTCTAAAGGATCGACTGTAAAATTAGGTAGGTCGATCTGGACTTCATGTTAGCTTATATCAATTTTTCGTGCAAACGTAAAACTTAAAACTTAAACCTTAAACATTAAAACCATTTTCTTAACAATGAAATTTCCTATTTATCATTTATATAGAATCTTATTAAAATTTCGATACAGAAAAAATCAAAATTGATGAGGAAGAGAGAGAACTTTACAGTGTTATATTTTAATATAATTGTGCTGTTATATATGTATACTTTTTAATTAACATATATTAAAACATTATAAATACACATGTAGTTATTATGCAACACCAATATCTAATTGTTTTCGAAAATCTGGTATGTGTGTACACATGTGTTTGATGAGAAGATTAAAGCAGGTACAAAATTCAGATTGGGTCAAACATAGGTTCGTTTTTCGTCCATCTGTTCTCCGGAAAAAAAGACATATGTTTTACCGTCCTCTCATGGGTCCCGTAATTTCATGGTCGATTATAGGACAGCCGAAAGAGAACCGGCTCGTTAAGGGACGGGCCACGTTAAGATTAGGCGGAAGCCAAACGCGTTTGAACATTTAGATTTCTCAGGCTCGAAATTGTTGCTTCATATCTTGTTCTCCAGCAATGATACACGTCGAGAGCATTATTACCGCTCGCCACACTGTACGAGATTCGATGTGAAGGTAATCATGATTACATCGCCCGAAGGCGTTACACGTCATAACAAACAGTGGCGGTCATCCTTAGCCTTGTTGCTTCGAAATAAACGTAGACTATAAAATATGCATAATTATTATGACCCTACTTTTACATATAATTTTACGTATATAATCAAGAAAATAACGACTAGGTAGCGAACGCGCCTTTGGCCAAAAGCTACATCTAATTTTGCATCATAATTGCCTTCATTCAAGACTCTTCAAGAGCTTTTTAAATATTTCAGTTCTTCTTATCGATTGCCGCGTTCTCGCGTAGGTATTTACATTTTCGCTCGATACTTTTCGCTTTGATTTCCGAGAGGATAAGCCTCGTTCTTCCGGCGCTTTCCTTCCCGTCACTCACCCACCTTTATTTCTTTCATCGCGAAACATTCTTTCTCGATCGAGACGATGTCTACTCTCACATTGATGAACCATCGTCGCGAGGCAGTTGCGATTCATTAATAATTTTAATAAGGGATCTTAATAGAAAGCGCTGATCCGCCTCCTCCTTCATCGAAGATGATTTTTTTTATTCGACAAGATCGGAGCAGAACCAGCTGTCCATTCGCGATTATCATTCGCCGTTAATTTGCACGGGCTTCTTTCCAAGACGATTCATCCGGCAGGGAGCAAAGTTCCTTTCGCGGACTGTTTCACCAGTAAAGATTATCGAGAAACGAGCGCGCGACTGCAGCTTCTTTTGCTGTAACAAGCTACTCGTCCGGCTGACTATGAATTACACAGCGCGTACCATTCTCCCGTCTCGCTCTCGCGCTTGATGAGACTCTCATCGAGAGAATCTCGATATTTTATATAGTAGCTCGCTGCAATAAGAAACTTCCGTGACGGACGGAGGAGCGTGAAGAGTTCCCGATCGCGTCGATCGGCGATTTCCTAAGAGATTATTGTCTTCCGCTCGGCAAATCGATGTCGCAATTTTGTAATCCACTTTTAAAACCTCTCGAGGCTGTTATCTTCCATACACAGGATGTATTTCGAAACAAATGTATCAATTACGGTATTATATTCATTGAAAAGTAAAAGAGCTAAATGGGTTGTGGTTAACAAACTCACCTGCAGCAAAGCAATTTATGACATTAGCCATAATCTATATTGATAGCCGAGGCAATTAAATAAAATCAAAAGATTCTAAAAACTGCGAATTATACCACAGAAATCAAATTAAATTCCTTCTTATCATAATTATTTTTTTTTTTTTTATAAACGTTTGTATGAACAAATTATCGATAACCGTCTACCTCTTAATTTCTATTACATGGAAGATATCAGAAAAAAGCCGAGCCTCTTAACAGCAGGATATATTTCAGCGTCGCTCGGCCATAGCAAAAATTTCAACCGTAACAGCAAATTAATTATTTTACATGGACGCCGTTTTACTAACGCGTCAATCACCAATAGACACCTGATGCGCCAATGATTAATGATCTTCCTCAATTACACGGAGGAGATCGTGATTTTGAGAGAGGGGCGGCCGGTGATCGACTCCACGGCAGTCGAAACAAAAAGGCTTTGACGAAAGGCGCCCGCCTGTTTCGGGATTCCGGCGAAAAAAAAGCGGGCGAGGAAAAGTGGTACCTCGGCATCGTCATCGTTATCATTGTTGTCCGGTGACTCAACGATTTGCGCGTAGATCAGCCGAATCGCGCTCATAAATCGTAATTAAATCGAGCGAGATTTGTAAATATTGCGGTTGAACGGGAAAGAGAGAGGAAAGATCTTTTCCGACATGAGAAGAAAGATAAGGATAACAAAGTCTTCGAAAGAACGAAGGGGCAACGAAAAAAAGCAGCATATGTACAGAAAAAATCTGGATCGCGCAAACTTTCATTCAAAGCAAAAGTAAAATACTATCTCAAAAGTAAGAATTAAAATCGAATGTATCTCTGAATTTTAATTAACCCATTCGATAATAAGACATAATTTCGTTTATATTCTTAGTTTCTTCTAAATGTAAACATTAATAAATTCTTATAACTTGAATTTGATATACGAATTTACGTTTTTACCAACAATAATAAATTCGTATGTCGCCAGTGATGATTAACCAAATTTATTTATTAAACCGACTTTACTGGCCAAGATCGTTGGCCAGTAAAGTCGGTTTAATAAATAAATTACGTTTTTACAGCTTTGCATTTATTTTTGTTGCGCAGAAAAGTACGTTGCGAAGATTCCAATATTCATGTCATCTACATTTTTTTCGTTGCTAAAGCGATCTTGTTGGCGAATCCCGCGGCATATCGTGGTTGTCGCGTATAGACGCTCAACTCGTCGGCTTATTTACGGAAAATTTCGTTTATTCTCGATGCCGGCGCGAACGAGCAATTTCCGAAAAAAAGCCAGCCGGAGGAAACGCATGCGTTTACCATACATAATCTACTCTTCCTCGCTCGCGTTCTCGCCGTAATGGAGGCTTTTGATCTTGCCTCTCGCTATCTTAAACCGCAAACGCAAGTACCTACGAGCGCTCCATATGGGTTGTCGTACGCGACTTGTTCCCCACAACCCCGTTCATCATCTTCGTAACACCTTTCGTTCCCGAGGGTCTCTTTCTCGGCCTGTCTTTGAAGTCGCCAAGATGCGATAATTGCGTCATTTTTCTCACACGTGTCTTCATCTCTCGTGTGGGAGTACGCCTCTACCGCAAAACTCGTTGACCCATATCCGCAAACTGCGTTTATGCTTGTTAAATGCGATTTCGTGACTCTCAGTTTGTCATAACATCAAATATAATCCTTATTGAACAACGTAATTTCCTATTTATGTATCGTATTTAATATCGACTAAGAAAATTTTCTAACAAAAGTAGTCCGAAGGATATTCATGACTTTTACTTTTGTTAAACTACATTACATTTTAATTGTCTGATAATACGAATGCACGCGATAAAATATTGCGTTTGCTATAGCTTCCGCTCTTCTGTGAGATGATCCATCATAGACCATTTTGCTTTTCGCACGACGCAGGCTTATCCATCGATTGAAGGATCGAAAATCACAGTGACATCAGTGGCACAGATTCGCTCATTGACAAAGTGATGCATTAAGCGAGCCGAAAACGCGCGCGACGTCGGCAGGGGATTTTATCCGGAATATCGACGGTCCCCGAGGGATCGGTTCTGAAGGGAGAGTGCTGTTCATAGTCTAAGGACCCCGGACTGACAGCTCGCGCCATATATTGATGATGTGTCTGAGCTCGGGCTTCCATTTCACGGCGCTCTGCCTCCGTCTGTCGTATCCGGTTTCGCGGCATTTTCCACCCAGTGCCGCCGCCCCCATGTTACACACACATTTCTCGTTCTCGCGAGGCACGTCGAGTCTCTGTAATACGTCTCGTGCTCACTTACAGCTGCCTCATTTGCATTATCTTCGACGAGACGGTCCTCTCGGAATTCAACGCACAAATTGTTATGCGCGGAATGATTCTGTTCGCGTATATGAACAAACGCTCGGCGTATGTATTTCTGCGAAGGGCGAGTCGCGTTTTTAAAACCCTCAAGGATGTTTCTACTAAAATATCTGACAAAAATCGCGTTCCGCACTCACGGATATAGATTTGAAAATTAAAATAATAATACCTATATTTGTATTGTGGTCCAGAAAAGAGAGTAGGTCTGAACAACTAAACATCTCCAGAATATTTATAGAAAATATTCCCTTTCTAAAAAACATGGGATTATATAAAAAAAAGATGTTATTTTGATTTTTCCAAAAGTTTGATAGATAATAAACTTTCTCTTCGTGTAAACGACAATAAAGAAATTATTCCAAACGTATATGGATATGCAATACAATAGTAAAATTTCACGTACGACTAACAATGAGAGCGAATAAGAGCATAAGCCGAGATTGCTCGAGAATCAATTTATAACTATACGTAACGGATAAATTTGCACACGGGATATATGGCAACAATAACGTTAGTCGACAGAGTGGACTCAATTATATCGATGTCGTTCCATGCATGACGTGACAGAGAGGTTTCGCTAAACGAGAGACCATCATAGCGCGTAATACTTCTACCTATAGTTTACGGTAGATTAATACGGAATTTATGGGCAAAGTTCGCCCGTATTGAGTCTCGACACGGGAAAGTTTTTGCCGGTTGCAGCTGCACCGCGAGTACAACATTACGATCACGAATTTCGAGTGACTTCGTGGAAAAAACTTGAAAAAATTATAGAGAAATCTTTATCCATACTTTACAAACCACACCTCCAATTATATTTGGAAAATTAAGAAATTTTACAAAACAGAATAAATTCTATTCCTTTATTTTCCATTTTTTCTTCATGCTTTATTAACTTTTTAATTTATCAATTTTGTAATTACCATATTCACTTTCATTCGATAGGGTATGCTTCTCTCTCAAAACGCATCACCGAATTCGCTTATATTTTGAATTAAGGGGAGGGAAAGGCAGATCTAATTTTTAGTAAAAATCGGAGATAACGGATATCCGAAATATACGAGTCAAAAAATGAAGTTATTCACGGTGCACATTAGCCGCTTAAGATTAAAGTAACTTTAGCTCGGCGCTCGCTCGACCGAGGAATTTATCCCCCTTTGTATAACCTACTCCAATTTTTTCCCACCCCGTACGCTTGCTCGGGAAAATAACTAACTCGCTAGATACCCGATATCGTTCTCCCGCTCGCACGGGCGGTGTCTTCCCTCTTTTTCTCTTTCTATGGAACGTCGGCGTCGCGACGCCTCGGCCGCGGCTTAACCTACGGCGCGCTGCGGGACGAGGGAAAATTGGAAATGCGGCTAAAACGAGGAAAAAGTTAAATTAAATACTCCGCAGTCCGCACGCCCGCCCGCGTCCTTTTTACCCGGATTTTTCAATTTCCTCCGGAGCTTCCTTCACCACCCCACCGGCACCACCGCCCCTATCGAGGCGCATCCTCCTTCGTGCGGACTGCTGCTGTCACTCCGCTTCAGTCCGCCACACTCTCGCGGAATGATAGCTCGAGTGGCTCCTGACTTCTTTAAGGTAATCACTCGGGAAATTCCGGCAGCGGCGACGCTTCCTCAATTGAATTTCATGCCGCTCGCGCCGCACTGCTAATGAGAAGGCCACCGCCGAGAAGTTTTCTCGCCAATTTTTAGGCGCGTCCGAATAAAGCGATGTACGTGTTCGAAGTGGCGAAAAGCCCAGAGAAATAATGCGAGACCACGACCAAGTTACGAAATAAAAAAACTTTGTATTAGTTTTACAGTAAAGAAAATAGAAAAATATGAGAGAGAGAAAGCAACAAAATTTTCGATAATAAAGTGAAATTGTGTTGTAACTTTTCAAGAAGATATACAAATTAGCTATATTATCCGATCATCTAATGCGCCTTACTAATATGCATTCATTTTGCGTACTATTCGATTTTAATCCTAAAAGTCATAAATCGATTAAGGTTTTCAAAAACATTGTACAAACAAAGGATGCCGTCTTCTTTTTAATCTATGAATTTCTATTCTAAGCTGATCTCTATTTTGAGTCCGCACCAAGCTTTTATAAAAGGTGACTTCTTGCACGTAACACTCGAATTAGGATGCCCTGCCGGCGATGCGTAATTTTCTAATTTAGCAAATTCCCTAAATCTGAGAAACGCGCTTCTTAACGAGCAGAGAACGGACAGGTGCGCCGAGAATGCCGAGATATCGAATCGGCAAGTCCGAGCCTTCAGCTCCGGGAATCCTCTAACCGCCTCGATAGAGTCATTATCGAGCAGGTGAATCCGCGCATACGAAGCTACGAGCTCGGCGCGGGCACATAATTTTCGGGCCACACCGGGAGTAGCTTACCTCCGCGTAATGCACCTGCGTGAGCAGATAGATAATCAGCCCGCGCGGCTCCGACTAATAATTGAAACCGAAATCCGTCCGCACGCGCGCACACACATGCGCACATATAGCGAGCGCATCAAGCACGAAGAGAATGCAGAACGAAATGCGCGAAACGCACGCGAGTTGTTAACCGTAATTGCGCCTGTACGTTGCCGACTTTATTATGATTCATTAACGTTGCGATTGGCAGAGGGCAAAAGTAGCGGGAACAAAACTCGGATTACAACAGTGAGAATGTCGGAAATTCTTGCTAATGTTTGAACGCGATACTGCCGCAGTTTTAATTCATTAATTCTAAACCATTAACATCAGATACAACCAAATATTAATATTTGTCTATGAAGCAAAAGATTGCTGTCACTAGCATTTCTAGAGGCACTTTTAGAAAGAGACTACTTAAGTAACTAACTTAAAAGGAAGCAAGGAAAATATTTGTTAAATAATTAAGGTTCTTACTCTCCCCGGAAGAGTGTTGTCCGCGCGGAATAATTACAAGACTTCCAGAGACACAATTGAGAATGGCTTTCGTGAAAAACAGGAGGAGGCGGCAAGAACTTTTCTCCGGAAAGACATTAATTTCAGGAAGAAAGGCTCCTAGTCGACTGCGCTCGATAGCAACAACAATAATTTCTTTATCGGTTCGAGTGCAGTAACACAAGCCGTCAGAGATGGTTTTTTCGACGTTTTTCCAGCGACGGCCACCTGCCGCGATTGCGATCGCGTTCGAGGCAAGCCTACCGTGACTGACGAGAGCGAGTAGCCTGAGCTTTTAACGATAAAGCGAAAAAAAGGGAGAAGCGCCACTCTCGCGGCTGATACGATAATTACCGGCGAGATAGATCGCGGCCGCGCTCTAACGACCGGCTTCATTAACGAAACAATCGGCACTATTCGACAAGTAGATTTTCGCGTCAATATTAACAGCGTTTTCCACTCATTAGCGGAGCCGTGTACTACGCGCATGTTCGAGGGCGGTCAGAAAAACGTTCGAGCTTTCTTCTTCATTCCCCTCTTTTTTCATTTAGCCTTCCCGACGAAACTCTCCGAAACGGAAACGAGGAACTGAACATGTCGGAACCGCGACTCGGATACGAAAGCCAATAGGAAAACGCGAGGCGCGCGGATAATCGCTCGTTAACATTGTATTTCGCGTAGTTTACGGAAAGAGAACCGACAGAAACAAAAGCATTATTGAAGCTTCATTTACAGTTCGCGATGCAAAGTTACTGAAACGTACTGTAGGTACGTTATTTCCATTTTCCCCGCTTTCCATTCCTCCACGCATCGTATTCCAGGCCATTTTTTAAATCGTACTTTATTATTATTAACTTTAACATGGCGATTGTAAAATCTCCGCGAACGTCGCTCGCACGTTAACGTGTCGTGTTTATTGTTATTAAAAATGCACGCAGCGAGGAAAACAGAATTATTTATTAATCGCGCGGATACACACGCGTGAAATAGACCGAATAATTATAATGTAAATATTTTCTGACGCCCAACAAAATTTTGGTGCTCGAAAATATTCACATTACTCCGAAAAAGAAAAGGGATTAAAAGCTCTCGGGCGCATTTTCATGCCAAAATTAATTAACGTCGTCGGTTGTACGGCTTTAGCGACCTCCGAACAATATAAATCCGTCGTAAATTAGTTACAGTAAATCGGGATTTATGAATTTCGACGGAAATAAAAACTTGGCCTACGGTCGGGACGGGTTTCACCTGCCGTTGCCCAATTTCACGGGTATAGATCGATCGAGAATCGATGGACGATAGGAAAATCGCCGTGATAATCGCCGGCAGCCTATGAAGGCTAAAAAATCGGGAATGGGTCCTTCTTGGCGCCACGGTCATTATCCCTCCATCACGAGTTAATAATGGCATGCCTGCAATCTGCTGGTGTTTGTACAAAAAATTATATCTCTGGTACCTATACTCTAGGTTGCTTCTCTATCGACAACACTCAAGAAATTTCGTTCTTGAATTAGATATATATCTCTTAATATTGCATGATTACAGAGAATTGTATTTCTAAGTAATCCCTGAGAGCCCATACTCTGTTATCAGAATAAGACAGCTAGAAAAGATGTGGATCTAGAACGATTGAAGAGATTTAGAGCTCTAATAATTTTAAAGGAGATGAATGTTGTTAAATTAAAATCAAATTTCCAAAGACCATATGTAGATAAAAAATTTCGACATATATTAAATTAATGCAATTTTAAAAAAATAAGAAAAAATAAAATAAAAAAATTCTCAGTGCACAAATTCCTCGTGTTAGTCGCGAGATTGAGACGTAAGTATTCTGACCCCACAAAATGTTTGTGGCTTGGCAAAGCTACTAACATACGGATCACGCAATCAATTAAGTCGTCAATCTACAGACGTTTTTATTTATCTACAAGCTTGGACGTTGCTTCAAAGATAACGCAGATAAGTCGATAATTAGTGGAGAAATCAGTCGCACTTGCGAAGGCGCAATCTTCGAGAACGATCTTTTTCCCGCGCCTTTGTTCCTCGTGCGCCGCTCAGCCTACGGGCGTTTCGCGGGAAAAAGTCCGTATTTTTTTCCCGTCTTTGTTCCGCCTCTTCCCGACTGTCTATCTCGCGATAGCCGGTCGTCCAGCCGGCCGGTCGTCGTCGGTAATAAAGACATTAACCGGGCCGGGCCGCGTGATCCTGCGGCACGATGAAGACCTTCCCGTTCCAGGAGGCCACTTAGTTCAGCCAGAGCGAGGCGCAGGGACGCCTGCTTTCGGCGAAATGATTTACGCCCCGCGAACTGTAATTATTAAAAGGGTCTTCCGCGGGATCGCCTCCGTTTGCTGGATCCGCGCTATTTAACTCTTTACGGCCTAACCAGACTTCAAAGTAACGTATTATCTTTCTTTTTTAACACACACAGTTTGGAGGATTATGATGGCGTAGATTACTACGATGTTAAAAAATGCAAGAAAGAAAGAAATGAAAATAAAAATTATTATTATTTCAACTTCGATTAAATTACATATGATTCACATATGAATCAAAATGTTTAATTACAAACATAACGAGCATGATATAAAATAAAAAGGTGATAACGGACCGGGTGTCCATGTCGTTAGGTAAAACGGCGCGAGAAGACCCAACCTGCTCACGAGACAAAACGTAATCTAAAAGACCGAATTTTATGCTCGTGCAGGGATCTCAGTCGGTCGTCGCTTTTATGCCGCCGTTTCCGAGTGCGAGGAAAAAATGATGGCTCTGCGAAGGATGATAAAGACCCGAAATGAGTCGTCGTTCCGAGTTCGCGGTTCGAATTTCCGGCGCGTTATATGCCGTCATAACCGGGATTTAAAAGACACGAGTAACGAACGAACGACACTCCGGAGACGAGTATAGCACCGGGTTTATTTTCATTCACGTTATTGTCCCGCCGACTTCGACGCAACGACGGCCTCTCGTTCTCTGGAGTATCATCGATATCCAGACACATCGATATGCACCAACGGGATTTACGGTGGCAGGCTTATCTCGCGAAAAGAGAAGCGATAGTTCCTAATAAGAATGGACTCGATTAATTCTCTAAAGCACGATTCATTTTTTATTTTATTCGAAAAATATATGAAAATTTTATAACGCAAAATAATAACCAAATTTTTTAGATTTAGTTAAAAATAAGTGTAGAAAGATCGGTTACCTTATCGGAATCTTATATCTTACAATTATATGCATATAAAATTATAAGTAGCATGGATCTTCAATAGGTATTGAATTAATTGTGAATGAAGAGAGAGGTTTACAATAATAAACTCGAAAATATGGGGCATAAATCCGATAAAAATCGAAACATGCTGGATACAAATCGACGTTTAACATAATATTATTTTTAATAATCGAAAATAATTATAAAATTGCTGATACCGGTTTAATATCATTCTTCTCTGTACAAAAATAAAAATTTGTGTTACGCAAATTTAGTTCGCGATTGAATAACAACGAGAAGAAATCTCCTTGTGATAGCCTTCTTATAGTTGAAACGAAAGAGTCTAATTCGAATAATACTTGGATAGTAACAGTCCTCGCGACGCACCGGATTTACGATGGCATCAAAGAGCGTCGATACAAGATTCGTTTGTGTACCGCATTATGGAAGTTTCTTTACGAGATGCTGATGTCCATGAGAGAGACGCGTAAACTAGCCGAGGATATAAAACCACGAGAAGTTTCACGGCGGTCGGGAAGATGAGATGAGATGAGACGAGATGAAACGAGTCGCGCGAGGCGTAAAGCTCGAGTAGCTGCTCGCATTCTTCTCGCCGCGACTCCGTTATATTAACGTCTTACATTCGCCCGGACGGTTTTATCGATAATTAAACCAACTTTTCCGAGGCGTTTCGCCTTCGGCACTTCGTCCGAGGCACGAACGAGCCACCAGCGCAGGCATCTGACAACGGCAAATAGGCTTTAACTTGTCTTTAAGGCTTCGTCACTTAAGCGAACAACGGCCGACCGTTGCCACGAACGAGCGTGAGAATAAAAGTCCGCAAACTTTTTCATCCCCGCCGCTTCGACATATTACAGACTTCGATAGAAACATCAAGGCGCTTGCCGATAATGGCGAAGACGATGTTTGACTTCACTCCAAGTAGATACGTTAAATGTTAGCAATGACCTAAATAGAAACGTACGATATCTACAGGGTTATGTGGGATGATACTTTAAAATATTCTCTCAAATTTCCCAAACTTAAGCTTAAAGAGATGTAGAATTAAAAAATCATACAATCTGACTATTTCACACACAAATCCAGAATCCAGATATTTTAAAATTCAAATAAAATTCAAAAACAATTATTATAATTATGTATGCTAATTAGAGTGTATTTTAAAAGATTCAGATTATTCAATAAGAGACTCTTATAATTGTAATGTATTTGTTAAGTCCATAATCTTTGCACACAATGATATTATTAATAGCATCAATACCATCGGCAGAGGCGACATGATAATGAGAGTTGGCGCTTCGCGTAAAAAGGGGCTTAGCTTCGTTTATAGATTGCAATCAAACGAACTTGCAGTCTCGTTAGGTTTCTCGCTACGGTATATATGAGGCGAACGCGATTACTCCGAAACTGTCCGGTGCATTGCATAATGAGAGCGCTTATGCCGATACGACTGCAAAATAGATGCGCACGGTATGTTGCCAAAGTGAGAAGCGCAATCGTATGAAATGCGACGCTTATACATGGTATCGCCGCACCACGCCGGTGCAACTTCGACAATAACACGGAAGAAGCGGTTTAATCTGCCAAATGTGGGACAAACATCGAGTTCGGTTAACTCCGTTTGGGTGAGATTTCGACGGTTCAGCAGTTTCGTTACCGGTTTAGGATTGTTAGTGTTTGTAAACAATTACTGTGTTCTAGGGGAATTAGGCTTAAGAGTTTTAAATTAGTCTTATTGATGGATTAGTCCGATTAAATGCAATGTGCGTTTATATATATTAATGAATTAATGTATAAATAAATCGCTTTATCGTATTATGCTATGTGAATTATTAACACAGTAAATATATCAATAATATACCATATATACATATTATATCATGATAGATTTTGTTTTTGTTAGTTGTTAAAAACGGTTCTTAAATATTAAAAATATGCGAAAAATATAAAATGGCAAAGCTTTTAATTATATTATATTATAATTATTAAATTATAATTATAATATAATTTATTTCTGTTTTTTTTTTATTTTTATAATTATCCATCTAAATAATAAACTTAAAACTTTAATTAATTATAATGTATTTAATACTAATCATAGTATTAAATACATTAACGTATAATATTTTCAGGGTATTTTACGCGATTTTAACAATTTCCTGAAAATCTTATCTATGTGCAAAATGCGTTGAAAATTTCAAAGAAATGACAATATCTGCACTAGGTTTAGAAACAATTTTTCTTTTGTATAAAGTACTTTGTCATTGTTTATTACTTGTTCCCAAGCTTACTTTGTGAAATAGCTCCTATCATTTTTTTTTATTTATGCTTATGAGTGTGTCCTATAAATTTCAGGAGACTGGTATACCTTATAATGAGTATTCTGTCGTATAATAAAACACTAAAATTAACCGATAAACGATGTATCGATATAATGTTCTATTTTTTGCGCTCACATATACATCAACGGATTATTATACAAATATAAGGATTAAATATAAACACTAATCAGTTCTAGCCCATCCATTTTAAGGTAATGGATCTATCACAGATACCTACTGTATTTTCACTTGTATTATTAATAATGTAATATTAATGAAATCAAATTAATAGATGTAATAAAGATGTAACATTTTTCGAAAAATACATATAATCAAAGTTCAGTATCGCGCGTGCAATATATTTTGAAGAGATAAATTTCGCGAAATATACGTATTACTAAAAATAAATGGTCATAAATAAATGGTACATCAGTTTTACTTATATCATAAATAAGTAAAACTCGACCCCATGATTCGTATATTATTCTATGTTTGCGATCCAAAAATAATAAGGAAATGTATTTAAATCTATAAAAATTAAGAACTCAAATTAAAATTAGCTAAAACACGATGCAAATTCAATTTTCGAATCTAAGCGTTTAAAAATATTATTGGCCCGTAATATCGGAATAAAATAGTAATTTATGATCCCATTCTGCTTACTTTAAATAAATAAATTGTACGAGATATTTGCTAAATAGCTGTCACTAGGATTTGCGAGTTAATTAATCTCCAAAATAGATTATCTATTAAAATATTATACGATTGTGGAGGATATATTTTAGATATGTGTATTGTATTTTCGACAATTAGAAAACGTATACCTACTATTATAATGAATTATATTGATCATAATTTATGTATGAATGTTTCAAGGAAAATAAATTTTATATATCAGAATATAATGGCAGATTATTTTATATTCCTATCTAGATTAAAAAAATTATTCATATTATAAAATTGCGATTAAATAATTAATCTTCATCTCATAATAGCTTTATTAAATCGATACTTTTTGACAGTCGTCTAATATTAAGCTTAAACGCAAATTGCTCATCAGCGTAATCTTATTATCCGATTAAACAGAAATTTAATTGGCTGGCGTGATTTATTATCAAGTATAAAACGAGGCATTACTTATAATTTTTTTGACAATAAATCATAAATTCCTTTAAGAAAAAGATAATATTACTGATAGTAATTTTAATCATATATATTTGCATAAGAAAACAGAATAATGTACCTACAAAACCTTTTCGATGACTATAACGTATAATATATGATGCACAAAATATAACATTCTTGTTCCGGTACGGGATAAAAGTCGTAAGATTTTAATCGGCAAACATCTTCGCCACAAGTGTTAAAATAAAAGCTTGGCCAATGGAATGATGCCTATCCAGGCGCATCTTCCTCTCGGCCACGAGGAATAGCTGTAATCCCCAGCAAAATGGCAGGTCGTAGAGACTCGCGCGATTAGCGTGCCAGTCCGGAGTGCCGGGCCAGAGGCAAGATAGCCTGATGGATAAACGAGAGGCTCGTTTGGACTTTTGACGACTTCGACCGAGTCCTCCAACTACGCTGCAACCTCAGATCTTATCGCGGCCGCAGCTGTGATCCGCTCGCATTAGCGGATCCTGATTTTACGGGCGCTGCTCGTTCCGCCCGCCATCGATCCGCTCGCAAACCAGCTCGATAATTATGCTAATTGCGCAAAAACCAGTCATCTTAGAGCAACGCCGAGGAATTCTCAAGCCTCGTGACCGCTATTCCCGGCTGACGGTGAAGCCTCAGAATGGTTAAAGACCTCTGACCTAATGTTTTGGTTACAAACCATAGCGCTGCGGAAGATACTTCTTCCTCTCGAGAGATTACCTTGTACGGAAATTAATTTCTTCTACCCTGACTTATACATATGTGAATATTACATGTATGATTTTAAGTGCAAAAAGAAAAATATTATGTCGTCAAATATTTTTAATATTTATATATTTTATATAAAGAGAGTCTAACTTTATAAAATATAATTCATATTTAAAAATTAAATAAATTTACAACCATTAAAAGTCAAGATAAACATTTTGAAGGTATTAAAATCCAATCTTTTCAAAATGTGAGATTTTAGACACGTCAGAATCTGAAGATTATTTCCAGAAAACATATAAAAGTTTCAAGTTAAAGAAGATAAATAATATTTTGACATTTTGCTAATAGCTTGACATTTTAGATATGTTTCGCGCGTGGTGACGTGGCTATTTCGAATCGACTGCTTAAAGTAAATTGCAAACTTCAGCCAGATGTTACCCCTAAATTAATACAAGCATTAACCTCGTTTATTGCTAATTCCCTCGTTGCACCACTTCTGCTAAAATTACATCCTCTCATTCGATTAAGCAAACTCCGAAGTTATATCGAGTTAAAAATGTTGATTTACACTGGGGAACCGATTCAGCGTTAGAATGTTCTCCTAACTTTCTCGCACTAAGCGGCTTTGTCCTGCGTAAATTTAGTGAAATTGTTCAAACCCCTAATGCTGCATATAAAATTCCGATTCTGTCTACTATCTACAAAACCAAGTAGTATTAGAAGATTAGATAATTTAAACTAAAATATATTTATATTGCGGAAATTTTTCCATAGTCCATATTGAAGCGATTATGAGACACGAAAAGAGTAACGGCAAGAAATCAAACCACGAGTGCTTTCGCTAGTGTTGAGTAAAACTAGTAATAACTTCATCGCAGTGTTATAACAAGCAGGATGCAATTAAAGTAATTACCCAACGCCTCGCACGTTCGTGTCGATGAATTATTCCCAGCATGTACCAAGAAAAGAAAGCCATAAAAGAAGGTGGAAGGGATGGCTGGGGGTTACATATTTACGGACTATCAACGGTCAGGTCTTAATTGGCCAAATTATACTTTTATTCGTCTATTTCAGTCTGAATTGCAATTAGTTACATGAAACAATTGTCTCTATGCAGTTGCTCCGCTTGTACGAGCAAATTGACTATTGTGTAAAAAATTATACGGAAAGTAAAAGTATAAATTTTACTCAATTTATGAATAAAAGTAAATGTGAATAATATATTATAACTAAAGATATTTAACAATAAAAAAATCGTACAAAAATCTCGTTTAGCAGTCAATAAATTCAGAATAAATTTAATTTTAATTTCTCAATTAGATCGAAATATCTTATCAATTTATAATACTAACAATAGACAATAAATCGATTTATGCAAATATTCATCCAATTGTCAGACTATAAAATATTCAATACGTAATTCACATGATAATATCCATTTATATTTCCGCACAATATAATCGCGCAACATTCGACAAATGCGATTCCCTTTCCGGTGTAACAGGCGGAAACGTGCAGGAAGCTGCGAGACTATCCGGAAGAAATTTATGTGCGCACCTGCGGCCCGCGTGCAGGCTTGTCATGGATCAATTAATGCACGTGCAATTAAGATCAAGCGAGGAGCATCCTTTCTGCGCTTCTCGCCCTCCTGCGCCCGGTGCAGATCCTTCGTAAAATACACGAGCCTAATCGGTCGTTAATCGAACGTTTGCGCGGAGCAAAAGGAAAAAGGGCAATTATTCGCGTAGGTACGAGAACTCAAATTGTGCAGCAATCGTGAACAAAGAAGAAAAAAAACCGATAGGGTTGCGGAAGAAAAATAGTCGAGGGAAGATTACGAGTGGATTTCCTCGCGATCAAGGAAATTCTCGAGCAGGGGAGGAAATCGATTTAATATAATTGATTTCTGCAGATGCAGTTATCTAAAGTCAATCGCCAATTATTAAACAAAATCAATAATTTTTTAAATAATTATCTTGTAATTGTTTTAATAAATTATATGTATCGAACAATATGTCTATTATTATTATACCTAAAAATAGCAATAATTGAAAAAGCCTTTTTGTGATTTTGTATTTACTAGATATTTAATTAATAATAACGTCTTAATTGATAAAGAATCAACTCTTCGATAAAATTTTTTTAAACAATCGTAATTTTATTGTTTAAATTCCCAACACATGGTGAGCCCTTAACTAATTGGTAAAATTTAACTAAACAAAATTTTTGTTTACTTTGTTTATTTCATTAAAAATCCTTTATTGCTTTAACTGCTGAATTTTAACTGTTAACTTTAACTGCTAAACATGTATAATTTTTTAGTTTATTGGAATTATCCGAATATACCGCATTCGTTCTATAATTCGAAGTTTCGATGTATTACGATGTAAATAAGAGATAGCCAAGCATACCGAAGAATGCTCACTAATTCCAGGAGTTATAACTTCCCGTCGTTATCCAACAAGTGCAATATCGAACTCGAGAAACGATGCATGATGTAGAAGAAAGAAAAAGAAAACGGTGTAAGAGTGCAAGAAAACAAATGCAACAAAATGCAGCACATGGTTAAAGAAAGGAAAAAGAGAAAGAGGCTCATACAGGGCGATTCGAAAATTGTGCAAATTGATGGCATCAACGAATATGAAGGCAATTCTTTCTTAATAACAATTTTCTACTTAAATTAAATTACTTACGTAATTAAAGAAATATTCGTTAATCGAAAGAAGCTCAAAGAGCGTATTTTTGCTAGCGAGTCTAGAATGTTTTTATAGGATCATCCTGTATACGCGTGTGCACGCGCGATTGTCGAGGGGAATACGCGGCTTTCGGAGAAAAGAGGAATTGATCCCTCATATATGTAAGACCCCGAAGGAATAGGATCGTCTATCTCCCGATTCCCATAACATTTTCATTTCTCGAAGAGCCGCGAGAAAGAAACGAGAGTACACTAGGACGAAAACAAAAATAATGTAGATGAAAAACACGTACACTGGACGTAGAATGGATGGCGGAAAAAATACAGAACCAAAAGGTACTTCGCGCGGTACCATCGGCCGTCGAGGATGGAGGAGCCGCTCTCTCTCTCTCTCTTCCTTTCTTTTGCAGTAGATTTACAGGATGACGAGAGATGCCCTGAGGACACGCGAGCGGTGCGAGGAGAGTACTGGGAAGGACGACTTGGCAGGAGAGAAAAAAGGGTCTTCTAAACCGTGTTCGTGCTAAAGTACTCGGCTTGCAATCCCCAACTCGTGCAACGAGCCGCTCTCCGGCTCCGGAAAAAAGCGCGAACGTTTAACCCAGTTTTCCACGGGTGAAATTAACGTCTCACTTTAATGCCGAACTTTAAGTATTTCACCGCCGTGCGGGCGAGATATATGGGATTGCCTACCCCGGGAAATAGGTAATGATTCTTTTCATGAAGAATCTCGAGCGCGCAAAAGTTCATTTTCAAGTAACAGATATTACCCATATTAAGTATAAGATAAATGTGATGTTTTAAGCTATTTCGGAATAATATATATTTAAGTACCTGCTCGCTATGTTCATTAATCCAAGGAGTTTTAATTTTCCCCTTTCTTTCTTTCTTTCTTTCTTTCCCTTATTTTCTTTTCTTCTATTTTTTTCTCCTATATTCATCTCTTATTCCTTTCTTTTTCCATTTATTCCTCTGTCTTCTTAATCGCTTTCCTTTCAGAATAGTGGCATATCATCTTCGATTCGACTTCTCGACAGAGTTATCACGAAGGGACTCAAAGTCGATACGGGCACATAGGTAGACGTTGCCCAGCATAGGGCAACTAACAGAGCCTCGTAGTATTAAGTCATTACGTTCGAGTCCGGTCCTAATAATACCCTTCGAGCTGGGCGAGTGAGCGAAGCGAGCGAAGTCCCGTCCATCCATCCAGCCGTCCGCCACGATGCGCCGTATCCTCGGTTCTTGCAGAGGTTCTCACAGTGATCAACAACCTCCGTCATCGCGGTGATCTCTTCGAGGTCGAATGCAACTCCGACGTTATCATTCGCAGATTTAATACCTCATTGTAAAGAGCAAGTTTACTTTGACCCTTAAATATCGACTAATAACACATAATCAACAAACAAAAGTTAAAAATATGTGCTATGGTGCGATATCATTCGCATACAACAAAATATAACCGCTCGAATCTCCTGCAATCTAACTTCCGTCCGCAAAAAAAAAATTAATATTCCGTTACAGATTAATTTTTCGGATAGATTGCTGTGGTATATGTTTAATTTAATTTTTATTGCACTAGTAAATTAAAGAATTTTATTAGACATTTTAGCTTCGAAAAATATGATGTTTAACTTAAATAAGTTGTGATAAAGCAAAATTAATAAAAATTTGAAAAGTGGCTCTTCAGGATATACAATTCAGTTCTAGTAATAACGCATATACTTCGAACAATCATCCGTCTACATGAAATGTAATTTCCTACAGCACAATGATATCAATTTTCCAGCAAGATAATGGTTATGATTATACGATCACATAGATCTACATTGTTAGACGAGTACAATAGAACAAAGATAGATGGATAGTTCGATATAAATATATTTTTTTAAATTCCGACTTGCAGAACAGCATTCATTATTCTAGTACCTATATATTGATATAACAATATAACCACAGACTGATAGATTTTCCTGACAGAACAAACAAGACCAGACCTCACTTTCTAGTTGAAATATATCCACAAAAAAAAATATCAATCAAGCAGGAATTGTTTACCAGTTCTTTCTCAATTAAGATGCTATACAACATTAACAAACGAGAATTTTTTTAAAAATAAACTTAACATGTATGTTTTTGTGCGCAATTCATATATCGCGTATCTATGCTTCAAATCTTCGCGTGATTATCACTTGTGTCAGTCTCAAGATATCGATGTAACAATACGGTCACGGATACCCGGGTTTTCCTGACAGTACGAAGCTAGACAGACAGTCGGTTATTCGATGCCTAATACCGTTGAGTCGAGGCAAGCCAACCCGGCACGAATCTGCATGTCGCGCGAGCCTCTTTCTACGGATTCCCGAGCGCTCGTAGGCGCGGATCCGTCCGCGTGCGAAACCCCACGTCGATAATCCCATAATAAGATATTAATACCGGCAATCGCGACTGGTCTAGTACGTGACTTCAAGGGCTGCCCATGCCTATTCCTCTTTCCCTTTACGCGAAGCAGGCTCGTTGAGCGAGGGAGGGTCGACACGCTTTGCGTCAGGTCTCTTCTGATGCAGAGGTGTGCGTGCGTGCATCGTCGTCGTCGTGTCAGTACCAAGACGAGGATAATAACTTCATACGGAGACCCGGTGGTCCTCGCGGGCACAACGTACAGGCTCGCGGGCCTCGCGGGAACGATATGCACCGATCCGCCCATGTGAGAACTGCATGCAGCTTCGATAATCGACAGACATTAACCCACGCGTTCACTCCTGAATGTTTACTGCATTCTTTATATTTAGAGAAATAGATCGCAGATAAGCAAAAGCATGAAATTTAATTTAATTTTTTGATTTAAGGATAATTAATAAAATGGATATAATTAATAAATGTTTCAAAAACCCTATATTTTTAGATCTTCTATTTTTAATTATTTTTTTATTTTGTATGATTTCTTACGGAGAAATTTAATTTTATTAATTTTTAATTATGCCAATTCGGCATTTCATACTTCTTTTTTTACATTACATCACGAAAAAACACAAAATATTTTTATTTTCTTAATTTCCTATCAAGAAATTGACATGCTCTATTTAAAAAAAAATAATTTGAATAGTTCCAAACTTTTTATCGTGCTTCTATTATAATAATCTTAGATTATTTATTGATTAAGATAAAGTTCAAAGTTTCTTTATGAAATTATCTCTTGGAGATTGCTATACTGAAACGCGTCTATTTTGGAACATCCTGTATACGCCGGCGCATACATCGCCAAGGCATGCAGTGATCGTGTAATAAGATATTACAAGAGCAAACCCGCGAGAGCCCGTCGGGCACAACCAGAGAGCGAGGCTGGTGGTCCGATCTCGCTGTACACCTAGAAAACAACCTTGTCGTATGTCATCATCGATGTACCCCCTGTATAAAGCATAATAGTCTTCTTCACACTTTCGTATAGGTGAAAGTGCGTTCCCGTCATCTCTCGTCACCGTACACGCAGAAACATTTTCGCGAATTTAATTGCGCTATTCATCGAGTTTGTTACGCGGAACAGCACGAAATAAAGTTTACATAAACTCACGTTAAACTTGTATCAATCCATCTCAAATTTCTCTCGGCGACATAACAATTATAGAATTATAGAATTATAGAATTATAGAATTATTTATAATTCGCGGGATAGAAAGTGCAAGAAACAATAGATTTCAACCAATTTTTTCGTAATAAAAGCATGATTAAAAGCGCTTATGTCTTTTATTTATAATTCTCATAATTCTCGATGTTCAAAATTTGGTAATCGAGTAATGCATTGAAATTCCGCTAATGAATTAAAATTGAACTAATTGTAAGATATGGGGTAAGCATTATAGATGTATAACACTTTTAGAAACAGTTTACCCAATAACACAAATCGAATAACATCACATTCTTAAGTTCTAAAAAATTTAAATACAGTAAACCACAAGTAATAATTTAAGATGATCAAATATTTATGTATTACTGCGAAAAACGATAATTAAACAGAATTAGATACAGATAGAGGAATAAGAGCTAAAGACTACTTGGCGTAATAATAATGTAGAGTCTCGACACCGGATGCGCCACTCATAAATCTCCTAAAGCTTTCCCCGTAATCGATACGGTTTCTCGATCAAAACTCGTTAACGATTCTCCGCGATGAAGTTGCTCTAATTGGAAATTCCGCGTTGGATATCGTCCTCCCCGTAAGGAAACGCGTGTACCTATATACGTCGCGTTCAAGAGACGTTATTATTCGAGTCGAGGGGACTCTCGACGCGATACTCGCCGTCGATCGTAGAATCTGCCGCAAACTCGTGCTCGACGCATTCGTTTTGCCGCGCCGCTTCATTAGCCGTTAGCTCGGAACTAACCAATCCACTTCAGCAACTGACAACTTCGTGGAACGCAGCTCATAATCACTTTACGTATATCGCTTTCGATACGAACCCGCTCTCGATTGTTATGACACCGATTGTACATGCTGTATTTAATCCGTTAATTTTACTCTTAAAATATTTTTGTAGAGAACTATTTAACCTTGAGAGGGCCGTAGTGGCCCCTGAAGGGGCCAGGAAAAAACTTGGAAACTTTTCGGAACATGTTGGTTGTAAATATGCATAAATTTTACGTTAAAAAAATCTAAGATTTTAATGGAAAAATGCCGGCCCTCTACAGGTTAATAGAAACTAATCTCTCATATAAAAGAAGAGTGAAAGAGAGAGGACACATGCCTGAAAGATGCATTCGCATAATTTAATGCGGTTATTATTTGCGTGTTTCACAAATGAGACTCGCTTCGATGCTACATTGATGATGCCAGAGTGGGTATTAACGGATGCCAGTCTAGTTAGTCTAGGTGGTTGCCTAATAGCCACGTTATCCGTTCGAAGACCAGATAGAAGACTCTCTCACACATACGTCGAATCCCATTTGTCGGCCTTAACGCCTCTCTCACGCGTTCCGCCTTTTCTAGTCTTTTCCTGTAGTAGATACTCGTCCATCGTGCGATAGCGCTGACTCTATGACGAAGGAGGATCACCACCTCTTTGAAATATCCTAGTCGACCGAGACCGTATCCTCGCGCGCTACGGTCAGAACTTCTAATTACAGACTCGGTGCCGAGGAGATATCGATTGGATCTCTCGAAACGAGCGGCCATTGAGACAATCGCGCCGAAACGCAGCGTTGATCTAACTCTCGTCTAGGCCCTAGAGTCTAGGCTAATGACTATCATCGAAACATCTGCCTTTATAAGCGATGCTGCTAATTTCGAAACGCCGCTTTCCCTTCAGAGTCGTAAAACTGGACGGTCGGAATAATAATCAATGTAAATTGCCGATGTATAGAAATTAAAATAAAAATCGTTTTATTAAAAATTCCATGGAATGACTGATTCGAAAGTTAATCAAGGTGGCTCAATAAAGAAACTTATTTCACAGAAAAATAGTTTTCTGAATTTCTACACTTTTAATAATATCTGGTTTAAACTATTCGAATACTAATTGATCATTAAAGAAATCATAAAAGAAAGATCGTGATATCGTCAAATCATCGTATTTTAGGGAAGTCTAACTACTATCTATAACTAATTTACTCGGAACTTATGAATGCACGAATCGGTGAACATGATAATTCGCGCAGCTTTATGGATCAGATCGTGGTGTCGGAGAATCACGCGACACGGCGAAAGCTTTTAACGTGACGAGAAGACAAAAGCTCGCACGCGCGAACGCGCGCGGATTACGAGGAAAGAGAAAGAGAGAGAAGGTGAGAGAGACGAAACGGAGCCGAACGGAGAGATCTCGTTTCCTCGCTCTACCAATCTTCTCCCGGGCGCTTAAAGCTCTACGATGCTTACCGCGGAATTGGTAGGCCATAATAAACCCAGATCTGATTACCCCGGGATTGCTTGATTTGCATCAAGCTACGATTCACCGAGAACGAGGACGTCTCGGTGCGGCGCCGCGCTGAGCCGAGCCGAGCCGTATCTTGAGGCGCGCCCGCGACGAGATTGAGAAGCACACGAGGGTTTCATGCATGTCATCAAGTGCTTCGCATATTTCGCTGGGCACACAGATGCGGGGAACTCACTTTGATAGAGCTTGCTGATGGAACAGCGACAACAATGGGAACTCCACGCTCGCCGATTTCTAGTCGGAGAATCGCGAGCTATACTTCCGCTACGTAATCCGACGAACTAATTATCGTATGGCTTTATTTGGGGGCAGCGTTCGCTCTGATTTTCGAGGACACCGTTATCGGGCTATCCAAACTCTGCTAGTCATGTGTGATCTCAAAGATAATCTAATTGTATAAGTTATGTATACAAATGCGAAAAATTTTATATTAATTATAAAAAATTTTGTATTGACAATTAATATATTCTCTGGCGTATAAAAAGTAAATTTAAAATATCTAGAATATTTAAACAGGAAGATAAATTATAGTCGATTCAGGGCGCAGACATTATTAAAATAGATGTGAATCAAATGTAAACCTATTTCTTGAAATGTAAACTTATCCAATGAAGATAACACAAAATGTTAGCACAGCGGAGATTAGCAAAACGTGCTCTTTATACTTAGTGTTCAATTTAATATCTCTTTTACGTGCAATTCAGTCTTACAGTCATAAACGTGAATATATGAAGCAACATAATTTTATGTAGGGGCCTATGTAAACTTTTTCGCGAACATTAAATACTCTTCCTGAGTATTTAATGTTTGCGGAAAAGCGGATCATGGTCATAGCCAAGAGAAGTTTCGAGTTAATTAATTAAATTTAATTACTGAGCGAGTGGTATTCCGGAGCTTTTCCCTTCTACCATGCCGCGCATGTAACTTTCACATGCGCGAGACGTATATAACGTAGAACATGAAAAGTTAGGAACGCTCTTCATAAATTTAAAGGCATATTCTGTCTTTCTCTTTCTCTCTCACCTTTTCTCGTAACTGTAGCAAATAAATATTATATGACCCGCGGCGACCAGCGTCTAAAAGAAAAAGAGCTAATCGCGAAATGACCTTCATTACACGATCAGCGTAATCCCCGTTAAATAATCCCCTCACGCTTCGAGGGATTTCAAGCGGGAACGACAAAAAATTCCATAGGACGAGCGGGTAATCCCAGGACGAGCCCGCAAGATCCTCGAAGAGCTTCGCGGCGGATTTTAACGCGGCGATTACGCGCCACGGATCTCTCCGTCTTGGTCGAATCCTTCAACGGATCCTGGCTACTTCGACACGAATAAGATTCCGATTCGGCTACTTCGTCTTTACTCGGTGTAGACTGTTAAATTAAGCTATGTCAGCCATGATCCTGTAAATAGATCATTTCCATACCGGGAAAGGTTCCAAATTGCGCGACTAATGGGCTCGACAATTCGCCCGCGGGTTGACTTCGTGAATTAACATCAACTACCGACGTTTTCTTGCGCAAACGATCTTGCAAGTGGATATATCCGACCTTTCGACACTATCGCGAAGACGTCCAGAAGGCTGATTGTTTGCCTACCTTTCCTTTCTGTCTCCCCCGGGTTCAATCTCTGCCGGCAAACAGTTTATACCGAGTGGCTCTATCCAACACGAGTACCCTGTGTTTAGTAAGACGCTGCCGTTAAAGGTTTCTTTCACGATGCAATCAGAACGTCTTCCGGAATTTCAACATTTGAAAGTGGAAATTATCTTCTGACCCTATTAACTATTGTAAGATTTTTAAATTTTTACTATCCTGGAGTTGTAAAAAATAGGAATTCTAAATAATAAGATTTGAACTAAATTTTTCAAATACTATTTTCTTCAAATTTTAAAATTTTTAGAACTTTAGATAAACAACATTTTAAATTCCAGATATTCAGAATATTTTTCATCTTACAATTTCCTTAAATTTTAAAAAGTTTAAAGTGTCTCGGATTCTCGGATTTAAGATAAAATGTACTAGAAGTTAAAATTTAAAATAAAATTAAAAAACAATTGAGTGAATAATTTTAAACGTTTCTTATTTCTACTAAAAATTTTTTTATTTGTAAATTCTTGCATTTTAGAATCTTTGAAGCATTTGAATTCTGCAAAATATCTATGGTAACCTGTTGGTATGCTCACTCGCACAAGCTGGGTGAAACTTGAGCGGTATAATAATAATACAGCAGGAATCCCCCGTGATATGGGTTTGCCTCGATATTTGGGCGCATGATGAGCGATCATGGCAACAGGCGCCTGGCAATGGCTGCCCCACGCGGCAAGTTTCTACTTCATCTACCGCATTATGTCAGTTCTATACGCGTATCATGATTAATCGCGAATACAGGTACTAGCAGTTCATTAGTGTAATTAATTCTTCCTCGTTATATCGGCAGGTAAATCGAATCTATGTAAAACGGTAGCTTGTTTCGCGCTATTGTAATTGCGATTCTGCGATTGCATGTATGTAAAAAGGTAAATTTTCAATAAAAGTAAATAAACGAGATTGTCTTTAATTATTGTGAAAGGACGTGATCATTTTTAATTATTAATCATGCAATCAATGATAGTTATTATGTGATGTAAATTAATATTTGTATAAATTACTGTAAAGTCCTATAGAAAATTCATTTAATTTACTTGCTATTTTCCAATAAATTAATCTCTGTCAATCATAATTTAATTGATGAATAAAGACAGATAAGATATTACATTAAAAAATCGATCTTTGAAATTCAAAAACTCATTAAATCTACTACTATTGATTTAAAGAGAAACTATGTTCTGTTTTCCAATCTGGAAAACAGCAGCATCACAGCAGAGTCACAATTCACAATATTGCCAAGATCCGCGCAGATGGCACGTAATTGTATTTCGATAAATAACTCGAGCGAATAAATATAAATCGGAGCGTCTCGGAGAGCTTTTCGCGAAGCCGCGGAAGGAAGCTGCGAAGAGTCGAGGAATAAAAAAAGATACGACGGGGACGGCGGGGAAAATGTAAATGGATACATGAATATCTGTTAGTAGTGGAATCGCGGAATGCAAATTGAAGAGAAAGAGAGAGATAGAAGCTTGAAAGCCGACTGGTGCATTGCAGTGGCCGGCAGGAACTGATGATCGATATAGTACAGAAGGCGTCAACCCGACTTTCCCGTCGAATATACGGAGCCTTCGGCTGCACGTAAAGCAGTTTTCACGTAATTGACCTCGTTTCACGGGCTGCCTTGAAAATCCACTTAAACACGTCGCGATCGAAAGATTAACGATAAAAGGAACGATTGGTGTCCTTCGAGATGTCGTGCACTTGCTACATTTCGTTTTTAATATTTCGAATGACGCTCTATGACATAGACGCAAAAGAATTGTTACGTTCTCAAAGAAAAAAGAAAGAGTTTACATAATTTCATATCTAAGAATCAACAAACAAAAGCTCGCGCGATAATAATTCTAATGCAAAATAAAGATGATATTTTTCAAAAAGTGTTATTTGTTATCAAAAGTTGTATAGCTTTCTATTTTTTTAAATATTCTAATGTGTATCTCTTCTATAATTATAGAGAGTATACCTCTGGCAATTAATTAAATAATATGCAATTTTTTAAACCGAAAGAAAAATCGCTATTTTGCAATACAGATATAATTCGCGCCCACGATAGAGAGATAGAAGAACCGATTTTGATGTCGTTATTAAAGCGGCGGAAAAACCAGCGAGCGTATCGCCGATGTGAATAAAGCATCGCAGAGCGGAGAGTGCCGGTCGATGACTGGCACCACTTTCGCCAATAACCTTCTCTATTATGCATACCTGGTCTATAAAATCGAAGTATCCGCATCGTGGAAGCTTTTAGCCGCGTTCGGCGTCACGTAAAGACGAAGTAAAGACGAGCTTAAAAACGGCTGTGCAATTTTCCCCATCTCCGCAGTAGCGCGAGCGATCTTTTTATCGGTCGTTAGGAAGGCGGCTGCTAATTAAGAGTGCATCGAAAAGTTTAGCCCGCCTTCGGAATGGACGCACTTACTTAAAAGAACGAAACAAATCTGCCGCGAGTCCGTTTTATTTATTTCGAAACTCGCTGAACGCATAATGACTCCAAGCGGAAGGAAAGTTGCGCCTTTCCAAGCGAACAGAATTTTTACAAAGAGCCTCCAGATTAAACGGAAAAGCTACGAAAAATTCGATATTCCCTGCAACTTTTGTTACATAGTCAAGTTTGCAAGAATATAAATTGTTAAATTTGCAATTCACATCTCATCTGTCAAAATTAATGATCAAAACTTAACTCAATAAAATGAATTGACAATTAAAGATAACTATCATGTTTAGATAACTATCGTTGTTTGCATTCACGTACATATCTAGTCGGAATATACAATTAGGATTATTCAGGATATTTCATCGTCAGAGATGTTACAGTACTGATCTCGAAATGGAAGATGCCATTAAGTATACGCGTACACGTCGACCCCTCATCCAATTCCTTTCTCTTGTCAAGCATCAACCCTTCAGGCGCGAAATTTGCGGTATTGTAGAGGTGTCCTACTCGAACGCCAAACCGGGAATTCGCCCGACGAGGGTGCGCGGTCCGCTGGGGCCACGGATATTTTCATGCAAATGCGGATCTCTTTTTTTGCACCAGCAACGCGGAACAATGGCGGTCGAATTCGTTCTCGCCGGAATCGCGCATCGAAATTGTCGGGATTAAAGCAAAAGCGCCCCTTCGCTCTCGCGAGTATAAACACTTCCTAAACGGGAATGACGGGGGGCGTTGATTCCTTCTCTATAGAGGATTTCGGTGTAATTTCACCGGTTAACAAGATCGTATACTTCGCCGAATAACCATTGATTTGCAAATGTTTATAATAACAACAATAATTATTAATCGAATCGAAAGAGTTTGTACAGGATAACTATCTGTCTTAATAGAGCGTAATAATACTACAATCTTATTAGTTTAACAAAACATTAACAGAAACAATGTAGAGAATACTTGAAAATTTTACCTATTCTCGTAGTTTTGAAAACGCTAACCTGATGCTAATAGCGTTAACTTAACGCTAATCAAAATGTTAATTAATTTTTTATCATTATCAATTAGATGCTCAGAATAATTTCATTAATTAAAACTTGTTAACTCAACGTATTTATGATATGCGTGTATACCCGTGTAAGATAAACTTCCTTCGGCTACATTCCAGCCATATCCAATATTCCAAAGTTCGCAAATCCTGATACCGTCACCGCGATAATCGCTACGTTCCCCTATTATCGCAGAGCAACGATATAAAAATCGACGAGCTTCAAGGAGGTATTGAATACCAACGCAAAGCCACAAGGTGCCGTTAAGAAGGTTGGCCGCAGGACTTCGAAGACTCCGCCCGATCCACCCTCATCATCGTAAAGTTTATGCCAGCACACCGTGCTGTGTACTCCCAAGCCGGGTATTACGCTTTAAGTGTAGTAAGACGGAAGCGGTTCGGATGTGGAAGAGGGTACGGCCCCCACTTTCTCTCTCGCAATATGCGATGGGGTTGAGCATGTTACAACCACCACCGTGTCACGGCACGTAATTTCAGCCCGGCTCTTTATGGTCCATCGACTAAACTTCGAAGGTGACCAAGTAGCGCGTTCTAGAGTCGATTATGGCTGGCTCGTTACACATACGACTACAAAGACAGAGTGGAATATAAACGTCTTAATAAACGATGATTGACAAGGATTTGAAACAGCTCAGGAGAGTTTAATCACGTCACACACATTACACAAAAGTACTATTCTTATAATATATCGCTCCGATAATTGGTTAATAAATCATATGTTCATTGAATAAATAAATAACTAATTATCTTCTCGAAGTTTTATTTTATGTTTTAAATATCCTCTCCCTTGCTTAATTTTTTAAACATTATTCGTCATTAAGTTAATCATTTTTATTTTTTATAACCAAGTTGATGGTAAAGCTACGATGAGACTATGCAACCAACTTGAAAATTTTATAACTTTGCCAGTTTAATGCTCCTAAAGTTTCCAGAATGCACACAGAATTTTTGAAAACTGCGCTGTGGAAACACGGATGCGCCCAAGGACTCCGCATCGGCGCCTTTTTCTTAACGAAGCCCCGCTTTTTCTCGCGAAAGCGCTCGTAAAAGCCGAGCGTTTAGTCGCGGCTAAGTTATCGTTCGTTTCGCCAATTGATTACATGAATTATAGATGTGCCCGCGCCATCCTTGTATCACGCGCACCATGGTCCGTACGTGGCTATCCTTTCACGGCTGTTAACGTCCGGGAAGAATTAGAGTCCGGCCGGTTTTAACCACTGTTCGCATCGGCTCGTAACTCACGTCGGAAAAATACGGGATTCGTGACGAGCCGGTTGGTCGTCGCGCGGCAGAGACACGATGAAAAAAAGAACGAAGAAGAAAAAAAGAGCAAAGGGAAACGCGTGGAATAAAAATGCGCCGTCGATCCGAGCTGTCGTTATTACGATTCCCGGGATCTGCATAATGGCCACGTATGCGAGACACGTCGCGATATTTCATCGTGCGCACACTTGGGAACGTTCGTGGAACATCTCACCCGGAAATGCCGTTCTCGTCGCGGTCGCAATCGCTACGCCCGCGCCCGTTACATCGCGATTAATTAATGCGAATGTTGTCGGACGATCGGCCGCTGGCTAGCAATCGATCGACAGATTTTACTTTTTGACGGACAGCATGTCATCCTGATGTGATATACGAGGACTATTGTCATTTCACCCATTTCATCTCGAGTTTTTAGAGTGAATAAGAAAAAGAGAAAAAAGAGAAAGACAAAGAGAGAGAGAAAGAGAAAAACCTAAATCGAAATTTTATTGTATTAATCATATTAATGTAAAAAAAATTACTGCAGAGATAATGTGAGATCATACATTAGAATATGCAATATAATATAATAAATTCATCGCGAAACTAAAGTGCAATGAGACAGAAATTATTTCGCAATATTAATATCCAAATATATTAAAATAAAATAAATAAAACCAAATTCAAGAGATTTTCAGTGTAAGTACAAAGTATTGAAGTACAACGTTGGAAACTTGAGGCCGGATAAATTCAAGAAGCATCGCATTTTTTCAGAGATCGCACTCAATTTCAGCTTTTATCTGGCGCAGTTTCCGCCGGGCAGAATTTTGCAGCACGCAACACCCGAAAGAGCCAATCGTGTCGCCGGTGCCGTCGGCGTTTTATTTTTTTTTTTTTTTTCAAACGATTGCCAGTGCACGCGAGGATTGCTCGTAAAAGCGAGAAACGGAGGCTACCACCGATCTCGCTAATGACCGAGCGTAAAACGGTCCGTAAAATTTCACCCGTTATGAGAGAGTAGGGGGTTGCGCGCCGTTCTTCTCCGAGGACGAAGACTAGGGGGATAAACCCGATGATTATTCGTCGCACGTTATTCGATACGTAGTTAAACGCGTCCCCAGACGAAAACTTTCGCGATGCTAAATTTGGCAGCGATGTCCGAACCCATTCTTCTCGTCCTTTTATTTGTCGCAAATAAATAACTTCGCGATACGATCCTAAAATACTAATCGTTATCATTTCAAAATGGCTGCATTGTTTTAATTCTCAAGTGCATATTGCAGTGTATTATAAATTCTTGTTTCGTGTCCATCGCGAAAAGATATAATTTGAATTGTTGGTGCAGAGATTAATTATAAATTAAAATTAAACAAAGCGATAATACCTATCTAAGAAAACCTATTCCAAGCAGCAACTTGAAAAAATTTATAAAAGAATATTTTTTTCGATAAATTGTTGATAAAACACTTTTTTCACCGTGACTTTATTTCATTTACAATTAGATTTACAATTAGATATTTGAATTTGTGTTTAAATGGTATCTTCAACGTGAAGAAATTTACACGATCGTTTTAGCAGTTTTAGAAGCTCATTTCACTGAACACTGATAGCATCTCCCTTATATCCCTGTTCAAGAAAGAACAATCTGCTAATGCCCTAGTAAAGGGCTGAAAACCACCGACACGATGTGGGCTGGATCCCTTCGAGGTACTCGCTGTACATAATCCCGCTACATTGTCGCGTAAAGTGCTTTACGCTGTATCTACGTGCGCTTCGTCGCGCTATTAAACGGTCCGAAGAGGTGGCTAACGGAGGTAAGAGCAGATCGAGAGATTTACCGGTCGGCGCGCGATCAAGTGGGCGGTTATTTATGAAAAAATCGATGCTCGCATCTAGAAAGTATATTTTAGAGAGATGACGGAGCACAAGAAGAGAGAGTCTGAGTTACAGAGCGGGGAGGGGATGGAAGCACGTTGGGGTCCATAAAACGATTCGTACGACGCGGCGGCATGGGGTGTGCAGACTCGCGAGCGGCGAACGAAGGGAGCTCGGCGTTAACTTAGTCCTATGATTGACGGTTTCCGGTTCCGGCTCGCCCCGGACCCCCGAGACTGATATATCGCGACTCGCCGGAAGTCTGTGCGAAAGCATCGCCGCAGAATTATTGGCCGGTTGCGACGAGACGGGTTTATCGAATTTCCAAACCCGAAACCGAGCCTAATGTTTCCCCGGGCTGTCTGAGCGCACGAACTCACCCTCTTCTGACAGGACGCAATCCAGGAATCGAGAGGCGCTTCTTCACAGACACGTATTCCGAAAACGCCGACATGCGCAGATATCTCGCTTCGGTAACAGGTTCTCGCCCTGTCTAACGATAAAATCATTTGCGTTGATTTATTGACGTTAAGTCGAATTAAATCGGAATTTTTTAGTAACGCTAAAAATTTTCTGGGCAATTTCCGATAATCCTGATATTTTAGAATAAACTACTTGATTTAACGTCAATCTTATAAATATATTGCTTACGTGATAATTATTGTATTTTTCTTATTCTTATCTCCGTAATTAAATAAAAAGCACATGCACACGTACGACAGCTAAATACCGTCAGATTTATGTTCCCGAAGAGAGAGACACACGAAGAGACATAAAACTCGGAATTCGCCTTTCAGCCTGCACACCGCCGCCGTTTCGAGTGAATCGCACTTTACGATTGACAACAGAACGGACGCCTTCCGCGAACAATGTCGACCGTCGCGTTTCCTACTTGGTGAAGCACTCAATTACGAACGGGTGCCAGTTATAAAATACCAACCTCGTTCTGCAATTCTCACGGCAGTATGCCACTAAGTCGTGCGAAGAAATTTTGTCACGCGTGTGTTTTTAACGAGTCTGCATTTAGCGACTCACTCGCATTACCTTTACGAAGATTTAATGGTATTAAAGCTGAAGAACGTGCAGTTGTGCAATTATGCGCAGACTAGATCGTTCAAAATCTAATCATCTTATCTAATCATTTAAAGGATAAAAAAAAATTTATCGAAATTTTATTTCTCTTGCAGTTCATACATTTAGTCATGCACATTCCCATTTTATCAACAGGATAAAAAAAATAATTAAGAGCTTTGTCTAATTTCTATAAATAAAATAAAGCTCCGTCAAAATTAGCTAAATAGATAAGATTAAGCCGTTTGTTTACAAATTCCTTAACCAGATTGGCGAGAATTTTTCTCGATGCATAATTTGACAGAGACCTCTAATCTTGCATGCAAATAACACTGTAATTAGACAGTCACTTAATTTTTACAAGAAGAAAACGCACTGCAAATGCGTCAAAGAGTACATCGTCGCTGCTGCCGACCACATCGCAACGGCCACGCCGTACATCGCGTTTTGCGCGGACCGGGAAAACGCGAAAGTGACTTACGGTCTCCAGTAGCCTGTTGTTCTGTCCAGAGGACGCGAAATTAACAAGGAATGAAACGTGTGCGCCACCGACCGCGAGACACGAAAATAATATGCGTCGTATTACCCGCGCGTTTTAATTAAGAAGGCGGTCGTACACTGCTCGCCAGGATAACAAATTAATTAAGCGACGTCACATTAAACATCAATATCGGTTGAAACGTGCCATGGACAATTTTAGATCGTACATTTGTCGCGAGACAGTGTCCGCACGCGTCGTTCTGCTGCGTGTTGCCACTCAATCCTGTTAAAATGAATACGCGCGCGCTTGCATTTTTCAGGCCAACGTTGTCTCTTGTCTCATATTTTATAATTTGTGCTTTGTTGGCGCAAATCACACGTTAGCAACGTAAATTACCACAACGCGAAGCGCAGACTGTGTGTATAAATAGTTACGCCGTAATTGTCGCATGTTTGTCTTCGATGTAACATAAACGAGAATAATGTCGGATTGAGACTAAAAGATAATTAAAATCTCAGAAACAAACATAACTGAATCATTGTCTAAAATCCGCTATAGTTTTCGAGGTATTATATGCAGTGAGTTTTGAAGCTATCAATTTTTATTTAAATAACCGGCACAATTTTTATATAAATAACCGGCCATGTTAAATTTCCATGTTTCTGTGAGCATATATAGTAACAGATAATGATAAATATATTTATCATTATCTATTTAATTAGCACACAAATTAAATGTTTAATTATTAAATCGTGCTTGTATATTTTCCAACATCGCACACAAGAAGGACCGAAAAAAAGATTCCAGAATAAGAAAAAGAGATAAAACTACCATCACAGACAAATATATGAAAATATTCTTGCTAAATGTGCCATTTTCACAAACTAATTAAAAAATACATTTAAAAAATACATAAAATTCGATATTGACCTTACAACACATTTAGAGTGTATGTAACGTATAAATATAAAACATCAGGCATTGACAAATATAACGTGCGAAAGAAAAGTATTCAGGAATCACAAATTCGTAGCTATGAAAAAATGTCACCTCGACCACAGATTATAGTAAATTGGAGCCATAAGCGAACGTGAGTATTCAGGTATTACACCACGAGGGGCGGATTATTTGTTGAACAGCTCCATTATGGGCCTGCGTCGTAAATGGCAGTGTTAAAAACGATCCTCGGTTACGAGCGAGTGACACGAATTCACAACGCGCGACACACGTTTATTCCTCTTCTCGCGTTCAGAGATGACGGATTTGTTCAGGTATAAAATATATTTTATATTACAAGTGTAATTCACAATATAATTTACACTACTCATCTCTTGCAAGTGCTAAATTCTCTGTAATTATTATAATATTATTATATTGTAATAATTAACACTTGCTGAGATATAGGTAGATTCAAGCACTTTTCATGTGTATACGTAATCATTGAATAAATTTTTTAAATATATTAATATGTGTTTAAAGTTGAGGAGATATATTATATATTATAAACTTTCATATTATATATTATATTTTCTTTAATGATTATAGATGTCCTTTCTTTGTAGCTATAAAAGTTTTCTTGATATAAACAGTTTGCCCCATAATATCTTTTTCGCACATCATAAAAGCACTGAGATTTTTCTTTCCCGCAAGTAGAGAGCGAAATTGCGCGGTAACACACGTAACTTCACGGAACGTGCATTTTCCTGAAGAGCGACAAAGCTCGACATACATGTAGCAGTGCCGAGTTACCATTAATCTTCTGTTGGTTAGACATTCGTATTTATTGTATGAATCATGCTGGCCGGATATCATTGCGATTATCAGTCGGCGAAATTACCTTCCATCAACAGTAAATTGCACGTGCACATCGTGTTGCTCGATTACACGCAACAGCATGTTGCAAGTCGCACCTGCAGGTGCGAGCGTATCAAACGTACCGTATAAGAAAATTTTTAAGTATAATCGTTCTATAAGAATCCTAGAGAATAATAAAAACAAAAACTAAACTCTATAAAATAACCATGATTTATATAATATCTAAACTTTACATGTACTCGTATTAACGCCTGGTTTAATCGATAAATATCTTAAGAAGTAATAAAGCCTCGAGTTGATACTCTATAAAATATTCTATAATAGTTATAGAAAATTTACTAAAAATTAAATAAAAGATGAAGTTTCGTTATTTCGACATGAAAACTACTTCAATTAATTATTTTGCATAACTAAAAAGAAAATTCTGCCTAAGGTATTTCTTAAAATATTATCCTTGTAGAGTTAAGAAGTAAATTTGAAGAATTTACGTATTATGGGAGATATGGCCGTTATGTTTGGTCATCCTCGGAAAATGAGACATAATGAAAAAGAATGGAGCGCACACGAATACGGATTGCGCTCACGCGGATGAACAGCGACGAATACATTGTTTCACGCAAACTAGGCAACATGAAAGTGACTTACGATTTCCATCTCATTGTCCTGTCCAAAACGTAAAATTAACATGAGATGAGGATGTGCCGGTGCTATGGGACACAAAAATAATGCACGAGCTGTGTCAGGCGTTTTAATTAAGCGAAGTTTTTGCGCTGTTATAGAGACAATTAAATTAATTCAAGCCGTTTACGATTAATCATATTAATCATGGTAAGCGTATAGAATAAATTAAATAAACGTGTCGGACGTTATCTAATTCTAAAGCTTTTTCTACCCCATCAACAAACTCGTTAATTAACAAAAAACGTTTAAAATATCTAAAGATCTATAAATTTGTAAAACAATGTTTATTAATTCGATAAGCCCATGAATTATTAAAAGCCTGTCCAAATTGTTGTCAAATATCAATATATTATTGTATTGTACAAATTCCTAGATTTCCAAATATAGGTACCTGTACAGTGAAAAATTTCTATTAAATCCCAAAGAATTGCTAGATTCTATATAAATCTATAAATTCCTAAATTATTAAACATATAAATTGCTGGATTTAAAAGCTTTATGTATTTTGAAACTATCTGTAGAGGCATACCACAATGACACGTATGCAACATTGTTATTACAATAAACAATGAGCCGATTTACATATGTCACAGTGCTACATGAGCATTGTACCGCCACACTTTATCAATGTTGACTATCTCCCGGCCGGAGTTATCGACCATCGAATCATCTTACAGATAAATCCTTCGCACGTAAATTATTACAACGTGTTCGCATTTATCTTCGTTGCAGCTGCAACGCGAAAACGCAGAAATTTCGAAATCGCGTAGCGAATGAGCAAAACGAAAAGCGACTGGATTTTCGCGCAACGTTAATTAACGGACGTTTTTGCATTAGTAATTACACATTATGCCCATCACATTTATCACCCATCAGATAAAACGAGAGAATATATAAAAAATGCACTTTGCATTTTCGAAATTATCCCATCAATGTGCTTTTATGATCGGCCACCGAAAATTCAGATCCCGCATGCAACGATGATTCTCATCCTATTCCGCATAACTCATATGTCTAACGAGCTGCTCCCGTGGCGACGAACGTTAAGCCATTACTAATTACAGGATCATTAAAAAATAAAACATACCCATTTCCTAAATATATAATACTTATATGATTTACGAGCTCGCGTAAAAAAATCGGTGACATATTCGCATGTAAATCATGGTACATTACGAAATTTTTAATGGAATGTTCGATATTAATGTTACATTGGTATATTCATACCATACAAAATTAATTTGATTAAATATAGTTAGCTGCATTAAAAGATATTAAATATCTTCTTCATTCTTCACTAATATATCTGTATTTATTAATTTATTCCGGAGTTCGGAGCAAACTGCATTTTCAAAATTATGGAGGAACGTCGATGATTGATATCATTACTGCCCGGGCAATATGCCGTTACAATTTTCCAAATTGCGACGAAATTTCAACACACTTTTGACTGAAATTTAATGTAATTAATATTCTACAGTCTACACGAAAAGTGACGGATGATACAATGCTTTAGAAGTGAAAAACAGAGAACAATATGCGGCGGTCATTGGAGAACTTAAATAAGATGACATTTCTCCGATATTTATGCCATCACGTAGATAACAACGATATTTATCCCATCACGTATAAGATAACAAACACATTTCCTAGATTCTCCTGATCCGTTTGCCGATACACGTCCTCTTTGCGATCCGCGTACTCTTTCTCTGTCACTAAGATTGAATCGTAATAAACCAGGACGTGATAAATTTTATTGAGAAAACTGCAATGTGAAACGTGTCGCGAGACACGAGATGCATACATGAAGTAAACGACCGCGAACGAATTATCAGAAGCACCGGCGTAAAATCTTGCTTGCTGCAGCGCGGACACTTTTTATTGCGTTGTTCGTCGGAAGTTATTATAACAACAGTCAGGCGAACTTCCGCATTGCTCTCACGTCTTACTTCATACCTGCCATATTTCCACGCATAAAATCTTTTAATTTAAATTTTTACCTCACACCAAAGGTACGCTCGCTCGCGAGAATTTCAAATTAATGTGTCCCTATTCATTTTTATTCGAAGTTCTCGTTCGACGGTAGTTATAAAGATCCGATCTCTCTTTAGCACTGATCGTCTCATCATATTGTTGTCTATTCGGCTTTATTATGTCCCGAATTTAATTACAAACGTTTTTTTCATTCTCCTCGGAGTCTCGGACATGGCTTTTTCACGACGTGACGCGAGCGCGCAGTGAACTTTTATTACATAATTATAATTATATTCCTACAGTCATTGTAACTGTCTCATTTTATCACGTCTCTTTTATGAAAGCCTCAAAATTTCCTTATCGTTATCAACATTACTCTCCCTTTTTCCTGCTACTTTTACGTATCTCATCATGTATAGAAAAATTATATTTTCATAAAAAATTTATGAGAAAGAACATTTTGCCGAAAATTTAATATCTACACACGAAACTAATAGCTTAAAAACTTGTCTCGTAAGTTTCAAGTAACGTCGACAAATAAATATGACAATTCGAAAAACCGCGTCGTGATATTTTCTTCTACCACATCAAACGGATGAATAATTACCCGAGCGACAGCGGTAAAATATATCGTATTTTCTTCGTCGACGCAACGTGATTGAATGGCGCTCGTACTTTCCCCGCGGAATGTTTATAGCTCGCTTATTTAGAACCGGACGACGCGATCCCAGGGGACAGACGGCCACCGTGATAAAATAATATAAAAAACCGCGCGTCGAGGAAATAAGGAGAGGGGTACGGCGCATTAGTCGAGAAACACTGGTGGCGGTCTATCATCTGGCATATAATGTGGCACAGTTAAATAAACCCCGGGAAATGCATTTCTCTGCGTGTGCACGTTCGTCCTGGATAGCACCGGATGCGGCTGTCATCCCCGCGTGCTCGTGCATCATCTTCCAGAAGACGCGGGATCACATCTTCCTCTTCGCCGTTTCTTTGTCGCTTCCCATCCCTGTCCCTGTCTCCTTCCCCGCCAGCGTCCCTTTAACAGTGATCCTTCTTTTTCCCATGAGCTTCTACCGGCGATTCTTTGCGTCCGCGAATGTTACTAATCCTCCGATACTTTCGTCGCGTTCGGGATAATCCGGCTAACTTTATTATTAATTCGTTGAATTTGCGATTATTGTGGGAAAAATACGCGCCACTCTCGTATGCTTTCTCGCGGATTATGGCTTTTCATTCTTCTCAAAATATAATTTTCATGCGCTTACAATATCATTGTAATACCGGGATATCAATACCATTAGAGTTGTAAGCGAGTTTTATTAAAAACTGCTACATGACTTCTGTCTTATTTTATATAGGTATGTATTTTGAAAAACTTATTCTATACTTAGAAACTTATCACTGCTTTACTAAAAAAAGAAAATATAACATTCTTATATTCAACAACTTACAATTAGATGATCTTACGCGAACGATAAACACAGCATCTGCTGTTTTGCACAAATTGTACTGCAAATGATGTAAATTGTAAACCATATGAAGATTTTAAAGTCTCGCGTTTAATCTTCTTAGTATGTAACAAAATAATCGTGTGAACGGGAAACGAATTTATTCCCAGCCGGACCCCGAAGACGAAGATGACAACGATGACGACGACGAGGATGACAACGACCAGCGACCCGGACGATATTTTCAAGGCGGGAAATTTATGCCGCTCGCGCCATTCGTTACGACGACGGCTCTATCTGCGCGTGACGTTTATTAATAACCTTTCTATCTTTAAAGGGAATAACGACGCGCCGGCGTGTCACCTCACTAACGAGACTAAAAGCTCGTAATTGATTCTCTTCCGGCGCTAACCCCACCAGACGCGACCGTGTTCACTCAGATGAAAAAGAAGGCTGGCTATTAGCACCCGTTCATCGGCGGCTATTAAATCAGGCGACATGCGACATGGCATCTGGCATGCGTCGCCCACCAAGGTTACCCTTGACTACATCTGTTTTATACTTTTGCTTTTATCAGATAGTACCTACTTTGATGATCTAAGAAAAAAAAACTGTAATTTTTAATTTGCTAGTCACGTTTGTCTGCGTGTATATTTTTAATCGTTGGAACATTTATACTTATAATAAATTGTTATAATTTTCTATATATCAATTAATTACAATAATAAACTTGTTCTGTAATAAATATTACAGATATTTTTCAAAACATTAGATTTGTGCATTATATGCTTAAAATATATATAGAAGAGAAGCTTGAGTTTCCTAATCAAATTTCAAGTCAGAATTACTTTTTAATCTTACCCTGGTTTCATAACGTGATTACATTATAATATTATGTAATTGTAAATTTAATTAAAATACATTTTGTAGAAAGATATTAACCAAGTACTTATATCTTAGAACCAAATCAATTGTAAGGCTAATAATTAATTTCCTCTATTAAAATTCTTGAATTTTTCATATTTCTAGATTTCTAATTTCAATATATCTAATAAAATACTCCATCCAACATTGACATTTCAATAGATTTAAATTAAACAAATATCCTCTCTGTTTTAAAATGCCGATCAAAGATTCAAATCATTCAAAGAACAATTATTAAAATTGATAATATCGAATTACCGCGCTATTGCTAGGAAAACAATTTTCTTGGCATCATGTCGCGCGGTACATAATGTCAAGAGTATTGTTACTACTGGTACACTCACTAGAGATTCTTCGTGATACACCTTGACGCAATTTCTCATTAAAGATAATGCCCGTCGTTCTTCAGGCCAACAACTGCAACCGCGAGTAAGAACAGAACGTAATGCCGGCATTCCTCTTAATTAGGAGCGTAGTACCTACCCCACCTTACTGCGAAACGCGCTCTACACGGTCTGCTTGTTAAACAATAGCAGAGATATGAGTAGATACCTCGTTCTAATATTACTAGATAAATGGAATTATATGTTGAAAACAAGGAGAGTGAATTTAAAAATAAAAAAACTGCAGCTTTTTTCGGATTTCAGAAAATATCGATTATTAAATTAATGCTAAGTATCAGAAGATTATTATAAATTGATTCCCGATCTCGCGAGCGGATTATCTAATATTAATTATTATCAGCTTATAGTCGTAATTATCTAATTATCTCAAAATGTATTAACTCAAATAACTCGAAAGTGCTTTTGGTATTGAATTAACTGGGCATATAACAACATATTTTAAAAATCGTCTAAAAGTTTATATTTTTGAAAAAAAAACTTGATATTTTGATTTCAATTCACAATTGACCCACCCAAATTGCAATTAACAATGTTCCCTTGAATTTCTATTTCTTATCACAATCAAAATTTATAAACCGATTGACAGGTACAGACGTATTGAGAGAGGACCGAGTACCGTTATATTTTCGATCGAACGAGCACTCGAAGAAAGTAGCTAAAGCTCACTCGAAACAATCGAGAGCTGGTCAGAGTGCCGTCGGGAAGCTATACGAACGATGTCCTTCCGACCTCGTATTCATCCACTTTGCAGGTCTCACAAGAGTGTCGATCTAGATTGGATGGCCATCGTCGCCATTTGCAGGGTCGATTGCATCGGTCATTTGGGAAGCAGGATGCGACAGTTTCTTTGTCGACGTTTACCGATACTGAACAATTGAACTACCGTACCGCTCTTGTGAGTTGCAAACGAAGCAAAAAACACAATCGCGCAAATGAGCTTTTGCAAATAATATCTTTAGATCTATGTTGCTGCGAATGCTACGATCTTTACCGCTAATTGTCTATATAGTTCTTGGATTGTTGAATATAGTAAATCTTAAAATTCTCGGTTCCTTAAATTGATAAACTTTCAAATTATAAACCTAGCTTTTCAGAGACACTTCGGTATCTCTGAAAAGCTATAGGTTTATAATTTGTAAGTTTCACATAATCATGCATAGAGAGTTTGCATGTTATTTCCATTCTTAAAGTGAAATTTTACAACAGAAAGCGTACAATTTTCCAGACAACAAATTGGTCATACATCAACAAATAGCATAATAACAGAATTTCTATTACACTAATTACGTCTATTATAATTTACGCGCACATAATATCACAATGGCACGCTCCGACGCGACGCGTTGTTCGTGTTGCAAACTAAATTACAACCAATTATTTATGTCCGGTAATTACGAATATCCTGTTGGGATCGGTCATAATCAAAACTATATGAAATTTATGAGAATCCTTTAATGCAAGAATACCTTTGAGGTGATTTTAACCGAAATTTCAATCAAATGATTAAAGAACGTTTCCTCGAAATATTTCTTACAAACAATAATTGTGAATCTTATTTCACGCAAAATTCATCGATCTATAGTATCCAGTTTTAATACCTATAATCTAATAATTTAGCGTTTTCTTTTTTAATTAATACTATAATGTTTATATTTGCACACGTGTAAATAAGACATCAAATTTCTCAGAATATTTCAAGAATATTTTACAATACATTTTTATCTCGGATATACTTGTGACTATCAGATTATAACAATTAACAAATATCAAATATTTGAAGTATATATCATATGTAATCTTGGGGCAAGTTATCTTGAGTTAGAAAGGATTAACGACCATAACGCTCAAGCCTCCGACATCGGAGATCATTAGAACGACTTCGGACGGACGTGTTTCTACGTGACTTGTTCGACGACGTTTTTCTCTCGTGGCTCGGAGGTATCGAACGTTGAGATCGTTTCTCTCAGTTTTGTTTGCTTTGCGAACCGTACAGTCAACTCGACGCTTTCTTCCCCCTTCTTACGTTTGTCTTTAGCGTATATCCCTCTGTCCCGGTCTTATTTCTTACGCTAAGACAAATGGTACGCGTATATAGAAACTTACTTATAAACTTTACGGATTCAAGACTAAAAAAATCCGAAGATCAAAAGATTAAGAAATCTATAAGGAACTTGAATATTATATGTTTATAACCAAATCTCTCAAAAACCTAAAAAAATATTATTTTATAAAATTTCTCGACGACTAATAATAATAACTTAAACTTTTCTGTTCTTAATCTACTGCATTTTATATTGGTTGCAAAAATACAGATTTTGCTCTTTTCACGCACACATATCAATTTAAAAAAAAATAATATATTAAAGTAATTCTCTCTTGAAAGAACGCGTTTTTACGATTCCAGTTAATAATCTAGCAAAATACTTACATCTTGATAATATAAGAAATAATAATTAATATTTATAAATTCCAAGTTTTTAACCGTTTAAAGATAAAATGTTTGGTCAAATAAAGTCACGCTTGTTAACGTAACTTAAGAGAAAGTGTTTTGAACAAGACTGTAGCACGATTGTCAAGCGTGATTGCCTTCTACGAATATTTCGCGGTAGAGACACCTGCGTGGATTGCTCAAACGAGGTGGTAACGTCACTCATTAGCGGATACCAGGCCGGATGCTGGCCTGTTTATAACTCATCGCAGACGTTATGTCCCTATGTTTTTTAACGGTAGATACATGTATCATGTGAAGAATAATGATGAATTGAATGAATCTTAATAATACATTCAATAGTACAAAGAAAGACAAATTAATTATTTAACTTAACATCAGATCAAACCTTATCATACTATATTTAAGAATTATTTAGATAAATGACATATAATATTATTGTAGATTTGTATTTTGAGTTATTATTTGAGTTTTTTGAAAACACTCTTGCCATTGGTCATAAACTTACAATCGGATTATGCCCTCCCGCGAATTTTCGGAGTTATGCCAGCAACATGAAAAATAAAATGTAATGATCGCAAGCGATCGGTTCCGATCGGCCAGATTCAGATGAAAACACAGAAAATCTGAGCTTCGTGTTCGCCAAATACTGGGAAGACGAGAAGAGAAGACTCCACAAGAAATCAAAACCGGTGCCGTAAAACGCGACGTCGTCTTCTTCCGAAAAAATTCGGGACGTCCCGTCGAAGCAACGTCGAAGAGTTGTCGCGAGAAATGTAACCCGACGACGGCATTTCTTCGCCGGCGAAGTTTTTACGAAGAATCGCGGGCGCGGATTCTTCCGCCGACTTGTCGTCGACAGAAGTCCGGTTGTAAAATGCGTATTTTTCGCAACTGACCCGATTCGTCGTCGTATCCCAATCAAAACTTTATCCCGTCGCTTTGTATTACAGTAACTTTTATCCGTTTTACATCCATCTTCCGCGAATTCATGCCGCGTTTATTCCGTCACCGTAGAAGCCGTGCGGTGTAACTTGCAAAAAAAAAATTAAATTTTCCGACTCGTAGAACGTGAGAAACTTGAGAGTTAATAAGTTTCGGACAGTTACAGATTTGGCCGGAATTCAGTCGACACTGAAATACTTATGGAAGTAATCTTTAACAAGTGTCCTTAACAATTATCCAGAATCTGTGATATATACAGATAAGAGTTGTATTTTATCAATTATAATAAAATGATTCTTTTTATGATAATTCTTTTTTTCAATTCTTATATATAGAATCCTGCTTTCTTCCATAACTGTTCCGATAAATAAATTTAAATAAACACTAAAATTAAAAATAATTCAAGTTCAGTCAAGTGTTACAGAGAATATTTTAGTAAAGGTAGATATGGTGAGTAAGTATTTATTTCTTTACATAATTTATACATGAATCTCGATGGATGGAATACCAATATAATTCGATGTATAAAATGTTGATATTCTATCATTTTATTCTAATTATTATAGAAAGATTTAAAAATTAAAAAATTTCTTTTTTACAAAATCAAAGATTTTTTTAAAAACAATTGAATCTTTTAAGAATAAATAATTTTCTTCTTCCAAATGTAAAAAATGCGATTTATATCCTTGTGCTACTTACGATTCATGTAAGAATAATTACGGTAAATCGGTAATATATAGCGTGGAAAGCTATAGATATTAAAATCGATATACGATTATGACGAAGGCTATAAGTGCGCTGTATAACAAAGATAGGATCATATACGAATATAGTTTCCAATTTGCCGCTGTATCGTCAATTTATGGCTAATTTGCATTTCTATGGTACTATTTACTCCGTTTGCTTCCTTTGAAGCAGATAGACAGTACCTACCGTCTACAAGTTTGCGGATATGTGCGCTAGAGAATAGCCAATAATTTTAAGTCTGAATTGATATACTGCTATAATATTTCTCTGTACTTCTTGCTGCAAATTGTTTACAATCAAACTGTGTCAGTTCTTCCCTAAATAACGTTTAATTTCGAGAAAAGGATTTCCAATTTCATAATGTAATTGTCAATAACTCCTTATTTATCATCTGTACTGATTAAAACTTTAATTAATTATTTAACAAATACAAGTTACACGGAAGGGAATATATAAAAATGAAACGAGATATCTGATCTGACAATGATATTATATTCTTCAATTTATTTTGTAAATATCGTTGACTACTTGCTACTTGATGTTGTTTACATCATAATGATCTTTTGTGTCAGGTATAAACAGAATGGATTATATACATTACATAAAAATAATATATTGTTCACTACAGTAAGTAACAAAAGGAAATCTCGTTTATAAATTTTAAAATGTGGAAATGTACCATAAATATCAATGATTGCCAATTTTCATTAATATAATATTATATACTTGATTTACGCGCGTTTCTTTTGAGAGAAAACGAATAAAGCACCAGGCAGCTAAAGGTAGTGATCTAATAGGGAAGAGAGAAACGAAAGAGAGAGTGAGTGGTTGCTGCCTTGTCTGGCAATATTATCGCTCGCTTTACTCCATTGAAAATCATTTCTGTTTTACGATATCGAGACTAATGGCCGGCTATAGGATCGAAGGAATTTCCAATCCTAGGAGTTGGAATACATCGTGCTTTTACGAAAATTACTCCCATTTAGAAGAGCCAAGCACTTTTTAATACTTTTAGCATCTCCTCTTATCCCTTTATTGCTCGTTTCCTATTTTTCCGTTATGTCGAAATTATTGAATATTGCTATCATTTCGTATCGCGTAGAATTTATTAATGGAATAAAAGAATCAGCGGAAAGATTGGAATTGTAGGAGCTGGACTTTTCACGCAAAATTGCAAAATATCTCGCAACGCGTAAGAATTGACGATTGAGATATAAATTATTCAATGCGGTTTCACTTTGTCCCTATTTATATATTAATACTTTTATGTATTAATGGATTTATGACGTTCTAAAGTGCTTTAATTCGGATTGAGAATAATCCAAGCTTAATAAAGCTCCAGCGATACTCTATTTTACCCAGTGAATTCATCGGCACGCGTATGTGACATGACAATAAGCATCTTTTAACTCCCATTGCCGTGTTCCACGTAACAGAGTTAATCGCGAGACAGGTTGTAGTGACGACATTCGCATGAATAAAGCACGATATCAGTAACGAGCTTAGCGCGCGAAGTGATTTCAGGCTCGGAACGCTGCCGGGTGCCTATCTGCGCGGCGCATACCTGCAGTTAAATCCACCTGCCGTGTGCATCCCTTGGCCGACAGGGGTTGAAGGGCGGGGGTTGCAACATGCCCCTTCTGGGCTGTAACAACGGTCACAACGGGGCGGCTGTCGTGACGCACGTAACGCACGTAACGCGGGACGACGCGGACGTAACGCAGGAAAGCTGGACGGCCGTGGCTGAATGCTAACGTCCGCATTAATACAAACTAGGCAACGGGACGTAATTAGTGGCACAGCCTGGCCGCGTCGCGTTATTCTAATGCGCTTGCCAGTTGCCACACCATTCGCGGACGGACGACGCGCTCCGTTCCCTTTCGACACGTCCGTGAATGAGGACTGCGCGGTTGTGAGAGAGGTGAAAAACATGGTGCTTTGGATTTCTTTAGGACGAAATCGCGGAAAGAGAGAGAAAGAAAGATCTCGGTTTGTTTAGAGATGTTTTTTTATAAAATTTTCCAAAGAATTAATTTTTGAGATCTCTTTCTATAATAATTAGAATAAAATGATAGAATGTCAACATTTTATACATCGAATTATATTGGTATTCCACTCATCGAGATTCATGTATAAATAATGTAAAGAAATAAATACTTACTCACCATATCTATCTTTAGACGTTCGTCGCGCATCTTAATTTCCATCGTGAACGAGGAAGGAAAAAGTTTCTTTCGCACGGGTGTATTAATCTCGACAGGGATACATAGAGAGATTTCGCTAATTACAGTCCCGAGTAAATCATACTTTGGACAAATAAGTAAAAATGCAAGAACGGCGCAGAAAGAAATAGAAACAAACGACAGGAAGGAAGGACTCCCTTTCAAGGAAGCGCTGTGAATTAGTTTCCATTTGCTAATTACATGCGGAGTCGCTCGGCAGGAGAAAGAAGCGACGGAAATAATTATGTTTAATCTCGCAAAAATGAAAAACTCTGAGACGATCGAAAGAAACTTTTTCTCTTCTCCTCTCAGCCACACAATCGAAATCGATAATTACAATTCATCGTCCACTAGCTATTATTTCCCTCTTTCAATCCCGTACATCTTATTACAAAAATTATTTTTTATTAAAGTTTAACTAGCATCACGTTAATAAATTTATTAACATATTTATCTAATAGTTTACTACAAACGAGAAATAAGATATTCAAGACAAAAACACAATAAATTTCAGTTACAGTCCCGAGTAAATCATATTCTTATTTATACAGGACTGTAAGAGTTAAAAATGTACAGCATTTAATCCTTAACTGATTGTGAATATAAAATCCTAGTATTATAATTTCAATAATCAAGAACAAGTAATATTGTTGCTTTATCTGATAAAAAAATTCTACAATCCATTCCTTTTATTATATAGAAATTTTTGGTAAAATATGTATCATTAAAAATATATATTTCAATAAATATAATAACATTTTGGTAAATATTAAAAATATCTATTATATTTAATAATATTCTTTTTGCACTGTAATACCTATTCAATATTCATGTAAATAAAATTTTACAGAAAATAAGATTAAATCACATTTTTATCTCTAAAGGACTATACAATTATTATATAAATTCGCGAATAAATTAGTCATAAATTACAGCGTATCAGACGCGAGGTACTTGTACGTCTCTTTAAATGAGTCACTGTCCAGTTAAGGATTAAAAGACTGCAGAAACGAACAGCGAGACACTCGCGTTAAAAGGGTGCAAAAGAAAGGAGCGTGAATCGTGGAAACCTTCGCCCAGTGCTTTTCTCGTCTCTTATCTCTCCGGCAGATACGTTCGTAGTTGTGCAGCGTTCGTTGTTGCAGCCGGCGCGGCGCGGCGCGGAGAAGAGGAGGAAAAAAAGAAGAGGGGAAAAAAAGAAGAGGGGAAAAAAATCATGAAAGAGACGAGGCCAGCGCGCGAAAAGTACTATCCAACGTGCCCGCGTACAAGTAAGACCTGCAGAACAATCGTACGCGTTCTCGCTCGCACTTTTAACGAGCAAACTTTCGACAAATAAATTTCGCGAATCAGCGAATCAGCGCGCGTTTCGCCCGAAGCGGGCAAGCGCCCTTTCGTTCGTTACGCGGCCGAGAGATCTGCGAAACGACGAGCTACTGCAGCCTCGCGTCCCTTAGCTGCGAACAAGTTGCATCCGACGCATTCGCGCAATTCGCGTGCCAAGCGGGCAATTATATTGTCACTAATAAATGTAATTGCATGTAAAGTAAGACTCACCAGAAGCTGAATTCATCTGGAGAAACTAGACGGCTATGATTACATTACCATTAGGTCGATCTGTAAAAAGACAGAAAAATCAAGAAGAAAAAATCGAGTTACGATTAAACGTGCGTTGAAAAATCAATTGGACAAAGTTTGCGAGGAAATTGAAAATTTTATAATTGCGCACAATCACGAATAAAAATGATGTACAAATTAATTGTACGCTGATTGGTATTACACGTATTTCTAATTGGAAGTTAGAAAAATCTATTCTTATTGATCTAATCTAATTAGTAAAAAATATACTTTATATTCTCTTTATAAAACTCTGATCTATCTACATTTTTTAACACTGTGAGGCTTTCTTTTCGAATAAAATACTAAAATACTAAATTTCGATCAATGCCATTTTCATTGCTTTAATTAATTTTAATTATTTTCACAACTTGATTTACACGATAGGTACAGCACACAAATAAAACATTTTATTAAATTATTTATTTAATATTTAATTGTAGTTGTTCGCCGATTAATTCCAATTATTATGATGTAATGGTATCAAAATATTAAATATGCAAACAATTAATTAATTATTTAATATTATAAAAAAAAATTTACTCACCAGCCAATGTTCCGTCGCCGCAGTCGGTTGGCTCCACCACTGCTCCATGCTGACCATACTCGCGATATTATCACTTACGACATTCTATAGTCAAGTACATGAGTACATCTCACGCGGCACTCCCGAATTTCACATAAGTGCGCGATATACTTTTACTGTACGATTGTTCCGCGAGCACGAAATGTCTAACGAGCAGTTCTGTCGATGCAAAAAAATCGGAACACTAGTCAGAAAACTCCGCCGAGTTAGTAGGAATGTCGTAAAAAACAGCGAAATATCAGCTGCCTCAATTATAATGCGGTTCGACTACACTACCGGTTCGTCTCACGATCACACGCACAACGTACATACATAGATTGTCGAACAAATAATGCGAAATCGCCCGTAGCTTTACTCAAAACGACACTCCCGACACTCCCGACGCGACGCCCGACGCCCGAGGTACATTAAAAGCGATTCGAAAGATGCAGGCAGCTTCAAACCGACGACGCTCAACCTTCGCGATCGTATCTCACGAACGCACCCGTGATCTACATCGTCGAATATATGTATGAATAACGCGAGATCGCGAAAAAACGGTCGATTCCCGTCGCCGCGCCGCTCCGCGCCGGTCGCACGCTCTGATTTATGCTCCACGGTGATCGCCCGTCGCCGAATTCGACACTCCCGACAGTCCCGATACTTTCTTTCGTACGGAGCTCACGTCGAAAGCAGGAGAACGCGCGCGAAACGCGGGACGACGCACCACACTCGTCCGCGACGCCGATGACCGCCAGGCGCCATATTGTTTCGCCAACAGCTCCCAACTACCCGGCGCGCAATGCGTGATAAATCCCGTGACGTCACGGTCACCTCACGATCACGTGCGACAATCGTGAGTCGTGACCGTTCCGAAAAACGGTCGCGCTCTGACGCTAGTTAAACTGTTACCACCCTTCCGTCGTCTATCTAGAATTATCCCACGATCTTATCCCGTGTATCCGATGCGAATAACGATGCGGAACACGTCGTTCGTTCATTCGTTTCTCATATTCGAATCTGATTTTTACACGACCGCGCGTGTGAAAAATGTTAAATGCGAAAAAAGAGGCTCGAAGCCGAAACGACATTCGCCGTGATGGCGAAATCTCGCGAGGGACGCACTTTAAACGTCGATTAAATTTACCGCTCGAATGTCGTAAAGATATTTGTCGACGCGGTTTAGCAACGCTACGCGTAATTAAATTATAATACTTGCATTAATCGTCCGATAAATTCAATCGATATCGTGAATAAATGTGCATACGCGTTCGCGAAACGCGAATGGACGGGAGCCGGCGTGATAATCGAACTACCGAGCAGTTTCGTAGATGCGAATATACACGTCGGTAATTCAAACGAAAAAGTCGAAAATTCATCGTTTCGGGCGTTTTACTTTTGTACGAGAAGCCGAAATGCGTGAATCGTCGACGCTTGACGAGACTTCGCGAAAAAAAACACACTCGCACTTTAAGTGTTGATTATCCGAATTTATACGCATCGTTACATGTTCAGATTAAATACTTATTATAATTGTATAAAATCCAACGCTCTAGTCGGCACTGTCGATATATGTGCAATCGCGATAAACGAACGGAAACTTTAACAATTAATTAATATTTTGGACACGCGCGAAAAACGCGCGGAAAAATGCGTGAAATTGAAGGCATTTCGTATTGGAATACAAAATACGTAATGTGAATAGGATGTACATGCGTAACGCGCAATATATGTATTTATTTGTAATGCCGGGAAACGATATATGTACTGTAAAGTGAATACGAAAATAGTTTCACGCCGTACCTCGCGCATTCGAGCGTTTCCTATCCGCTGAAATGCTAGTAATCGCGATAATACGAATCCTGTTACTATTTCGCATTTACATTTTACATTCCAACGTGAAATAGTGCGGTACCATCGGCCATTTGTCGTCGGCGGTCGGATAATGGCATAGAATACACGTCCGACACGTCTCGCGACTCGCTTCAGAATGAATCAGAATAAATATCGATTGCGACTTGCGACAATTGCGACTCGCGACTATCGCGAGTCGAGAGTCTCTCGTCTCCCCGCGGCGTAATGGTTTTCCACGCCCCCGCGCGGCCGAACATAATCGGCTCCTTCCGTCGGTAAGTCGGTAAGTAACGCGTGACGCGCGACGAAGGACCGGGAGGACCCGAGGACCTTCCGCCTTCGCTTTCCCCACCCACCGTCGAGGCGCCGAGCCAGCGATCACGGTAAAAAACATCGCGAGCGAAGGCCGTTGGTGTGTTTACACTTTACAGTTTACACCGCAGTTTACGTTCGCGAGCGGGCGATAACGGCTCGAGTTGTTTTCGTCACTCTCGGCGCTCCTTGCCTATATCCGGTGCGATTTTATCGGAGTATCAGAGTAACGGAGTACGCGTATCTGACGGTGACTGGTGGCACCATTCGACGAGCGACCATTGCGTGTGCGTGTCGGCCCGGGCGACTCCGTTTAACTCGTAATAATTGCGAAATTTGTGCGTGGCCGTCGAGTTAATCAATCTGAGCGATCGATTGTCCCAACGTTCGATATTCGTAAACGACGACGACGTGAATGTCGCGCGATTCCTCGCGCCCGTTTCTCGTCTCGCGAAGCTGTAATTGCTGTGAACATTGTCGTGCGACACATCCGAGTTACTTTTGTCGAAGTGAGGATCTCTCGCGACTCGCGAGTGTCTCTCATCATCCTGCGCCGCCTGCGCGTGGTATCGAACGTTGATTAATTAGTACGTTCGCGATTATAATTCGTAATTTTCCGACGGGAGTGTCGCACGTGAGAATGAACGCTTGAGATACTGCGATACGCGATGGTGAAACTTCAATGAGATGTTGACTGGTGAGTGAATTTGCTTCTTACAATTAAATACCTGTATGTTACAGTATCGATCTTATTTTTAAAGATAAAACGCCGATTACGAAGATAAGAAATATTTATCTTGATTCTATTGCGTTCAACAATGCGACGTATTGAATTTAATGTGCAGATCTCTTGTAGTTTTATTTATTCTCTTTTTTTTTAAATTAAACGTAATGTTAACTTATTCGCGCGTGCTATATAAAAGAAAAGACTTAAAGAATACGTTTTTTTTACAAATAATTATCGAATATAAAATATAAATCGATGTATATGATTCTTTCTGACTAAATTCGGCTTACGAGGAAAATCAACTTATAGAAAAACATATTAGAAGCTTTGCAATATATTCAAGTAAATAAGTAATGATCATTTAAATGTAACTATGGTATTTTCCCGGGTATTTTATATAACAGTCTTTTATTCAATTTATCTTTGTTTTACAATAAACTTGGCCGAAGTTTGATCGATATAAGTTTGATAACAGGTTATTATTCAATTTAGCTTTGGTTTACAATAAATTGGATCATTGGATATAAGCTTGATAACAGCTTTTATTCAATTCAGCTTTATTTTACAAAAAAAATGTGGTGTAAGCTTGTTTTGATATAAACCTGATAACAATCCTTTTCATTCGATTTAGCTTTAGAATAAATGTGGCGTAATTTGGAGTAAACTTGATTCTCTTTTTCATCTTTTCATAAATACGAGAAAAATAATATCAGATTCTTTAAAGTTCGATTCTCACCGTAATGTTAAAAATAACAATCTCGGACCAAAAAGAGACCAGACAAATAGGACAAATAGAGTAAAAGAGAATCAAGCTCGTAAGTATCAATTTATAAAATACTGTGGAGTAATTAAAGGCTAATAAACGTATAATCTTGTTTTATTGGCCTTTAATTACTCCCCAGAAAAATAGATTGATTCGTAAATATTAAGGGATTGTTAAAACTGAAAAATTCAAAAATTTTATCATATGCTAAGCTTTTTTCGGAGAAGGCGGCGTGTATTATACACACGCATGTATACAATACATTTTTACACAACTATTGCATAATGCATAAAATTTAAAATTTTTCTATATCTTTTTACAGTTCGATGGACATTGCCTCTTTCATTGAGTTTCTGCTGCTTCGTTCTACATCTACAGCTTCGTGCATGGTAAGTCCTAATATATCTTTACATCATATAATTACTGCGACAATTATTGATTTGCGTAATTGTCAAATTTCGAAATCTATGTGAAATAATTGGAAGAGCTCGTATGTAGCTTTGATATTCATTAATTTGCATTCGAAAGATGGATTTCTATTTTTTTAAATATATTAATCGCTGCTTGTATCTCATATATACGCTATAAGGGATAAAACTTTGAGAAAAGACCGACTTTTTGTGCGCCGACGAAATAGCAGGCCCGACTTTAATTCTTCAACTTCCACCGATAGTCTCCGTTCGCGTCATTCCGTCACCGGAAGAAGTTCACTTGTCTTTCCTTAATTCCGCGACGCGAAACACAGGCAGCTTAAAAACTAATAAGTAACTGCCGTCCGGCCACGTCCGCTTCCTTTTTCTTCGTCTTGCTTTGTGTCTCTCATATTTCGCCGCGTTTCTTTCCCTCCTGCCATTCCATCTCTTCTTTTTGCTACCAAAATGGGTCCTTTCATCTTACTACTGTGTCTTCGCGTTTATAAGATGTCTAGGAAATGATTTACGGAGTAGGTACCTACTATACGAAATAATTTAACGGTGTGTGTCTTTTAGAGAGTACTAGAGATAGAATAAATGTTTGCAATATTATATAATGACGCAAATTGATTTTGTTCCTAGATCAATATCCATGCTACCTAATTATCTTTTTTAAAATTTTTCTTTTAAATTTTACTAAATTTTTGTCATTTATTTATATGATACGGATAAATGCGAGTGCGAAAATAGTTAGCGAGTAAAGTTTGTATCAAGACTTCTAAAATTGAAACGATTTCAGTTTTGTTTTAATTTTGCATCACTATTCGTTCCTTTTTCTTTTAGAATACTTCGCGTATATCTATACATAAATTCGCGGTCGTGAGAGCGGCTAATTGCTGGAAATGTATCTTCCCTCGGTCACAAAATTCGCTCGTAGTCCAAAGAATTGCTCGAGAAAGCTAATCCCTCGCCGAGTTTCTCATTCCTAAAGCCGAAGTCTCATAAATTCAACGAATCTCTCTCAATGCGCGCTAAGATTTAGTTTAAAAAAAAAAAAAGGAAAGGAAGAGCCGTGAAGGGGTGAGTCATTCTACAGCCCGACAGTCCGGATTATTGCAGTATTAACCCTCATCTCGACGAGGTTCTAAAGTTTTCTTGCGAAATCTTAACGACCCGTCTCGTCTTCGAGTTTTCTTCGCGTTTGCTATAAATACGACAACGCCGGATATTTTGGCTATGGTTAAATAAATTGGTATCGATTCGTAATAACTTTACAAAAATTAGTCAATAATAAAAAACAAAACGGTTAACTTTTAAATGCTTTACGATTTATTATGATGAAAGAATTATATCGAGAATTATATATATATGTATATATTATTAACAATACGACGCTTTGTTTTCTCGATTGAGTTTATACCGAGTTCATATCTTTTTGCAAAGTTGCTTTAGAAAAAAAAGAAAAAAACAAACCCTTTAAATGCTTGTGTCCAGACTCTCAATCGCGCATATAGATGCATCTGAAACAAATATTTAAAAGAGTGATACGAAAAGACCGCGATAGATACGCGCGGGCGCATCGGCAGGCGGTGGTCGAAGTTAGACCACCCGCCTACAAACCGCGGCAATAAAATGAATTTATCGATGCCGCAAAACGGCAACTCCTTACTCGCTCTCCTCCCGCGGTCGTACTTCATTTTGCCGATATTAAATGCTGTAAATTCAGACCGCCGGGGCTTCCATCCCTCTCCTTCTCTTTGCCCAGTTCGCGCCCTAGCTACCACCATCGCCGCAGGGTGCTCGGGGAATCGATGGACTCTTGTGTTTTGCGTGCATGTGTGCGCGGGCGTATGCAACGACTTTATGTCGTACGTCATCGAGCTCATCTTGACAGCGATTATTAACACGTAAATGAAAAGCACAACATCCCATTCAACAGTGCAAATTTAAAAAATTGATTTATTGAAAATATATACGAAATATCGATTGCTTTTATCTCTTTAGTAGAATATTGTATTTTTTATGCATGCTTTGATAATTGCTGTTAAGACAATTTTGACGCAAGAACATTGAAAGTTATTTAAGCTCAGAAAATCACTACGATATTATTAATGCTCGAACTTTCAAAGTCGATTTCTTTGTAAACGAAAATTTATGTAAAAAGAACTTACCTCTGAAACTCTATAACTGTTATTGCACGTGTGTATCCTTCCTTTTCTCGGTGCTTTTCTTTATATTTCGTCCCATAACATAATTTTGAGCAAGTACACTTTTTCTGTAATATTGAATAACCAGAATTTAGATTAAAATAAATCATAAATGTAACGTAAATCCAAAACAAATATCTATTCTTGTTTGGGTTAAAAGTTTAGAAATATAATTTCGGTAATGGATTAAACCGTGCTACTATTACAGCAAAAATAGACTTACCGCTGTTTTCCAACTAAGTTGCATTACAGGCTACATTGTGCCAAAATAATTGCATTATTTTATATTTGTGTCGTATTATATTACATTAAAACTTTATGATACCCACAAATATTGCATTATATCTCCATTATGTATTAGGCCAAGACAATTACCTATATCGTTCTGCAATTATATCGTGTTATTTAATCAAATAATGTGTGACCATCAGTTGAGATAGAGTCATTTACCGATTTTGCGGCAAGATCTATCGGATAAAATCATGACGTGTTAGTCGAACTGATTGCTGCGTCGCGTCGCGTCGTTGATCGCGACCGCGCATCGCGTCAGAATATTTCATTCAGGATGCAGCTCGTCGACGATGAGCGGGCTAGCGCAATATTGGGCCCCCCGTAATCAGGCTCGTAAAAGCGAGGTTTACGGCCGGTCGAGCTTACGCAAAAACCCAATCATATCCGCGTATAACGCGGCGGGAGAAAAATAGCGTCACGTGGCGAGCGCTCGGGTGTCGTCGCATAAAATTCCGGATCGACGACAGGGATTTTCGTCCGATCGAATGACTGAGTCGCGGATTTATATTTTATAACTTCATGGCGAAAACGAAGCAAGCATCGATTGCTCGCTCTTTATTGCTTTATTTTAATCAGGTGTTCCCGAGACGCGACGAACGCATGATTCGTCAGTACGCGTTGCTGCGCGATTATAAAATCGTTGTCAACAATTTCAAAGATTTACGACAGTATGCTTGATTCATTTAGAGCTGCGTTAGCTACAAGTAATTAATCTACCTGTGAAATATTTATGACAAGAGAAAAAAGATTAAGTCTCTAACTTAATAAAGAAGAATAAACGCTTCGGCTTATAATAGAGTCTGAAAAATTAATATTAAGCATGAATGATTGAAAAGTTGTTACATTTTTGTTTAAATCCTCGTTGTTTGAAACTTTACTCGATACATAATTTTTTCGCATATATTTTTACTAAAATTTCTTCGATATTTTGAAGCAAGAGAACATTTTTAGCCCTTTATGGCTAATTAATTAAGTTAATCTCGTTACGTTACAACTGATAAACTAGTACAACAGACTAATAGACAATATATGCAAACACGTATATCACATGCATATATGTAATATATGCGAGAAACGCCATAAGCGTTTCACGAGGCATTTTCAGTTTTATTTCTTATCACAAACGCACGCATATATGCACGACGGAGATACGTGGATGCGTCTGCAATATTTGCGAACCGCCGGATGATCATTTCGCGACATTCTTTGGCAGTAAAGCAACATTGTGATTTTTCGACTCTCGTAAAATATCAAGCAAATAAATCGAAAATTCACGATTTATTCGTACAGATGTGTCGCACAATGGGCATATAAACGAAACGGACGAATGAAAACTCGCATGTCGCAAAATGTAGATATAGAAAAAGGTGTGTGAATCTCGATTTAAGCGTAAATTCACTGCGATCATCGCGCTTTTTTCTGCCGGCTTTGCCATGTTATCTGCACATACGATGTGTGCGGGGGTAAACGAGCATCGTTACGCTTGCATCAGCATCAAAGGCAAATACGACGAGCGGAAAACGGGGCACGTGGCGGCAGTTTTCAGAACGTGCCGCGCGCATAATGCGTCGGATCGGTTTTTATCGATGTAGACTAGGAAGCGACGGCCTAGAAACGCAATTATCAGCCTCCGCGTCTCTTCGCGATTTATATACAATTCCAGCCTCTCTGTATTTCGATGACATTGCGCATTGTCGCGCGCGTTCTTCTGCCACGAGATGTGTTATTTTTATGAAATGAGAAAGATCTTTCGGTGACGTTTTATCGATTGGTCCATGCGTAGAAGAAGAGTGAGCTCTAAAAACTGAATCAGTAAAGTCGCGAATCTGTCAATCTCACGAAAATCAATCGCGTGGGTTTATCAAGATTAGTGCTGCCTTTAAATCCACTTCTTTCTCTGTAAGAACTTTACTTTTAATTACTTGAAAAACGTAGTAGTCAGTATCTTAACAGAACAAATAGGACTTGAATACGTAAAATGACTGGAAAAATTATTTTTATATGCTAATTGTAAGTCTATTTTTAAATAAGAGATCCAGTGAAAATGGACATGCATGATAGATAGAATCAGGTTGCATTGGGAGTTTTCGCGTATCGCAGATTTATCACGCAATAAAATGGAACAACCGTTGTAAGCTGTCGCTCTACTGATGACATTTCGCTCTACTCGCGACATTATTAGGATCGCAATTGCCGGCATCGAGATCGCTGCACATAACATCGCACGAAACGCAGCACATAACATCGCACGAAACGCAGCACATGCGTCAGTTCTTTTCTGAAACAACGCGACCTGCGTCGGCCATTAACTGTCGTTTCATGACACGAAATACGAGTTTCCTTGCCTCGTAAAATTATTATCGATGAGACTCGCAGTGCGTTACATACGTTTATACGACATACGTCCTCGAATAACGATTAATCGATGAGTTTGCATCATACATGAGTTTATGCCATAAAAATGCTGAATCGTATTGAGTAAAATATATTTATGGATACATTTAGTAGACATCTGAATCTTGATTTAGATTTTATCAGAATTAGTTACCTATGCTTAAAAAAAATAAATATAAATGTACGGATTGATAAACTTAAAATCACGTTAACAATTAGGTATATTTATAAAATTTGCTTTCCTCTTTTTACTGTGTGTAACGGATAATAAATTATTATTAATTTTATTATTTCGTAAAATAGTCTTTATTAAACGATATTTATGAAAAATATAATATAATATATATATATAATTATTTCTGTTTTCTTATAATATACAGCATTATAATATTAACACATTCTCATAAAGATGATAAGGATTCTTAAATACAATTCTTATAAATTAAGCTATTTTAGCTTATTATTAATATTGAAACATTTTACGGTATTTTTATAATAGAAGTATAAAAATTTGTAGAGTGGACAATCGTGCATTATTAATTTGGAAAAAATTACGATGTAAATCATTATTATTATGTACAAGATATCGTTAATTCAATTACCTATATAATTATAATATGTGAAAAGTGTTAATGGCCTTTGAATTAAAATGTTGTAAACTTGAAAAATTTGCAAAGTTTGATATTAGTTATTAAACAATGTCAACTAATATTAAATGTCAAATATTGAATGTGACAATTTTGGACAACATTAAATTAAAGATATTAAGACATATTTTTTAAAGTTAAAGTCCATTAATACTTTGCACATAATTATCGATACAATTACTATAATAATTACATATTAAAAGTAAATCATTAAATAAAATTAAGAGAACATAAAACGCGCGCGATTATTACGATTATTGCCATTATTTACAAGTTTTTCTTAAAATATTTCTATATTTAAATCGATTATTATAATTATTCTCTCTTTCTCTTTGATAACCGTCAAAATACAAAATATATGTGAAAAATAGATCTACAATTTAAAAAGAAAGATCGTTTGAATGATCTGATTAAAATGCATTCGTACCCCTGCTGTTTTCTACGATACGTCTCCTCTCCTTTAAAAGCTCCAAAAATTTTGCCCTCGGACTACCGGGATATTTCAACTCCACTGTGAAAGAATCTCCAAGTCTGGGATTCATTAACTCAGTTCTTAAACTATCTCTTGATCTCCGCGCGATTTCTTTTTTTATATATGGCGTCTGTCCTTCCTCGATCGATTTTATAGGATCTATCATCAGATAATCATGATGCTTTGTCTGGAAAATCGTCGGTTCGTTTGACGCTTCGATGTCCGACAGATTACCGTAGTCTTCCGGCGATTCGTTGCAAAATTCCTCAGAATCAATCTTAAAACCGATTGATGTCCTCGAGTTAGTATCGTCCGTTTGATCCGAGAGTTTCGTTTTCCTAAATGTCCAGGGGCTACTCTCAATTCCGCGAGTGTGGCCGAGATAATCCTCGGCGGTAGAAACTTCGTCGAAATTAAGGATGCCATGAGTGTCTTGTTGGAAAGTCCCTCGTAACTTGGAGTAAGTTGTCGGGCTTTGCGATCTAAGGTCGGATATTTTCCGGAGGCGTTCCTGTCGGGATTGCTTCAGACTCCAGCATTTACTAAAATCGGCCGCGTCCATTAGTTGATCGAAGATTTTACGCTCGAGATCATCCTCTGTTGAAATATTGTTGTTCTTGTCGTCAAGATCGTGTTTGTCTATCTCAGTAAGAGCTTGATACTTTTCTGACGATTCATTTGACGTAGACCGTTTTGTGACGTCATTTCGAGTGGAAGACAAAAGCGGCAAGGAAAGACTGGACTCATTGTAATTCTCAGCATCGTTTTCAGAAACAGCATTCTCGTATTGATGGATCGCGTTGTCAATGATGCTGGACACATTGGAGTCTGCACTGGGACTCGCTAAACTCGATTTAGCGCCAGCAGACTCGACATCGATGCCGTATTTGTCTCGAAGGACCTGGTTATGCTTGCTGACTTTATCGATGCACGCCTCCAATCTCTCGATACCTTTCAAACATTTCACGTAGGATTCGGTAGCAACAACTTCATCATTATCCGGTTGCAAATATTTGTCGGTGTCATCTTTCAGGCTCACTCTGCGCCCTCGGAAATCTATATAATCTTTATCCGTGCTCGGATTGTTTCCACGACGACCTCGTCTTCTGCGACGCTTTCCATAGTTCTCCAACATGTTTGTGGCACTCATGTACTCGTTGATAGAGTTCATGTTGCGCATGAAGGTTATTGCCTCATTCAGATACTCTTCAAGAATATTTCTCTTCGATGCTGTACGAGAACGAGTGTCTTCATCGATGACGACATTCTCTTCGATAACTTCGTGGCGAGAATCCTCGCGATGATGCTCATTGGGGAACTCCACCTTCTCGTCATTAGGCGATTTTTCGGAATCTTCAGAATCATAATTCTCTTTTAAGACAGGCAGAACTTCTTCGCTCTTCGTCGATTGTATCTTTTTCTGCTGCAAGAACTGGCCATTTTCGACATTCGATTGAATAATATCCAAACTTTTAGTCTCAACCGGTTTTTTCTTCTTTATCTTCTTGATAATAGGCTTCAAGGCTACCTCTGAGTTTTGTTTTGACGTCAGAATCTTACGATTAGTCACGACATCAGATATCTCCTCGAGGCTACTAGGATTTGAAAAAGACACCTTTTTCTTGTTGATATTATCAAATTGTCTGATATACGTTTTTGCTTCTTCTTCGGAGTCACTATCTACGATATGCGATGATGTTCCTAGAATTAACGCCTTGTAATCCTGTATTGGATTTTTCTCCGACGTTTCAGCAGGTTTTCTCTTCGGAAATTCTATCTGTGTATCATCAAAATCGTCGTCTATCGAGGACTCAACGTTAGCCGGATCTACATGACTCACTGACTTCGAAGTTTCCTTTTTCGTGTGCGCAACGACATCCGGAGGACAAAGGCTCTCGTAATTCTTGTCATCATGTGAATTCATCGTTTTTGCCTCAGCTGGCTCTTTCGTGATACTATCTTCGTCGTAATCAAGACTGTCATCCGAAAAATTATAATCGTAGTTTAATAAATTCTTTAGCGAAACAGATTTTGATTTCTTCAAGTTCTCCTTGGAATCTTGATTACATAATTCCTGAGCCGTTTCTTCTGGAATTGTAGAGACAAAAGTATATTCGCTGTTTATTGCAGAAGAAAACAAGTCATCAATTAATTCTAAATTAGTGTCTTGTTGTGCAGAAGATGGCATAGTTATCTCTCTGTTATAATCGGAAAATTCTGGCGATTGTTTTGGATACGGAAGGGTCCAGTTTTTCCATAGATCATGACGGGCAAATCTTTGTACTGATCTTCTAGGATTCAAACTGTAGCTACGTTTCTTAATGATGAAAGCCTGCGTTAAACTGCCTTTCGGAATCGGCCACGTTTTCCGATAAACATTACCAATGTATATTCCATTCCATTCCTCATCTGTCTCTGTGCCGCTCTCTTTCGTCTCGATGACAGAAGAAGTGCCTAAAGAATTTCTCAAAGTTACCGACTTCTTCATCGCAATTTCTTTCTTTAAATCGGAGGTCACGTTATCGTAGCTTTTGCTTTTCGGGTCCTGAAAGATATTCTCGATCCTGAAAACTCTGCCGTCCGCCTGAGTGGCCGTCGATTTGACTGTAAAATCCTTTAAAAAAGATCCTTTGCTTCCATTTTTAATCTCTTCATCCGTCTGAGCTGCCTTGTCGCTAGAAATAGGTTTCGATTTCTCTTCCACGGCATCACTGCCGTCTATCACCGCTATCCTTGATTCTAAACCATTCGTGCTCTCGATAGTTATATTGATCATTTCCGGTAGAGATATGGAGATAACGTTCTTCTCGGGACTATTCGCTCGTACGTGTTGGTTGAGCTCGTGAAGCAGACTGCAGCTGCATTTGCTATAGCTTCTGCACTCCGAATTATTTTTTTGCCGACTCGCCTCTTCCAAACGTGCCGTTTGCACCGCCGAATTCCTCCCTGGTGATGCGAGGAACGTATTGGTCGAGCTATCCACAGTATCCACGCACGGTACTCTTTTATCACCACCTTCCGGATAAAGCTCGAATACATCGGCGCTAAACAGATTGCTCTCGGCGTAATTCTGCGCATCGTCGGAGAGTATACCGGAATCATTTCGCGGCGAGTGAAGTTCATAGTCATCGAAGTCAAGGTCGGTGGCCAAGCTTTCAGCATCCTTGCAGCGGAAGATGCTGGTTTGTGGCCGTCGATCCGTCAGCGTTGCCATGTCCTTCACCCTAAGAACAGGTAATCGACGATCCACCGTCGCGATTGCCGCGACGTCCGTATGATCGTCCGTGAGGACCGCTGCGTCTTGGAGAACCACCTTAGGTTCGTCCGTCAGACACGCTATATCCTTGAAGCGCAGCGTCGACGCCGTTTCCGTCTGCGTTTCTACGTTGATCCTTCGTCGTTTCGTCAGCATTTTCCGCGAAATCTCCTGGAGTTTCGATCGCGCTATGAGACTGCTTGCAATCCTCACGTCAGTACTTTCCGGCGGTGAACGCGTACCCGACGTGTTGCAACTCGCCATGTTGGCCTCTTCCATGGGCTTTCTGCTGGAGTAGAGCCTTTCTGTAACGGCCGCCACAATTTCGGAGCGTTTTACTTTCTGAATGGTTGTGTGATGCTTTAAACCGCCCGCCGCTGCCGCCGCTGCTGCTTCCTGATCTAAGGAGCTCTTTCTGCGCGCTAACTTGTCGCGCGTCAAACTCGAGATTAAGATCTGTTCGTCCTTGGAGCTGCTTGAGCTGCTGTCCTTGCTGGTCTTCCTCTTCAAGCTCTCCAAACTCGGCTTTCTGCCGAAATTATTATAGCTACCTGTTCTGATGGAGTCTTTCAGACTCTTGTCAGACTCGTTGCTGCTCTTTCTCTGCAGATGGTCCTTGCTGCCGATCGCTCTCCAAATATTCCCCGACTTAATATTTGCCTTGCGATCGTCGATCTCGCGGATATTATTGAGCTTCTTTACACGATCGGGCAGCGTCGGACGTTTCTCCAAGTTCGTGTGCGATCGTTGAACGCCGAAAATTGGTTCTTTCTTCTTGCTAATCCCGTCGATAGAGCCGAACTTTTTCGAGACGTTCAAATTTGACGAAGGTAAATCGACGGAATTTTGCTTACTGAACTTACCCCTCGGTCTGCTTCTTCCAACGGATGCCGGACTTGGGGGAGGGCACTCTGACGTAATTTGATGAAGATCAACAATCTCCGAGTCTTTCAAGATGCAGGAATTCGTCGAGCTGCTGCGATCATCAGGATCGTCCTCAATTCTTTCCGTTCCCTCAAAATCTTCATTGCTGCCTTCTATAAAATCGGCGTCAATCGAATCTTCTTGCACCTCATCGGAACAAATCTCCTCGATCTGTGCCGACGATTCTTGCAAGCTGTTGTCCGGCTTGATCAGCACAGCTACCAGCGTCGGTATATCCACGAAAACCGGTTCATTGATCTCGTCCACCACCTCGTCGTCATCGTCGTTCAACTCGGTAACCTTGGCCTGGTTATAATTGCTGACGAAGCGATCCGGAAATTGCAGATGCTCGAAGGAATTGAATTTTCTGATGGACCCTGAAGAGCCCGTCTCGTAAGCCGTCACACTGTCACTGGAATTGAATCTTCTTATCGGAAGTACATTGAGAAGTCTGTTATCTTTCGATTGTATAATCTTGTCCTTATGATCGGATTCCTCGGATCGCGAGGTGTTGAGCGATTCCTGTTCTTTGCGATACTGAGGATCCGTCGCGGAATCCTTTAAACTTTGAACTTTGCCGCAGCAACACGGCGCCTTAGTCTGGTCGATATCCTGCAATAAGATTCGTATAACTGATTTTAATTTCAACCGAGAACGGATATAACATATTTAGGTAGTAAAATTTCTTTAAGCTGTATAGTCCTAATTTTTTGCCATGTTATGCATAAAGTACTTTAAGTTATGTGCTTTCTCCATAATTCTTTTTAGATTCTAGATAATCTTTTCAATTTTTCTCATACAATATCTTTTTAATTTTTTATTATATATTAAAATTTGCAATAACCTCCACTCTTATTAAAGTTATAATAAGTTATATAATTAAAAGATTTTTATGAATTAATATTTTAAATCAACGTTTAAAATTAATATTTAAATTATATCAACTTGAATTGACAATTTCTAGCTTTCTGCTTTTGACGAAAGAGAGGAGCATTTGATTTTGTTTTAATATTTCCATTTCCAATATATATCTACATCATAATTATGATATTCTATCTTTCAAAAGAAATTATTATTCTGCATGAATAATATTTTATCTCGGATTTAAAATACGATGCGCAAGCTCGTGGATAGTCGCCGAAGTTGCGATTGCGGACGAAGCATGAGGAATTTAATTAATCGGCGATTATGCAACGTGTGGAAATGAAGGATGGAAACTACCTGATGGAAATGGAAACGCTGTTCGCTCGTTAAGCGTAACCCATCGGCGTGCTATATTTTATCAGCAATCGTTCGGCCAATCGCTCGCAACGGGCGCTCAATAAGTGTCAAATAAACGATCAATGAATCTCATTTGCGTAATGACATTGGACAATATCGCAACGCCGCTCGTATTGGTAAACCCCGATAATAAACTCGCACACCCTCTCGCGCGCGAGTTAAAACGCGACTGAAAAATCGGCCGCTATTTATCGCGGATCCGCTTCTACGTCGGGCAAAATTGCGAAATTTGTTTTATAATACCGTGCTATTACCGATCGCGCGCCGCTCGAAACTCATTAATATTTTCTGCCGGCAGCATGCGAATCTCCGGCCGCGTTATAAAGTCGCTCGATCAACATCAGGCCGGGGATTAAATCCTTTTGCGTTTTCAGCCTCGCTGCCGCCAAGCTCGATTTTTCATTTCAGCCATGTCAGAAGACAAACGAGAAAGTAGTGTTAATTTTTATTTGATTAAAATAACACTTTTGCGGATCGATAAAATTTGTAAAAAGTTAATGATTCACATTTGACCGTGTGAAATAATCTTGAAATGTGTAACGTGCAAATAACTGATATTTGAAATTGGAATTTACTCAAATTGTGTTATGCCAATTTTTACATAATTATCTTGATTGTTCAAAAGCCAAAATTATTTTTTATTTTAGGTAATGTCTGTCTATTGTCTCGATTTATAGCAATATCATATTTGGTCCTTAAACCAATATTTTCTATAATTTGCGTAAATTGACAATGAGTAAAATACTCGCAAATTTCTTGCCTTTTCCAATAATAAAGATTTCAATCTGGCGACCTCGGCCCTTAATTCACGAATGATTCTCTCCACGGGATCCTCGTTGACCACTGGTCGATTGACCACGCTCTGCGCCCTTTGTGCGAATCGTAAGGTGTGCGCGGTCTCGTTGTAACTTCCGCTAGCCGGAGATATCGCTGAAAGAAACAGCAAAACTCGTATTAACGTCGAGAATACATAATAAAACTGTCGTACGTTCCAACTATATACAACTATTTAATCGTTACAGTGCGATTTTCTGATTAATACTATAGCGACTGCGGCACAATTGCATTCTAAGTACATTAGCGATTAGATATCGATAATGAAAGATTGTTTGAGGAATAATATCTAGTCTAGAAGTGTCTATCGCGAAATATCACAAAATATCGCTTGCCTATTCAGAGACTAAGGAACCGTGCGAAATATTTTCAGTTTACTAAAGAGAACGTCACGTGCATTTTCAATATAGAAATACTCCATTTCTTTCTCTTTTAAAACATATAAAATCTATATAAGATTCGCCGATTCATAAATCCGTACATAGTATACAGATAATCAGATACTTCCAACGGCGGGCGTCTGTCGAATTAATCGAGAGGAAATGTACGGAACGAAACTCCGCGTGGACAAGTCAACCGGAAATAACTCATGGCTCGATAATCTGAAATGAATTTTCAAGCGGACGATATCTTTTCCGGACGTCGTACTGCGGAATCGACGTATAAAATCCGCCACCGCGGCGACAGTATGCAGTCCGCGGGATAATGTAATGTCTATTCATCTACGCACTAGGTACGCTCAATCACAAATGCGGGCCCGTTGAATATTAAACGTCTCCCCGATAATAAACCGAAATGCTATTAGCAATTCAATTAATTGCCGATGATCAGCGGCTCGGAATATTCCGCTACGATTAATTATATATGTCGCCGGGCCGGCTAGAAGTATTCGAAAAACTCGCCATGCCGCCGTTGTTCCCCCGACCAATTGTACTAATCGTGCGATTGACTCTTCCATTTCGGCAATTAATTGTGACGAATCGAAAGAGGGAAGACTGTCGCAACTTCTCTTGATTAACGTCTCTCTATGCCGCCGGCTCAATTACGTCAGTTTCGTTGGTTTATCACGGAACGATAGAAGAGATAAAAATATCATGATGATCGAAGAATCGAAGTAAACAGTTAAATAGAAGGTAGAAGAGTTTGTCTTTATCTCCATAGACTAATCTCAACGATTTCGAATGTAATGTATCTTAAAAATTACCATATTTTTAGTACACGCAATTGTCAAATTTAACTACAAATTCAATCAAAGAAGATTAAACAGGAACGTGGAAAGACATTCAACATTAATAATTTATTGCGCGCATTGAGTACCGCGCTTGGCTCCCATTGCCCCTCTCACATTATTGTTGATTTATTCAAGTGAGCCTTGTTACTCTTAGTATTAATAATTCATATTTGTCTCCAAAGTAGAGATTAGTAAATTATGTATTAGATATATCGTTATTCTTTTATTGTTATTTTGAAAGCTAATTTGACTCGATTTTAATCTAAGGGAAAGATGTCACTTTTTGCTTGAAGAGATAAAGATTTAGGTATCTATTAGTACTGTGTAACGCAACCCTCTCTACGTGCTTTATCTAACTACGATAGATTTCTACAAGAAGATAGCGTTTCCCTGCTCTAAAATGGTGATTTCAACATTAATCGTCTTTTACGATGACGATGGTTTTCTTAACAATCTGTTAATTCCATTCATGAACAGTTTAGTTTACTAGAGGAGTCGGATTAAGTTCCTAAATATTTTTAACATGCTTTCTACAAAGCTAAAGTTTTAACAATATTTACATAAAAATTCGAGTATGTTTAAATATTTTACAATTTAGTTAATTATTCAATTAATTAATTAGTGATTTTAAAAACATTTTTTACGCGTAATCATTACTAGCGCTAATTACTATTGTTCATATTGATTTAACTTGCTCATATTAGCTTTCAAGAATCTTTCATTAAATCTACAGGTACTGGTATTTATATTATAGCTGTGAAGCATTCAGTTTTGTATTACGTCATTAAAAATATTGAATCATGTTCGATAAAGACTACCATATACTGCGGGAAGAATATTGGCGATGGATCGATCACGTAGCTACTGTCGCACACAAGCTCACTACAGATTTCTTATTTACCGCTTTTCGCGCCTCTCTATCTCGGCTCTATTGAAATTTAATCTCCGCGTCTTAGCTCGCCTGGAAAAGCATTTAAATCAATTACATCCAGCCCGGGTTATCGCAAATGGGAATAATTTCACGAATCTCGCGATTATATTTCTCCTCCGATAACTAATAGAATTTATGAGAAGACGAGGAATTGCCGTTGTAAAAGAAGGAAAGAAATGGTCGGTTTTTCGTTGTAATCCAACAATCACGACACGTTTTCGGAGGAAGACATTTGAATGATTTGAGCAATTTTTAACGAGAAACACGTGGAAGACAAAAGAACGTGAAATAAACTAATTGATTAACAATAGCCGATCTTAATTAACGCTTTTAGCGTGAAAGACTCGCACTAAAAGGGTCAATTAAGCAATGTCGAATTTGTCGTTGGATTTCAATCTGCGCGCGAGAACGGTGCGTCATTCTGGCAACAGAAAGGATATTAAAATGGAGGGTTCGAGATCAAAAGAGGGGAAAAGCGAGCTTATAATTTCGTCACGAAAATACACACGGCGAAACGCGATTTGCGCGGGTAAAATATTTCCAAAAGGAAACCTCTTAATGTCGCTGGAACGTTCTAAGATCGCGAAGGCTGAGAAAGGGGGAGAATACGAGTTTCGGGAGGACGGTAGGGGAAAGATCAAAAGGAAAATACCGGCAGATACTTACTGGCGAGCATAATGGTGGTGGCATTTCCGCCGAGTGCATCCTTTAACAGCCAAGTGAGCGAAGAGTCTCTGTAAGGGATGTATCTTCTTCCTGGCCTACTTCCGGTTGAGCCTCTCTCGGCGAGTGCGGATATCACGTTCCCTAAAGCCACCAGGCTCTTGTTGATATTTGCACCTTCCTATAAACAATACAAAAAAAAGACTAACGCGATAGTAATGCCAAAATTATTAGGCTAATTAAATAATTTTATTGGCATATATTTTTATCTTTTATTATTAATTGTAAGAAAAAAAATTAAAATATCGATTATCTGCTATTGTGTCAAAGTAAATGTTAAATGCAAAAATATTGAATCGTGTTACGATAACATTGCACGTGTTTTTGAATTTATAATGCACGTCTATCAGCAATAGCGTATACAATTATAAAACTTGTTGGTTTAACGTATGAATTTTTAATTACAAAAACGTACTTTGATTTTCATACGTGAAACACTATTAGTGATGATTCCTGATTTTTTGCAACGTTGTGATGATTCTTTCCGTATTGTAGAAGGCATGATCACGTCAACATCGATGCATCACAGTAATGACAAAATTGCACGTGGATTAGCTTATACAGCATCAACACATGTCTGCCTTATCTACACAATATTTTTCACTTAACATATTAAATCCATATCGAAAATAAATTTATTTTTACACGATATGCGTGTATCACACAGATACTCTTGATGAAAATGGAAACAGGTGTTAGATATCACTAACGGACATTAGACCTTTTAAACACTTATGCTCCAATAATTACGGATCAAGATATTCGTCAATATCAGAAAGAGAAATGTTTCGATAACGAAACAATTTTAGATTTGTTTCAATGCTTCCTCGAGCTGGTTTTTCACGCTTGTTACTTTCACGAGTAACTCCGACGGTCGATTAGGCGAGTCTATTAGCGCGCGACGCGGCAGCCAGGACGAGATTGATAACGGGGCTCTATCCATCCGCGAAGCGGGCTCGCGCGAATATCGATTTCCATCGTGCGAAATTCAGCCGGCGAATATTCCAGCGGACGATATTATTTTTAGGAAATGACTCACCTTCAGTCGATGAACGCCGCTGCAGGTGGCCGCGCTCTCGCTGCCCGCCAGATCGACTAGATGCAACCTGCTACCGTCGCGCGGAGTGGCGTCTTGCCTCCTGGAGGACGAAGAAGTACCACTGCCGTTAGGACGCTCGGCGTCGGCCGTCTCCTGCGAGAGATCGACGGTCAGCAGAGCGTGGCTACGACTGCTGCTGGGGTTCTGAAGTGTCGAGGCTGTCTTCCTGGCCTTCGTGCCCTCCTCCACGTATGATATCAACGACCCCAGGGTGCGAACTACATGGTGCGTTAATCCTAGGAACGGAGAAAAACGGAGAAGTTGTCGATGACAAATCGTATCAATCAATTCGTATCACATGACGATTGCGAAACATATCAATTGAGTTTCATTGTTGGAATAGATTATGACGGTGAGTAGATTATAACGTGAAACAATGCATAAATTTTTGAGAAATTGTAATCAAGAAAAGTTTTATTATTATAAAAATCGAGAATTTAAGGATTCAAAAGTTATACTAACACTCTAGAATTCGATAATGACAAGATTCGAGAATCAATCCATTCAAGGATTGTACAATCTGGGAATAGTTTAATCGATCGAAAGCTCAAGGATGCAAGTACGCAATTACTTAAGATTAAAAGGCTAAAAATGTATCTATTTTTATATGGGGAGTAATAGTGATTATATTAAACAAGAATCTTTTATAATTTAAAAAAATGTAATTAACATTTTATATAAATACTATAAAAAGAATAATTTTAAAATAAAGTTACAAACATTACTTGTAGGATTAATAATATATATATTTAATGTATTTGATATAATATTTAATAAACCGTATATATTTTTATATTGGACTATAATAACACGGTGAATGGGAGAAATATTGCAGCATGGGGAAAGATAGTCGCGGAACGAAATAAAGAAAGATTTAAACAGCGTAGAACTTAGGTACACGCTGAGTAAGAAGACTCGAGGAATTTTATCCGACGTCCTCCGTATGCGACGTTTTACGGTAAACGAGCGGAGTACCTTGAACGTAAGGTCCTAGTCGAGGATGTTCTCGAACTCGAAGACCGCCCGTGCTCGTCGAAGGCTTTAGGAGATCCCTTACCCTTTCGTTATATATTTCCAGATAACTGAAACATATCCATTACACACAATTTTAAAAAGACTGCCATGAATTACCGTAACTATAGATGTGTAATTATTCGTCTCTCATGGCTTTTCTCTCTTATATTTTCTTTCCATTACATTTATGTAAATATTTTTCTATAATTATATCTAAAATATTGAGAATATGTCGCGTAATAGGAAAAATAATTGAAGAATTGGAATATACATATAAAATATATATATATATAAATGCACACATTAAAAGGTATAAAAAATTATAAAAATGCGCCAGGTTTCTACCTTGAAATCTGATATAAGTTATGGATCACCTAAAGATAGCTTTATACATAAAAATTCATGTAAAATATTATACAACAAACTGCAGTAATGGGCTACGTTGTGACAATAAGAGTATAACACCATTAAAAGTATTAAAACTACCATCTCATTATTATAATCACCAAATCGACACTGCTTTTTTCTTAACACAACTAAATTTCAGCTGAGATATCGGTTATGTTACCGTGAAGAAATCACTAGCTTGTTACATATTTGTCGGTGCCCGAACGAAACGGAATTCTATACGAATTGATGACGACGTTATCTGCGAGAACCGCGACGCATCGATTCTTGTCGTGAATGCATTTCGCGATGCACTTCGAAGCGTGTCGCCGGCGCGTCGCGGTGCGAAGCGACATGACGAACGCGAACGTGATATGTCTCACGGCGACGAAGACGAAGACGAACGTGAAAAGCTCTCGCATACACGACACGTGAGTGCGGAAGCTTCTGTGGATCCTCTTAATGTCATTATCCGTTCTGTTGCGCCCGCGGAATTCTCACACGTGCGCCCGTAAATCGGCTTAACGGCGATCGCGGCCTCATACGGTCACGTTCACCAGGTGAAACACTTCGTTGCTTCCCGAGATCTGTTTGTTTTTCTCTTTCCTTCTCTTTTCGTATTTCCTCGCGGTCTTCTTCTTTCTCTCTTGTTGTATTCGATATGATGCAATTCACGAATTTACGCCACACAAGTCTTCGCCAATTTCGATCACGTGAACGATCTGTGTAGAAGATAACAATTTTTCCCAATTTTTCTTTAGCAAAGCAACAGATAAAGAACTCGTAACAGATATATAGTAATATTAGACATGTGCTACTTTTGCGGAATAGCGATGCTGAAATAAATTATAAAGTAAATTATAATGTTTCGATTGCTTTGTATTATTTTCCGCCGCGGATTTAAAACTAAAATTTTTCTCTTTTTTTCTGTTTTACAACGCATATTTATCTCTTGCTCCGTTTTTCCGGGTAATAATTTAATTCAATCCTTTTTTATTCACAATCCCATTATTTTTCTCGTATCTTAATCGTAGGTTGTAGATTTCTGTCTTCTTTTAAGAACGATAGCCCCTAAAAGAATTGTACGGTTGCCCGACTTTTTAAACTGTTTACGACTGCGTAGGTGCAACCCCTTTTTCTCGAAAAAAGAGTTTCGTCGTCCATTTTCCTTGACCTGAAGATGCGACCGCTTATCGGAACGACGGCCATTACGACGGCGTAAATTACGTTGCAGGGAAAATTTGCAGACAAGCGAAATATACTGTGTTACGATTTCTGGCCTCGTTCGCGAGAAACGAACAGAACACGCGCGCGAGTTCAAAGAGCAGTTATAACGATAAAATTCGCAAGAATCGTTACGCCATCGCGCCTGATTGGACGTTCACCAATTGCCGAAGTTCTCGTTCGCGAATTTCACTTCTCGGTAATACCGCGAGAAGGATGTAAAAATCGCAAGGAATATTACGCAAAATGTAGAACGCCGTGCATTTTCTTCCTGCGTTGCAACGATAAACCGTTTGCATCACGCAATGACGATTCAACATCGACGATGCACATTTCGCGATTGCTTCGTGAATGAATTTAAAGGTGCAAAGGATGAATTTAGAATTTATTACATGGCAGCAAATTATTTAATTAATTTAATTCTTGCCTCGAAACCAACTTGTTGTGTTTTAATGAATTTCGTTAGCATAATTCACTTAAAATGCGGAGAAATGTTCTACGAAAGAGAGAGGCATCTAACCCTTTTCGCAATCTTAGTAACAAAAAAAGTATAGTAAACACATTTTTAAAAAATATAAAGTTTTTTGCGTTGCGTTCTATTTATTATTTACAAATAAATTAATAATAACAAAATAATATAATGAGTATTTTTTAATTTACAATACAATTATTATATATGACTAATGTAGAACACACTTTTGGTGGTTATATACATATGTAGTTTATTTTCATATGATATACAACTTTCTCTCTCTCTCTCTCTCTCTCTCTCTCTCTCTCTCTCGCGAGTCTCTCCAAACTTGCTGTTATCTCCTCATTGAGGACACTGGATCTCTCTGGGGAAAATCGATGCGGTGCAGGCTCCTTCGAGAATATCTGAGGGCCGTACAACATGGTAGCAAACAAAGTTTGATATCCGATAGTTAATGAAAATTAATGTTCCATATTGAATTATCGCTAATCGATGACGTCCAATCTCGTCGAACATCCAGAACAACCATCCCGTTGCTTAGTTTACTTTAACAGGACGATCTACCTCCCGTGCCCATTACTTCTCATTGACACTGATCGAGCGTAAAATGTATTTTTATGTTTAAGTAAACTTTCGCGTCTATGTGCACATAATAATTTTCCTGCGACCGATAGTTTGCCTCGCATTAGATTCGTGAAATATGACGCGTTATTTTAGCTGAACGCGTGCGATGTTATACCAAATGTTGAAATATGTACCCCGGTTCAGCCGTTATAGATGATTCCAGTTAACCGACAATATTCCTCGATACATAGCTCGCCAAACTCATCGGAACAGTTCGCGTGCGGATTTCATCCCTCATCGACAAGACGCGCGACTGTCGGCGGAAACTTCGCCGAAGGGGGTCGGCGCGCGCGTTAATTACTGTTAATTAATGATATCCGGGCGCGCCGGGCCCCGGCGGACGAGGGGCGCCGAGAGCCATTTATTACGAGCCTTAAACTTTTCGAGTATCCTCCGTCTCCCCTTGCCGCCTGAGCACTGAAAATGAGACGAGGGGCAGCTAGTTTTCGCCTAAACGAAAGCCGGCGCTGCGCCGTGTAACGCGGCCGATTCTCTCGTGCCTGACGAATATTACGCCATCGGAATAAGAATCGATCCTGCAGCCCCAATGCCTGGAAAACGGGTAATGTCGATCGCGAGAAAAGGAATCGTATTGAACGATCTGCTTGTCGCGCGACGCAATCCTTGCTTTTTATTTTTTGATTCTAACATTATTAAGAGAAAATACTGGGCGTGTTCACCTATTACCGGTGCAAAAGAATTTCTTTATTATAATAAATAAAGTAAGTAAAATAATATTTTTTAACAATTTTCTTGCTTTTATATGACAGGCTGCTCAACAATTTATAGAAAATTTATCATTTATCTTTTAATATATGTATAGTCCAGATTGAGAACCTGTTTAATAAATTAATATAAAAATGTGTGGACCAAATATGTAAAAAGCTAAGTCCGCTAATAAGAGAAACAAGATAATCATTTTTTTACGAGCAAAGAAAAGATTTTTTCGGGAGTAACAATCTGGTTTTAAAAATACGATTTACGCATCGCTTCGTTAGCAAACGAAGAGAAAGGCAAGGGAAGACAAAGAGACAAAGGGCTTCCGGCTTCGAGCGATGAGAATGATAAAGGTGCAAGTTATAAGCTTCAACGAGCAGTATGCTCGCGATAAAGACACTTCCGATCACCCTCGATAGCCCTACGTGTAAAAGGCTGCAAAGGGATTTCCCAGGGTTAACTGACCTGGGTCAACGTTTTCTGTATGCTCTACTTGCGTTCGTATTAGTCGTATGAGATGGCACGCCGAATTTGGGCGCAACATAATTTGCGATATAGGAAACTTTTTAGGAAAATAGCCAAATTGTTAGATGAAAAGTATAGGTAACCAGTGTATAATCAGCGTTGACTTTTTAATTATTTATCTAATTTAAAAATTAATGCATTTTAGTAATATTTATTTTTATGAAATACACGTTCAGCTATTTTTATGGCGTACCTCGTACGTCGATTTATTTCTATATAGCGTTTAAATCAGAGACAGGTATGAAAAGAGTGATATCCAATATATATAAACGAGCAAATAATAATATAAATAGATTGCTACTTTAAAGATGTAACGAGCCAATTGAAACAAATCAGAATAGTATATGGCGAGCCACGTAATACCTCGTACAATGCGAATCCGTTCAATTATTTCTTTTATGGGTATAGCTCGCGGACACACAGAAAATGACTCTGTTCATGCATTTACAATGCAAATGCGAGAAATTTCGTATGTTATCAATAACATAACAGTAATCGAGGAATAAACGCAAATATCACGCGGCTTTGCGTTACGATCGTTTGTAATGAAATACTTTTAACATACAATATTCGCGGGGCATAATTATATTCGACTGTTATATTCAGCTGGTATCGCTGGAAGCAGCCAAAACTCGTGCATATTAATCTTTCATCTTTTAATATTAATCTTTCATTTATTTATTTTATATTATTCCTTTTTTAGATTATACATATCTCAGTAGTAGACAAAATATTTTATAATATTGATTTATAAAATTGGCCGATTTTTTACACGAGGATAGTACAAGTAATTAACGTTGATACGATCGGTTCTATAATTATTCGACATACGTAATGCCTGAGTTATCCTCGCGGGACCAAAACAATCCGTCGAGTGCACCATCGATCAACAATTATCGTCATTAGGCATTGACGTTTAATGCGACTAAAGTCGCATTCCATGTGATAGCATGCTGGTCGGCTCTTTCCGTCCGCAATGAAACGGTAAGCCATCAAAAGCTCCGCATTACTTATGGCTGATTGATCGATAGAGTTCACTTTCTGTGTGCCTTCGTCTTTCTTCAGCCCTCTCTCACTCAACGGAGCTTTAATTCGACCCCGAGCGCGTTTTCGATTACCGCCCTGGTCATTACGCGATCGCGACTGAATCGCAAATTCAATTCGATCGGCATTCGGCCGTCTCTATTTGCCGAGGGCCATCATTTAGCGCATGCACCTCTCCACCCGAGGAACGGACGGACACACATACACGCACGCACACATACTCACGTATACATAGAAAACTACATAGGAAACTTTCACAAAGTTTTGCGATCTCCACGATCAGATGAAAATTCTGTTGACTCTTTTGGTAAATTTTTTGGTAGGTTATCTGGAAAATTTTTCTTTTGTTGCATAAATTAATCCTTTGTGATTACATCGCAGCAACTCAGAGAATGTGTGCGTATGCGTATGTGTTTAATGCTTATCTGATAATTGCCAATTTTTTTCGAACCAATCTTTTTTGTAAAATTCTTCGTTAATTTTTAACAAATATGATACATTTCGTATAAAATTTGCTTTATAGCAAGATAAAATCTGAAACAGGAGACTTTTATAGAATGCATTTGACTGGGGCATTTCTCTTAGTGAGAAAATTGATACAGTGTAAAATATTATATAACATGTACAATATTTACATTAATTAAAAGTTACCGGTAGAAAATTTTTAAATAGGCCCTTTTCATATTCATAATTAAAAGTAAAACACACTCAAGTTTTGCGATGTAAAATGTCACTTGTAATCTAAAAGGTAACATTCTATTTAACTTGTATTTTACATCAGTCATGTGTGCAACGAACATTATTATTTTTTAAACAGTGCATGTTTCCAACGCGAGTTTGTCGTTGGACAAATATTATTGTATAGGAAATATAATGTTCATATCTGTCCACGCGTGGTATGTATGGGAGAAAGATATATATCTTGTTAATTAATTTTTTCAGGATATTTTGCTTCGTTACCGAGAGAGATTGATATACCTACATTACTGAAAAAAACAGACTTATCTAAAATAAAATTAGAAACCTGAAATTTCATGATGTATTATAATGCTAGACATTACAAATGTATGATGAATAGAAGTTTTCATTACTGTTATTATAATTTTCAGTTAGGTTCAATTTGATATGAAATTACCGGATCGATTGAAAATTACTGTCGTTTCGAACAATCTCTCTAAAAATATGTAAAACAGATGTAATCTTCGTCTTTAGCATTTCGTCTTGCACAAATTTGCCTACAAATAACGTTTTCTTTATCTTGATCAAATTACGATCGGCTCTTATATTTCATAACGTTTGTCCTAGATATAGAATAGAAAAATATATGTTCTGTACATGTGTCAAATTTAGAAATAGACACGAAAATAAATGAAATAAAAATGTCGAGATAAATTTTTATTGAACGGAAGTTTATTTAACAGAATAGATGGGACAGGATACAAGCTTCTGATATGTCGTGAGACAAATTTCCCGTACTATGAAAACGCCCGGGATCCCGAAACCGATGACAGGCCACGTGACAATTTCCGGACGACATTAGTATGTTATAATGTATCGACGTTTAGGCACGCGTCAGAGGTAGTATTGTTGTTGGCTCGTGAATTTAATTATAGGTACCTGCGCTTAGTCGTCGGCGTTTATTGACGCGAACACGATTCGCTAATAGATATAATTAATTGTGCAACAAAACATGTGTATCGAACTCCTACCCCTTTCGCGGGATACACTTCGGTTAGATTCGCTTCGTTGTCCGCATATCCGTTATTATATTTGTCTGTGTAAGCATTCACATACGTGATAATGAAAGTACGAACGCGCGAGACGCGTGTTTGTAGATAAAACGGTCTGATCGCTGCTTGGAAAAGCCTTCCCCTCGCGGAAAGTAGTTAATTAGTTCCACGAGCGAGCGCGAATGAGTTGTAAGTTACTGATAAATGCATACATTTGTTTTCGCATCTGGCAAGGTCGGTCTCGTGCGATCTTACATAGTTTTTTTTAGCATGTCGCTTCTTTTAATTGATTTTTTTTTATAGAAAATGTGAATATGATCAAAGCAAAAATCTATTTTACAACTTAAAAGGACGATGAACAAATGTAATGTGTTTAATAATATATTTTCCCTTTTCTTTTTGTATAATCACGAGTTGCTTTATTTTTTAAATATCAGTATGAAAGAGAGAACTATAACTTATTAATTAGTGAATTTCTATATTCATAAATTCCTTGATCATTCTCGCGCGAACTATTGGTTACCCTGATGATATTGACGGCAAATAAAATTCACTCAAATCTTCTTCAATTTTCTTCCCATTCTGTCTTCTATTATATCCTTTTACAAGCCCTTCGACTCTTATTATCCCAGCAAGAAAATGGTTCGGTCACTAATTCTATTAGTTGCCATTTTCGTTATTTTCCACTTTGCGCCTTTACATGGCTTTAATTTTAATTCTGCCTCTTCATCATCTTCAATCCTCTTCATCCCTCCTATGAATAGCGGGAGGCTGTCAATTCATAATGACGTTAATAAAATTATATCCATGAGTCACGTAATATGCGCATCGATAATCCTTTTTGCATTTTTATTTGAGCATTATTGTTTGTCGTGTCTTTTATTTAAAATATACCGTTGATTTTTTTTAGCGAGTAACTTATTTATCTAAAACACGTATATCACTGGAGCAAGACTAATGTTAATTAACGTTCCAAATAATACAATTTGTCTTTCTCTTTTCTTTAAATTCCTTTTTGCTTTTTTTATTTTCCTTTCCATGTTTTATTTTCTTTTTTATTTCGTCAACCTGTATATATATTTTCTTTTTTTTTAATTCTTTAAGCTGTTTATTCCAACCTTTTTACAACAAAACATAATACAAGGATAAAAATCGTGATCGATTCAGCGCGTACTAATTCACGCGATCGAATTTTATTTATCGACAGTTCTCGCTATCAAGCGCGTCGTTTTGAATTTTGGTATAGACGACAGCACAAATCCGTGTGTTGTCGGGAACCGTGAAATTTGGTCTCGCTTATCAATGGAAGGTCCTGCGATCTTCCTTTAGGGTATAATATTAACCCTAAAGGAACCAATATTCAGCGCCGTGTCATTTCACGGCACGTCAAGCTCGTCATTCTCGCAGGGCATATCGGTTGGTCCCGTTATATAGGGGGTCGCAAGGGTTCAATATTATTATGAATCTTTTCAAATTCGAAGATTTTACATGTCGAAAATGTCGAAAATAAAAATCTTCGAGATCTAAAATTAAGTCATAGATAGGTATAGAAATTTATAGATATAAATTACGAAGATTTGTGGCTCTTGTATCAATTGGTGTATCATATTTTGCAAACAAATACTATAACGAACAATATTTCAATACTTCTCCGAAATGTGATTCTGTTTGCAATCACCCAGACCAGAGTCAAAGCAAGCATGTGAAAATTCCGAAGATCCGCAGATCTAGCATTTGAAGGAGAATTAAGTTACAGCATATCCTATACCTATATAATAAAATGCAATAGTCTGAAAATCTTGAAATTTATGCGCGCGAGAATATCGATATGATTCAAAGATCTTAGAATGTCAAAACTTAATAACTTTTGTCATATCGGTATTAAGAAGCTGGAAAGAACACGTGGAAGAAAATTTAAGGATTCTCAACTCTGAAACTCTTTATATCTAGTTCCGAAAATGTACAAATTCTGAATTTTATATTATAAATGACATAAAATCTAATTAAATGATATAAAATCTAATATATTAGACAACTTAGGGCCAGTTTTTCAATAGTCGTTTAAACTAAAGTTTAGCTAAAAAAAAAAAAAACACTCTTTGTCTTTTTCTGAAAAGAATAGTTAGAAAGAGACGAAAAGTAAGTTAAGCTAGGATTAAAGTTAAACGACTATTGAAAAACTGGCCTTTAGAGATCACTGTCGGTGATTTCCGGATTTGTTCCGCGTTTGATGGTTTTGCTGGCCGCATACGGAGACTGTAGATGATTCGAACGTTTCCCTCTCGAAAAATTCATGCATACAGACATAGATATCGGGACAGCTGCTTATTTATACGCGTTGCGTGCAACACCTTCTGCGCTTCGTCAGACCACGGTTGGTGTCTGTTTCGCGTGTACGTATGCCCGATCGCACGAATGTGCCTGTGTGCAAAACGCCATCGCGTTTTATCGTTCGGATTCACGAGATCACACCACCGTGATACCGCGCCATCGCCGCTAATATCCGACGATACAGGCTGCTGCAAAGCCGAATCGTATCTTTTCGCCAATACGGGCGGAATAACATCGCAAAATTCTTTTTCGTTAAAGCGGCATTTTTGCTCGTTCCAAAACGGCCCGGCAGAAAAGACTTTCCAAAGTTTGACATAAAATTGAAAAATTGAATTCAACATATATGCATTTGTTCTTGGTGAAAGATGATTGTTGCACGTGAATCGAGTAGAAGATATAAGTAATGTGTTAATATATTTTTATATCGTATTAGCATAATTAACATTATACGCTAAAATAGAATATATATTACTTATTTTTATAATAGTACATTTGACACCAAAGACTAATTAAAGACTGATAACTGTTGTTATATGAAGATATCGCCAATAGTTTCGAAGTTAGAGGCAAATAAGTAACGGTAACGTGAACGTAATTGCAATCACTATATTAGACACATTTTTTTTCTTACTAATTACGTCAACTCGTGTGATTTAACGACTACTCGCAGATCTCATCTTTAATTTTAGTGTAAAAGCATTAACATCCGCGCGCAGATCGCTACAACATTATTTCTCATCCATCAGTTACACTCGCGATGCGTTTCACTTGGGCTGTATTGTTTGATGATTACGGATGAAGCTTTATATCCGATCAATCACGCTTGACGGGTACATTGGGCAGCTGACTCGAGTGGGTTAATGCGTCCATCGATTATAGATGCGCGTTTCAATGATGAATCCGCGTCGGGATCGATTACCGAGCAGCGCCGTGCTGCTGTTAACACACATTTAATCCGCGACGCGATATTTCATGATGACTTCCGGCTCTTTTTCAAGTCGGAAACTCGCCGCGTCCTCGATTTTTCACAAGCACGCTGCCGATATATCGATCGCAATTACGGCGCCGCGCATTTTACACACGACGCGTGTCGAACAGTCCATTATCGCAACGATTAATTCCGATGAAATATTGGGGCCAGCAATTTTGATCGTCGCGATACAACGTTGTAGCAAGAAGCAGTACCTACGGGGATCCACGAGGAATATTTTTACGCCAACTTTCCTATCGAATATAAATGTCTACAAAATTTATATGCAAAAGTTTCGGCAAGTTCCGCGTTTAGACTGTTATAGCACGCGTAATTCTTACTTGGGGTACACGCAGTGTGGTGGACAATTTACTTTTATGACGATGATACACGTTGAAGAGATTTGAAGATACTTCCTTTATTTTTCAAGAACAACATTCTCCGATCATTGCATAGTGAAAAGCATTTCGCTCAATAAGAAACGCGAGCGCCAAAGTTTTTGCAACGTGTCTATCTCCCGTCGTTCGCCCCGCTGAATTTAATTTACCCCTAAACAGTCGACGGTGGCAAGTAGAAATGCCTCGGACGAACTTTCTTGTTCGACCCACTTAACGATTTTACGTCCGGCCGCTGATGGGCCGATGGAATCGGCCTCAAAACGGAACGTGGATCGGAACATTCTCAAACGGACTGATTTCGCTTTTTTCACACTGAACCAATATCAACCTATGTGTAATCGACGCCGAAATTATTGCCGCCTTTCTTTTAACAGGTAATTGCTATGAATTTTTCCCTATCGTGATTCATTATTGCAACATATGCAGAGTCTACTATTACTGTCTTACGCTTTTATATTATTTACACTGTATTTATAATTATTATACATACTTATTTAGTACTATATGTAAAAAAATTACTTTGAGATTTATTACTATTTCATCAAGAGGGAAGATTAAAATAGGAGAAAGAGAAATACTTTTTAAAATATTTTTTTAATCGCATTTGTTACCGAGCATTTATCATTTACACTTTATCCGGCTAACCGATCGTTGATACGCACAATAAAATGCTTCGCTTAATTGTCGAGGGAAAGAGAGATATTAATTGAACGCGAACGAGAACCCGTTCAAATTTATTTGTGAAATTATACGCGCGTAATAATGACAATATAATGAAACGATTTATTTTTTATGTGATTTCGAAAAGTATCGCTACGTACGCCACAATGTTCTATTATTTATTTTCATAAGTATTTGATAATTTGCATATTGAATCATAAAATTATTATGAATATTATTACTACACACAAAATGTTTACAGTGCATTTAATATGATATCTATAAGCGAGAAACTTCCTGCTTTATGAAATATCATGAGAGTGATGAAAGAATAATTTTGTACATTTTTATAAATGTAAAAAAAGAAAGATACCGATATTACCGTGATTATACCTCGCGGGCTATTATCCCTTCATTCCGCGAGTCACGCGAAAGAAAAAAAAGCGACACAAATGCGATTGAGAATAATTCAAGAAGTTAGAAGTTCTGAAATTAAGTAGGTACCTACTCTAAAATTTAAGATGTCAATACTTTTTAAGTATAAAACTCTCGAAAGAAGACTTTATAATTTTTTAGTACCTATTTTAAAACATATTGTTCCAACAGTTCTAAAGTACAGAAACTTAAAAATTCTAAAAATTTAATGATTTAAAGATTCGGAAGTTAAAAATTCTGCAGGTCTGCGGATTGAACTCAAAATTTGAGTTTCAAATTCTGAGATTTTTCTGAAATCTAAGGACCGCAGAATCCAAGCTTCTAGTGTGTTAAGCCTTGTGTCCACGATCCAAGAACTAGGTCCGAGATCTCGGAGAAAGAATTAACCAATCGCATTTAAACAATTCGGCCAATTGACCAATGCGATTGGTTAATTCTTACTCCGTCCGAGATCTCGGACCAAGTTCTTGGACCGTGGACACAAAGCTTTAGGAACGCGTCGGAAAGTCGAGGATCTAAGAAGCTAAGTTTGCTGTGTTTTTCGGTCGAAATGCGTGAAACGTAGCAAAAAACGCAGGAAATTCGACAGTGCATTCGATGTTCGAGGTGCATTCTTACCGAGCTACAGCGAGATTGCGTCCGTCTGGGATTGCGAGTCACGGGGAACTGAGCTTGCAAGACACATCCAGGCCAACATACCGCGCTTGCAAGCCTCGCGACTCGCAAACTCAACTCTACGTCTATTGTCTCTCCCTTCCACCACCTACCGTAACCCTTCACTTAACTCACAGTATTTTCCTTTCTAAATTCTCTTGAATCATCGTGAAATAAGATTTACCATAAGATTGCGATTATTACTTTAGAAATTATAAGTGATTGGCTAACACGCTGTATACGTCTCTACTTCTGGATACTTATCTTTACATTTTAAAATTATATAATGCAGGAATTTAAGGACAAATCTTCTAAATATTAAAAAAGAAATGTTTAGAATACCTAAAATCTCCCAAGTCCTCGAATTTTAAGATTTTTTCCGATGCTTGAATTTAAAATACTGAGATTTTTGGAATTTTAAACTCTTTCCTAATCCTGCAGCGTTCTACTCATTGAATTCAACGAGCATGCACCTGGAAAACTCGAAAGCTTCGTGCTACAACTTATCGTAAAGTTTGTCTTTTCGATGTGTTCACAACGATGTGCGATCAATGATTGCGGAATTGAATTTATGCCAACGCAGTTACAGCTTTTCCCGAACTAATCCTCGATTTCATCCAGAGCGTCGCGTTTAACTACTGCCAAAAATACGCGAAGTCGGACTATCCATTTATTCGCGTCACGAACTCTGCACAGTGCGTCTCGGTGGATTTTTTTGCCGATTGGCAATTATCGCGAGCGATTTGTTCCCGCGAGCTCGAACTATTTCGATATATGGAACAACGATGCGAAAGCGATTAAAACGGAATAAATAGTAAATCCGCATGCCGACGACGATAGATCGGCAAAACGACTTTTGCGATTCGCACAGCGTTTCGATGCAGTATCAATTTGTCATTATTAACCTTGTGGGAGGGCTTTTGCTGGTGCTGGCGCGTACATCGCAATACGGGGCAGGAGCTTGTAATTCGCGGTGGTGATTAGACGTGGAACGACGCCGTAATCGTCGACACGAAAGGAACGAACTTGAAGCTATCGATAGTAATAGATAAAAGCGCGCCGATTGACGAACCTTGACCGAAAGCCATCAATGTTTTTGCCGACGCCAAAGTATTTAATAGTCAATGCGCGGAATGATCGAAAAGTTACATGCAACCTACAGTTATCACGGTGATTTTAGCATTACTTTAATATTGCACATGTTATATCACGCAGTATCAAATATTCCATTGTCGTAGTTGTCACGGTTGTTGAAAATGGCAACATATTTTAATTCTACTAGTGTTTTATGAGAGATAGCGTGAGTAATCTTTACACATTCTATAAAAAACACTAATATACAAAATAAAAACGTATAAAATTATTTATATGTAGTTTCGTGCGCAATCCAACTGTAAACTATAAATTTTTTTTTATTTTGACAATGTAATGCTAGTAAAAAACGAGATAACTAAATTACATTTGATTTGCTATGCGACAAAACATTCGTAATAACAGTTAATAGTGATTTTTTAATACATTTTTTTGTGAATAACTGCCGTACGTACGGTGTACCACGTATATATTTCAGTTTTGTGACTTTTCGACCATCCTGTATCCACATTCCGCGTACGTGTATTCGCGTGGTGTTTGCGAGCAAAGGGCACCACGTGAGGGTGTTGATTTTCCCACAGTTATCAAGGCGGACAGGTTATCGGCGTTCCGAAGGCTATCTGTTCGACTTGCAGCGTGATTAAATTGAAACACCATTCTGCAAAATGTACTAATAGCCACAATATAAATGTTAATCACCAACAACATTATACCGTAGTTTTTATCAGTTATATATTAATATATATATTTTTTAATCATTAATATATGAACGTTTATGCATAATTAAATATTCGGCCAAAGGGAACAATCTACTCGAATTTACACACATTCTTTTTAATATAAGTCAATATTAATACAAGATTGAAGTCGTGATTTGATACATAAGGAATTAGTTCTTTTAAATTTTGTTCTCTGTTTCATCGAAAGTTGTTGATATTATTAAAGTTTTGTATTTTATTTTTTATATAAAAAAAGATGCTGATATTATATGTAATTTGTAATTTTGCGTTGTAGTTTGCTGAATCGAAAAATATGAAGTTCATAAAAAAGTTTATTGTTGGAAAAGGATTAATATATATTCAGGAACATCTGGAAACGCCGTAGCCGACCGGTGGTAAGGAAAATAAATAAAAGAATGTATGCAGATTTTATCGAGACTGTGGTAAGGTGCGGCGAAATTTCGATGGCAAGAGGAAATAAGGCACGTGCAACGCGATTCGCAAGTATCTTCCTGAGTACTTATTGTTAGTACAAAGTATCGGAGTACTTCTAGCATCTTAAGTGGCGATCGGAAAGTTTCCTGTCGATAGTATCGAGGAGGGCTTGCAATTTTCGTCGACGAAACTTATCGCGTTAGCCCGCAGTATCAGGATATCGAGGATTATTACAACTTTCGTGATAATAATGAAGAAATATGATATTATTTAACGTTACGTAATTTATTTATAATTAAAATAATCAAGGATGTATTATTTTATTTTTTGAGACGTTTGTTAAAGTAACATAAAGTACAACAATCTGCGAGTATTAAATTAAGTCACCATATGCGGTTATATTCCGTTTTTTTTTTTGCGCGCGAACGGACAACCGGAGAATCTTCAATCTACTTCCAAAATCGTGGTTAAAGCATACTATGCGTGTTTATTTTCGGAACAGTTTAAAAAGTTTTTGTCGGATAATGCATTTACCTAACTGTCACGCGATAGATCCTCTCGTGCTCGCTCTCCTGCTCGATCTTTGAGAAGATTCCTTCGCAGAGCCGTGGGATCAGTCCTGGATCCTCCTGGAAAGGTAAAAAGGATTATATAAATGACGAAATTATCATAAATTTAAAAATATATCAAAATATGTCGTTTGATTTAAATATCTACTTATAATTATAACTTATCATTATAGAAACGTCTGAGGATAATAGAAGAAATAAAACTTAAAATAAATAATTTTATTTGTGACAAAATTTATTTAAAATATTGATTCTAAATTCGCTAGTTTATCTGAATTAGGTTCTGTGCGATATGCGTTTCTATAAATACGAAACGATCGAAATGTTTCTGAAAATAGAGGAGGATAAGCAAAAAGAGAGAGTTCGTTCTGTGGAAAGAATGAAGGTTCAGTCAATAAAGTCTATTCAGGCCGGAAACAATGCGCGACACCTTAACGAGAAGGGGGGGTCTTGTCAATTTCGAAATTTGATGCATTATTAACCAGCGCTCGAAGCGTCCTTTTATAATTGAAACCCGACAAACGAGTGCGCTGTACAGCCGCAACACGTGCTGCGCTTTTAAAAGTCTGCTCGCTCACCCTCGTTCTCCGCCACCCACCTTTTCACCCCTGCACCATGCATCCCCTCGCACCCGGATGCATCTCCCGACCGCGCGCGAATATGCCGGCGGAGGCCGCCATACAATTTAATTAAGCGCCATTCCGCAAAAACAGTTTCAATTTACTGTTTGAAATTTTCGGGACGAGAAACGGAACGTCGATTCGATTCGGCAACGAGTTCTCTTTCTCCCTTGTCGGCCAATTAGAGCGATGCGATATAATAATTTCACGAATGGAATTGACTGACGGGGGAGGAGATGATACAAAGCGGGAAAAGGAAAGCAACGGATAATCAGGTCGATGCTATTTGAACTCTAAATATGCATCGGCCAGTTTATGCAGAATGCAAAACATCTAGTTTCGCGAGACTGTTATACGAGAGCGCTTGCATGAGCTGATGGAAACTAAATATTTCCCGGGAAATTCATCCCGCCGATTTCACTTTATTTGTCAATATGATAGGTAAGAGAGATTTTAAATGAGTAAATTAATGTAATAATCATATTTTATGGGTGCAGATAAAATGAGTTTTATTTTTCAAAACGTAAAAATTTGTCGATATTAGATTTTTATATGAGATTTGGTGCTTTCAAAAAGAAATTAATATTGGAAGATAAAAGTTGACGATTATCGAGATCAGAGTCCAGGAATATGAGGATGGAGAACGGTGTTCTGGAGTAAATAACAACTTTTAATTATTTAAAATTTTAATAATTAATGATGGGACAATAACAATTGTGAGAAACGTAATAATTATCAGGAGAAAGTTAGAAAAATTTATAACAACCAATTAATTAAAATAATAGATATATTATCAAAGTAAATAAAAATTGTGTATAAATAATTATAAGAATATTAATGCATTATAATAAAATATATATAATGAGAAAATATCGGCAAATTTAAAAAAATCGAAAAAAATTTGTTTTTTATATAACCGTTATAACCGCGAAATATTCATAAAAATGCAAAATATACTATAAACCATTACATGAAAAATTGGACATACAGAAAGCTTTTAATTTAGTCAAACACTAAAACAGTTAACTTTTGTTAAATATTGTTTTAACATTTGTCAATTTTTATGTTTGATATTGGCATTTTTATATGGTGCTCTACGCACAATGTTTCATGTGCGCGTGTTTAATAAAATCAGAATTGTGGAAAATATAGCAATTAACAACTTGTTAATTTAACAGATATTTGCCAATAATAAGCCAATAGTATTTTATTTTCGATATTTTCAACGTACCAAGCACATTCTCATTAAAAATTCCGCGTTGTTTTGCAGATTTGCGGATTGCAAAGTGCAAATGAGAAAATTGCGAGTCATCGAAGGAAATAATAATATCTCTCAAAGGGATAGAAAAATTAATTATCTATTCGATCTTCGTGAAAGCGCGTTAAGAAATTCATAAAGTTTTTCGAAATTAATTCATCGTTGGATCTGCGAGCTGAAACTTTTAGATCGCGGTATGCACATGTGTAAACGGATATTTTCGTGGGTATTGCGAAAACGTCAGCGAGTACAACGGGATGACAACAGAATGTTGTTCGGAATAAAAGCAAATAGATTGCACTCTCTCTGTCGCATTGTGCGCGGAAAATAAAAAAAATAACATTTCACGATGTATTAATAAAACACGAGATAAATCAAAGTAATTCTCGGCTCGCGCAGGTACGGTACGCGCTTTGCTTTTGAAAATAATACCGCCGGCGTATCGGCAAAACGGGGCATGGGTCGACGATGTATGGAGGAGGTCTATTATGCGCCGCAAAAATGAAAATAAAGTGCCAATCAGATTTATTACGAGATAAATCGAAACAATTTGCACATTGCACGTTGACCCGTAAACACATCATCACCGGTTTATTCAGACGGCAAAAGAGTTCTGCAATGCTGCTGTACGAAAATAACATTGATAAAATAGGCATAAAATGCAAAATGTGTTTTAGCGGGTGATGAGGACATGCTTGGAATCGCAAATGCAATTTTTCCCATATGTAGGGCATCTCTTTATTATTAAAACTTTGATAATTTTTTAAATATATTAGAAACCGATTTATTTTATATTGATATAAAATTTATTTTGATAATGTAGATAACTTTTTTAATACGATAAGACAACCGAGAAGTTTTCTACTGTTTGATAATTGGATTTTTTAATCCGTTATTTTAATTAGACACATTAGGCATTAAAACAAAAATTGATATTATTAATATTTTGTTAGGATATGTGATATACCTAATGTTTCATAATAGTTTATAATATATATTTATAAATTATCGTTTAATGCACATATTTGTGTTGCGTAACGTGTCTCATTATAAAGTCAAAACAAGCCACGCTCAAAATGCTCAATTATTCATACGTTTGATTATGGAGAGAATCTACGTCAAATAAATTTATTATGTATATATATGTGTATATATGTATAAAGCGCATTTGAAGTTTAAAATTAATAAAAATGCAGTTTAAAATTATGTTAATGCGTTGCGTGAGCAGTTTGCATTATGTCTATATATGCAAACAAAAATGTCGAAATTAAATGTGCGGTGGATCGTTCATAAAATTCCAACGATAATTCAAGCCCGAATAATTCAGCTGAAAATTATAATAAAACAACGGTATAATTTTGCACCTTCGTGCCCATCATGGTGTAGGTTTTGCCGGACGCGCTCTGGCCGTAAGCCACCAGGCAAGAATTATATCCAGAGAACATAGCATCCAGGATAGACTGCCCTAGTGTCTCGTAGATTGTCGCTTGAGTGGCGTAATTCTTCGCTTCAGGATCTGACGAATCGAAGCAGTAATCGAAATCATATCTCCGGGTCCTCTCTCGACTGTCTCCGACTTTGCTCGACGATACCTTCAAATTCGTCAAGGAGATCTCATTCGATTCCGCCCGAACCACCACTGCGGACCCCGTCAATTTTAATTCCCTGCACATAAAGAATATACATATTAAATATACATATTATGTATTAGTAATGACTAATGCGTTTATTATACATAAAAATCTAAAAATTTATGACATCTTAGAAAAGAGTAAAAAAGATCAGAAATCGGAGAGTACAATAAAAAGGATCTAAGAATCTGACAATATATTGGTCGAAATTTAAGAGTTCAAAAATTAAAACTTCCAAGAAAGCTAGCTTGAAATTTCTGTATATTTCTCTCTTGAGAATGTGAATGAAGAGATGTTCAAACAAAGCACATCATAATGGAGCTTTAAAAATGTTATTAAAATTTATTTTCTCAAGATTTCGCAAAGTCTAACGATCAAATGAAGAATAAGGGTGATACCGTCGCAAATATTTGCAAGGGGGAGTCAATAAACGCATGCAAGCTCTGCAAACTGCTCCACCAACATTTTCGAAGCCGGCATCGTTTTTCCACCTTTCTCGTCTACATGTGTTACGCTCTACGTCGTTCTTCTTTTTTTTTTATTTCATCGTTTTTTACCAAGCACATTTTTTCATGCTTCGTGGATCGGAATCGATTCATCGAAAAGTGGTGGCGGCAGCGACAGTAGCGGTGATGCATGCGACCGTGCGTCGCGTTCACACGGGGGTATGCGCGCATCCCCCCTTGTTATTCTATATAGAGGGCTTTGCCCGATTTTCTCAAAGCATTCCGCGCAACCGGTCGCGTTTACGACTGCTTTATAAAAAATTATCTTTTTTAGGCTACAATATTTTGTTAATTTTAGAATAGCGACACGTAACACTTTGTTTGCAACAACTATTTTTAGCTGCATACGAAATTAATAAATTCGCATTTAACGTGCAGATAAAGACTTGTGAGTAACTTAACAATAAATATGTCCGAGAATCCGAGTCTCTTTTTTGTAATAACGTAATGTCAATAGTTTTTTTTTCTTATTAAGAAAATAAAGATATATTACTGTTATTAATAAACCGCTCAAGGCGACTTTTGCGACTTTCAAGGAACGTAAAATTAATACTGAAGGATTCAAGGAACAATCGAGGAATTTAATAAGAGAAATAAAAATTATGAACACTATAGAGATCCGACAATATGTGTGTTAGAAAAGTTTCATAGATTCAAAGGGTATCTCCCGACCCAAAGACATGCAACAAGTCTCGGGGGCAATCGAGGTTTACATCGCGAATTATGGATGGTCGCGTTTTCGGGTCAATCGGTGTCGTGTGACGCTACATTCTGCGTGTCGTGACAGGAGCACGATTATGTGCGCGATACTCGGTGCATGTAGCGCATACGTGGAGGAGAGCATTGCAGTGCTTTAACCCTGGGTTTCGCGTGATCCTATCTGCCTTGTTAGACTTGTTCTCGTCCTAATCGGACGCTTTGGTACAATTTCGTACTGTGCCTTGCATTGTAGCCGCAAATAAAATCTAAGTTCTTGCTAATATGTTACAGAGGAAAGAGACAATTCATCCGTGCTTTAACCCTTAAAGCGCACACAAATTTAAGGGCTGGGTGTCGGACACCCAGCTTTAAATTTGTGTGCGCTTTAAGGGTTAAAAGAGTCTAAATGTCAAAAAGACATATATGTTGAGATTAAAAGAGATCTATGCAACATGTACGGATACCGAGCATCTATAATATTGCTGATTGTGATTATCTGTACTTTTACATATATTTCTTTGGCACATTTGATGTTAAAGATAGTGTGGTATATTTAGTGTGACGTTAAATTATAGTATAATAAGAAACAGACAGCTGCGTTTACCAATAAATATATGGCGAAAATACCAGAAGTTTTCATGTTAAATGACAGCAACATATAAAGACGAAATGTAAAATGAACATCTTATAAAATAATTTCATAAAATTAATTAAAACTAACGCTATAGGTTCAATTCAAAAGTCGACGCTTTTTAAGATATATACGCGCAACAGACTTTTATGGATTTTTTGTGGGATTTATGATACTATGCGCAAGGGCACGGTTGTTGATTCATCTCAGCTCTGTTTATTTGTCTTCGCGCTTTAATCGCTTGAGAGGAGCTTGCTAGAAACAGATTTGAGATTACTTTCAACGGGGTCGTTGACAGGCTAAATGGACGTAAAAAGTATTATTTTTACTAAACCTCAATTATGATGATTTTCTCTTCAAGCGGCTCTTCGCTTCTCCTTTACAATCAATATAAATAAAATCATAGAAACAGAGCAATGTGTATTTATTAATTTTCAGCTTTTTGAATTCTTAAATCCTTAAATTTTATAATTTTTTTTGTATATGCTGTTTTGTACTCTTTAATCTTTAGATTATTGAACTCTTAAAATCTTTCATTTTTAGAGAGATTGTTAGACTTTTGAGAAAAGCAAAAATACATTGTCCAGCTTTCCGCATTAAAGATAAGGAAGAGAAAACATTTCTTGCATTAATAATGTACTGCTCTTTTAGAAGGTACAGACCGTTATATACCCGATGGATTTATAAATTACGGGACTTTTTTGAAGCTTGCCATCCCGCTGCGCTTGCATTGGTCGACGCATATAATGATATAAAAAAAGAAACATACGTATCCCCTTCGACTCTCGTGTTTCACGGCACCGTAGTACGAAAATAACAATGCCAACGCGTTAGGACGATACACGCATACCTGTCAAGCGGAGGCAACTATAAACGGAACGGATGCGCCAGCTGTCAACGTAAGGTCGCCTTGCGCCCCGTCACAAAGTCATAGTCCCGCTCTCGATCTTCCATACGGTCGCACCCCACGCTAAGTCAATGGAAGTATTTTCGGCGTGGAACCCGCTCTCGGAATCATTAAGCGATCTCGACGCGCAGTCGAGGGGAATATCGATGTGTCTCTTTATTCACGAAGAAAATTGAAACGTTTGGTGCAAGAGTAAGGTAATTGACATTAGCATATAATTTTTGGGGGTCCGTCTCATAAAATTCAACACGGCCCAATATTCAAAATTTTATTATCTTATTAATTATGAGTTGGTTTCTTATTCTCTCTTGAAACCCTTAATTTTAATTAAAGGGAAATCTCTCTTAAAAAATATATAGTTTACACGTAATATAAAAATTAAAAGATTTAAGAATATAAGAATGTCATGGTTTAAGACTTTAGAGAATTATAAAGATTTAAGAAGTTTTTAAATATTTGTTAATTAGGTAATTTTAAAGATTTTCTCTTTTAAAAAATTTTATCTATTGTATCGAGCATATGATGTAAAAAACAAGTTGTGCATATCTGAATAAATAAAGTTCAAGGGAAACTTAAACACTTCTTGCATGGCCACGTGTAATAAACTTCGGCGCGTGAAATCATTCATTTCCTGCTGTAAACGAATTTCGTGAGACCCCATTCCTTGAAATATCCGCGGTTGGAGTTTAAATACCGATTGCACTCGATTCGTGCACTCGTATGGAGGGATGGAGTTAGAAAATTCTAAAGCAACTTTTTGAGAAACTAAATTTTATTAAAATTGTTATTTACATCGTTCGCGCATACTTGACATTCTTTCGTAAGAGATAATTTAGGATTTGTGTGAAAACGTCATACGTTACAAAAATAGAGTCAACCAAACCCTCAATTGTCTCGAGACATAGAGAGACAGTATCTATACAATTAAGCTCCTAAATTATTCGGCTAATGCACCGCGACCGGGTGCACCGGCGCAATGAATCACGCTTTAATTACGGTTTGTAGCACGAATAAACGCGCAATAACTCGCGACGGAAACCCTCGCAGAAGGTCCTCAAGTTCTCGACGCTCAATTGCTTTCGTCTGCGCTTCCGGTGACTCCGCTTCGGTCGCTTCTACTGCTCGCGGACGAGCGCGTGCGGTCGTCTTTTTGCCGCCACCCTAGTAGTCTAAGTATAGAAACGAGTTCATAAGAGTGTTTGTACCGAGTGAGGCCGTGCACGAGTGCGTACGAATTCGAAGGTGTAAAAATTTTCTGAAAGATCGAATTTAAATGTCTCAAAATCCAAGGGCTTAGATATAAAAGAATTGCCCGAAGTAGTCCGAGAGCACATATTTATCCTACGACATATTTTATTCTCAAAATTTAATAATAAAAGACTTAAGATTATAAAATCGGAAAGTCTAGGAACGAAACATCTGAATGTCTTAATCTATATGTTATCTGAAAGGATATATGCGATTCCTACAATTTTTACATTATTCCAAATAAGTGTAAGCATAGCTGTGAAGTGTAAAACAAACTGAGGCAGTATTTTTCAAAGTGCAGTTTAGACATAAACCTTGACCCTCGCTAGCACAGATATTAGGTACTTGCTGGGAAAAAGTCGTAACATAACTTTATAGTATTTCTATTATTATTCGAACGACTTAATTTCTTCATAGTTTACTATGCATTATTGTTATAATAATTTACGTCAATGTTGATGCTTGAAAATAACAGTAGGCTAATCATCATCTTCCTAAAATATTACATACCAACGTTACGTGCACATGCATAAAAGAATAATGAAGAAAGCTATAAGCCTTGACCTACATTGGTATACCTCGAAATTCGCAAAAACATAAAAGAAGAGAATATACAATCCTTTCTGTGCTACGATGATTTTTAATAGTTTTAAAAATACATATTTGCATTTTTTCTGTTATTAAATACAAATACGTTTGCGAATAAGTAATCCAATTAAACATTATTATTAGCAATATGTTAAGTAACCATTATATTAGTTGAAATTAATTTATTTATACGATAAGAAGCGATTATATTTTTTTATTATTTTTTCAATTTAGTTAACTAAAGAGACTCAAAATATTCTAACTTCAATACAAAATAAACCGGACTATTTTTAGTCCCATTAGCGACACGCGCAGCTCAAAATATATCTCAGCTAAAGATCATGTTGATAATTATCTTGCTTTGTTCTACTTGATCTTTTTTAAAATATCTTTGAGAAGTTGTATCATCAGATACATATTTTTTTATTAAAAATGACTATTCTAAAGTGACGAACTCATCTTGCGTTTTTAATTCTATTATTTATAATGTATTATAAATTTGTAGAAGTACAATTTATGTGAAGATAATTGAAGTTTATGTAGCGGACGGTATAAAGGTAACATTTATCAGAAAAATTACAGTTATTCTCCAAATTTCAATGCTTGTGTTTGTTATTTAGCGAGCAATTTAGATATTCATGAAAGAGTAAAGTATCTCATCATACTCACCTAACAGATACCGGTCTCACGCGCACGGCCACCTTAATGTTCGCCATATTACCATCTCGCGGGTAACAATGCTGGCGTCATCCGACTGTCTACATTTCGCTGATGTTCTCCAATGATAAGGTGCCGATCTGAGGTCGTCACCAATGATCATTGATCAGAAGTTAACAGTAGAATGCACGAAAGCTATCACTAACGCGACTCATATTTTCCGGAGGTTGAATGCACCCGCTGACCGCCACAAATTTGGTAGCGCGAGCTGGTAGAGAGTGATCGAGACGAATGCGTGCACCGGTAGTACTGGGTGCACATGTTGCACTGCCGCGATGAAAATATCCTCGAGTCGCTCCCGAGACCATCCCGCTTCGTGGTTTACCCCACCAGGAGTGAGCGAGCGAGCGAACGAGCGAGTTTAGTGAGTACCTCGGCCGAACTCACCGTGCCATTTTGCCTGGACGTTACCCGATTCCTTGCCCCCGACGACATCAGTACGGAAAAGAGAGCACCGCGAATCGCCGGTGAATTATGTGTACAAGGCGTTCCATAAAACGCCAGATGGTAGTTACGATTAGGATTTGGAAGAAGCGATTTCGGGCAGCTTGCCACATCAAGCTCGTTGTCGGAGGTATGAAGAATTTGTGAATGCGAGAAATGAGAGATAAGTGCTTGCCGAAGCTAAGTGCTCAAGCATGTCAAAATTGAAGATCTATGTGCTCAAGAGCTTAAGAATCTAAAAATATAAGGGCTTCAGAAACTTCGAAGCTAAGAGTTCAAAGATCTAACACTCCAAAAGCACAAAGATCTAAAAATACAGAGATCTAAATTAATAAAATCTAAGAAAACTTACGAGTCGAAGAAATTAAAAGATTTAATAATCTGGAATCTTAGCACGTACATGAGAACCATAAAGACCTGCATTCGTCGATTTATAAATTCAAGAACTGAAAGATCGAAGTCCTTAAAATATTGCAAGACTCCAACAGAGGATCTATCTCTAATGGATCCTTTGTTGGAGTCTAATTCTTATCGGAAAATAACGCTTTGCATAAAAAATACTCATCGCCATCTCGACAGAAGTAATGCGCTTTTTTAATTTTATCATTTAAATCTCCTATCGTGCACGGAAAAAAATGAAGTTGCTTCAATTAAACGTCGACGTCACGGGCTGCGACAAACATAAACAGTTTATTCAATTGGATATTATTTGATCCAAATATATTTGGATTATTAAAACAACTATCTGATGCTTTTGTTCAAATAATATCCAATTGAATTAAGTGTTTATGTTTGTGGTAGCCTGTGACGTCGACGTTTAATTGAAGCAACTTCATTTTTTTTCCGTATGGAATAAGCCGCGACTTACGGATCGCCCTGTATTTAGTAGATAGAACTCGGTAGAACGGGCAAGGACAAATCGTTGCTGTTGCGGTATCGTTGATTACGCTACCCCCCTACAACGAGGGCACAGTCACCGGCATGTCTCGGTGTTTAACGGAGTTACTGGGTTATCGTGTTGCGCGGCGGTGACGACCGTGGCTTAACGCGGGTCTATCGGCGGGAAATTAATCAGAGGGCAATTTACTGTGCCTGCGTTCGCTCGCGAGGGAGGAACGTCTCTCATATTTAACAGAGAACAAGTATAGCCGGCTAAGAAGGCTCTCTCGGGTCATCGCAGCCCGTTCCCCTTATATATACTCGTACGCGTATTCCATTTTACCGCGCATGGCCTTCATCTTGATTCCTTTGAAGCGCTTTATCCGTCTTTTATGCTATCTTAAAAGTGCGCCGTAACTTTCAAGCGAGGTTCCCCACTTTGATCCGCGCATGATATTTTCAGGCTAACGGATCGACTAGCATATGCTATTTTCTGTGAGATAGAACCGACGCTACGATTGCCAATGCTGCTGATCCTTACTCCTCGTTCGCGGTCATCAGAACCATTATATAGGAGAAAGACGTGCTGAGCACCTGCAAGCAATATTTATTGTAACATATATCGTAACGTAGGTCAAATATTACTATAAATTAAGAGTTAATTGAAACAAACATTAATTTATTAGTAAATATTTAATATTTTTTTAATGAAACCTTAGTAGTCAAAATTGTTCGTCAACATCAGCGAATGTTTCAGCATGCGCGAGACAATTATTATCTCATAAAAATTAAATTTATATATTGCTTGACACAATAATCCACTCACTCGAGAGAAACTTTCGAGGGACATGCTGTAGAACTTTGCGGCGGTGATCTTGGAAGGAACTTTCGACCGCATCATCACGATCTGGAGGCTGCGACCGAAAGTGCCGCCGATCCAGTCGCTACAGTAAGCCGACTCGCCCACAGCATCGCTCTGGTTCGTTACAAGCGTTGGCCGTAAATTAATTACAGGCGATTGTGAGCTCAACGGACTATGTACTAATGAAGATACATGCGTTGGTAATCGGTCGATACACGATTATCGTGCATTGAGTCTTCCATCGCTCGTTAAAACTTGTGCAATTGCGATACGCGTGCAATCTGACACATGATATCTAATAATCTACGTCGGAAAAAAAAGTTGTGTATATGTCGCAGGCATAATACAATATTAGGCATTTTGTAAAATGCCTAGGCATTTTACAATAAGCCAGCAAAACGTGAGTGGAAGTATTTATATCCTGTTATGCCCGCTTATTTTCAGGTATTTTACAATTTGCCTAATATGAGTTAGTCAAAACACACAAATGTACTAAACTGAGAGCGGCTATACGCCAGCGATCTATCGAGTTCTGAAATTGTGGAAGTAAATCACGCATGTACTTTGCAAGTTAAAACGAGGTCCACCCCACACCGACCCCTGCACGGGGGTGCAGGGGGCAGAGCCCCCCCTCGCCCACGCATTCAATAAATAATATTAACAATTATAATGATACAATTGTGGTTAAAGCAGAGAATACTTTGTATTCATGCTTTCTAACATAATATATAAAATTGTATATGTACTTTTTTATACCAACTATTCTCTGCTTTAACAAAAAGATGTGTTTTGACTAGGTCGTATTAGGCAAATTGTAAAATTCCTGAAAATAAACGGGCATAACAGAATATAAATAGTTCCCCTTACGTTTTGCCGGCATTTTGTAAAATGCTTGGGCATTTTATTAAATGCCTGATTTTGTATCATGCCTGCAACATATACAAATCTATATAACATAACTATAATGTGGACTGACACCATGCGGAAAAAGTAACAATTTCGCGCCACGATGTTAATTTGATTTAAATTTTACGATAACATTTTACAAAAAATAAAACAAAAAAAAAAAACTTTTTGTAACGACCCAACTTACAATCGAAATTAACCGATTAATTATATAGGTAGAAAGTTAATTTAAATAATTATTTGCTTATCGAGCTTTGCAATTTTGATCCATTAATATGTAACTATGGAATACTCGCCTCGTCTATTAATGCGTTTCCGCTGAAACTGAACATGAAAAGCTCGAGGATGGCGGAGTTTAGAAACATCGAGTATTCCATCAAGCGTGCCTTGTTTTTCATCATCTGGAGTAACATTTTGCAACGTGATATTTTTCGTTATAACGCGTCTTTAGCAAACGAACGTACCGAAGTAATCTGAAATCCCGCGAAGCATACCATACCGGTGCTGATAACAAATTGTCCTAACGCCAAGATATTTATAATTCTTTCGAGCGTATCCGCAAAACTAAAATAAAGTGGAGAACATTGATAACAATTTCAGAGAATTATATATAAACATCAAAAATAAATTTCACGCTAGTATATGTATTCATACAAAAATCTTTGTCATAAGTGTAGTAGATAATTGCTAATATTCTTCAAGTGTTCTTTATATTCTGTTAGAGAATTATTTCGAAAGTTGTTTTTTTTTCAAATTTTAACAACAAATTTGATCCTACTACACTTAATATAATATAAATATTCACGTGATAGCATCTTGATGATCCTTAACGCAGTTGACCATTGCTCTGTCAGCGTCGGAATCATTACTCTTCATTGCCTCCAGCTTCTTTCGCAGCACCGCAAATTTTGCTGATCCGTGTGTTATCGCGATGAGGCTGAAAGAGGTCGCACCGGTTATCGTGCCACCCGCGAAATAGCCACCCATGGCATTGAAAATATAGATACATTCATAAAAGGGTGAAATCGACTGATTGAAGAAGAAATATCCACGGAAGGGAAATATCCTCTCATCCTTTTTAAGAATGTATACCTAAACAAATAAAAATTTCTTGAGCTTATAATCAGGACAGACTCATAGACAGGCTAGATAATCGATTATCTTACTATGGTTAATTATTTATCTTCTTATTATTTATGTAAAGATTATGATTCGGTCGAGAATATAAAACCAAGATAATCAATAATTGATTGCTGAAAAAAAATTATGACCATCTTTTGCCTTTTAGATTATATTATTCAGTATTGATTTTATTATTGTCTCGTATTCCTTTCCAGCTCAAACTAATTTTCCATAATTGTTAATAATTTATTACCAATTTAATTACCTGTATATCGGGAAAATAAATACGGCAAAGAGATTAACATCTACGTAACGTACGCGTGCGTGTGCAGGTGTTTTCGAAAGGCTCGTAAAGCGAAACGACCATCGGAAAACAATTTTCCGTGTAAGGACACAACCGCTCGCATTTGCGCAGCGGTAATAAACAATTTCAGGAGAACGATATCTTATAAAAAAAAAAAAGAAAAAGTAGGATTTCGAAAAGCTACAAATGTCAGCGTTAATAATCGCGTAGTTTGCGTTGCCGTGTCGCATATATGTGTATGTCAATCTATCATCGCCGTTTCGCGAAACGCGGAATAGACATCTGCAGAAGTAGTTTCTCTCGCTTGAGAACGTTTGTTTTATAATCGTCTTGCAGTTAAAATTTATCGTTAAACATCGTTTTGTTAAGAAAATAGGCAGTTAGATTTAAAGAAACTTCCGCAGTTAATTGCTCTACAGGTACAATTTAATAACGGAGTCAATTAAAAAGTTATATAGAGAAGTACGAAGTTCTGAGGCAATAAGTTGAAGCTCGGAGAGATCTTAAGCTTTATCTCACTGAAGGATATTCTAATGTCACTTCATATTACTTCAAAATAAATCTCTTTTATTATCATAAAATTGAAAATTTGTATAACGCTACAAATAAAATGAGAACTTCGAAAGTATTATTAAAACGCACTAAAAATAAAAAATATATGAATAGAAGTTTTTTCAATTGTAAATTTGTCTTACGAAAAATTATTTTTAAAAATATTGGATTTTTTATTTCCTTTCATACAATTTTTGTATCTTGAGACGATCTGTACATGTTATAAATTGTAGAAATATTAAATATGTGACTTCTTGTACGTACCTCTAACATTGGTATGCATGTGAAGGCAGTTACGGTTACAGTTACCATAATTATAAAGCATTTTGCGATCCGGAACGCAAAAAGGCACTTCTCCTTCAAAATAACTCTATCTTCATAAGACGAATAAGTCCAATCCTTTCTCATGGTCTCGACCACGTACAGCATATCTTTTTGATGAGACGAGAAGACAATGAGACGTATTGTAGCGAGATAAAATACGGAGGTCATTAAAGCGCATGCCGTCAATTCGTCCAAATCATTAAAGTTATTAACTACATCAGCCGTTATGGTGACACACATCAAGGTGAGCTATACGTTGCAAATAATATGTTGAATTATTCAATTATATCCAAAGTGTTTATATTAATTATATGAAAGAATTCAATGATATCATAATCTATTTATGAAGGAAAGATCTCTTTTTCTTATTTTAAGATTATGTTTGCGTCTAATTAAACAAGATATTAATTTTGCATACTACGAAAAACAACCAGAGCAAGTGACAAATCTTGAACAGCTTCGCACAGGTTGAATGGTCCCTGTTCAAAGGCCAAAAACAGACGAATTTGGCAGCTACCATGATGGGCTTGATTAAATCGTCGTATTCTTTATCAATACACACTGGACGTTCCATATCTTTTCTTCTTTGGCCCGTTAGTGCGTTTCGACGATGCGATCGCGACTCGTGACTTTTCGCGACTGCGGAAAAACCGGAAGTCCGTCACCGTTCGCGTCCGCTCACCGCGCGGCGAGAGGTCTATGTGCCAATCTCGAAAGTGCCAATCTTTTCTTCCCCCCCTATATTCTCGTGATTCGATCGCACGAACGACGAGATAACGACCGGATATCGTTCTCGTAGGTGGCATAATGCCCGAAGTTCGAAACTCTCGCTAACGGTGCAAACTTCTCGCGTACATAGATGTCGACTTGTTTCCCTTTCGATGGGAGAGGAAAAATGCATTGTCATTTCTCTACGTGAAATCGTGCGCATCTTCGTACGAGAATTAATCATTGATTATGAAAAATCGAGTGTTTTATTTCTGCATCGCTTTCATATATTTTTACATGGAATCGTAATTGATAAACGTTCTTCTAACTATTTTAACGTTGGGGTGGTCGAGGATTATTTTAGATTCTACGCCAATGACTTGGGGGGTAGTATGTACTTACGAATATTCTATGTAATCATGGTGATGAGCGTGTAGAAAGTATATAAGAGGGTAATAGGTGAGAGTAAGTTCTATCTTCCTAAGTGATTTTCGATTTTATTACAGGGAGATTTTGCGCTAGAAAGATTACTGGTATGTACGTTCCGCACTTTGCGTTAAAAATAAATGGAATAGTGAGGATATAGAAGGAAAGTTACATAAGAGTACAAAATAGGCATGTGAAGAATATATTAATAAATTTTTGAAAATAAAATATATTATATATTTCTTTTTTTCTTTTTATGCACAGTTGACAATCATAAATGCATTTATTAGTTATTTATATGATCGAAACTTTCTACCTATTATAATAAATATGCATTTATTCAGTATGACATATCATCGTATAAACGTGTAGATGCGTCTATTTACATAATAATTCCAGAAATGACAAACAAGAATAATTGCAACTTTTCAATTATATAATTATCTACATTCATGTTTTACTATAATTTTATGTTAAACTATTTTATTATAACGTCTTTAAACTATTCTTTTATACAGGATTGTCTGATATATTTTTTCTTAAAATCTTTTCAATTTATATATAAAGGACATATTCTTTTTGCTCACGTTTTGAATTTGAATTCAAATTTTGATCTCTCGATCTCGTTGACAATCGATAGCATCGCGCTCCGACTTCACACTTCGCATTTGATTGAGAGTCGCTGATTAGTCGCGCGTGCGCAGCGTAGCGCACGCATAACCTGTAAGGGTTGCTTTTGCTCGTAACAGTTGTAAATTGTGACATCCCGACGATCTCGCGGGATATGAGTTGTCATTGTAAAAATACGCGATAGCCCCGAGAATGGCTGCGCCTCATCTAGGCGTGAGCGATATCGTTCACCTGAACGTCGGCGGCACCAGGTAGGTTATCGTTCGCCAATCGTTTTTCCATCATCAATTTTTACTTAACGCCGTTAATTCTTAAACCTGCAAATCAAAGTATCGATCTATATCTTTTTTTAGATTACAGCATATTTTTTATCTTAATGCTTTTATTGATTTTTTAATTTTATGTTGAATCCTCCAACTGGATCTTGTGTTAAATTCTATCGAGCTACACTAGATTTGTTTATTCTGACAGAAACAAACCGTTTCTCTTTTTAGATTCTCAACATCTCGTCAAACTTTGACATGGATCCCGGATTCTTTTTTTACGGCATTGTTAAGTAATAGAATCGACAGTCACAAGGATGAGACTGGTGCGCTTTTTATAGATAGAGATCCAAAGCTCTTCTCCATTATATTGAATTATCTTCGTACCAAGGACATTGATCTGAAAAATGTAGATATACGGACTTTAAGGCACGAGGCCGAGTATTATGGCATCACTCCTCTAGTTAAACGGTTGATGCTCTGCGAAGACTTGACACAGTCATCCTGTGGTGACGTACTGTTTTACGGTTACTTACCACCTCCAAGTAAGTTAATCATATTATTTCTCACATATTGTAATAAATTGTAATAACGCTGTGTACTTTAAAGGCATACCGCTTCAAGAACCGGTTGCAGTAACATCAAACATCAGTGACGTATCAGTTCATATTAGAGTTAATTCCAGCTCAAGCTCTAGAGTCGAAGGACCATCTACCTCGCAATCTGTGACAATCAATAACTCCGCTAATCCAAGTACTAATGGTATTTTTACGATTTTTATTGATGACTTTAATATTAATAGGAATAGGAATATATGCATCTGAAATAGTTAATTTGTGTGCAACAATTAAATAACGCAACATTAAAGAGAAAACTGACAAGGAATTGTTTTGCTATAGGTCCACAAAATCACAAAGGAGCACTGGGAACGCATATGAGAAACTCCTCTTTAGATTATCGATTGCCGCAACGCGGTCTCCCGCATTCTCGGACACCATCTCTAGATCTGAGACATGCTAGGAACAATTCGGCTGATCTAAATAAATTGTATAAAAACGATATCGGTCTAATATTTGGATCACAGCAAGGTAAGAACCAATGCATCATTACTCCTCTAAAGTACGATACATAACATAAAGATTGCCCTTTCATAAAAAGATAAGTTATAGTAATGATGTTTAAAAGAAAATAATGCTTATCTTTCTTTTTATTTTCTATTTTTTTTTTATATTAATAAAGCTATATTGATTGCAGTTTCGTCATGGGTGGACCCACTGAGAGTGCAGATTATAAAGGCGCACCACAACTGGATAGTGATCGCTTATGCACATTTCATCACGTGCTACCGGCTGAAGGACTCGTCCGGATGGCAACACGTGTTCACCAGTACACATATCGAGTGCATAATAGAACGCGTGGCGATAAATGCAAAGATGGGAAGTGGCGCGGATGGCAAAATGGTTGCGATCTCTTATGGAAATCAAGTAAGACTTTGGGGTGTGTCCGAGGAAGGGATCAAAATCAACGTGGGAACGTTCAATTTAAACGTGCGTGTGGAATACTTGTTCTTCATTGGCAGCCAGTTGGTCGCATTGTCGCCGACCGGAAAAATCGGTGTGTGGCACGCGATGACTCATCACTGGCAGATACAGGATGTAGTACCCATCCTGTCATTTGACACCGCTGGATCTTTTCTTTTATTAGGTTGCAATAACGGTTCTATTTATTATATTGGTAAGCAAAAAAGAAAAGATATTTCTAAGTAAAATTCTCAGTACGTTTTTGACAAATTGCTAATTTATATATTAGGTGAGCGTAAAGTGTAAAAATCATATTCTAATGCCTAAAATATTTAAAAGTATTTAAATCTTTAAAAGAATATTTAATATATCCAGAGTTTTTTATAAAACAAATTTTTTTTTTTTTAATTTAGATTTTTGTTAATAATTTTGGTTACTGTATGAATTGCAGACATGCAAAAGTTTCCTTTGCGAATGAAGGATAACGACTTGCTCGTGACCGAATTATATCGAGATCCGAGTTACGATCCCATAACTGCGATATCTGTGTATTTGACGCCGAAAACTAGTAAGTCTCTCTTTATGCCTATTCTCATCTTAATGTAAGGATCTCGACAAACAATAAGACATAGAAATTTGAGATAAAACTTTTTCCTTTAGTGGCAACTAGTACTATTCGTTAAGAAGATTCGCGATTTCAACGAGTGACGTATTTTATCAAGATCGTTTATTAAGGCTGCTTAATGCAGAATGTAATAACAAACGTCACCATCGCAACATCTTGATTTCGCGATCATTATTTCACTCGCTAAAATAAAATTAGTGCCATTGAATATATCAATCATTAATAATCACATAGGTGTAAATATAATTGTTCTTACTAACCGGCGTTTATTTTATTCATTAAGATAATATAGGAATGTTATAAGGTTTGATGTTGGTCCTTAAAGATATTAATGAGAGTTTATTATTACATTCTTTGCTTCATCATTTCTCGTACAACTGGATAAATAGCACAAGGCAAGTATGGGTCGATGTAAGCAGATTTTCTGCTTTTTCACGTCCAACTCGTACGTCAAAACGAAGCGTCATTCCCATTCATTTTTGTGTTGATTGCATCAAACGTGAATCGTGCGACTAAATAGCAACGAACGTACATCCTCTTCCTCTCCAGATAGCATTAAGTTTTACATCGACGCACTGGCGCATAGTTATATATTTTTTTTGCATATCGATAGAATATAAAAATAAATACTTATCCATATAGAAGCGTACCTATCGCAAAGCACATTTGTTTTAGTAGAATCTGAACGCAAACTGTACACGTCTTTTTCTATATGCTAAGTACGAATTCAAAAATGAAACACTTATGAAATGATATTAGAGATTGCACAACCCTGCTATCCTTATGCGTCCAGTTGTACTAACGCGATGTTCTCTCTTTTTATTTCTTTACATTACTTTACGCAGTAGATTCAGTTAATCCAGATTTTTCTGTTAGAGCTGCTTGCTTGCTCTTTCTATTTATAGTAATATGTTCCATGCCAGCATCTGAGAGGGGAAAGGGAGGTAATAGAAAACATGTATTTTTGCTTGTATACTTTTTTTTGTTGGTAGTGACAAATTTATAGGTAATTTTTACTTTTTTTAAATTAAATTTATGGAAAAATTGGTTTTAAATAATATTAATTATTAATATCTGCACACGTAAACATTATTGCTTAATTATAAAATACCATTTTAATTATATACATATAACCGTTATATTTTTTTTATAAATAGCTTCTGCTTATTGTTGCAATGTGCAGCATGAGGCATTGTGAGCTTCAAGACATCATGTCACATATCACTTTTTATTAATAATACTCACCTGTGAGCACAAGTTATTTAAATATTACGTCATGTTACGTCTATATTTTCAAAATCTTTCATTATTGTAGCTATTATCAGTAATTAATCCTCTGATACACTATTAAAATTTCATCTTATAAATTAGGTATAGTACAATATTGAGTTTGATAAATACAGTTTTGAAATAAAGATTTCAATTAGTACATAATATAGTTAAATGTTATGTGTATGATTACACAGATAATGATATGTGATATTCGTTCTAATTCTCAAAGTGTATCAGGTGGTTAATGCAATATGAAACATATTCTTTTAAAAATACATCACTCCCAATATAGGTCTCTGCGGAAATTGGATAGAAATAGCCTATGGCACGAAATCCGGAAGTGTCCGAGTAATCGTCCAACATCCCGAAACTGTTGGCCATGGTCCGCAGCTATTCCAAACCTTTACAGTGCATCAGAGCAGCGTAACCAAAGTATGTTCAGCATTAATATGTACCCAACAGAGTTTTATATTAAGACTGTATATTAAATTACAATATCGCGTTGATTTAATTTATATGCAAATTATGTTGCAGGTAACACTCTCAGAAAAATACTTAGTATCGGTTTGCTCAGAATATAATCACGTCAGAAGTTGGGCGGTGACCAGATTCCGCGGAATGATTTCGACCCAACCGGGATCGACGCCCGAGGCAAGCTTCAAAATTGTTTCTTTGGAAGCAATTGACCCATGCGTTAGCTATAATGCCGGCAACGATTTTGGTACGTTATAATATCGCAGCTCTAAACTATCACCATTCTTTCTCTAATCTGCAATTATTTTTAAACAATACTTTTTATTTTGTTTGTTTATTTAATATTTGAATAAAATATACGTAGGACCATTCGGCGAACAAGATGACGAGCAAGTGTTCGTACAGAAAGTCGTACCCGAAACCGATCAGTTGTTTGTGCGATTAGCGTCGAATGGAAAAAGAGTTTGCGTAATACAGTCAGTGGACGGCAGCATCATAAGTTCATTCTATGTACACGAGTGTGAAGGTTCTAGTCGCATGGGCTCAAGGCCCAGACGTTTCATATTCACTGGTCATTCTAACGGCACCATTCAAATGTGGGATCTCACAACGGCATTGGATCCGTCTTTCAATGCCAGTCAAGGTACGTTACTCTCTCCCGTCGTAGTGACGTAACGGAATCGGCGAGCATGACTCACATATGTAACATACTGCTGGAAACAAAAAATTAACATAAATCGTATATTTGAAGAATTCCTATAAGAAGCAAACTATATTCTATTATATACCATGTATATAAAACAGTACCTTTTTTTATAATAAAATTAATTTTTCTTCAGATTGTGTATTCAGATAAGAAATGGCCTATATGTATATGTAAATCATTGCAATCATCTCTTTAATGATAAATGTTAATTCTATAGTAATTTTTGAAAAGATTTTTTGTGATTGATGCATTTGATCTCGTTCAAAACTATTGCCAGATTTTTACAATTTCCATGTCTTTTAGCAACAGATACCTCTGGTGGACCTACGCCAGAGGAACTTTGGAAGTTGTTGGATCAATGTGATCTGAGCAACAGCCATTGTTCAACGCCTTGCATCAGTCCATCTCCTTCGTTGCTCGCAACTGGACCTAGGATTAAGTCAAGCAACGTATTATTTCTCAATCAATCGCAAAATCCAGATACAACGCCTGGACCAAGTCAAACGTAAGGATGCGCCTAATCGAGGTAATGTCGTGACGAAATGCGCGCAATCAGAATCTGCATTTATTTAGTTATTTATTTATTAATGACCCGCTATAAACCGCCAAAAAGTCTATAGCGATAGTTCCTAAATCGCCACTTTTGCATTTTCAATGAGACCGGAGTTACTATTTATCTACTTAAACAGTGCAATCTAAAAATAATATAGCAAAGGACATGACTGCATTTATAAACTCTATAGCCATTAATGTTGAAATCATTATTTTAATAGGGAATTTGCTCTTGTACGTCAGTATATGTGGATATGTTTATTAAATTATTTTTCTGAAAGTTTATCGCTTTTGGACATATCCAAGAGTATTTATTTATTGTTATTAATATTGACGTAACAAAATTTGTCGAAAAAATTTACTCTTTAAGAAATTTTATAAATATCTAGGAACGTTTAATATACGTTTTTTTTCTCGTTTACTATTTATTGTTCCAATATGGCTATCAAAATCGATTTTATGATATTTATATTATATATGTAAACTTTTATATTTTGTCTCGTTAATTGGGTAAGGGAAGGAATAGACATTCGACAAAATCATGAACTGATAGATAATGTAAGTTGAATGTTCTGTTTACAGTTATATATTCTGTATCGATGTTATAAACTGAATCAGATACTAGATGATCATACACGAAATCATGTTATTTGCCACGTCGATTTAATGTTGCAACGCATTACAATAAAATCACCAAATACTTTTAAATTTTGATAGACGTTTATATTGTAAACCAGTGTGACCATCATTATACATCAATTTCTGTACAACGATTTTGCGTTTCGACGGTAAAACACTTAACATTATTTCAACGTTGTATCATTATCAACATTTCATTCTCTGAATATCATTTAAGAAATTGATTTTAGCACCTGTTTTTCGATTAAAGAATGGTATACATTACGTATGCAATTAAAACATTACACATTTACACATATTCGAAAACCGAATTAGACTCTCATTATGTACATAAATACCTATAGCTTTATTGCACATATAATGTATATGCGTTCATCGATGTACATGTACATACATATATAAAACATATAGTAATATTGTTGCGCAACCGCGTTACTTCTGTGATTTAAATAAACTATGTGTATGGCGGTATCGCTTATCGTTTGAATATTTATTATCACTGCCATTGTACATATGGATATCGTGTGTACACTACATATAGACTGTTATAAAAGTAGACGATTAGGAAGATCGTTTTAAAAATTTTATCAATAGATTGCATTAACTATAATAAACTATATTACAACTTTTGTTTGCAAAAATCTTTCTCTCTGACTGAAAATATCGATAACGTTTAACAGATCGTGATCATGAAATAATGTAATATTGCGGCATACAAATGTATGCGGCAATTCGTAAATAATAATTAGCTAGGTTCTTCGCATTTTGGTCATGCATCCAAGTTCATATATCTTAATCGTTGTTGTGACATTTGTAATCACCGTTACAAAAGTCTAACTCTCAGGCACCACGGCGATATACTCTGTAACAATGTCGAACTGCACGATCTGTTAAATTAAGTATACCGTTATCGAATGTATAGTTGAAATTGGCCTGAAGTAATTTTAATTCCCGCGATATTCTTCGACAGATAAGTATTGTACTCTGTTAGACATAAATGCAAAATATCCCACAACGATGTAAACTGGTAGATCGGTGGAACAATTGCGGTAAATTCTGCGTAAAAACGTTTAATCCTAGTATTTGTTATATCTTAATTTTTGTTAAAGATCGGACGTGTCTCATATAGAGTGTTTAGTCCAGAATAAATTATTATTGAACAATGATGGATGAGTCATCGGCATCAACAAGAAATACCAAGCGACCAAGCCGATTACAAACAGACACACTAATCCGGCTCTTTTCAGTGGATCCTTATATGCCGCTATCTCATAAAGATCAGGAAATCCCATGTGATTACAGAATGAATGCGCGGCAAACGGTGCAGCTAAGTGTCCTAAGAAAAGTACATAAATGCAAATCTCTTAAAACCTCGCTAATGTTTTCAGAATAAGAAAAGGAAGTAAAATGAACCCACCTGTCCTCGCAAAGAGAAAGGCCGCGTATGCCCCAAATATCGTCGTGTACATAGCCTGGAAGCCTAAATTAAACGCAATTTATTTTAGTTCGATGGACATCGTAGAGATTCCCAGATATCCCACCTCGAAACTTACAGGATAGGAGCAACGCGTGCTTGATGCTCATTCCCGTCTTTATTCTCTCCGCCATGTGATGGAAGTGAGCTACCCCGAAGAACAAGGGGCACACGAATATGGCAGTAGTCGGGGTGAAGCATTGCAGGAGCAACGGCAACATGCAAGCCCTGAAGGTCCACTCCTCGGACAACGGAGCGACCACCAGATTTCTCCACCAGCTTATAGTTTGTAAGCATGTGAGCCAATGCCAGGGCTCTAAAACAGATATACATCTGTTAACTGTTGAGTTCGTAGACTTAGCTTGATTTCGGATACCAACCGACATAGAATCGCCACAGCCCGCTGAATACCTGTAAACTCAAGGGACCTAGGAACAGGATCATAGTTAAGAGCAACGATATCACAGTCGCCTGTATCAGACCTGACCATCGAAGGCCCAGCATCTCCCAGATGGTCGCCTGTTAGGTATAATAAAAATTGATTATCCCTATAGAATAGGCTGAATCGTGTGCAAACGAGAAAAATACCTTTTGAAATACTTTCTCATTTAGTCCAAAGTACATGAGCGCTGGCGAGATGAGAGTCGCGACGAACACGCTAAGAAATCGTTTCTTTATAGTCGACGGATGTTCTCTGAAACATAAGTGTCATCGAAGTTTAACGTCAAAGTGTGATATGTAAAATCTTTTTTACAAGTAGATATATTAATTACACGTAATGCGATATTACAAATTTAATTTTCATAAAAGATTACAAAGCAGTCATGCTGACTGCTCTGATAATTTTGGTGTTCGAATATCGCGCCAAACGGACGCCGCTTATCGCGCGCTACGTAGACGGCACACGACGTGACGAACGCATCCTCCTCCCTCCGGAGTGTCCGTTTCAGCGAGCGGCGCTGGCGCCGCTTGTCCAGAAATTCCAGGAGCGGCGGCGCCGAGCGGCCGAGCGCCGCGACAGGGAGCGCCACCACGTGCGGCGGACAACTGCGTGCGTCAGTTGAGTCACAGTACCCGTTCGGTCGTTGCGGGACGGTTCGCGATCGCGAGAACGGTTTACCGAACCAGGCAAGTGCGCTCCGACGAGACGGAGGGGCGAGTCTCCTCCGCGCGAGGAGTCCCGCTGGACGCTTGACCGGTGGTAGGAGCGCGCGGGGGGAACGGCCCGTTGACGTCGAGAACGAGTTACGAGATTCGAGTGTGCGGTGATCGCGACGCCGCACTCCGCAGGCCGCCGTTGACGTTGCGCTGTTCGACTGTTCCGCGCGGAGGACGCGGCGTTACCGCAACGTACCTGTTGTACGGCGAACTCCAGACATACAGGCTCGCCACGTACAGGAACGAGAGCGCGAAGCACGCGAGGATCGCGGTTGCGTAGTCCGTCGAGCTATCGGTACTCCGTTCCGCGGCCTCCATAACTCCATAACTCCGATGTCGGTCGCCTGTGCCTCTGTCGCGCTCCACTGCGGAAGGGGGGCTCGGTAATAAGCCCTGTGGCGTCGGTGGACGGCGGTGGATCGCGGGGAAGAGAGAGAGAGAGAAGGAAGGAAAGAGAGAGAAAGATAGAGAGGCGCCGCACTCCGCAGCGGCAGAGGCAGTGGCAGAGGGTTGAGGCGGGGCGAGGGTGCGGGTCGAATGGGGGGTGGGGGGTGCACGGCACGCACTCGCGGGGCAGAAACTTGTCCGATTGGCGGCTGCCCTCTGGGCCAGTCGGCGAGCAGATACCAAGAAGATGGCCGCCGTGCACGGTGGTAGTGTCGCTATTGTGTAGTGGTATCCTAAGCTTTTGGCAGCTTCTTGCCGTCGGGTGTCCGCCGACCAGGGTACCGCGGCGGCTGCCCGATCACGCCGGGGAAGGGGTACCGCCGTACCTCGCCGCGTGTCCTCGTAGTGCCGGGGCAAGTGCGACGACGCCGACGAGGACGAGGACGAGCCGCGATCGACAGCGGAACAGGAGCGGCAGGAGGAGGAGGCGGCGGTGGTGGAGGAGGGGGCGGTGGAGAAAGGAGGAGGACAACGACGGCAACGAGGACGGACACGAGGACGACCGCCGAGGGCCGCCGACGACACGAAGATGCCGAGCGCGTCGTTTTCGTCGTCGCGCAGCTACGTGCGGAGGTCGCGTCGGAAAAACACAAACAGGATCCCCTTGCCGTCGAGAACGGGTAAGCGAGCGAGCGAGCGAGGGAGCGAGCGAACGAACGAACGCGCGAGACGGAGAAGGAGCGAGTGAAACGAGACGAGAGAGCGCGTATGTACGATGTACGAGTGAGCGAAGAGGGACGGACCGAGGGAGCGAGCGAGCGAGCGAGAGCGAGGAGAGGAGACGAGACGGAGACGGAGACAAAGACGGGTTTCCGTGTCGCGGCGACTCCGTCCAGGACCCCGTTCCGTCGGCCAGGGCCCCCCCCCCCTTGTCCCCTGTCCGCCCCGCACCTTCGGGGACCGCGTCGAGATCCCGAGGATTCTCCCCCCCGGGCTCCGCCATCTCCATCGTGTGCCTTTGTTCCCTGGGCAGCGGGCCACGGCACGCGCTGCGTTTCCTGCTCGCCCATTTCTCCCACGATCCTCGTTCTCTCGTTCCCTCCCGTCCCCCCGGGACCCTCGCTCTCTCGCTTGGAAACGGTAGAATTCGGAAAGGTGCTAAAAAAGAGGTGACCTCAAACTGTCGTGTTTTCAGTGAAAAGCGGAAGAGCGGCTGATTTAAGAGCTAGGCGTGATTGTCACGGCAGTAATTGTGATGTGGCAGAGAATAGGCTGGTTCTGAACATTCGCGAGCTGCCGCGTGTACGCTTAAACTGCTCCGAGTATTTCTGCGCGTCGCAGCTGAGGTTAGGTAGCGTCGAATGTTGAATGTGGCGAAACTGTCAATCGGAGAGTGGAGAGACTCGGGGGGGGGGGGGGGGGGGCGACTCGGCTTGGTCGGCGTTGCAGTGCAGGCTGCAAGCGACAAAGGGACTCGAGGCAAAACCGTGGGGCCGCCGCCGCGGCCGCCGTCAGATGACAGTTGTGTGTTTGACAGTTAAACGCCAGTCTCGCAATCTCGCAATGCCCCCGTCAACCCTATCGTCATTCGTGCTCCGGATCCGCGGTGCCCCCCCCCCCCCCTTTTCGCGGAATCGCTTTTCGGATTTGCGGGGTCAATTTCCGATTGGCAGCTAACCAACGGCCATATTGCTCTTCGGTATATTTGTGAATAATTTCTGATTGGCGGCTGCGCGTCCACGAGAGCGGAGCGCACGGGGCCGTGGACCCCGAGAGGAGGCTGCGACACTTTCTTTTTTCCTTTTCTTTCCGGATGAGTTGCCGAACGCGGCGTCGTCTCTTGACTTGACGTCGCGGCGGACCGCGCCGTCCGCGAGGTAAACAATGGAGTCGTACGAACGACAGGATCGTTCGGATCGCCGAAAATCCCGTCGGCCTTGAATGAACGCGAAACGGCGGATTCGCAAGATCGTAAATTACTCGGAGAGTCGCGAGGGCACGAAACGAGGTGGAGAGGCGCCGCGGCCGCCGCGTCCTCGCCGACGGGGAACGGTGAGTGGGCCGGATCGCTCGTTGCGATAAGCATGTATCGCGGGGCCCCGTGTGTCTCCGGGGCTATAATATAATAAGGGTTGAACGACTCCTCCCCCCCTTTTTCCTCACGGCGATACCGTCGAGGGAACGCGACCCTTATTTGTAACGCAATATCGCGATCAAAGTCCCCCCCCTTTCCCCGCTCACGATTGGAGAACGTCTGCTTTTGTGCGCCTCGTGCAGAAGCGGTACCACACGTCCCGCGATTCGCCCGATCCGTGTATATCGATTCGCGATCTCCGCTTCGCGATCAATCCGCCGGAATGTCGGCTCCGGAGTCGCCCTCTCCCTCCCCGCGTACTTTTTTTTTCCTCCTCTCTCTCTCTCTCTCTCTCTTTTTCTCTCTCTTCTCGTTTCGTTCAATCGCCAGCGATCCAGCTGGAACGCGGCGCAGCTTGCGGGATACGCGTCGATCGGTGCCGAATTTTCCGGCGTCCGAGAGAGAGGAGAGAGAGAGAGAGAGAGGGGGGGGGGGGCAGGGGGAGAGTGGTCGAGGAAGAAACGGTGAGAGGAGGAGAGCAGAGGCAAGAGAACAGACGGAGGCAAAACGGGAGGACGAGAGCAAACATTCTTGAGGCGTTCGAATATTCGGGGAGGTTTAGTTTATCGTTTAGGCTCTGATTATTCGCACGCCAGGGTGATACTTGAAATTCTTAGAAAAGTAGAGAGCAATGTATATTCTCTATGAGAATTAGATATTGAAGTATTAATTAATTGAACTCGAATGTAATCGGGTAACATGTACATACTATATGTTACCTAATCATGTTACTTTATTCATTCTTATTTCATTCTTATTCTTATCTAATTTCACAATGTAATACAAATATCCGAATACGATATATAACATATAGGCCGGTATTCATAGTCGATTCTTATTTCAAGATCGTCTTAAGTAATATTTTAAGATGCTAATACGGCACTGTGATTGGTCCATGACATCTTAAGATTGTACTTAAGACGGTCTTAAATATAAGATCCGGCTATGAATACCGGCCATAGACTGGTATAGGTAGTTGACACTCAGGTATTCGGATATTTGTATCACATTGTGAAATTAGGATAAGAATGAAAATGGTGTCACCCGATAAAACCTTGCCGTCGGTTGCCTGTTTAACCGTAACAGGTGTTCGAGAATCCCAAGCTTGCCGAAGTTAAATCGCCCGCAATGTTCACCGAAAGACGAGGCATTTAAAGGAGCTTTTTTTTGTAGAAGTGGAGGAAAAGAATGAAGGGAAGGGAGGACCTCCGACGTCTGTTACGCGGCCGGTGCGGTCTTGAGTGATGAATTACCGGTGCTCCACTTTCGCGAGAGGACTCGGCGTGACCCGGAAACGTGATCGAGAGTATCCACGGGGCCTCCCCCCCGAAATCGGCGCGTCTCTCGCGGATCCCACGAGCAGCGCTCTCCCGTGCGCTGCGTGCGCCCGCTGCGTGTGTCAGCCAGCTAGAAAGTGAAACGAAACGTCAAGGCGTTGTTTACAGAACGAGCGGAACGGAGCCGCGCGCGACGACGACTCGCTCGTGGCATCGCGGTGCCCCGTGGCGTCGACGCGATAATGAATTCGGCGATGAACAGAGTGCCGGGCCCTACCGTCAAAACGAGCTTCTGTCAGCTTTGCACTTTGGCAATATAATTATGATATAATATCCGAATACCTGAGTGGTCAACTATACCAGTCTATATGTGTTACTTGATTACGTTCGAGTTTAATTAATTAATTTTTCAATATATAATTCACCGACGTTGATTTACGCGATAACGGAGATCGCGTTGATACGCGAACATATCGCGCGTGCTCGCACATTCCCCCATCGTAATCGCGTTACGCAGAGGCGCCGTTATTGGGAAAGGTACACGCGGCGCATTGAAGTTTATTGTACGATACGCGCTCTTTGACTTTTGCGATTCGTTCGAAATGTTGAAAGAATCAGCGACTCGTGTGCGCTATTTTCGTTATTCGTGATTTCGTCTTCGCGCGTGTAATTTGATTTGCACAGTGGATAGCATCAACAATTATATATTGAAATACACGTAATCGCAATGTTGTTCTTTATTAACGGATTCTCCATGCGGGAGCCTGTGACATTATACACTTGACAATTTATGCCGCGGCATTTGTAAAACAAGACCACCTCGTGTCACCATGCAAATTTCTCTAATGATCCCTGCAGGCTTGCTATAAATTACACAGCGAATGTTTGCAGCTGCAAATGCCTTTTGTTTATAATATATGATATACAACTGTATTAATATACAAGTATAATGTTACATAAGCTTATTCATGTTCGCGCAAAGAGAATGTATTACAGAGAGATCGCTTTTTTCTATCCCCCTGAATTAAATTTATAGAAATCTGCGGAATGAAGAGACTTCCTTCTCTAAAACGGTCTTTTTCTTTTCAGAAGAGAACTTTCAGAAATTTTATCATCTTTGAGGTTTATGAAAGAAGTGTTCTCTCTCCTTTCCCTTATTGTTTTCCCTTCTTCTAATGATCACGTTTTGTATCCTTAGCCGAGCCATGCGATCTGCCGTGTCCGACATCCAATCAGCTCCTTCCAGTAGTAGTTGGCGGTGGAGGCGGAGGAAGTGGTGGACGAGGCTCGTCCCCTAGTGTATCCGGAGTCGCTGCTCCCTCACCGTCACCTCAATCGCACTCGTCGCCGTATGACCTGAGACGAAAAAGTCCACCGCATCCAGATCCGGCGCCCGGCACGAGTTCCGCCCTGCCGCCATCGGGTGGCATTGCCGCTACCTTTGGTTCGTCATCCCTACCGGCGAGGAAGCGACCGAGACGGACATGTTCGCTGTCCACGGATGGTACGTTTCAATATACGCGATTACTAACGTTCAACACGTGGAATTAGAAACTATTCTACGTGTCGAAAGACAAAGGATTAACATATAATGGTAGATATAACGTAAATATTAATGTTCAGCATGATATACACGCAACGTAAAAATTCTGATGCCCCATTTAACGTTGTGCTCATTTCTTGATACATAAATCTTTAGAAATTCAACTCTGAATTCGCTAAATTTTATTAGATTCTACTAATTTTAATTTCTCTCTCGGCAGGTATAAATACAAACACAGCGGCGCATTACCTCCAGTACGAGCTACCGGATGAAGTGCTTCTCACTATATTCAATTATCTTATGGAACAAGATCTTTGCCGAGTATCTCAAGTCTGCAAGCGTTTCCAAGCGATCGCGAATGACACGGAACTGTGGAAGTCGCTATACCAGCAGGTCTATGAGTACGATCTGCCGCTGTTTAATCCAGCGCCATGTAAATTCGAATTCGTCTCGCCAGACGAGTCCGAGTACCAGAATCCGTGGAAGGAGAGTTTCAGGCAGCTATACAGAGGCGTGCACGTACGGCCTGGCTTTCAGGACTTAAAGTTCAAGGGCCGTAACCTGCCGTACTTCAATACGGTTCAGGGCGCGTTGGACTACGTCGATGAGTACAGAAGCAACAGCGCCTCGGCAAACAGCGGGGCTACAGCTGCGGGCGGGCAAGGTTGCTGCAATAGCAATTCCCAAACAAACGGGGAGGACACATCGACGCAGCATTTGGTGTTTTTACACGCCGGCACGTACAGAGGCGAGTTCCTTGTGATCGACAGCGATGTAGCATTGATTGGTGCCGCGCCAGGAAATGTCGCAGAATCCGTCATTCTGGAGCGAGAGAGCGAGTCAACGGTTATGTTTGTGGAGGGTGCTAAACGCGCTTACGCTGGGCATCTTACGTTGAAATTTACGCCCGACGTAACGAGTACAGTGCCCCATCATAAACACTATTGTTTGGAGGTTGGCGAAAATTGCAGTCCCACCGTTGATCACTGCATCATCAGAAGCTCGAGCGTTGGTAGGTGTACGCTTAATGTTTTTGTAGATTGAATGTACAGTTGATGAAAAAAGTAAACTTGGAATTATTGCCGTAGCGAAAACTTAAATAAATCTCTATGACTTTATAATAAAATAATTACAAGATATATGACTGCTCAATGTACATACATTATACAATCTTTGAAGAGATAAAGCAAGTTATTTTAAAGTTCCCACACTTTATTCAATATACAATATAAATAATTTGGAAATTTTATTTATTAAGATTACGTATTTTTAACTTCTAGTTGGTGCAGCGGTCTGTGTATCAGGCGTTGGTGCCAATCCGTTAGTGAAGAATTGCGATATATCGGATTGCGAGAACGTCGGGTTATATGTGACCGACTACGCTCAGGGCACATACGAGGACAACGAGATCTCGCGGAATGCCCTCGCTGGCATCTGGGTGAAGAATTACGCGAATCCCATCATGCGACGGAATCACATCCATCACGGTCGTGATGTAGGAATATTCACGTTCGACAACGGGCTCGGTTACTTCGAAGCTAACGACATTCATAACAATCGGATAGCGGGTTTCGAGGTGAAAGCCGGTGCTAATCCTACCGTTGTTCACTGCGAGATTCATCACGGCCAGACTGGCGGTATCTACGTACATGAGAACGGCCTGGGACAATTCATCGACAACAAGATTCATTCGAACAATTTTGCTGGTGTGTGGATCACATCGAACTCTAATCCGACTATACGTCGGAACGAAATATATAATGGCCATCAAGGTGGAGTGTACATATTCGGCGAGGGCAGAGGTTTGATCGAGCACAACAACATCTACGGCAACGCACTAGCTGGTATACAAATCAGGACAAATTCGGATCCGATCGTCCGGCACAACAAGATACATCACGGTCAGCACGGCGGCATTTACGTGCACGAAAAGGGCCAGGGCTTGATAGAGGAGAACGAGGTGTATGCCAATACTTTAGCAGGCGTGTGGATCACAACGGGCTCGACGCCCGTTTTAAGGCGAAATCGGATTCACAGTGGCAAACAGGTCGGCGTATATTTTTACGACAACGGCCACGGGAAATTGGAGGACAATGATATTTTTAATCATTTGTATTCAGGAGTACAAATAAGGTAATTGTCACTTCCTAAAGGGTTATAAGCTTGGAAGCTTTGATGTGTATGCGAAATATAGCGGTAAGAAAATCGACTGAATGTGTGTTTCTTCTCCAGGACTGGCAGTAATCCGGTAATACGCGGTAATAAAATATGGGGAGGACAAAACGGCGGCGTTCTAGTGTATAATAGTGGCTTAGGCTTACTCGAACAAAATGAGATTTTTGACAATGCAATGGCTGGCGTCTGGATCAAGACAGACAGCAATCCGACTCTTAAAAGGAACAAGATATACGATGGGCGAGACGGCGGAATCTGTATATTTAATGGGGGCAAAGGTAAAGCGTTCTCTTTTTAACAAAACTTTAGTAATGACTTTTCAGTCATTAACTAACAATAAATATCACATTCAAAATTCTTTTAAATAATCTATAATTTTCTCTTGAAGTTAAAATATTTTGTTTGTTTCTGCTAAAATTTATACTGGTTATAAAGAAAAGAAAGTCTCAGTGCACATTGAAATACATTGCAAGTAATCGATCTGAAAAATTAATGATTCTATAGTAATTCTTTAAACGCTTTGATCATTATAAAGAGCACACAATAAAAATTAAGGAATCCTTGAATCCTTGCATAAAGATATAATGGATGAGATTGAATACATTATATCTCATTAAAAAAATAGACAGAATCGTGATTTTTGCGCGTCTCGATACAGGTATTTTGGAGGAAAACGACATATTTCGCAATGCGCAAGCGGGCGTGCTTATATCGACGCAATCACAGCCGATTCTGAGGAGAAACCGGATTTTCGATGGCTTGGCAGCCGGCGTCGAAATAACTAACAACGCCACGGCCACCCTGGAATTCAATCAAATATTCAATAATCGATTCGGCGGTCTGTGTCTGGCGAGCGGGGTGCAACCGACGACTAGAGGTAAATACTCGCTTCCGGTGGCTAGTCACTGGCGCTTCTAACGAGGAAGTATCGCACGACGCACACGCTCTTTTTTCTTTTTTTAGGCAATAAAATATTTAATAACCAAGATGCGGTGGAGAAAGCGGTTGGAAACGGTCAATGTTTATACAAAATCTCTTCGTACACTTCCTTCCCCATGCACGACTTCTACCGTTGTCAAACGTGCAACACGACGGATCGAAACGCGATATGCGTTAACTGTATAAAAACTTGTCACGCTGGCCACGATGTGGAATTCATCAGACACGATCGGTGAGCTCGCATGCTTGATTCCGTGCATTATTTAGGCGCGCCATAAATGGGGTAACCATAATGTAATCGTGTGCATTAATATTTCTAGATTCTTTTGCGATTGCGGTGCCGGAACGTTGAGCAATCAATGTCAGCTGCAAGGCGAGCCTACGCAAGACACGGATACGTTGTACGATAGTGCGGCGCCCATGGAATCACATACACTTATGGTCAACTAGGAACTAACCTAAAATAATTTAAACAATCAAACAATGTTTAGAGCCATAAGTCCAGTAATATTGCGAGCACTCGCAGTAAATCCATTGCCGAGTTCTTTATAATAATCTTCTTTTCATACACTCGTCTATATATATCGTGTTTGTTATTCTTTAAAGAAATTCTATTTATTGCGATGATCTTGTTTTTATTGTTAATATGTAATATATTATGACGTAATGAGACGTAAATCACTATATGTCGGTAATATTATTTTAAAAATATTGTAATATTACCGTCATTTTTCTTATCGAAATTGCCAACTTTGTCCATCGTATATTATTAGCTTTAATTTTCTTTCTCTCTTCTTTTTATAGAAAGGAAGAGAGGACGAGAGAATATATTACGTTTTCATATCGATGCTTATTACATCACATTACGCGCAGATAATATAATAATTTTTTACGAAGAAATAATTTATTCCTTAATTTATACACATTATTTGGAGCATTCAATTGGTTATCTTTTTTTCCGAGTCTATTAAAATTACGATTATTGCGAATGCATCTGTATTAATTCTATCGCAAATGTTATTTCTCTTTGATCGGTTCTTGTTAAAGATTTTTAAAAGAGACGATTCTTTCTAAGGTCAAGGCTAATAAAGAACTCGGTAATCAAATCGCCAAGAAGGCGATAGTAATAAAATAACAAGAAAACCCTCATATGTGTAAACAGTATCATATTAGGTATATCAAATTAATTTAAATGTGTAAACGAGGGAAACGCTAGGCTAATCGTAAATCGAACTTTTCACGTGACCCTTTTTATTGAGGTTCTACAATTCTTGAAATCTTGATATAACAAGAGTGAAGTGCTGTAAATCGAAGGAAAGGAGGAAGAGAAACATGTGTATACGCCATAATGACACTTGACGATTCATAATACACTCTAATAAACTGCTTAAAACTTTAACGGAAGCCGCGATAACGTAGATAAGACGAATGTATATTCGTACAGTGTGAAACAATGTATCCTGAATGTAAATTGTGTATATCGAACGCGAAGCGGTAGTAACGCCGGGAGCGAATAATATAATCATATTATCTACTTTTGAACAGAAGCATCACTCCATAATGAAGGAACGTAAAGCATATAGATAAAATTTGCATTCGACTCTAATAAAAGGGGACTTAATCGTACCAGTGTATAAAAGAACGCAAGCAGTGCGTGTGTTGAGTGTCGCACTCGGAATTGCAAAACTGAAAATCGAATCATTTCACAAAAAAAAAATGAAAAGGACTGTAAACCAACGGGTCACGGAACGTCACGATCATTTACGTATTATCAAGTGCAACTTCGTTGACTGTACGACTTGTCGAATCTATGTGGTACAAATCTCGAGTAGGAAAAACGAGAGGGAACGAACGAAGAGGCTGGGAAACCAACACGATGAAGATCTGCAAGACACACTGGAACAAATGTCTAAAATATGTGATATACAAAACTCACACAGGTGGAATAATCAAAATAAAGATAAATGTGCTGCTAATTTTTCGACATAAACATACCTCGTAATTATCGCGTAACGATTCTATTAAACGCAATGATGAATTATGTGATGGTCCTAAGTTGCCCCTACACGGGCGAAGTGCATAATAAGAACAAGATAAATGTTGAAAACTAAATTGAAATCACGAAGGAAAGAGTGGGAAAAAAAGAGTGCGTATACGCGGGATGTACGACGGTGTATACCAGTGAAAAAAAAAAAGAAAGAAATGAAAACGAAAGCAGTTAAGCGTTCGAAATAGAAGATGTACTGTCCGAGGAACAGTTTTTAAAAAGTAATCTCGAATTTTTCAGAGTAATCAGATTTTTTTAATTATTACGTTAGTGAGTAAAAGAAGTCTAATTACCTTATTGTAACATGTAATTTTTCCGGGAGCGGCGCGCGCGCTCCCGTGCGAGGAAAGGAAGCGCCTATTAGCGATATAATTTTAGACCGAAATCACCTTTATTTACGCAAATGGTATACATATATAGATAAGTAGAGAGGAGCGGACTGTCGTGAGGCATCATTATTGTGAATTTCGTTCGAAGTTTAACAACGTAATTCGTTATTCTATGTGTATATTCTGTGGTATCTTTTGTATGTCGTGTACGGCAAGGAGGCGCATGAAAATTGCCTTTCAGCTTACCGACTCAGGAGGATAATATATAAATATATACATTTGTATGTATATATGTATGTACCTATATATATAAATACATATACATATATATAAATGCATACATGTATATATATGAAATGCTGTATAGCTTAATGCTAGAACAGTCACATGTCGAGCAAAAGATCCGGATTTAATTTCCGGACTGCTATTCTGAATATACGACACTAAGAATTTTGAATAAGAAATATCTCTGATATATATATAAAAATATGTATAATAATATATATAACATACATATATATATTATATATGTCAGAAATATTTTATACATATACACATTCAGTTACCTTGAGATTAAATTTATCTTTGCAGATTTTGTGTCAGAAATATGTGGATGTATATATATATATATATATATACATACATATATCTTTGGTACATAACTTATATATGGTATGTAGATATCTACAAATAGTACTGAATGGAAGAAGATATTAAGTGAAAGGCATTTTTCGCAGCGTGTGTTGCATTAAATTTAAAGAAGGGGAAAAGATGAGATGTATATCAAATCTTTGGGTTCTTGAGTGATATATCGTATGGTCTGTTGTTTTGTTTAATAATTGTTCATTTAATGAAAGTTCGTGGATCTTTTTCTGTCCGACGTTTGAAGCGGAGAAACTGCAGAAGAATGCGGCGATGCAACGGGAGACACAGTACGCGATTAAATTATATTATGTATATTGCAATTACGTGCCGGGCGCGCACTCACAAACGGTTTCTGTTTGTTTTTTTTTTCTCTTCTTTCGCGTCGGAATTATTATCGATCAAAGTTCACACCGCTCTCTAAATTGAACGTGGTGATCGTAGAAGTTTATTTATCAAATTATTTGTATAAATTAATGATTGAATTTTGAACACTGGATGTTCTGCGTTATCCTTGGATTGAATTATTTTATTGTATGCATGATATGTGTTTCAGAGATGTATGTATATATAAATAGATTCTTTCTTTATCTTCTTTTTTTTTTTTTTATCGAAGCAGACGGAAAGAGAATCGCGTGCGCACGTGTACACGCCCGCATTCTTCATCTCTCTTCCGAGGGAGAATAAAACGAAACCCTCGGAGGTATAAATTTATCATCGTCCATGCGGAGCCGTTTTTTCCCCCTCTCCCGAATACGCGAGGGTAGCATTTTTCTGCGATTTCTACCCCCTCACATACACAGCGAGAGAAGGAGCTTCCCCGTCACAGCGAAACTGTCACTGCTGCTAGTATTCAGCGACTCAACGAGACTTGCCTGAATCTACCGACATTGAAATTATATCAATAATTATTTATTGAATATTTTACAAAATTTTTTTGTCGATGAAAACTTATGATTCATTTATCATTATAGCAAGATTGACCGCGATACGGTTTCTGCGAAAGACTCCAGAAATATCGGGCTAAAAAGATGTTAATGCAACAAAAGTGCCTCGAGAACATACTAACTATTTCGTTATTCTCTCTGTAATTAGAATGGCAGAAGGCTATTTCTAGTGAGCAGGATTAGCGTCTCCCAAGCAAGTCTTTTTGCTGTGTTCATAGTATAACAACTAACGAAACTTACCGGCGACAGTGACAAATTCGGCCGTGTCGGCGAGTTCTTTTTCTCCGTGCAGTTCCCCAAGTATGTATGTTGAGTAATGTTTCGAATACATTGTTTTTGCGCAGCAGCCGTGTATATATGTATGTACATTGTAGAACGAGGCAGTAACCAAGCGGCGAGCGATTCGTGGACTCGTATAATAACTTCCCGACTGCTTCCACACTCCGCCTGCTCGAGCGTACGCGTTTTACGGCTTACACCCTCGTGACCTAAAACTCCAAACAAAAAAATGGGGAAAAAATGAGGAAAAAGGAGAAAGGAGGAACATACACGCACTAGACGCAAGAGATAGGTAAAAATAGGTTTGCACGAAGAACTTCCACATGCAACACACAAACACATACATACACACACAGTGGGTCGAGACTTTCATTGTTTGTGTTTTTCTTCACGTGAAAAGTTTGCACGTAATCAATAATAACGGATTTGTTATGTTATAGAAACAGAGAAACACTGAAATCGTGCCGCAGCCGAATGGGGGCAACGACCCCACAATAATTTTTTTTGGTTGTTTAACAACCGCAAATAATTTTTGGTTAATATGGTTTTTAATATGGTTTTTTGTTTAATTTTCGCCCTCCATTCTGTCAGTGTTTGCTATATCACGTAAAATTCCTTTTTTCTCCTCTTTTGTCTCTTCTCTTATATTACCAATATCACATGGAAGTTTTTGTGAATTTGTTTGTTCAACCGTCTCAGAGATTTTTTGAGACCTTGTTAAAATTACTTTTTTCTTATTTGTTACCATCTTTGTTGCAACGGTGCTATTCGTATTTGAGGCCCCAGGTAAATCCAATACTTTCTTCCGATCCGCTTAATTCCTCATATTCTTCTGAGGAAGTTTTAATGAATTTTATTATTTCAATTTCTTTATCCTGATTTTTGTTTTACATGTAAGCATATAATCTACATACTTTTGTATATTTTTACCTCCCCCCCCCCCCCCCCAGGTAATGTAAAGGTTATTTAAAAAAGTCGTTATTTGAAATGCTTACCTCCTGTGCTCCCAATATTTTTCCCAAGTTGGCGCCGCTGATGGCCAGCACAATGTAGCTGAAGCTAGCAGCCGGTACTAGCAGTGAAACTTCTCATGGACATGGTCGAATGTCATGTAGGTTCCTCGGGGGGGGGGGGGGGGGGGGAGATTGTATCGTAGGTGTATTATTACCAGCCACTGGGCTTTATATTTTTGAGATATATAATTAATTAATGAAGATTAAGTATATCCATGTATACATATGGAGGGGTTAAAGCCATAGTGGTGTAAGTCACTTTTTTTTACCACTTTTTCTTTCTTTTTCTTTCAGCATATCTGCATCTGTAGACTGCACCTATGAACTCAACTCGATAGGTTAAAAAAGTGACTTACACCATTATAGCTTTAACCCCTTCATATATATATATATATTTTTTAACATTATTCAAACTGTTTTTTTATTGATATAATGTGTTTCAATTCTTATTGATTATTCGATAAATAACTGTTGAACGTAGCAAAGAGCGATTCTCACCAAAGTAGGGAACGGTAAATTTCGTTCGCTCGCGACTTTAAACGTCACACTCTGTAAATCTAACCGGTTGATCGAAATCTACTTGCACGGGGTAATTATTTGGTGGTATCGTTTATTTGATCGTACAAAAGACGCTCGACCTCCTTCTCGTTTTCTCCCTCTATCCTGGACGCAAAAGGAAAACGCAATTTGATAGACCGAATACATTTCGTCCCAATCACATTATTGCAATAACATATAGGTAGCGTTTGAGCAAGTATTTGCGACAAGACGCGATTTTCCTTAAATGTTATTAATTTTTTATTAACATTTTTTTCTCTACCAGTTCACAGCAAAGAGTGATTCTCTTCAAATTTGTAGGGATTCTTGCAATAACAAAACGATTGAACAAGTATTTGCGACAAGACGCGGTTTTCTTTAATTGTTATTAATTTTTTATTATCTAATAATTTTTTTCTTACATTTCACTGCCATCAGCAGTCCATTCTATACATATGTCGATGACATAAGCGGTTAAGCGTCAAAGCGTAGAGTTTTTATTATTATTTTAGTGTTTTGATTTAAACATGACTGTTTTTTACCATTTTAAAATTAAAATTTACCTCTTTTCCATCATGATGTTCCCCTTTTCCCCTATAATAAAAAAAATAGGGGGTACGATCCCTGTTACCCGTGCAAAAACAAAAACAATTATGATATAAATATTAAAAAATTCATATAAATTTTTGCACAAATATTTTATAAAAATAGACTGTTTCTTTTTTTTGTATGAATATCGATTGTCCGGAAGAATCAGCGTTCAGGATAATCGGCGTCCGAACAATTGACGCTTTGCAGCTTTTCGAGACTTCGAGACTTTATGCGAAACGCGCTTATTGCTCGCTAACAATAAGCCGATTAGCTCGACAATCCAGCACGCACAATCAACGTAATTGCTATGTTGTTTCGCATTCGACACTTTTTTTATGTTTGGTACTCGACTCCTGTCAGATATAATTTTTTTTTATTTTTCTTTTTTCTTTTCTGTTGCAAGATGCTTTCGCTCTTCTCACTCTCAAGATTTCGCATATCGTGAAACGACAATTATCACTTTGGTGAGAACGTGCGATAGAGCTCTATTTAGCGTCAGCGGATCTTACACGCGAAACTGTAGAAATGACAAATACAACTGGAAGGGCGGGGGGTGGAGGATGGAGTTTTGCTATTGCTGTGATCGAGTCTTATCTCTAATTCATTCAACAATTAGAAACAGAGAAACACTGAAATTATGCCGCAGCCGAATATGAAAGTCTCGACCCACTGTGTGTATGTACGAGGTGTGTGATCAAAAAGTTCGTGCAAATTTTTTTTTTTTTTTTTTAAAGTATGTCTTTATTCATCTATATTTATGTTGTCTCCTTCAAAGTATTAAGCCCCATCAGATAAAACACTTATGCCAACGTTTTTTCCAGTCTTCAAAACATTTCTGGAATGCACTTTTTGGTATAGCCTTCAAGTTCGCTCAGCGATTTTTGTTTAATGTTTTTAACGGTCGCAAATCGTTGTCCTTTCATGCACTTGCACCACCGTCAAGTATCGACTCTCTTGATTTTTTGTCAGCAAGTACTTGCCATTATTACGTTAGTTGCCATAGCCCCATACCGGTGCGGTAGAGAAGCTAGGTAGATTAAGAGCATACAAAGATTGTTGTGCAAACACACGGATCCGCAAAAATCAGTAGAAGTACGTATAATGTAAATATTAACTTGAGCATTCTATATATATTATATATATACATACAGATATATATTATATATATATACATAACGTATTGATTGCACGATTATATAAAAAAAATATATATTGTCGATTATCATTTTTATTTTTTTTATCCTTTATTGTTAATTTATGTATCTTTTTCGTTTTATCAGGACGTCACCGCGTACCGACTCGAGCGTCACGGATGGAAAGAGGGACGAGAGAAAAATGGGTAAAGGAAAAACGTGGGTCGAGCTCTTTCCCACCGTGATTGTTCGTTTAAGACTGCGATTCCTCGCGCGTGATAATTACGTAGCAGTTAAGTAGCATGCGTTAATTGCAGGAAAACCGTATTAATGCAGCCGTGACACGATTGCATTACACGTGGAAAATCTAATCTCGTCAGGTTACGCGAAATGTCACAGAACATAAGACGACAATAAGAGACAGCAGTTTTGCTCTTTGTCATTATTAAGATCGCATACAAGACGGATCGTTCGGGTATCACACGCGCGTGGTGAGATAACATTGCGCAATAAAATGTGCTAAATTTCGTGCCGCAGCGAACATAATTTCGTCTTTAATATTATCCTGCAGCACGTACGTAATTTATCTTTTTTTTTTTTTTTAATAATGAGCTAACGAGTGAAATTACCAGAAATAAATGAAGTCACATTTTTACAAGAATTACCTTCGTGTACGGAAAAGTCAACCTTCGATCGACCGAGACAATGAACATATTTGCAATAAAAAATTATCGTAAAATTTCGGCATAAAACAGCGCGAGGAAGAATGAGTCGTTTTGCAAAAATGATCGTTTCGTCTCCTATTATTAACTGTCATGCAAGAAATTGTTACATCAAAAAAAGAAAAAGCGAGTGGCCGCTTTTTTTATAGTTTCGTGCTGATCAGAGATCGCGAGACCGTTGCAATTTTCGCGAGATCAAATATCGCTACTAGCTGCACGCGAGAGTGATACCTACGTGTATGTGTGTGTGTGTGTGTGTTTTTTTTTTTCATGACAACAGAAACAACCCTGCGCGATAGCCGTAAGGTTTATTTTTCCGTATCCGCGACATCGAGAGAGAATTGAACTCGCTGGCGTTACACCCGGTATCAATCTCCGATGACGAGATGTGAAACGGGATCGCGATCGTATAGAATTTCAGTCGGACGAGGATTACGGGGGAGAAAAGAAAGGGATAGGAAAGCAAAAAAAAAAACGAAGGGATGGTTTTCGCTGAATGTTGTACGATTCCGCGCGACTCTCCCATAAAATGGCCTTAAAATAGTTGATGTTTAGTATACATAATACGAGAAGCATTGTAACTGTTGGACAGGTGTATCTTTGTGCGATAGATAGAGAAGCGTAAAATTCTGCGTTTATTTTTAGAACTACGCGAATTTCGACGCGAATCAGAATCATGCACGTACGCACGCACCCCCTCGCGACTAATAATAATTAAAGATTCCATTAAAGGGTCATTTTTCGCGAGATTCTTCCGGTTCGCATTTCAACGTTCGAATGATGCGGTTCTACGATTTCTTTCTCGTCAAGTATTAATCTTGCTAATTAAATAATTCCAATCAATGTACAGTTGCGTATAAGACTTAGCGATTAATTAACGAGACTTAATTCGCGAACGCGAATCTGAATTCTGGCACTGAATTATGACGAGCTGGATTATGATTTATGGGGATGTAATTGCACGCGAGGGATGCGTGCAAGGTGTAACGAAAAAACTTTGTTCTTCCAAATGGAGATGGAAGTTTCTATTTTTCAACGAACCACCAGTCGTGAAAACGTCGAGGATTGGAACCGGTTTAATTTCGATAAGCTCGCGAAGAATTTCGAAATAAATATCATCGAAATTTATTTCGAAATATGAATGCGAAATACATAAATTTCGAGAACAGAGGCTGTAGGGACGCAAAAGTTATTTGTTTACCACGTGTGCGATGAAATGACGATGATTGGCGTAAAATAATCTATTTTTCCGTAGCGCGGAAAATTGGACTCGTCGAAATTCTACCGTTTTCGCCTCCCGCAAAGTGTACAATATCCAAATAATCTGTAAATATTATGCGCGCGTGTTGCGGGGGGGTAATCTTTATGAGGATTAAATCGAGCAGGCAGCGTGCCTTTCTGCCACCCCTGAAGGATAATCTTTCAAGATAGACCCTTCAACCCTTAACCGGCGCGGCGGTGTAGCCTTTTACATGTATAACATTTTCACGTGAAAGGATCATAAATTACAATGTTGAAGAAACTAATAATTTACAGTAGACACGATAATAACGGGATAATTGAGTAATGGATATAGATCGAGACTGATAACGTATCAAATTTCTTGACATTTTATACGAGACCTATGTATGCGCTTCCGGTTAAGGCTTACGAAGCCTTTTATTCAGTTCTTCGTGAGGCTCGGACGGAAAGAAAGAAGCGAGGCAGAAACTGTTATCACCACTTTCACGCTTATTACATTGTAAGGAACGAAAGGGGGAGGGACTATTGTCACCGCTCTAGCATTTATTACGTCGTAAGCGAGCGAGCGAGGGCTCCGCGCGATGGAACGAATATAAATTCAACGATAATTTAATCGAGCTCAGCGCGCAGTGCCAATTCGTTTAACCCTCCGATGCATTTTCAGCACGTCGGAGATAACCCCGCGGTGCATCGTAATTTTCCATCCTTTCTTTTTTTTCATCTCGAACGCGCATTATAAATATTCACCCGTTTCGCGTTTATCGGGATTTTTAAAAATGTAAAAATCCAGTTCAATACCTTGGGAGCAAATGCGCCAATTGGATTTTTCCGGTGGAAAAATATTGGCTCCAAAAGTTTGCCTAAAAATCTGCCGGGTCTGAAGGCAGGCGGGCGCGCAAAATCTGGGACACCTCCCCCCCCCCCCCCCCTTCCCCCCGTGTAACATTTCCTCCTTTTTATTCGCGGGTCACGGAACTTGCTCGTCGAAGAGTCTCGCTCTCGCTCCCAAGGTATTAAGCTATTCGGGACTTTTCGCTATATCGCGTTTCAGACACGGTTCAACGCTAACGTCGCGGACAATACGCGGGGACTTTGGCGTTCAACCCCCTGTCCCGTCCGAGATACGGCGCGGCATCGCGCCAGAGCTTCCTCCCACCGATGAAAATTATATTAGCCCGGAACTTTGACTTCGCGGCGCGCGTACGTCAGGCAGAGAGTTAAGACGAAGCCGTAATCCAGCCGTAATATCTAGCGCAAATTTCCCCGCAAAATCCGTGTTCGATGTAATCCGCGTTGCGCGCGGCGCTAATCTCCCTTTGTTTCCGCTAAAGACTTCCACCGTGCCGAACTTGGCGGACCGACGACGAGGTGTACGAGCGCGCGATTACGAGCCGGTTTCGCGCCAACGTTGATTAATCGACCGTCCAAAGTATTTTTCATTCCCCTCCCGTTACAATACACAGGCCCATGATCTAGAATGAGGCAGCTAAAATCGCTAATCGCAGTCAGTTAGCCCCCGGATTGACCGTTCGCACCCGCGTCAATTAATAACGCTCTTTGTGATTAATTGTACCCCCACTGCTCCGCAGTGCGTTGTACCGGAATACCCCCCAAGCCTACCGACTCATCCTTCGTCTATAGCCTACGCGGATCTTATGGATTTTACGTTAAAGAAAAACGTCTTCATTTGTTCGCTAGTTCGCAAATGAAAGGTGATTTCCGCGGCGGTATGAATTGCCGTTCCGAGAAATCTCACTAGAGCCGCGAGTTAGGTATACGATCGGCTGTATTTAACGTTTAAAGGTAGTTAACTGTTAGCCACCGTTATCGCTTTGTCGCGGGTGGGGAAACGTCATTCTGAGGTATAATTCTCGGTCTAGGGACGAATTGTTAACGAGAGTTAGTTGGTCAGTCGGTCAGGCGCGGTTTAACAAAGTTTTCTTTATTCATCCGTGTTATAGATGTGTCTGTTATGTGATGTGACTATAAACCGGGACAGCTCGAGACTCAGAATAACTTCATCAGGGCTGCATGCGACCCTCATGGCCACTCGGTAACGTCGGTCAATTATTAAGCATACGGTCTACTAATGTAGCGCTCGCTGTTTACTTCGCGCAGGATGCTTTTTAATTCTCTGTGCTTGACGAAAGCGTAATTATCTTCCGAAGTGCATTCTTTTAGATAGACGATTGTCATGAAAAGAAATTGGCTGAAATATGTATACACGTGTATATATATGTATAATTTATTAATGACTGCAAGCAGAAAATCTAGTGTCAAAAATTCTTTCTACAGTTATAATGCGATCGCCAAACGAAATTAATTAATTTTTAATTAAATATTAAAATTAAGATTTTTACCAGCAGAAAATGCGATACGTGATAAACGGAAAGAGAAAGAGACTTTTAGTATATTCTGTAAGAGAATCTCGCGTATAAGCTTGGATTATTTCTTTTCATGCCTTTGCAATATACATACAATACCAGTGTTTGTAGAGCATCTTTGCACGATTCTGGAATAGCACGTTTTTATCGATCATCCCGCAGATACGATCTAAACTGTTAATTAACCGAGACTGACGGGGTGCGATCGATCTTAAGCTGCTTTTCTAGCAGAAGGGAAAACCCAAAGTGCTAAAGCGCAAAGCGTTTCCGGTTTGGGACTCGAGGCAAAGCGCCGCGGACTCCTCGGATAGCAGCCGGGAATTGATTGCAACACGCGAGTCTCCCGCGTGCATAAATAAATCGGCGAGCGCAAAAAGTTTCAGCCTTGCTCTGATTCCTGTAGAGACTCTGACATCCACGTGCGCAATTCCCTCGATCGCGGTTGACAATTCGGGAGATCGGTCGATCCACGATCGCGGATTGGCGCGAAAGAGAAATGAAAATCGAAGGCGGAGTAAAAAATCGGCGTAACAGTTTCGTCGACCGTGATTTCGATCGCACTGGCGAGAAAACAAAACGGCCAAAAATACTCTTCAATCTCTACATCTCATAAGTCAAACCTGCCGATTTCGATCTTCGATTTTGGATCGAACTCTTTCGGAGCAAGGAGGACTTTTTTTCGCGTGGCGATTTGGACGAAAGGCCTATTTCAAATGTCTCTCCTCGAGCGAGAGCACCGAGCATTACAATACCGCCGGGTCGTCGGTCGCGACGGAAGTGCATCAAGCGAATCGATGCGAGAGAATCGCTCACGCTGATCGCTCACGACGGGAGGACCGTCGAAGTGTACAGTACAATACGTACGTGTAAGGCTAGGGTAAGAAGTAACGCGATTAATGTTTCACTCCCGGCCCGATGCAGCCGCGCGCTCCCGTTCGTTGCACAAAGTGCTAGATACGCTTTCGCCGTTCCCTTTGGAGAACCAAGCGCTTTAAAGAGACGACGATGGGGCTGACGTGAGCGCGGCTGACGGCTCTCCGAGCGCGCGTCGGGGGGGGGGGGGTCAATATTTTCTCGTGCAGTATACCGAATATCTCGCCCAGCGCACCTGAATCATACATTCTGAGAGAGCATTTAGGAAATAGGTGTATTTGGAGAGAACGGAAACAGACGATCGATTTTGTCGCGCATACTGCCTCGATAATTTCGAGCGTGAGAGAAAATAATTCGCATGCTTCATCATCTGTCTTTTTATTTTTTTTTTCCCTTTGTTTCTACACCTCGTATATTTAGGAAATAAATAGTATACTTATATAGGATGGAAATAGACGATCGATTTTGTTACAAACACACACACACACACACACACTGCCTTAATAATTTCGAGGGGAAATAATTCGTATATTTAATTATCTGTTTTTTTTTATTTTGATGCGTTTTACAGAAGATATACAGTCGACGACAAAAATGACCATTATTGGACTGATCGCTGTATCACATTTGTCGCGTTTATCTATAATAACAATTAATCACTGTCGATCCCTACCTTCGCCTACTTCAAGCAACAGTTTTTCACGAAAAATAGTTGGAATAATGATTCACGGCGCAACGCGAACCATTAAACCGGAGTTAATTAACCATGGCTCGCGACATAAAAGCCGACCGCATCAACGTCGCTTTACGCTCGGCTAATAGAATTACCTATCTCCGCTCGAGTATACAGTTAAAGGCTGCGAAGGGGGGGCGGGAAAAGTCGTAAAGTCGGTCACAAAGGGTGTTTAAGGCGCGGGAAAAACCTTGACCCTTTCGTCATAAATCACTTTCGAGCGGGTCACGCGGCGGTCTTGCGCGCGCGCGGGGTCCAACCGCGCGATATGGCGGTGTCGCTAAATTGGCTCATTTGAGAGCGCTTAATGACGCGTACGCTCGCAAAGAGGGGTGGGGAAAAGGTTCGGGCAAACGGCCAACCGACCCTCCCCCCCCCCCATCTCCCCCATCCACCCTCGACGGCGGAAATCCTTAGAAACGCGGCCGCGGGCCCTGAACGGAGCAGGTTCGCGTGATCGGACCGGTGGGCGCCCCACGGCCGCCCGTGTAACATATAATAATAAACGGGAGGAAAAAAAAAAATGTGCACGAATTACCATGTGTCTCGCATACCACTATACTCTTAACGACAGCATCGATAATGCTCTAAACGATAAGTACCTAAACGACACACCGTTTAAGCCGTATCCAACCCGTAAAATCTCAACTCTAGCTGCACCAAGTGCCATAGTCCATAGGTACACGATTATGATTAACATATAGAACTCGATATAGCGTCAGCAGCTGATCACGAGAGAAAGCAAGCGAGAAACAGAAAGAGAGAGTGTATGTGTGAGACAGAGAGAGAGAGTGAAGGACAATTATTAATTGCGCGAGCAATTAGTTCTATGATTATACCGTGACTGCACGCAGAGCGAAAGGGAGGGAGAATTATGAATGCGAGAGCGTGATGAGTGAATGAGAGGAAGGTGGCGGGACGAGACGGTAAGCAGAAGTTATGTTTTGCCGTCGCGACACACCTGCACCGTGACTCGAGAGATCCGGCGAACCCCCGAGAAAATCGGATGTATAAGCGCTCTCGAGCGTATACAGACACACCAATATATGCGACAATACACACGTTGAGATTGATTGATTTCCGGTCCGCCTTGTCGCCTCGGTTACTCTACTTACTCCGCACCACATCCTTCCTTCCTTCCTTCCCCCCCCCCCCCCCCCCCCGCCGCTCCATCCGAGATACACGCATCCGTTACTGTACATTACACGCCGGCTTATTTTTCGACGCCGTTAGTCTGCGATTAGATTTGCCGCTTCCATTCCCGATCTCCCTGTGACTCGCGAGCTACCCTATAAGCATAACGATGGTGAGAAGTTGATGAGGGATAAGGAGAAAAAGAATGCGAGAGAAAGAGTGTACGTGTGCGTGCGTGTGTGAGAGAGAGAAAGAGAGAAAAGCGTGGAACGAGACGACGATGCGTGGCGTCTTTGCGAGAGACATTATCGAACACTTGGAACTGTAGTAACAAATTGCAATTGTATGTTGTAAACATTACTATTTCAAATATAATGCTATTATTAACAGAACATACGTGTATGTATGTATGTCGCGGAGCGACACGGTGGTCGACCATACGAGTTACCTAAAATACATGTCATGTGGAAAGAAAGGAGAAAAAAGGGAAAAAAAAATTCGATCTCGCTGATGCTTTCCGATGGAAAGTTGCGACCAAATGCGACGTTTCCCCGACCGGTTCGTACAATATCGATTTTTAGCAGATGTCCCTTTTAAAATCTGACTGACGTCGCGACGAGCGAGAATAAAGTCCTTCTTGATCTTTTTGTGGCGTCAGATCCTTCCCGTTTTCCCCGTTTCGGAACGACGCGACGCCGACGCACGAATATTCTTAGATCTCGCCCGTTTTGCGGGGAAAGATAGCCGAGATGAACGGTTATAACTGATCATGTCCACCTATTATAGCACACCGCGAATATTTTATTCCATTCAAAAGGACGACCTCTTTCCGATAAATATATCGACTCATCAATTCTCTTTGAGTTATTAACGATCGGAATTACTCTCTTAGGATTTTCCCCTCGCGAAATAAGCTTAACTTAGTAAAATCTTTAATTTGATTTCCAGCAGACTTCGCCTTGATACAATTTTAATTTCAGGTTCATTTACGGAGACATTTAAAGTTAAACGTTAAAAATTCACAGTGAATTACGGTCTTTGCAATCTTATGGCTCAGAAAAAATGCAATTTCGAATTTTTTTATTAAGATCAAGACTTTTACCGCTATCTTTCTAAAGGGGGACACTTTGCACGTCAGTTTTAATACTCCTTCCTCCTGTCTTTCCCTCCCTTTCTCGCCCTCTCTCTCTCTTATTCAATCCTTTCGCAAAAACTGTCCAATTGGTAGCCTCATTATAATAGCTAATTGTATCGCGAGTTACACAAGTGAAATAAATGTCGACGAAAATGAATTTATCGACCAGAAAGAGAAAAATATATCTTCAGGCGATATCTCGCCGGATTATAAAGACAGGTTGACGTAGATGGTAGATTTTATTTTTTACCGAGAAATACGTGACTCGCGTGTCACGCGTATAAATAGGTACGCGTACGCTAATTTTATTCGTTGTAATAAAGATTTACGCCATTTTTACGTCAGGCAATGCGCCACGCTTGGGCTATACTTCTATTTTAGGAACGTATATTTTTATATTACTGACTGCGCGAATAGTCATAAAAGAAAAGATAGAGGGAGAGAGGGAGAGAGGGTGAGAGAGAGAATATTATATATATATATTATACAATATATAAAACTCTTCAAAGGATTAAAGGTAATCTACGTCCGGAATTAAAAATGATTGAAAACGACGTCTTTATCTGGTGGATATATTTTTTTTAAATATGAATAGGCGAGTTAAATAATAAAACGTCAGTTTTTAATAGAAATACGGGCAAATAATACTGACCATTTTATTAAAAACATTGAAAGAGTTATGAAAATACCGATCCGATAAATACAAGCGTTATTCAAATAATATACCTTCGCCGGGGTACCTCTGATCTCCCTTTGTTGATGACAGCGAATAAATTTCAAAATATTCCGCTGCATCGAAAATGGTGAAAAAGAATGTGTGCCAGGTACAGTAAAAACTGTGCGCGGGATATCTCGAGGATTATTATTAGCCTCTCATTTCTCCCTTTCGCGCGATCGATTCCCTTTTTCGAGACCGAGTTTCTCCCCGAATTCATCGAAACGCTCGTCATGTAGTAATTATCGGAATTGTAAAGAATAGCGCAGGGGGGAGGATAAAATAGCTCTTCGCGCGGACGCGTCTCGTTAGGAACTCGTAAAACAACGCGAACAATGATAAACGTGCGGGCGCACGCCTCGGAGGATCTCCGGGCATTTTTAATTACGCCTAAACGCGTAACGAGGTGCTGGGGCGGCACGGCGGTGAAAAATTCTCGACCTATATCTACGTCCTACGATATGCCGTTTCGCCCCGCGCGGCCCCAGCGACGTACCGGCGCGCATGGGGGGAGAAACAGTAAAAATAACGGGGCGAGAGTGTAAAGGCCGCACTCGAGGCACGCAAAGGTCGATTACGGGCGGAACGAGCGGCGAGTGTATCCAAGGCATCAAATCCTTCTGCATAATTCCGCGCACCGGCCGTCATCCGCCGAGGTATAACGCGCCGAAACTTAAAGCGGCCGTCTGCCACCGACCGGCCGTTTCCTCAGAGCGCATCGCTTCCCGGATGAAAAATAAAACCTATTTTCCTCATTTTCGAATAACGCGAAGCGAAATAAATGAGGAAGAGGGGGCAGTGCTTCTCGCTACGGAGACACGACCTACATAATATAGGTCCCCCCCCCCCCTTCCCCCCACCCCCGAGAAAAATCAAGACCATAATTGCTTGCGTTTCGCGCCTTTGATCTTGCAACGATTAATATTTAGATAGCGAGATTAATATGTATCCCGATATTTACCAAACATTTATTAGACGTTTATTGATGTATCGTTATTGAATATTGATTTCGCAAACGGAGAGGGGGGAGGGTGATTCATTTGCTCAGTTATACCTCAAAAACCTGGAGGAAGCGACGCGTAGACGAGGGTTTAATTAAATTCGCTCCTCTTAAAAGCGTTTCAAATATATGTAAAGGTAATATCGGACCAACCCATCAGCATTGATCATTAATACACGGTAATAACAAAATTGTATTCCAAAGCACACGCGGCCGATTCGATTACTACGGGACGGACGATCATCGCAAAGTGATTGCCCGATGTCAGAGTAGCTGTCACTTTAAGTACGCCCTGTCTTCCGTCTGCATTTCCAGCGACGACCTGAAATTGCGGTATAAATTGCCGCATAGAGAGAAAGAAAGAGAGAGAGAGGGAGAGAGGGAGAAAGAGAACGCGAAAGGGGGAGGCCAGAGCGAAAGCGGCGCTTATATGCTCGAATTCAATTACACATGAATGGCCGGCAGGCATGAATATTTTCGCAACGACGTTGCAGACAGGGGCTCGTCTTGGGCCGGCCGGCGCGGGCGGCCGCGCATACAGCGGCGATGAATCCGATCGATCGGCGGCCCCCCCCTCAGTCACGCTGACCGACCTGCCTATGCCGTGTTGCCCCTCGCGCGATTTCGATCTATCGAGTGCGGATATCCGCAGCGCGCAAAATTGCGGCCCGCTCGTAATTACGTCGCCCTTTCGTCGATCGGCCGTATCTTCGTGAAACATTCACGCGTGTCCATCGGCGTCCGGCCGATGCACCCCCTGCGACTCGCGCGTTTCGCCCCCTCGCCCCCCCCCCCAACCCACCCCCCCGCGTCCCGCTCTCCTCGCCACCTATGTGTGTGTCGCATGAAAAAGAGATCAGCACAATGCGCATCATTATAGGCGGGTAGAGGCGGCACGCGATCGATCCGAGCGCCGTAATTTTGCGAAAAGAAGCGTGCCAAGGGCCGCGCGCGCGTTCCCGTTCGAAACGAAACGAACGAACGAGTCGCGCGTTTCCGTCCCCCCCTCTCCCCCCCCCCCTTCCCCTCGTCCGCTAAATTCATCGCGGTCGTCGATTCCTTTCTATTTGACACTCTTCCGTCCCCCTTTCCTCTCGCCCCCCCCCCCTTTTCCACTTTTGCCTTATCACTTATCATATTCCATTTTATTCCGCGCCATACCGCGTATAATTCAATTTAACTTCATTTAATTTAGTCTCATTTCGCGCGCACGCTGCCCTATCCTATTCCCGCACTTTACCTAATTCTGTTTCATTTCGGCTCTCATCCCCCCCTCCCCCTCATTTTATTTTAATTGATTTTATTTTGGCCTGTTTTGTCCCCGCTTTATTCGATCCGCGTTTGATTTGAATGCGTTTTATATATCATTCGACCAGCCAGCACCGTCGAAAGGGCGAAAGGGAGAAAGAGAATTACTATCCTCTCGGCATTATTATATTCGAGTGCAATAAAACGTCGATTATTGCATACGGCAATTAAATTAGTTACATTTTTACGGTTGCACGTCGATTGCGCGTCGTTTTTTTTTTTGCGTTTCCGCGCTTGCGGTGCAGATCGACGAAGCTTCCCCGCATGCCATTTAACAACGTTAATTTGTGCAAACGCAATCGTCGTTTAATTCATCTACATCGCGTAATTATTCCGGATTTCTTTTCTCACTTTTTTCCCCCCTCTCTTTCTCTCTGTCTCTCTCTCTCTCTTTTTCTCTCTTTCTGCAGTTTATGTTCGGCAACAGAGTGACAGTTTCGAAAAGATCGGGTCTTGCATTCGACACTTCTGGATACGGGTGGCGGTGGCGTTAACGATCGCCCTGCGGAAACGCCCAAAGGCGACGGGAGCCGCGTTTCGAATCTGACACCCACGCACGCACGCACGCACGCACGCACGTACGCACGAACTAACGCACGCACGCTGAAACGCACGCGACACCTCACCGCGCTTTTCGGTTGACACGCGCATCGTTATGCATACCGTAACGCCGAAGGAGCTGTCGATGTGGAGCCGGGTAACAAGTCAATTCGCCGACGACTTCGTCACCCGGCGCCGCTTCCCGTCAGAAGGGCGAGGAGATAATAGCGCAGCTGTAACTCCACGTTTCTCTCCTTATTCCCGCGTGGTCGAGTCAGTCGCGATCGTAGGAGACGAAATCTATAACGGGGAGACGTGTGTGTCTGCACGTTTTATTTTAATCGGTCAGCTAATTGCGGGCATTTCAATGACGATTTTCGACGAAGGGATTAAGAAGCCAATGACGAGCTGTAGGTATATATATGATAGGATTTTCACGGATGCAGACAATCGTCAAGTTAATATTGTCAGCGGTGTGCGTTTAATGGGAGATAAATATTGACGTAATTAGTTAATATTAATCATTTTTGTTGCGATGTGCACTTTCGCTTATTGAAAATTTAACGCGTTAAATGGACATGCAAGGTTGTGCAAGGAACGGAATAATTTTAATAGTTTTCCATCATCCATCTGTACACTTTTTTTAAATTCGTATTTTTTTAACGGCACAAATAAATTGTTTGGAAAATGAGTCAACTATCATCCTCAAGATATCTTCAATATTTATACTTACAGCTTGTTTTCACAAAAAATTCAAGTGTCCTAAAAAATTAATAATTAATTTTCTTGTATTTAATTATGCTATTATCTTGATAAATTCTGAAAGGAAGGGATAGGGCATATTAATTTTTATATATCTCGTGATCGGAGGCCTCTTAAGGGCCATAAATGCTGTAATGGGATGAAAAATGCTCGACCCTTCCCGTATCCCTTGGATGTATAACTTTTCTCCCCGTATTCAAATAACTTCCGCGGAGTAGGACATAATATAAAATAATGACGTTATTGATATAGAAGATAAGCGTTACCCGTTACCCGACAGTTTAAAGGACCCTAACAGCCGAATATTGAGCCACCCCTGCCTGGATTCCTCCCCTAACATCGTCTGCTCGCGACATAGCTTCACAAAGAACGTCGCAAACCTTCGCGTCACGCTTTCTTACCCTTAAAAACGTCTTAAATGATTTCCCGCCCGGATAATCTCCGATATCTCTAAATTTGTTACAGTTAATTATAACGGCACTCGAACCGATAATCAATTACGACCAATTAAATTATTAATTTATTTGTGTCACCTAAATTTCTATTATTCCACATGAAAGAGACACGTCAAATATCGATATTTGATCCTTACTCTGACATTGATTTAATGATATTTAACTTGTAATGAATATTGATTTAATATCCGAAAACGTGGATTAATTACTAAGTGCAAAGCTTAATATATTACTCAATTTTCAGTGTAATATAAATATATTGCGCTACGAAGATATAGTTACTGTCTATATATAATCTCTATTTTAGGTTGCAGAGGAGCTTTTCTCCGTAATTGCCTGATATTACAAAACTTAGTTCGAATTAAATCAAAATTCAGGTCGCACAGATGGCGGAAGGAACTCGCGCATTAACATTTACCGCGTTGCAATAAAAAATTGCATTTTTATTAAGAAAGGTATTCAGAGGCGTGTATGTCATCGATTTATCGTTATCTAAAGGTTTCGTCAGATATACTCTCTCATGCTAAAACGAAGTGAATTATAGCATAGACATAAAAGGAGCACGGCAAACTAGAACGATTTTCGAAAAATATACAATGTTTATCCAATGAATGTTGCAAATATAGATTTCTTGTCGAACGAAATAATTTGAAGTCAGACAACGGAGCATTAATTTTTAGTTATTTTCGCGCACTATAAAAGACGGGCCGAATGTCGGATATTTATATTTCGAGTTTATCCACGCGGACGACTTTGTTTAACGGGTATATCGAGATATCGGGACAACGAGATGTCGGGATGTCGGCGTAAATAAATTTACTTTACAGCGTGAATAATTTTATAGGAAAGTGACACATTATTGCTTTTTGTGCCAATTAAATCATTCAAGTTTGTCACGCGGTAATTTACTCGCGAACGACATCGTTCCGCGGATCGCGGTTCGACATTGCACGAGGGCGAGCGGGAAATTCTCTCATTCGTGAAAAACCGTAATAACGCAGGCAGGTGTCACGTTTACGTGTGACTCGCGACTCGAATTGCCGTAGAACGAGAGAGAGAGAGAGAGAGAGTGCAGAAATTTTCTCGTTCATTCGTCCGTTCGTTCACGAGGCTCGTAATAGCGCGAGCAGGTGTCGTATTATACGCTCCTGTGTCTATCACCCACCCCTAAGGCATCGTGACTTTGCTCAGTAAGGTCGAGACTATTACTACGCAGGGTTGGATTGGATACGAGGGGCAAAAAAAACCTTCGGCTTCCAGGACATTAGATGATCGCGCTCGTTATTTTTTTCCAGCCGGAGACTCCTCGCACTGTATTATCTTCGCCTACCGCTGATGCTTCGTCTCCCTCCTCCGTCCCCCCCCCCCCCCCCCCCCCCCCGCTCCCTTCGGATACCACGTAAGACAGATGACCTGGTCATTTCACGCGAACCACTAAATACAGGGTGTGTCCTATTGATAAACGAGATATACGTAATGCGGGAATGCGTGGTAACCATTCATTTCTCTCGACTCGCGACTCGCGACTCCTGAAAGCGGCTGGCTTGAAAGAGAATTCGATTTCGAGCTCTCGCCAAAGTTAACGGGCCCACAACGTTTTGCGCATCTCTCCTGCGGTAGATCTTGCACCGGCTCCGCGCGCGTCGAACTTCGGAAAGTCATTTAATAATTAATTTCTAATTAATTTCGAGACATTTGCTAATTGACTTCTTGCCACGGTCTAAAAAGCCGGTCTTCCCCGGGAGGCCAGCCTTAGGACTTTCGACATTAAACATTCCTGTGATTGAAACTGCGCTTAAGATTAGTTCAGATCGGCATCCCCGACGGTATAGCACAAAAGTCATTATAAGATATATCCATTATAGTTTATGCAATCTATATTTGAATTTTCAAGGCTGAGTCAGCACATAACTTCGCTCTCGCACAACTTTCCGCGAGAGGAAAGTTGATCTCAAATTTGCCGAGAATACGCGATCCTCAAGTTTGATGTAAACTTTATGAAACACCCCGTATACCAGCTAGATCCCGGTGCCTCCAATTTGTTTTCTCATGAATACTTTCCTCCGATCCTGGCGACGCGACGGCGTGAATGCACCGCTTGCGCAGTCGCACTCGCAATAAATACAGACAGTCATCAGGAAAGTCTGTAGATGAGAGTTTTAGGGTAGACCTTCGCGATCACTAGTTTATATTAATTTCCATTAATTTTAATGGGCATTTCGTACGAAGAAACAAAGACAAAAATTATAAAAAGGAAGAAATATGAGTTAACACATAAAATGTGGCTTTAATATTCGTAAACGTCACATTTCCTCATAATTTATTCAATTAATACATTAATCAATTATACATGGTAAACAATCATAGATTAGAGCATAGTTCGGCCACGAGCAAAAGTTTTGAAAATTCAAAGAGAAAAGCTATCTAATTGCTATTACAGAACAAAACGTGAAATCGAATCGCGCTTCCAAATTCTGCATGCAACAAATATACTCTTCATTGTGCCATATTTCTTTTTAGATTTATTGTTAGTAGATACGACAATTAAATTAAAGTTTCAACCGCTTCGCGATCTGTCGCTCGAAATAGAGAGACAACAATCAATTCTTAACGTCACAGGTCATCTATAATTTAGCTTATGTAACTGGCATTATTTCGCGACTTCGAAGTCTAATAGAACGGCTACATAATTATAATAGAACATCGAGGCATCAAAATGTAAGGGAACCAAACGATCCCTAGCTCTCGACGTTTGCGTCGAGGGAGAGCTCGCGTTGAATCTCTCGCAGCAAGATAACGGCGTATAGGTATACGTTGTCGGTCAATTCCGGGACACCCTATGGCGCACCCCACGCACGGACAGCCCTGCGCGGCAGCGCGCTCTCGGCACGTTCACCACCACCGCCGCCTCCACCACCATCAGCGTAGGGGGTTGTACATCGCGCGGGCATCGAAACGCGTCGAAACGCGAGGCGGCCGGATCGGACTGACACGCGAATCGATCGGCGCCCCGTCTCTCGCGCGCGTCGTCGTCGTCGTCGTCCTCCTCTCGTCGGCGGTTATAGCGCGGCGTGCCCGCGCGACGAGGAAGCGTGCAGCGCGTCGCACGCGACAGCACGCGTCGCGGAGGACGAGAGGAGTTTCGCCGTCGGGAAAGCGACGTCTCGGGGAAGCGACGAGGGTCGCGAGGAAAGATCGTGGGAGCGAGAAGCGCGGCTCCTCTGCCTCGCAAACACCGGCTCGAAGCCGCCGCGCCTCGCGCCTCGCGCGCCCGAAGGCGAGAAATTTCGTGGGAAAATTCAGCCGGTGTCGTCGACCTATACCACTGCCACCACCGCTGCCGCCGCTCTACCGTTGCCGGACCGCGATAGGAACCGCGATCGTTATCGAGATTTTTCCCCGCTGCGAGTGAGTGCAAGATTTCCTCGGGAAGAGCGTGAGAAACGGCAATTCGCCGATGGGGACGTCGGGATTCGGCGTCGGTAGTCGAGGCTGATAAAGCGAGATGAACGGTTCTCGCCCGAGGTGCGCGTGTGATCGGTACTTCCATTGACTTATTAAAAAGAATAAAGGGTAATCCAGGAGCACGGAAGTTTTCTCGGACTGCAATTTTTTGGGGGAGACTTGCGAACGATCGCGGCTGTGCGTGACTGTCCGTATCTGCTGCGAAAAGAAAAAAATCGTTGAGCTATCAATTACGGTTGTTAAGGAGCAAGACGAAAAAAGAGAGCTGGAAAAGTGTTTCAAACTGATCCTAAATTACCCTTTGAATCTTTAGAGAGAGGCTGAGCGAGAGCGGGGAAAGGGCAGAGAAGCGAGAACGATCATGTATGACGGCCGTGTATGACTATCCCGTAACTACTGCGGTGAAATTTTTGCGCTGTCAAGAAGTAGAACGATTCGCGCCAATAAAAAACGAGCGCCGTTCGCCGCTGTTGAAAAATACGAGTCGATTAATTCGAGAGCGAATTTCGCGAACTCGTTGGCCGGTTTCGGGGGGAGATTTCGCCGTTTTTTACATGCGTTTTATATGGTCGGTGTTTTTTTTTTTACGGGCGATACAGCACCATATACATCTTATATTTTTGACAGTCTTTTTCTTCGCTGGAAAAAAGGAAATCCACGAAATAATACACGGGGGATGATCGATCACGGCGGAAATTGAGGACCAGTAGAATAACAACGGGAAGTATCGTGCGCGTGTCGAAGTGCACACGCCTCGTGCAGCGGGGTCGACCGATCTGTCATCGCCATTGTCGAATCGCCTAACGGTGGCCCTAAGCCCCCCTCCGCAGGGAGGAGGCTGCCCCCAGAAGGACGATAATCCCCGCGGAGAAAGGCGGTGCTTCGTCAGGACGCGCGTTGCGCCATTTCAGGTGCGAGAGCCTCGAAGCCTTCCGCTCGAGTGCTTTAGCGTGCCACGGGTGCTTTAGCCGAGAGAAGAGCCCTGGCTCTCGCGAATCACGCTGGCGAAAGAAAGCGATTCAACGGACATCAAAAGACCCGGTGATTAATGAACGCGGGTAATTAAGAAACATTAAGGAAGGCTGCCGAAGGACTCCTCGAGATCCTCGTACTATTCGGTGAGAGAGCGTGTCGCCCTCCCCCTCGCTGCACCCTCCACCTTGAGAGGATCCTCGCCGGAGGACATCGCCGCGGGGTTGGCGGTGGGAGGAGGCCGTCTACCTTCGAGGTAAGAGAGAGAGAGAGAGAGAGAGAGGGAGGGGAAAAGAGAGAGAGAGAGAGAGGAAAGGAGAGAGAGAAAGAGGAAGGGTGGGAGGCCTTTAGGGGTGGAAAATCGTTGGAGAATACCGTCGCGGTGAAATCACTCCTCTCGAACGCTCGCGAGACGATCAGACCGCGAAGCATCCCCCGCCGGGCCCGTCCTGCTCCCTTGCCTGCCTTTTGCCCCCCTTTCGCCCTCTCGCCGGTGGGGTGGAAGTGGAGGAAGTGGCTGTCTGATCTCGGACGGAATGACAATAAGATTCCCCTTTGATTAATCGACGGAACAGACAGAAATAGAGAGGGAGAGAGAGAGAGAGAGAGAGAGGAGGGAGGAATAAGTGAGAGAAAGAGGAAATTAGTCCTCCCGAGACGGCGGATTGTTTTGCAAGTGCTAAGAAGTTCCGGCTGTTAATAGAACTGACTTAAATATAACTCTAACCGAGTAACTTATTGTTAGACATAAATCTACCGACTCGGACCAAGCGATGCTTCGAATAGCGCCGCGCATTGAGATATCACGTCTCCTCATTAAAGCTTACAAGATTGTTAAAATGAATTAACACACAACACTCTCTTGCGATAATAAGAAGGTATTCTTCGGTGTCGACCTGTGGATCGTCCGGAACGTTTCAACGCGATAAGATACGCGTCGGAGTGTAACGAGTAGTGCAACGATTAATCAAGTGATTAACGATTGTCCCCCTTCTCGACTTAAAGGATAAAGTTGCTCGACTAATCCTTTCGTTGCATCCGGCCGTCGAAGAACTTTCCAGACATAGGAGCAGCGCGAGGGGCAAGGTGCGCGACAATAACGCGAATGAATTCGGGAGGAGACGGGATAAGTAGAGTGGATCGAAATTAGAATCGTGTGCAGCCAGTGGAAGAGGGTCGGTGCTTGATCAGGCGGGCCGGCCGACCCAAGCTCAAGCTGCACTACTGAAAAGAACTCATTTACTTAAAGAGATCTTCTCGCAGTACAGCCTTCATCTCTATAAAATTGTGTAATACACAAGTCACGAAGAATAATTCGACGAGGCACATCTCTCTGTCCGCGAAACGACAATAACACGTACGCGACGCATTAACAGTATCGAAAATAATTTGTAATAATCGATCATAAAGCGACGAGAGAGAGGAAATATCGACGGAATTCCGATGCCGGCCGGATATTTTCAAATGTCCATCTTTATTTGAGCCGGCGACAGGCGTCAATTTGAACGGTGAGTAATCTGGGCCTCCATGCATCTTCCTGGACGAGTGACGAATGCCGGGACGTAATCGACAACGATAAGAGCGAACGTTAACAAATCACAGTGTGGACAACGGGAGAATTTGCGTGATCGGGAGAAAACGATACGGTAAGGAGGGCTGCGTGACGAGACCGTGTTATCGTCAAGAAGAGTTTGATGGGCAAGAAAAATAATGGTAATGTAGCAGCTACAGCAAGAGAGCGATTGAACACCCTCAAATCCGAGGACAATAACGTTAAGAGAGGGTAATCAAAGGCAACCACGTGAAAACAACGAGTAGCCGCTGTTGAACTCGATATCGCAACGTAATAAAAAAAAACGACGATATATTTTAGCAACGGATCGATCGGGGAAAGGATAAAAATAGTGACAGTAATAGGCGCGAGAACGTTATCCTGAAATATTAAGTTGATGCAAAGGTTTGTCCGTATGACTTCTTATTTGTCTCTAGACATGATTACTTCCTCATATTTTTTATTATCAATTTTATCAATCTTAATAATTGCACGAAAAGATTTTCAAAAATTTGCAACTTTAAGTATTATTTGTTGGTAAACACAATAAATTTAACGAAGAACTTCGCTCACCAAAGTAATTTTATTATTTTATCAATCTTAATAATTGCACAAAAATATTTTCAAAAATTTGCAACTTTAAGTGTTATTTGTTGGTAAATACAATAAATTTAACGAAGAACTTCGCTCACTAAAGAAATTGTATTATTTAAAGATATTTCTTTCTATTTATTAACTCACACAATTTGACATTAATGTAACAATTTAAAGAGCAGCGCAAAATGTACTTTGACATTCTAAAGTAACAACGATAGGTCCGGCAATCATTTAGCACTGATTTAGCAGTGATAAAGTACAACGAGACGCGGACTAAAGGGCGCAGTGAAGGCAGTGCGGATTTGTCAGCCAGGCACTTCGATGCGCCTCGACAGCAGGCGTTCGAGCTTGAAGGATACACGCGCGAGTCGGTGAGTCCGGTGTCCTGCGTGTTCGTCGTCCTGTGCACGCGCGGCCGCGGGACAAGGAGCCGGTGGGGGCAGGTCCTTCCCGGTGTGGAATGACAATAAGGGGGCGCCGTACCCGCGGGGTGGTATTATGCAGGGAACGACGGATTTGAGCGTGCCGCCCAAGTGCCCGGCGAAGGTGTCGCATCCCCTTCGTGGGATGGCACTCGGAACGCTGGCCGAGATAGCGGTGAGACTCGTGATTAGCGGCTACATATTCGCCGTGGTCGTCTACGTGAACGCCAGCGGCAACTGGGATAAGGACGATGACCTAGGTAAGCGCGGCTCGAGCACGAACCGGTCGCACGAACGATCGAGATTAACCGCTTCCCTGACCCGCGCGAGCGATACGTATTCCTTTCGAGCGTGTCCCGAAATTACCGGTTATATTCTGACGGGAGATCAATTTTCCCGATTTTTCATTAACAAAGAATATACAAGAGGCATCGACATTACGTTTTCTATAAGTAACCTTTTTAATTTTCAGTGTCACAGTTTTCCTGGCGACTCGAGCAAAAATTAGTTATACATTTGTTTAAAGTTACAACTGATAAATGCGCTCGTTTATTTAATAATAAAATAATATTTATTGATTCTTTAAAACCTTAATTAAATAAAATTTCATTTCTGAAATTGGAGATACATGTTTAATTTAATTTAGAACGCAGAGTTCTCCAATGGCTAATTACTCGAAAACTATATATCGGTACCTCAATATTCTCGTTGGGAAATCGATATTCATAAGTTAACGGAGGAAATTGTAGCTGAAAAAACTCATTTCGTGATTTTGGGATACAAAACGGTCGTTCGTTATTTTCTGTTCTTTTTTTTCTAACGGAATGTGAAAATGTGATAAAAAACGAGTAGGTCACAAAAAGGAGTATATATGTGAGTGCGTATGTTTCCACAAAAAATTTTATTTTGATCGTTATTAAAAAAGAGAAGGAAGAGGAGAAAATTGAATAATAAAAAACAGAAAGGATGTTTTTTTGCGGTCGGTTTTCCGCAAAAATACCTGGGGAAGGAAGTGGTTAAGTGAACGCTACGCTTAGCGATTCCCGCTGCTTTTCTCTAGATTGTATTATTATTTCGTTGCGCGATATATTGCCAAAGATTAACAAAGAAGGAAAATTTTCCTTGATCAGAGCCACAATGGGTACCTTAATTCTGCCTGGTAGCCTTCGTTTGCCGTGCACACTCAGCATGTCTGGCGCAGAATGGAACTCTATATGGCTTTTGTGCGCAAAATGGAACCCAATACGTATTTCATAAATGCATATTGAAAAGTGGAAAACTGACAAAGTCATGAAATTGAAAACTGTTAGAATCGATATTTACAAAGTTATGGCATTTTTAAAATAAAACTGGGTCAAAACGCAAAAAGCAAGGCTGAATGCTCCCTTAAAACGTGATGAAATAGTAAATAAGTTCCTGTTAATGCATATACGGTTAATGCCTGGATCAAAAGTGCGAAGCTTTTACAAGTTTTGAATTTATAATCCATCACGCTTACAGCTGTTTGAAAATTTTCCACTCATATTTTCAATTTTTCTCCCTCTCCCTTCCGTTCCGTATAATTACGCGAACGGCTATCTTATCTTGAACTTTTATTCACAGCTATTTTCCAGTTGCATTCGCGCCTTGTCAGTTTTTATTTATATCTTTGAAATGCTTTCCGCATAAAAAAATGACATGCGTTTAAATAGATGGAACAGATAATAATCGCGCTGATACGATGCTAAAAAAGATAAATGGCTCGTGGCATGTACATTTTTCATCGGGGCGTCACAAACAAACGTAAAAGCGATATCCTGCCGGAAGAGTTCGTATTCGTGTTACAGACGTCGTTCGATTGATGAAAATTGCGGCATATCGGAAAAACGGGAATACGGGAAATCAGACGCAGCTTGTTGCGATACCGGAAATCACTCGGAGCGTGAAACTCGCTCAAAAGAAATGTTATGCGCCGTAATTATATTTCGCGCTGCCGGATGGAAACTCTCCATTATGCGCGAAAACGAACTTCATTAGTGATATTTTTCAAGCTGCTTTCCCGTCCTTTTTATTCGTAAGAAGCAAAGCAGCTTCCTTTTTATATGTCGCGAGGCAGGAACTCTTTCTCGCGTCAGAATGGAATGTTAAATTGGAGAGAAATGTCTCTTAAGATATCTACACATCCTTGATGCGACTTTATTTCGCGAAAACGTAATGATATTACTCGCTTAGAGTTCAAGATCCTCACAGCTGCGTTACTTCAGGGTAATTTAAAATCACCCCAAACAATGAGAGCAAAAAAAGAATTTAATCTCAAGTTTTTTCAAGCTGCTAAATCTCGTTTACCTGAATGGCTTGTGAGTTAGTTTACTTATAATACTTCATACTAACTTAATAACTTTCTAACGTTCTTTCGTGACATAAAAGCTGGCGTTACAGCTCATTTAACTTATTAACCATATAATTAGCAATTCACAAAACGTCGTAAGTTACTAAACATAATGGCCTTCGAATTTACATTAAAATTCAGAATTACATAATATTAAATAATAGCTCCGTGCATTCGACAGAAATTATTAACTCAATTATTAAGCGACCCGTAATGCTTGTCTCTAAGAAAAACAGACGAGGTATTGTAAGTAAAATTATTTAACGTTGAAGTTAATGAGATTTAACCAGGAAAGAAAAGTCGTATTATTGTTTACAGCAAGTTTCAAAGAAACCATTAAAAATTAGAAACATTGCAAAGATTTCATATAATTCCTTAAACCTTAATTTCAACCATTTAAATAGCAGCTATCAATTGAAGAAGATTATTTATAACACAGAAAGGTTATTTAACCATTAATTACTGTGCAATAATATCTTTTCGCAAATAATATGGCTGTGTCTTTATCAATCACATTGAATATGTGACGCAAGTGACATTTTCGTCTCGGTTAAAAAATTTTATCTGAACTTTGCACGTTCAATACGCCCAATAAATAAATTCTGATAAGTGCATGATAAAATAAATGTTGCGTTTAATAGATATTACGCTCGCTACTTTATTTAATTAAATTTTAATTAATCGAGTTATATACATATATGAACCGATAAGACACCCTGGTGTCGTTTCATCGGCAATTAACGCGCTAACCACCTTTCTTCAATGTCTCCAGTGTCCACGTCTAAGGTCAGCGCTGTACTTGGCCGTACCGCCACTTTGCCTTGCGACATTGAGCCGTCCACGCGAGAGGATCGCGTCTACATGGTCCTTTGGTTTCGCGATTACGCGGTGAAGCCCATATACAGGTAAGCAAACTGGGCCACCGAGAAAAACTTGAAAAAAAAGAAGAAGTCCTCAGGGTTCGGAAAAAAACGTTAGAAAGAAAGAAAAGGAATTCAGAATCATTCGCGAATTACTTAGAAGTGGGTGTGAAATGTACGCAGTTTCGATGTGCGGGGACGGTCCTTCAACAAGGCCCTGAACTGGTCGGACAGCACCGCCGTGGGGCCCAGGGCCTACTTCATCACCGTGACGAAGCCGGCCGCGCTCTCCTTGGAGGCGGTCCAGCTGGACGACGAGGGGATCTACAGATGCCGGGTGGACTTCAAGAACTCGCCGACCAAGAACTTCCAAGTGAATCTCACGGTGATCGGTGAGGAAACTCATTACCGTAACGACCGCGTAACACCGCGCTCTCCCGCGGCATGATTAACTGCGGCCCCGCGGTAACGCGTAAAACGCCCCGCGAGGATCGTCCGGCGAAGTCCCGCGCTAACAGAAGAAGAAGGAGAGCGAGCCGGAATTAGCTGCAGTTAACGTCGGCCGATATGCAAGGTCTTTTTTCATCTCGGCGCGCAAAGTTAAACTTGCCGGAACAATCTCCGTCCCGTCTCGCGCGGTTTCGCTAATTGAAGGGCCCGCGCCGCTGTGGCAGTCTAACCCACTTTCCTTCCAAGTTCCGCGGAGGGGGGGGGGGCAAGGGCAGGGGGCAGGGGGCAGGGGAGGGAAGGGATGGGAGAAGGGGGAGATGAATTAATCGAAATTTCATTTTTGCAAGTTTAAAATTAACTTTCGCGGGAGCTCTCCTTAAAAAGTCGGACTAGACCGCCCCGGTCATTATCCGTCAATTATGGAAAGCGAACCGCCGGTTCGCTGGAATTTGTTCGCAGTGCCGCCGCACCAGCTACTCATTTACGACAGTTCCGGGGTGCAGGTGGAGAACGTCGCCGGGCCGTTTCAGGTCGGCATGGAGTTCGGTCTGTCCTGCGAAGTGAGGGGAGGTGAGCACTCTCCGTATTCCGATTTCGTCTCTTTTGTGATTTGTCCTTAGGTAAATTTCGTGCAAATACGACGAGCGCTTTTCCCCGACCCTTATCTGTGCCTTGAACTTCTGCTCGCGCGGTTATTTACATTACGCTCCGGGCCCCTCGGTTTTGCGCTTGTGCATATTTGACATCCTGGCTATATGAAAATGGTAAATCAACGTTATCGCGCGCGGTTAATTATAATTTGGGACACGCAGTCCGCACGTATCGAAATTTCTTTATAATCTCTCTTTACAATTAACATAATTAAATGACATGATACACGGGAAGTGAGATACGGTATTTCGAGATGAAGCAAATTTCTCGTCGCGTATGCTTAAAAGCGGCGATGAATTTATCATTACGCATGTGTGTACGTATACATACAATCTCGCGTTCTCGAGTTTGTAAAATTTTATCCGTTAATTCCTCCCTGAGAGAGATCAGGTTTCTCATTAATATGTTTAGTCGAGATACGAATCTCGGCGGGAGAGCGACAAATTACCCCGACCGGGCCCCTCTTTACGCGCGTATAAATCCCAGCGTGAACTCCCTCTCTCTCACGAGATCGCGTGAACAAATAAAAAACGAGGAGATACCGTGGGAGCTATCGTTAGCGATTAAATACGAGCCCGGGCCGGGCCTCTAAGTGGCCGGGTATTACGCGGGCGCGCCCGATCGGAGACACCCGGTATTAAGGGTAATTATGGCCCCGGTGATTTGTCTGCTGTCACGCGAGACTGATCGACGACGAGGGCGAGCGGAGGAAAAGAGGGAAGGGGGGGGGGGGGGGAGTTAATTAGCCGCGTATAATTTCCGTGCTTTCCGCGCTCGCGAAGGAAAACCCACGCCGGTGGTGAGCTGGCTGGTGAACGGCAAGGAGGTGGACGGCAGACTCGAGGAGTTCGGCCAGAACATCGTCGTCAGTAAATTGACGGTGCCGCAGCTGCGGCGGGAACACCGCAACACCACGTACAAATGCCAGGCGGCCAATACGCATCTCATCCCGCCGCTGGAGAAGACCGTGATCCTCGACGTTTATCGTGAGTACTTTTTGCTCCGCCTGGAAAAAATTTCCACCAGAAACCTTTTTCCTTCATAGCGCTTGATCTAATTCAACAGCACATGCAGTGTGAAAATTGGTGGAAATTTACTTTTTTTTTTCACGAAAAATTGATATACATCCCAGCAAACACATGTAACTTACATGTTAGTTGTAATTTCCTACTCAACAATGTAAATGCAATATAACACGTGTGTTTGCTGGGATACGAGCATTGCCGCTCATTTAAATTTGACGTGCGATAATTTTTCGTACGAAAGCAAATGAGTTTTAAAGCCTTTCAAACGACGAAAAGTTATAAAAGACCGAGTGTCATTCAAGGGTTAAACGTGGTGTCATCCCGTTCGACACGCGATTAAAAGCGCAATCAGCCGCATTTTAGAAAGTCGCATCATGTGTGATCTCAATTAAACGGGGTAACGAGCACATTTGACAAAAATATGGCATTTATTTACCGCAATATATTGTTTGCACAATCTCTAATTACGCTTTTGCAAAGTTAATCAAAATCCCCGCGGCGCTTTCGACCTGTTAATAATTCATATTAGTTTAATTTCGACCGCGAAAAGTAATCCTTTCGCGTTTCTGGTACCGGCTCGATAAATTATTGGCAGGTTCGTTGAAAGTAGAGGAACGGTGACCCTGGCGCGTGAATAACCGTGGCTCGCACATCGCGAAAATAAATTTAGCTTCCTATAATTATTCAACTTGAACAAATCTCGAAAGAGCGGAATAATTCGTTCATTTTTTTTTGTCCCTTTTTAAACAATTTTATTTTTATTAAAAGCCATTTTTATAATCGTCCAAAACCGGTATCGATCAGATTAACGTTAAATGCACTTTATACATAACTGTTTTAATTAAAAATCCATCGCTTGCAATCTGTAACGCGATGAGATGCGAAAAATTTAAAAAGCGATAGTCGTCGCAGAGGTTTATAACGGCAGGACACCGGGGAAGATTTGCGTTCTTAAGTATTTAATTATGAATTCCTATGACCTCCATGACTTCTTGACGCGGTTCGAGCTTAAAACTTTTAAGGGGGCATAAAAAGCTACGATATCACCCGCGATATAGCGCGCAATAAACGCGATTCGCCGGTTGGTTCCAGTAAAACCGCTCACCGTGAAGATACTGTCGAAGCTAACGGTCATGGAGACGGAGAAGGACTACTCCATCACCTGCGAGACGACAGGCTCGCATCCCCGCGCGCGCATCACCTGGATCGAGGGAAACGAGACGTTCCGAAACGGCAAGGTCGATAACGAAATACTTTTTTTTTTTTTAAATGTCGACGTGTCGCGCACGTCGACACTTTTTGATGCGCGTTCCCTCGAATTATGCGCCGGGACCCCCCTGCAATCTTTCGAATGTATGCCAGCAGGTAATGGAGAGCGGCAACGCGTCGGCGGTGCTGAGCACCCTGATATTCTCACCCGTCCCCGACGATCACGGCAAGATCCTCAAGTGCCGCGGCGAGAACCCGGCCCTGGCGGACGCGTACTTGGAGGACTTCTTCAAGTTGAATGTCGTCTGTAAGTGGCGGGCGCCGTTTCTTCGGCGTCGCTTTTTAGGTACCACGCGGCAAATCGGACCCTCGGTCACCGCGAAATCAATTTGTCGCCGATAACGTCCCGCTAGAAACGTTATATATCTATAAAATTATATTTTTGTATTTTTATTTTATAATCATCTTTTGACAGCAATTCTTCCGCTATTGCGGTATTACGAAAATACGGTTGCTTTTCTGTGAATAGTACATCTTGCGATGTTGCAGATAGAAATTATTTAAGCCGCAGGATGACTTGAGAAGATATCTCGATCAATTAACGTTTATTGGCTGTAATGATATTTGTTCACTGATTAGTAGATAATAATTCAGACTCGGTCGAAAGATTTAAAATCTGGCACTGGAATGGTACAAATGGGCACTCAACAAGTTTCGCCCGATGGAAATGTACGAAAATGGAAATCTGTTAAATTGTTAAGTCCATGTTGTACACGAATAACCGCATGTCTTATTAATATCTTCTCGCCCTTTTCGCGTTTTCCGGCGGCTTCAATATTTCACGTCCATTTTCTCGGAATCCACAACGAAATATTTCATTACGGTCGCGCACGGTGAAACATTGAAGAACCGGATAAATCCTTCTCCTTTCTCTCCAGTCCCGCCTAAGGTACAGCTGCATCTGGGCAGCACTCTGAACGCGGAGAACATAAAGGAGGGCGACGATGTGTACTTCGAATGCAAAGTCCGCGCCAATCCGGAACATCACAAAATTACTTGGCGCCACAACGTAAGTTCCACCACACCGCCAGCAACGAACCCCACTTTAATCCCGGAGTGTTTGCCTCCGCGCGAGGCTGGCGTCTCACACTTTTAAAATTTCGATTGCTCGAGCTTTGGCTCGAGCCACCAAACAGTTTCCGAGTTTCCTCCTTCCCCCCCCCCCCCCCCCCCTCCCAAAAAAAGTTTTAGTGATTAAGCGCGAAAAGCACACACACACAGAGGGGTCCAAAAAATACGAGATGCCCGGAACTTTACATTTCTATTCGCACGAGAATTGGTAATGACTTTTTTATTTCGATAAGGATCGGTTACGAGTCGCGATACTTTACGACGGAACTTTTAAAGCGTTATCCGAAACTTCCGAGAAAATGTCAGTTTTACGAAAGAAATAACAATTATTGCTCGGGTGGGAGGAGGGGACTCGGAAAATTTTCGTCTCTTCATGTCTGCATGCATCCACTTCTCCGCGAGCGGCAAATATCCTGTCGCCTCACGTTTATTGCGTGGATATATTTCGTGACACGGCTATTCATAAATGGAAATAAACTTCGTATTTTCTTGGAAAATTTCGCTACCACCGTCGCGCCTTCGTCTCCATAAAACGAGAAATTTGGGGAAAAGTGTATCGACGCTCGGGAATATACATATGAAATATATTTATACGCGGAGAAAGAGAATCCATTAAAAGGGAATCCCCGTGGACGGCGACGGGTTCGCGCGCCAAGACGAAAAGCTTTACAGGAAATCTATTTGTCATATACGTTCCTTTCTTATTACCGAAGAAATATGGCGGAAAAAGCTATCGTTCTGGAATCTCAACCTCCCGTGTTAAACGCGTTAATCCATCAATGACAGGTCGGCGTGCTGGCGCAAAACTTGTCCGCCGGTATCATCATGAGCACCCAGAGCCTGGTGCTGCAGGGCATCGGGCGCGACAACGCGGGAAATTACACGTGTCTCGCCAGCAACGATCGCGGGGAGACGACGAGTCCGATTGTGTACCTGAGAGTGCAGTGTAAGTAGATACGACAAGTACGAATCGATAACAAGGACTTCAGAAAGTGAATGTGTAATCTCGACGCCGAATACACGTTGGCGATTTGAAGATGAATCGAATTTCAAATTGAAGGGTCCGCGAATGGGGAAAATATTTGCGCCACAATTTGTAGTATTTATTATATTTCTTGCACAAATAAATTTAGATCTTTACATTTACATTTGTTGTTTATGATATAAATAATTATGAATATTAATATGAATAAATATATATATATATATTTATTTATATCATAAATCAACCGTGCAATTTATATAAAAGTAAAATTATTGACATGCTTAATTATTAAAAAGATATTATTATGGGAGAATCAACCTCCGACCTTTTCAGCGTTAAAAGTTACATTTAACGTTGTTTCTACTTCCTCTATAGTAAACTCCGAAATACGCGTTACACAATATGCCAACCGCGCGTAATTGTGTTCGGGAGCGAAATATCTCGGACGTCAGATATGAGGGATTACATTTTAGAAGCCAATTTATTTTCAACCCTCCCGTCTAAGCCCTACGGCGAACAATATAATTCTCCCGATTAAGGGCGAATAAAACGGCTCTTAAACTCGGCATAATCCCGCTGTCGAAGTTCCGCCGATCAATAGTAGAGACGTGGAGGGAAAAAAAAAACAGAAAGAAACTCCACATTTTTATCGTCTGGTTCAACCGAAAAGACGCGTGTTCCCTTTTTCTTCTTTTCTTCTTCTTCTTCCACGCGCGCGATCCAGTCGCGCCGGTCTGCAGGATGAAGGAGGTGACGATTATCGGGGCCTCGCTGGAGGAGTCCGTGAAGGTGCGCTGCGAGGTAGACGCCGATCCGAGCGAGGTGGACTTCGTCTGGGAGTTCAACAACAGCGGCGAGAACTTCGAGGTAGCGCCGGCCAAGTTTGACGGCAACAACGGCACCACGAGCGAGCTCGTCTACACCCCCGAATCCGAGAGGGATTACGGCGCCCTGACCTGTTGGGGTAGGAACGCGATAGGGAAGCAGGAGGCGCCCTGCATCTATCAAGTCATTCCGGCAGGTGATATCTTACACGCTCATATATCGAGAGAAGAGAAAGGGAGAGAAAAAAATGGGGGATATATTATAGAAATCGACGGGAATATTTATTAGACTGCCTTTTTCTTCTTTTTTTTTCTTTTTTTCCACTGAATCATAATGTGGAAGAAATCCACGCGCTCTGTCCCTCCTGTTTTCAGAGACAAACAAACGCGTCCGGGATTCTGAAAATATTTAAACACCGCGTGCGTACCTACTCTCTGCTGCATCTCGCGTCGAAAACACATAATATTTAGATGGTCATGTTTAGAACTTTGCGCGGATATTTATACGCTTTCCTTTTTTCTTCCCCATTCGACTCGCTTGCAGCCGGCTTATCGCGCCGTACGTACGTCATAAACTCGAAAATATTTGTTTTATCGTTCATTTTCCGCGAGACGGACCGTGCTGCGGCCATTTCATCATAGTTTACTTAAATCTTGCCGCTTTTGTATCCGAGAGAGATTCAGACGCTGAAGAGAATGAAAAACGCTTTAATTATATCTTTCCTCTCCCTAATATACCATACGTGTAACTTTATACTTTTTTCACTTTCTCAATGGTATTAAAACATGAATTCTTCAAATCTCGGGGTGAAGACGCCTCTTTCAAATTCTGAAATTCCAATGCGAGAAATGTGTCTGAGCAGTGAAGCCGAATCCCCTGAACAATTGCACCATCAAGGCGTCGCTCAATCAAAGCTCGGAGATCCTGGAGGTAGAGTGCGTGCCGGGATACGACGGCGGGCTCCACCAGGAGTTCCGGCTGGAGGCTTACGAGGTGCTGACTGGCAACCTCCGGGTGAATGCGTCCAGCGTGTCGGCTGACCTGCCGATCTTCCGGATCGCCGTGGCCGATCTCCTGCCGGCCACGCACTTCTACCTGGTGACCTACGCCGTGAACGCCAAAGGCCGCAGCGAAGTGTCGCTTTTGGAAGACATAATGCTGCGTGATTCGGAGAAGCACACAGGTAATTAAGTTGTAGAAAGGGCTTTTCACTCCGGTGCAAATGTGTCAAAATTGAACTTTTATCTCGTGCGTGATATGTTCCTCTTTTTTCTTTTATACTTTATCTAGATATATATTGGTGTATAAAAATTGTGTCTAGAGAAACTTTATCCTAGCCATCTATATCGGCAATAATAGATAGAAATAGGACGCTAAAAAGGAACCATTTCTTTTATAAAATATATTACCAAAAGTTTTTCTAATTTCCAGAAAGGTCATTCTGGAGGTTTGTCCTTTCGGAACTGGTTCGACTTGGGAACCCGATTTAGAATGTATATTTCAGGTTTCCTCCCGAGAACGAATTAAATCAGATAAAATTGATGATATCCTGTGGAAGACTGTCTTAAAAAAGATTGGCAGAGATTCATTGAAAGTAACAAAATTCGACATTTAAAATTGAAACGACTAATTCGGAGATTATTTTAAATCTATATTTCGGATGTATTGGCGTCAATTAACTATTTTGACAGAACTATGAAAGAATAGAAATCATGTTTCTACTAATAACAAACTTAAGCAAAAATTCAGATTCTTTACAAATTGCGATCCAATGAATAATAAATATTCATGTCGTGCCTCTTATTTTTAGTGTATTATCTGCTTTACAGGAAAAATCCATAAATGCTCTTTCCGTTTGTAATAAATCACGTTTATTGCATCTTTTATTAGAGATTGCAATATATATTCGCTAAACAAATCTACTGCCATATGTGTTCTCATTTTACGAATAAAAGACCTGACCAATTTATTTTTAGTTAAAACACATGTCTTACGCATATTAGGTATAATTTTCTGGAAAAAAAGGAAAATATAGTGCCGCTTATATCATTACTCAAGACAACAGCAAATTTAACGCAATCGCCACCGCGCGTCATCTAATTAACACAACTAACGCGGTAATTACAATTCGTCTGATTATAACATGACAAAATATATTTTCTATAAATAACATTAATTTTATCATGTTGCGATTAATAGCGATTGATCTTGTGTGTACAAATATGAAATAGCGATGTACGTTACGTCAAATAAAATCACCCGAAGTGTAGCCGGGGATGATTTTTTATCACGCGTGATGAAGGCAGCGTGCATAGATCCTCATCACAGAACGAAATATTTTTTCTAGACACCGGGGTCAGCATGCTACCGTTAATCTTGCTGCTGGTCGGTTGCCTGCTGGCCTTTGGCGCGACCGTGATCTCTGTGATGCTGATGATGTATCGACGACGCGGCACCACGTCGCCGGTACACATCGAGCCCTACATGAAGCAGCCGATAATCACGCCGCCGGACTCGAGGAACAATTCGATGCTGGACGTGACCCACGGCGACCACACGTACTTCGTCGAGTACACGCTGAAGCAGGTCACCGATTACGCGCTCAATAATCAACCGGACATCATACAGTCGCCGCAAGGTATCGCCTTAAGAAAGATGTTACCTCGCGATCTTACCAAACCCGATCGATCTAATATTCCTCTAATATATGTCACGAAGTATCCAGAATAGGAAAAGAGAATCACGTCAAGAGTGAGTCGTTTTAAGGATTTATGGACATACGGAGATTCGAGTGGGCAAACTGTCATTTTCCGATTAATCGTGTTACACGCTATTTTGAGTTCGATACTTCGCAGAAAATGGTTCTATCAAATAACAAGCTTTTATTCAAATGGGGCGAAAGATGGATATTTTCAGAAACTGTTTGCAGGAAACGAAAATTGCAATTTATAATTTAAAGAGCAGTCTTCTCTACAGAGTACATTTAACAGGAGTAAATTTATCGTTTTTTTTTTTTTTTTTAAGTCACTCGTCCTGTTTTTGCTCTCATTGTCAGCGCTTTATTTAAATTGTTCGAGAGCCGTCAATGTGAAGCGGGATAACGTGAATGTTTCAGACCAAGAGAAGATCAAACGCGAGCCACAACTGTTTTTGCCAGTGAGACCGGACACTCTGTTCGCGCCCTATGACATTCACAAGCAGGGACTGCAGACGAACAGATGCAGCGTAAGTTAAGTCATGCCAAAAATTATATAGCAGTTCTTTGACGGTCCAGACAAGTTGAAATAACGTGAATAATGCACCGTTGCAATCTGTAAATTAATCCGATATCAATTTATGTTCCACCGCACCGTACTCGAGGGAAAGATTTATACTTTAATTCTTACTCGGATAATTGCAACGAGTGATGTACGTGTCTTAAGTCTTAATCCTTAGCGAATCGCTCCCGTATAATGATTTCTAATTATCTGAAAAGAAGGATTGAGATAATCAAGTAAATAATAACGTGATATGTGCCTTTGACACTTTCCCTTCGATTCTTCGCGTAGATAGGAAGTTTCAATAGCGCGCGCGAGATTCCGAGCTCCGATTTGGAAGATTAGAAATTTAATCTGCCGTAGATTGAATTTCTATCGATCGCTTATAAATTAAGCCCGGCTATCTGACCAATCTCAGTTTAGCTGTCGCGCGACCGGTATATGTATAACCGTTATGAATAATATCGATCTTTCGGGAGGCGATGAGAAACCCGAGGAAGCGTGATCGCTACTATATACTTTCGATTCCCATATTCTGTTTCTCCGCGCGCGTGGAGACTGGTGGAGAGTATATTAATTAGATTTAGACCCGATATCTCCTCTTGACTTAACAGCTGAACCCGTTCTCCGCCAAGTCCTGGGAGCCCATCAGCTTCAAAGCCGATCGCAACCTGATGAAGGAGATCATCATCGCCAATTCCATACCGGGCCCGGAGAGCTGCGTGTAAACTTGATCGCGGGAGTGAATCGGGCGACGCAAACACACACACACACACACACACACACACAAACACACACAAGGCGATACCACACACACGTACAAACACACCTACACATCATATCATAAGGGCGATCAATTTCGGAAGCCTGAAAACTGTATCGCGCGCCGTCGCTCGGATGCCATGACGGATATACACGCGGATATCAAGGACAAAGTCAACGAACATCTCGTGTCTCGCTTGTTAACGCGCGCTCGGGGTGACATATCACGATGACGATATCGTAGCAGACATATCAGCATATCGTAGCATATCGTGGCGCGCCACGTTCTCTCCCGAGATCATCGAGAGTGTTAGGATTTTCCCCGCCGATCCAGCGCGAGACCGGGGGCGAGGAGTCGCGCGGAGTCGTCGCAAGACGATTTAGTCGCATAATTTAACCGAACGCTACACGTGGTGTACTATTCCAAGTTTAATATATTTTGTGTCAAGTCTTGAAAGGTCTCGTCATTTCATAGCGCCGTTATCACGACTGATATATGCCTCTCCCCAGCCGTTTTCTACTTCAATTCCTCCTCTCATTGCTGAATCATTTTTTTAGATATCTGAAAGAAATTTGTAAATGTCCTGTATGCACATTATTTATATATTTTCTGAGTTATTTTCACTTTAATTTATCTTCTTCATCAATTATTAATAATTTATATACATTTTTGATAAATGATATATATATTATTATATCTATACATATATTGGTATATTGAGGTGATGGATACGCTCCAAATATATTTCGTCCTCCCGTCCAAATTATAATAATATTATAATAATTAATTCTCTTCATAATAATCTTTGTACCATAATAGTATTAGTCCAGACTCAACTTTCTTCTTGATTATTAAATTAGATCAAGCGATCTCTCTTAAGAACAAAAAGGGATGTAAAAGGCTTTATGAAAAGATACTGGCTTTTAAAATATGAATTTGTTCTCAATATTGTATATAAAAAGATTTTCGCGTATAATAGCTAATAATTATACCTATAGCGTATAATAGCTAATTTAGTCTTTTCCCTAAGAAAAGAAACGACCGCGGATAATATTATTTTTAACTATATATTTATTTCAAAAAAATTATTTATTCAGAATTTGATTATAAAAATAAAGCATGTACATATACATATATGATACATATAGATACATATGAAGTACATTTAAAATAGCACTTTGTCTCGCGCCTCTTAGAAATGACAGCGTTAAAAATCTGGATTTACTGAAGACATCTCGACAGACAGACATACGAACTAAACAGACTCCCTCCGTATAATTTCGCAAGAAAAAGGGTGCGTCTACAAATCGATTGTTGTACAAATCTTCATAAAAGTTAGCCGGTGGTCAACCATCTTCCATCTCTTCTCGCAGGCGCGGAAGGGAGACAGGTTGAACCTCGGTTAACTTTAACCATCGTTTACGGGGACGATCAATGGATAGCGAGGGTTAAAACAGGGTGCGTTTAGTGTGCGTATATTTAAGAGACGACCGAAAGCAGGTGCGACCACTTCCGCAGGCCGTCGCGCCCAGGAAGACACCGTACACCAGAGCGGTCCAGACTATCACGCCGACCGCAGCCGCCGCCATTATCAGATGCGCTCGATGACGAACGCGATCCAGGATCCGCAGCATCCACAGCATCCACTTGCGGTCCACCGCTCTCCCAGGAGACGCCGCGCGACCCAAGGATGCGGTCGCTGCGTTCTAGACATGCGCGGTTGTCAGAGAACATCCGGGGAACATAAGCCAAGCTATTAATTTCATCCAAAAGGGGGGCAAATAATAATAATAATAATTCTCATAACCGGTTATCCCATCCTTTAGAGACAGATAATTCAATTATATCAGTAATCTTTTAAGTTAAATTGCCATATGTCGCGCAGTCGATATATCGCATTCTTTCGTATACTTTTATTTTATTGGCAACTATAACCAATTTTATTTTATTAATAACCGATTAATACGAGAAACTCTGGATAATCAAAGAAGAAGAATCTGCCTTTTTCCCACCCCTATTGCGTTCGTCGCTCCGACATTTCGTCTCGCGACTGCAGCCGCTTCCTGCATCTCGTACAGTTCGTGGTGCGATTCGTTAAACGCCGGCTCTATTTCGCTTTCTACCCCGTGCAGATCGTCGTACGGCTCGTGTACTCCCCTGTACACTTCGTGGACTTCATTGTCGAGCGCTTCGTGCATTTTAGCTTCGTTACGCATCTTCTCGTGCGCCTCATCGCTCGCCTGACTCGCCTCCAGAAAACGCTCGTACTACGGCAAAAAGGTTTCCTCGTACAAAATTGCTGGACTGCTAATTGCCAGGAGAAATTCTTTTAGCTTTCCGTACCGACGCGAGGTTTCACGACATCTTAATAAAAGTAATATTTCTATTATATAAAACACCGAGATATATAATTGTTAGTAGAACAAGAGCCAAAAAAGAAGACAGAAACGAGCGGAAAAGGAATATTTGCAAGATTAATCAATCCCATTTCAATTTCCATCCCAATTTTTTTTTTAATTCGTCTACTTCTCGCAGGAAAATGGTAACTGATAAAAATTAATAAAGAATATTTATACAACTTTTGCAGTGCGCAAATTTGAATAATTACTGCAGCATGCTCTCTTTTTCTCCCCTTTTTAAAAAGATAAAAAGTTCTTGCATTCTCTTTGCCCCCGTCGAGAATGATATCTCTGCGTGGGCATATTTAATACTTTTTTTATGTATATTTAACTTGTCTGGAAATACATTATAATTTCCTCCGGTGCACTTGCGCTTTTCCAAACGTCGCGTCGCGTCGCAAATTGCACAAACGCTGCGAATTATCGCGTGCAAGAGCAAAATCAACACGCGCGTACGTAAACGCGCGTCCCGCGCGTCTCCGCGTGCCCGTGGGGGGTGTATATCTTAAAACGGAGAGAGCGCGACGTTTCTCCAAACGATCCGGGGGATGATTTTAGCGGCGCGTGGGGACACGTCGGGGAATCGATCGCGTCCAATTACGGGAAATGCGGGAGACCCGTACCTGCATATTCTGCAGTTTACTTATTTGCTGACGGACCAGACGAACCACCTTGCATTTCGCTTGTTGACAGTTCGCCAGGAACTCCGCGAGACCCGCCGTCCGGTCGTCCTGCTCATCTTGCTCCAGATACCGGCAGCCACCGCATGTACGCGCGTCGCATATCATTTCCGACCGCATATCGGCGTATCGCGGTGAATACGACGATCCGTGCGATCTAAGAGGATCATTTTTTTTTCCAGATAAATCCACCGCGAACGCGACTGAAGATGCGAGCGAGTCGGCATGCAAATTGAACGGCGCGATCGACGTTTTACCTTCATTCGCGTTTTATGTTTTACCTTCATTCCAATCTGTTTTTCTATAGACAGTTATTTAAAGTAAAAGTCAAGTTAAAGACAGTTAAGTTAAAGTTAGTTTTTTTTTTACATTTGTATTTCTGCAATTAAAATTAATTATGCACTTGTAAGATTAAAAGATTAAATAATAGAACTATGTCTCACTAGGCGATTAATATGAAAAAACATTTTTAAAGTTGAACTGAATTTAATTTAATTTTAAGTCTATTTGTAATTTAATTCGCGCTTAATCAATTACATAAATTATACCAGAGTCAGATAATCGTCAGAAATATCTTTTCAGACTGTAAAAAATGTATTTAAGAAATAATGCAGTTCTCCTAATTAATGAAAACTACAAAATGGGAAGGTGGAATTAATGTCAAAACATCGTCAAGGATCATGCTTTAATATAATTCCAAAAGTTCCTATTTTTCTCCCTTGCTTTTAAATTTCATAAAATATTAATCATAGTTCACACATACACACAAATTATATTATATAATGTAATATAACATAATATAATATAATTATATTATATTATTTGTAGAAATTGAGCGAATTTATTAATCCAGTTCTTTCTTAAGTTTTAATTCTGTTTCTAATTTTTATTGATCAAACATAATATCATATTTTAAAGCTACACAGGTAACTGAAATTATTGCAAAATAAATGCTTTCAATATAGTGATTTATTAAAGTGGTTTTATTAAGAAAATTACAATTAAAAATTACAAAATTACGATAGGACTGTTTCTTTTTAAAGGTAATGATCTTAATTACTATAGCTGAAAATATAATAAATATAAAGTATACTTTAAAGATACACAAAAATATGATATTATCTGTACTGAAAGAATATTTAGTTAAATAAAGACACATGGAATTGCTACGCTTTCTGTTATCTTCTCTATTATTTTACAAGTTGGAAAAATTTAATGCCAGTGTATTTTACATCTATCCTTATTATTAATTTAGTCTAGGTTTCTTTTCTGGTGGCGGTTTCATATCTTTCTTCTCGGTTTTCACTTCCTGCTTAATCTCTACGGCTGAAATAACAAAAAAAAGGGTCAATAATGCTAAATAGTATTAAAATAATGTTAAAATAAAAATAAAAGATAAAATGGAAGGGTGTAAAGCTACGTTACACATACAAGCTTCTATTGCTTGGTGCACTGGCTTTGGCACCGGTAAGGGAAATTTACGAGTGAGCTCTGCAAGTAACATATCCACTCTCTGCCGTTGAAACAACGAGCTAGGCTCCTCGCGCACCGGCGTTTCCTTCTTAGCAGCCAAGGCCTTGCCATTCTTGAAGTCCCAAGAGTAGCCCTTACTCGGATGATATCGAGAGCAGGAGCTTGCCTCGTCAAAGGCTGATTGTAGATGGTGAACTGTGGACAACTACACAAGATACATCTCTTAAGTATAACAATCTAAAAATAACAACGTCAAACATATATACTGGGCTCAAGAAGATACAGAAAATATTCTGATGGCAGCCAGCACCTTGACAAAATTTTAAATGTACATTTTATCCACTCACCAGTCTAGAACTCACGACGGATCCTAAATCTGGAGCTTGGTACACAACGCCGGCTATAATATAATAATCAGCAACTGGCGAAGCTACGTTTGGCGAATGCCTGTGTTGTTTTCTAATCACATATAGGATCGGCTCTTGTACATGCAACAGAATGTACTCCAAGCCAGTCATATTGCTGGAAAATGGCCATAATAAATATGCCTACGGTGATAATGTTTAAACATTTAATTTGGAAACCAAACCAATAGAGACTTACGTCAACTGATCGGGGCTCAGACGCTGCATCTTAACAATCTCATTGTTGCAAGTTCTGTCGTAAAATGGATTGCTCCTTTCCGAGAAGTAATCCATAATGTTGCTTGGATTAAGAACGGGAATCCAGGCGCTGTCGTGCCAAGACAGGCCCAAAGGATTTTCTACAAGAAGAGGACAACAGGAATTATCGAATGTCAATTATTATCAAGCCTGAAGTATTGATTACGGCAGAGATGTAATAAAAGATCGTAGATCCTTACCTTGTACCGGAGTTTTTCCGGGCATCATCATCACATCCGCTCAACAGAAACTATGTGCAAAAATAATTGCAATCCGCACTATAACGACACTATTTATATTAATCCAATTTCCGTCACATGTGCCATTCTTTTTTTCAACATTCTATTTACATCGATGCTCGCGCACCTACTGGCGTTTTACCGACATCTTCATTCCAATCTATATGTATAATCGATAATAAAGTTTCTCTATTACCTGCTATAAGTAAAATTAGAGAGAAACCTGAGATGAACTGAGAGCGCGTGAGATTACAAATTACAATCATTGGCAAAGATAACATTGCGTTAGAGCGAAGAGGTATTCCAACAGAAATTGAAATTACCTATTAAACATGACGCGACTAATAGATATCTGTCCTGTATCCCGCGCGATTTATATTCCGTTCCGTTCGCGACGACGAGAGATTCGAGAGTGACGCCGGCGACGCTTTATATTCAGTATAAAGTGTATAACAATTGCGCTTACCGATCAGACGTACCGCGATGAACAAATTCGTCCTGTACCTGTGACGTGACGCACGCACGACGTTCCGTTCGCGGCGACGAAAGACTCGAGAGTGACGCGCGCCAACTTCACTTCGACGCCGCGCGCGCGCGCGACACGACGCGAGTCAAATTGGCGCCTGATTACGAAATGATATATATTGATGATACGGTTTGATTTGATTATAATACAAAATAATAATTTTTATAATTTCCATTACTATATCATCTCGCATTCCTTACATTATTACTTCAATTCTTTTAAACAATTAATTAACCGACTTCAGTCAGAGCGATTAATTAAAAACAATTTCGAGAAACGCATATCTATCGATTTGATCGACCAACGATCAACTAACGATTAGTCGCGCCGATCGATTAATCGGCAAATTACCGAGCATTGATAACTGTAGATAATATAGATTTACTTTCTAATTTTCCTTATTAAAAACAGGAATAATGTAAATTGATCTTGCCAATTATCACTGAATAATTTATATCCAAGTTTCATTAAATCTGTATTCTTTCAGGCTTCTCTCTGCTACCAGACCAAATAAATCGCGTAAAATCGAAGATCATTTTGACAATATTATCCGTCGGGAATATTCGTGAACGTGGCTACGTAGTTCATCGTATGTACATATCGCATGGAAGCGCTAGTGTATAAATGGGCTTCGGTGCGCGCCGTGTTGCGCGACGAACAGCGACGAAGTCCGAGTAATCTGGACAGTGTTTGACAGTTCCATTCAGTTATATTTGGTTCGCCGTTCTGTTTGCGGCGACTTTCGGTGGCTGTCAGTGGCGTCGCGCGACAGGAATGTCTTTTCACAAGTGTCACTCGGACCTGCGGACTCCGCGTCGATCACGATGTGACTGCGATCCCCTGATTCTCGTGGAAAACACGCGCAAGGTCCACCTGCAACGCGCGACGCTTCGTCGCCGCTGATTCTCCGAGAACGCGGCCACCGGCTTGCACCGTTAATGGCAAAGGTAAACATTGAAGAACCGCGGCGTCAAGAACTCCGGGAAGATCCGCCGAGAGATCCCCCTCCTCCCCCCCCCCCCGGAGGGGCCCGGCCGCCAAATTAATTAAGTCGGTCGAGTTAATCGACACCGCGCGGCTCATCAGCTGATTCGCGGACTTTTTGCGCGGCGTCACGGTGACGAGCAATTCACCGCGCCCACAACGTCCTGGAGAGTTTTTTTCGCATGCATTCCTGCCTTTTTTCGAGCAGGAAAACCGCCACGAGAATCTCGCCGCTCCGATTTTCGCGACGCGTGAACGCCGGAAGTCTCGCTGTTATTGTCTATTTTCGATTTATTGGACGCTAAAGTTTCACATTCGCCGCTTAATCGCGACGCTGTCGCTTTCGTAATCGTTTTCCCTCGTCCCCTCGCCCCCCTGGATTCACGAGCAATTAAACATGAAGGTTAGAAAACTGTTGTGACAGCTCTTCTATCCCCCCCGTCCCCTCCCGCGAATGTGCGACACGCGCTCGTGAGAGAGTCGCATGACAGCTCATTTGTTAAAACCGCTTTTCTTTGTTAAATGACTTATATAAAGTTTTTTTATTTTTTTTTTTTAAGGTGGAGCACGCAACGTCCGCGAATCAGCTGACGAGTTGATTTTTTCTTGTTTACTTGTTATGTCTATCGATCTAAACTGGATCGTTGAACTGATAAGCTCTCTCATTTACTCTGACATTTACTCTCGCTTTTACAATTAAACAATGAAGAATTTTTTTATAGGAAAGATCGATTTTGACATTTAGTTTTTGCACGACTGACAATTTGCTTTATCATTCAAACAACGAATCAGCTGTTTTTTTTAAATCGCAATTTTTTAGTTCTTTTTTATTTACGTATCAAGAAATTATAAGTGATGTGTCATTAGCGAAAATTTCTCAACTTATATAACTATAAAGTTATCTTTTATAAAATATTATTTTGTATTTTTCAAGTTTTATTTTATTTTTTTTTAAGTAGAACATTTTCGCTTGTTAGGTCTATCCGGTCTAAATTGGATCGTCAAATCGATAAGCTCTTTTATTTACACGTGACATCTGCTCTCCCTTTTAATTAAACAACGAAAAATTTTTTAATAGAATTAAGAGATCGATTCATTTAGTCTTTGTCCGATTGACAATCTAAACTTTACTATTGAAACAGCGAATCAGCTGTTTTTTCGAAAACCACGATTTCTTAGTCTTCATTTTGTTTTACGTGAAATTATGTATGTTTCACTAGCGCACGAGAATTTCTCGAGGTTGCTCGTTGTAATTGCAACGGATTAAATAAATGGGTGTCCTGTTTGCGTTCGCAGCTCTCGCGAAGCCTCATAGAGCCCACGTGAGTCCGGATTTAAATTCCCGAGCGACGCAGTTCGGTGCATTGATCTGCAGCGTATTAGCGAGGTAAGCGTCGTGTAATGTTTAAAGAATTGATATTTGTAAATACAGCTTGATTTATTCGATGCGTTGCAGAATGCACTCCGGAGGGGACGATGAGACCGAGAGAAATGGCATTAGCGGTAGCAGCCATGTAACGGGGTCATAAACAGGATTTGTAGGTACATTTCTAATTTCTAATTACATTAATAAATTACGCCACTAATCTATAGATCTTAATTGGAGAAATCCGTCCCTGCTCTCGTCGTTTAGGATCGCAAACAACTGATCTCTTCCAGTATTTGTTAATCTGTGTGAATGGAATAAATTTTCTTTCACTAAATGATTCTTTCATTAACGATAGCGTGCCGTATACAAACCATACAAGATATAATAAATACAACAATAAAAAGATAATGCCGGTAAGATTCGCCGTTGAGTAATTTTATTGGAGGCTGATAACGAAAGGAAAAATTTAAGAGGAAAATTGAAGAGTTTATTTCCAAATTATATCTTACCAAATTATACCTTTAAAAAATGCATAATTTTATATTTAAAGAAGAAGGAAGATTATTCCAATCCTCATTTTTCTTTTAACGAATGTAAAAGGATTCTAAAAAGTGCTAAAGAGTAAGTTCTTCAATTGCTACGTTTTTCGCTGTCGGACAGATTCGATTGCGACGTATCTCGCAGGTTGCGTGATGGAGGACTATACGCCGATCGACGAGGACTTCCCGGGCCGGCTGCTTCACCAGGCCGCGCTCTGGGATAATGCTGAGCTGCTCGAGGACCTGCTGCGCGGCGAGCACGCCCAGTACATCAACAGCAAGGACTCGTGGGGCAGGACGCCGATGCATGCGGCCGCGATCACGGACAACTCCCGTTGCCTGGACGTTTTGCTGACCGCCGGAGCCGATCCGAACGTCACCTGCGGCCCCCGCGGTCACCATCGGACGCCGCTGCACGTTTGCGCGGAGCACGGCCACGCCGGCAACGTGGAGAAGCTGCTGAACTTCGACGCGGATCTCATGATCCGCGATGACGACGGCCTGAAGCCTCTCGACGTCGCCGAGAAGGGCAACCACGACTCCTGCATCCACCTTCTGAAAGCAGCGGCCGAGAAGTACGAGCTCGCGAAACAGGCGACCCACGCTTCCTTACGCACGACTTGTATTCAGGGTGACACCGTGGCCACCCGGAACATCATTCAGGGCCTGTCGACCGATCTGGAATGCGTGATAAACATGGCGCCGAACGGCGCCAACACGCTGCTTTTCGTCGCCTGCGAGAGCGGCCACAAGGACATCGTTCGGCTGCTGCTGGACCACGGCGCCGACTGCAGAAGCCATCCGGTAACCAAGTATTGTCCGCTATATATAGCGTGTTATCACGGCAAGTTGGAGATCGTCGAGTTGTTGCTTCGGCACTTCCCTAAGCAGGCGCAACAGTTCACGGTGGAGCGTTGGTTGCCGATTCACGCGGCGACAATAAACGGCCATCACCTGGTGATCGATGCGTTGCTCAAGTTTGAGTATCCGCAGCACGTCTATCAACGCTACAGGGACCCGTCCGGCGAATTCGAATACGATCTACCGTTCGACATTAATGCGCAGGATGTTACTGGGCAGCACGCGCTCTACATAGCTAGCATGCTGGGCAACGTCAAGTGCGTCGAGTTGCTACTTGGTTACCGGGTGAAGGCGAGGACGACTAAAGAAGAGGATGGCGTGGGCGGCGCGCAGCAACTTCCGGTATCGAAGCGCAAGATCTCCAGCGGTATTCAGAGGCTGATGTCGTCGCTGAATTTCCGCAGCAAGGCGCCCACGGACAAGAAGGACGATAAAATGATATATCCGGTGAATCTGGATCTCTATTGCAACAACGGCAGTGAAACAGCGTTGCACGTGGCTGTCAGGGGCAGACATACCGAGGTGGTGAACGCTCTTCTTCAGGCAGGCGCCAATCTCGAGCTGCCTGTCAAAGTCCCGTACGATCAGAGCGATCCCGACGGCAGTTACTCGAACGTATTAACGATCGCGTGTCAGAATCGCGATGTGAAGATCGCGGATCTCCTGTTGAAGCACGGCGCCGTCGACAACGAGTGCAAGGCGCTTAAGATTGCTGCGCAGAATCGCGACGAGGCGTTGACCGCGAAACTATTGTCGATCAAGGCGTATCCAGACTCCGAGTACAAGATCAACAAGAAGGCGATGACCGAGTGCACGCAGAGCTCGCACTTCTCCGCTCTGTCGTCCTTCGGCCACGTCACCTACTCCGCTCTGTTCCCGAAGACACCCACGATGATCAACTGGCACAACCAGCAGTGTCGCCTCTCGCAGATCCGGCTACAGTGGTTGATCGACGCAGTATTGCATGTCAACAAGAAACTGAGTTCGAAAAACAATGACCTAGTGTTGTACGCCATAACGCGGATTGACATCTCCCATAACTCCATCACCACTGTACCGTCCACCATGTTCTATTTGCAGAGCCTGCGGTATTTCAACATGGCACAGAACAAGATCGACACCCTCACGGCCGACTCGAAGAATCCGAAGGATAAGCTGTGTCCGGTTTTAGAGGAGATGTATCTGCAAGACAATCGATTGGAGCAGCTGCCGGAATTCATCATGAACTTACCGGCACTTGAGATCATGGACGTGTCCAACAACAAGCTGCAGTGTCTGCCGCAGAACCTGTGGCACGCGCCCAAGCTGAAGGAACTGAACGCATCGTTCAATCTGCTGCGCGATCTCCCCAGTCAGACGTCGCAGAACGTCCTGAGGAAACCGCAACGAGGTGAGGAAGCGCAGCAGAACGGCACCAACTTCCGCGGACTGGCTGCTGTGCCGCGAATAGAGTCCATGGAATTCGACTCGTTCACGAAGATCGCGAACGCGCAGGTGATCGAAATGGAACGGCCGCACGTGTGGACCAGCTCGGTTCAAGTGTCGGAGAGGATGAGTGACGACACGGAGAATGGTAACAAGTCGGTGCTAGCGTCGTTGAATCTGGCGCACAATCTCTTCAACAGCATCCCCGTGGCGCTACCGTGTTTAGCGGTGAGCCTGGTGCGACTGAACATGGCGTACAATTCGTTGCGCTCGATGAGCCACATTACCTCGTATCCGGCGAGTCTGAAACAGCTGGACCTGTCAAACAATCAGATCTCACGATGGCCCAGTCTGCCGCAGGTCGACAGTTCCGACAGCATGGAGCAAGCGAATACGGCGTGCTACTGTCCGGCTGTCAACGCACAGTCGCCGAGTATTGTGCCCGGCAACCGGCAGACCCCCGCGTCGATGCGTGATATCGTATTGCAGTCGGTGTGCGTGCATAGGCGGCATCTACGATTGGAGAACCTGCGCACCCTGATACTGGCGAGCAATCTGCTGAATCGCATCCAGCTGACGTCGTGCGATGACGGCGAGATGCCGTGTTCGGAGGAGGAACGCGGGGATTCGGACAGAGACTCGAAGATCGGACATTCAGGATCGAAGCTGTACTTGCTCTTTCCCAATGTCAGTATGTTGGACATCAGCAATAATCAACTACGCGAGATACCGCACAACATCTATGAGCTGAGCAATCTGTCGGTGCTAAATATCAGCGGCAACTACGAGATTGTCGAGCTGCCGCCACAGATGGGTTTGCTGGGTCGTCTGTGGAATTTGAACACGCAGGGTTGCCGGTTGCAGGAGCCGCTCAAGTCGATGATCGAGTCGAAAAAATACAAGACGATGGATGTGATCGGTTACCTGAAGTCGATCCTGGAGGACGCGAAAGCGTACGCGCGCATGAAACTGATGATCGTCGGTATTCAGGGGATCGGCAAGACAAGTCTGCTGGAGCAATTACGGCAGGAGGGTGAAGTGCCGAACAAGAAGAAAGCATCCGAACACTGGGCCAAGCGAATGGGCAACAAGAACATCAACGCGAAGACTGCCAAAGGTACAACCATCTCGACCGTGGGCGTGGACATCGGCGATTGGATTTACGAGAAGAAAGTGCGCGGACAATCATCCCACGGGCCAGTCTACTTCAGAACCTGGGACTTCGGCGGTCAGCGAGAATACTACGCGACACATCAGTATTTCCTATCGAAGCGCAGTCTGTATCTGGTTGTGTGGCGGATCACAGATGGCTTCAAAGGCGTCTCTGAGATTTTTCAGTGGCTGGTGAACATTCAGAGCAGAGCGCCTAACTCCCCGGTTATTATTGTCGGCACGCATTATGACGTTTCATTTGAGCATAGCGAGGGTCTGCAACAGTACATTCGCGATAAATTCATCAACGTAGTCGATGCCGAGAAGTGCGGTCTGCCCAAAGTCATGGAGACGATCGAAGTGAGCTGCAAGACGCGTCACAACATCAAAATGCTGTGCAACCTCGTCTACGACGTTGTCTTTAGCTTGAGATCACCCGGCAGCAAGGAACTACTGCTGGAGCAGAAGGTCCCGGCGAGTTACCTGGCACTGGAAGACGTAGTGATCCAATTGGCGCACGATAGAAAGCTATCCGGCCTGGACCCGGTACTGAAGGCCGATCAATATTACGCAGCCGTCAATAATGAGCTTCAAAAGTTACATAGATCCTTCAGAGATCCGGCCGAGTTACATCAGGCGACTTTGTTCCTTCACGAGAACGGTATAATCTTGCACTATGACGATGCTACTTTAAAAGATCTCTATTTCTTAGATCCGCAATGGCTCTGCGACATGCTGGCCCACGTAGTCACCATACGGGAGATCAATCCGTTCGCCAGATCGGGTATAATGAAACTGGACGATATCCAACATGTATTTAAGTCCTCCACGATATCATCGATTGACACCCAGGGCTATATTGTCAGCTTGCTCAACAAGTTCGAGGTTGCTTTGACATGGGACTGCCGCACGCTGTTGATACCGTCCCTCTTACCGACCGAAGAGGATATTCTGCGCAACAATCAGATCATCAAGGTACCGGTGAAGACGCGCGGCTGGCATGTACGTGCGAAGAAGATCACATCGCCCATGTTTGCGTGCCTAGGTGCACCAACCAGCGACAATAAAAATAACGCTGAGTGCGTGCTTACATCGAGATCGCAACCCGACTGTTCTGTTACCAGACTGTTGCTCATGTCGTATTTTCCCAGCGGCTTTTGGTCTCGATTGATCACACGGATCCTCGCGGACGACACCATCGTCGATATCGTCATGTCGTTCCTGGTGCCGTTCAAGGACTTCGTCGACGATAACATTTTCGCTAGTCTACTGGATCTACAGGCTGAGTGGGTGCTCTGGCAGACCGGGATCGAGCTGCGATACTCGGGCATCACGTTGCTACGTTTGAAGGAAGTCTGCTATAATCTGAAAAACTCACCGTATGATTACAGGCAGTTTAAGTTCAAGCTGAAGCAAGACGGTATTTGGTGCATGGTAGACCTGAAGAATTCTGCTATCTTAGAGATTTGGTTCCCGGTGGACACTCTGGTGATCAAACAGCCCATCATGTCCGACTCCGTGGACGAGGAGCCGATGGGCTACCAAGCGATTGTGGTGGAGCCACGGCCGGAGAGCATGCCGCAGTTAATGGCCCTGATCGTCGATCACATCGACATCCTGCTGGAAGACTGGTATCCGACACTGGGCACACGTTTCGTCCACACGTCGGAGGGTAAGTTACTGGTCACAAGGTTGATACCGTGTCCGCGCTGTTTGCTCGGCAACACCGAGAACGGCGACAGCGAGTCGAGCGACAGCGATGGCCGGCTGATCGAGGATATCCAGAAGTACTGCGCTGTAAATCGCACCGAGAGACAGAGCCAGGATAGCTACAAGTCCGACGGCGACAGTGGCGTCGGTTACGACAGTCTGACGTCCAGCAGAATGCCGTCGCTCGAGGGACATCCGGACATGTCCAAGCAGCAGAGTTCCTCGCATTCCGAAAACACTCTTGCGTATTCCTGGATGGTGGAGGAGTGCATATTGGCGGCATACAGCAACAAACCTATCAGCTGCCCGAGGCATTCGGAGATACCGCTGTCGCACGTCGCGCCAGATATCATTTTCATGGATCTGGGCGCCAAGCATCTGATCAAGTCGGACGACTTGAAGCGGGGCAAGTTGCTAGGTCGCGGCGCCTTCGGCTTCGTCTTCCGCGACAGCTGCCGACTGCCCGGCACGCACGTTCGCGCCGACGTGGCCATCAAGATGCTGCAACCAGTCTCACCGGGCCCGAACTCCACGCAGTCGGCGATTCTCGCGTACAAGGCGTCACAGAGCAAGTGGGACCGTGACCCGTTGCAGTATGCCTGCAAGGCGTATTGCATGGCGCGTCAGGAGCTAAATATTTTGCTGACGCTCAGGCATGCTAATATCGTGCCGCTGATCGGCATAGTCGTCAGTCCTCTAGCTCTCGTGCTGGACTTAGCGCCTCAGGGCGCGCTGGACGCCGTCCTGAAGAACTATCGTCGCTCCGGAGCTAAGCTGGATCCCTACACGCTTCAGGCAATAATCCTACAAGTCGCCAAGGCGGTGGAGTACCTGCATCAGCAGCACGTCATCTACCGCGATCTCAAATCGGAGAACGTGCTGGTGTGGCAGATGCCATTGCCGTTTCAGGAAAATCCAGATCCGGTGCATGTCAAGGTCGCCGATTACGGTATCTCGAGACTGACGCTGCCTACGGGAGCGAAGGGTTTCGGTGGCACAGAGGGCTTCATGGCGCCCGAGATCATCAGATACAACGGCGAGGAGGAGTACACGGAAAAGGTGGATTCGTTCTCGTTTGGCATGTTCATCTACGAGCTCATCACGCTGCGCCAACCGTTCGAGGGCCACGAGGCGGTGAAGGAATGCATCCTGGAGGGCGGTAGACCGCCGCTCATGTACCGTGAGACTTTCCATCCGTGCTACGCGCTCGATTTGATGGTGATATGCTGGGCGCAGAACCCGAAGGATCGGCCGACCGCCAGTCAGATCGTCTCGATCGCCTCCGCGCCCGAGTTCACGCATCTGATAGACGTCACCCTGTTGACGGAACGCACGCAGGTGACGGCGGTCACCATGACCAATCATTGCGGTAGCAGCGGGCAGAGCGACGCTACGGAGAGTCTCAACGGCGACGAGATCTGGTTCGGACACAATAACGGCGAGGTGGACATGCTGCTGGGCACCCAGAAGGGCTGGCTGCGTCACGTGCGTATCGAGACGCCGGTGATACCGTATGCAATGTGCGGCGTGGACGGCTATATCTGGATCGGCGACAACGCCGGCCAGGTGCACGTCTATCTGTGCGGCAACTTCGGCTGCGTGGCCAGCTACAGTCTGGAGGCGGATCACAGCAGGGAGTCCAAGGTGGTCGGGCTGATCCATCTGGAACAGCTGAAGCAGTTTGCCATCGCCTTGCACAGCGGCCGTATCTTCTTGCTGTCCAACTCGTTCACGCAGATGAGGAAGACGGAGGTCACCGGCGGCAGCGGGGGCACGGAAACGACGCGTCACGGTGCTGATGTCAAGACCTACTCGCTTGCCGCGGTCTGCCGGAAGAGACGCGTGCTGGAGCTCTGGGCCGGCCAGAGCTATGGTCGGATATCCGTTTACACATTGAAGGACGGCAATCTAATTGACACGACGCAGCTGTCCCACTGCAACGACGCCGCGATGAGGAATCTCTTTGCCACGTATCTGATCAGCGCGGCGACCGAGAGCTTCGTCTTCTCGTACACGTATCCGGGCTGCGTGGTGTACCAGTGGGACGTAGACAGCCGGCAGATCGTCAATAAGCTCGATATGTCTAAGCTGGTGCCGTGCTCCGAGAGCCTCAAGTCCATCGCAATCGAGGAGAATCTATCGACGGAGAAGTGCCAAGTGACCGCGCTCGAGGCCAGCGACGGTCAGTTGTATATCGGCACCACCTGGGGCTGCATCGTCGTTGCCGAGTGCGGCACCCTACGTCCCGTCACCGTGTTCCGGCCGTTTGAGGGTAAAGTCTGCCAGATTGTGTCTCTCAAGTCCGCTGACAAGAGGAAGGCGGTGCTGGCGACCGTCGGCCAGGGATATCGTAGCCTGATCACGCGGTACACTGACTTCCCGCTGAAAAGTCTGGAGAACGAGGAGCTCAGGCACGGCATGTATACCCTGCTGTGGCGATCGGAGAACTGGTCGGCAGCTTGATTCCCCCGGAGATTGTAAGATCCTCAGGTACATTTGGCAACCGTTTTTTTAGTGTTACACGCTATCCGTCTAATTTATACAAATTAACTATACAAAGTAATTAATACAAATTAATTATACAAATTAAGATAACAATACACACAAATAAACTTTACATTTAATGCTGAATGCGCAGGTCCAGTATCCTTTCAATAAATGCCGGTAGAAAGAAGTTTTCGTTGCAATAAGATTCGGTGCCAATAGACGAGGTGTTATAATTCAATATGACAAAAATTTCGAAGAGTGATGGAAGTTTATTGTGATGGGATCGCAGGATTCTCTTCTTCGGCAGTATAATACCGGAAGTGCTTAATTGGTGCGAAGTTCAATTGAGCAATGTGTGGGCTCAGTGAATCTTATACGTCCAATATTATAGTACCTAGCACGTAAGGGGTGTTGATTACGCTAATAAGCGTGCTTGCGGGAAATAAATCGTAAAAATTGAAAAAGAGAATGACGTTGCAAGTTTTACAGCGCTCCCGCAAGCACGCTTATTAATGAGCACCCTGTAATAATGCATCACAGGTTGTAAGCTGATATTCTTTCGTTCGTCCAAGTTACAGCATTACCAAGTATAAGAGAAACATTCTTATTTTGTATAAAACTAAGTCATAAGCAAATAGTCTAACGGTATTTTAACGTACGTTTTCGCTTGCATAAGTATAATCGGACTCTGCGAGAGTCACGCTATTTAAGTATTTATAAAACGGAAGAGGAGGAATTTTAATGCAATATGTTTTTCGTCACTGCAAGACAAGGGATAAAGGGGAAGGAAAACATTTTTCGGATCTCCTCAACTGATATTAACTGAGCTGTTTTAGATATCAAAGAACTATTTTTAGCACCATCTCAATTACCTTCTATAATACCGTTAGTGTTAAGATTTCGATAAGTTTTACTGCTGACGCTAACGTGATCTTGAGTCGATATAGGAATACGATTTCTAGACCATACTCGCGTATCTTTCTCTACGATTCAGTTACATCACGTCCAAAGTAATATCTTTCGAGCCGTACTGCGAGTTTTACGGAGATTAAATCTAATCAATCTAATCGAACCGAAGGTTGTGGGACATGATGTATAAATAGATAATTAGCATGACATTTACTACAATGTAACACTAGGAATACAAGATCACACATACACAAACACAGAAGCATCTTGCTCAATGAGATCATTAAATTTTGATCCATGATTTAATTACACGGGAACAATCAGTGTATCCCAAAAGTAATCGATGTGATATGAAATACTCAGTGAAAAAGAGAACGTAAAATATTGTCACAAAACTGTTATATTATTTTTAATTACGATGCTCTTTAATTGCGCTTATCGACAAAAAATTCTTCAGGATATTTGCTAGAAATTTTATTTTGCTTGACAGATATTCGTTCCTTCTCATGCTAAGCGTTCGGGATTTTTCATTAGCGCTTGTTTATTTATTTCGTTAGCAATAAAATGAAAATAGAAGATATCGATATAATACAACTTGCCCATTTAATTCGCCCGTAACGCATTTAAACAAGAAGCGGCATTTAAAGGGCTAAATGGATATTTATTAGGAAATGTAATGTGGTCGGCTGGGAGTATTTTCAATATACAACATGCGATGCGACTGTGTTATTCTCGAACCGGTGCGTTCAGTACAGTGATGCAATATCTTTAGTTTATATATAGCGCGTTTTATATTTATTTTTTTAATTACTCGTACCTGCAGCGCGCAAAGCGAACCACAGTGATATATGCAGCTTGTATCCCCTTTTTTCTAATACTATTGTAAAAGTGCTAGAAATTACGTATCGCCCTATTCAATTATTATTATATTAAGTATGCCTTGGAATATGGCGGATGATTAATGTTGCAACAAAACGTAACTACTGTGACGATACGTAATTATCGCGATTGATCTCCGTACGTTAAGTGCATCATTGTACATTTACGTTCACTCATCGTGAGGATTACAATGATTATCATCTCGTACTCATCGACGTAAGTTATAACTTTGCAGGAACTCATTGTTATTTAATGTATTGATTGTCACGAAATATAAACACTGTTGTTGAACAAGACTCGTTAATTACACTTATCTCAGTACCGCAACAATGTACGATTGCAATTAACATGATATTAACATGAAATTGATATCAAGATGAGATTTTTAAATAATGCGATCTTTATTTACAACAGAACTTACAGTAAGAATATATTTTTCTAGTCACTTAAGAGTCTCTGAATGATTCATTCTCTCGCCTAAACTCCTTTCTCGCCTCCCTCTCAGAATTATATTGTTTCATCGCCTGCTCGTACGCGCTATCTTCCGACAGTCCTTCCTGCTACAGATGAAATGTATCTTCAGTGTTATTGAAAAATTTAATTTAATCGGTAGATTAAGTAACTGCATACCTTTCTTATCGTTTCGTACATGGATAGGAAGTTTTGCGTTGCAGATTTTACATTATCGTTTGCCAGATTAGTAGACGGTATGAAGCTCTGATCTTTATGGAACCTTCTGCAATGGAAAACATAAACAGTAGTATTTACGTAGCACAATATATTTTATTGAACACGTTAAGACATCTTACGCTCGAATAAGGTCCTCCTTGTAAAAGATAGGCCTGACGGGTTTCTTTGGCAGCCGTCTGTCGTATTTAGGTTCGTATTTCGGAGGAAAGGCCTCGTACACTGCCAGCCACAACGGCGTGTCTTCCTCTTTCAGAGCTTTTCCTTTTAATAACGAGGCCATTCTGAAACATGCATTCCATTATGTATCGCGTCATTCTTTTTAGAAGTTAGATTTTTTTTAAATTATTGGTTTGAACACTCCTCCTCCTCACTAATAATGATTATACATGAGGAGGAGGAAGAGGAAAAGGAGGAGTGTTCAAACCAACAATTTTAAAAAAATCTAACTTCTAAAAAAAATAACGCGATACGTAAGCAATTTAATCTAAATCTTCACGTACAAAAAGATTGTCTAATCAACACGAAATAAATTAATAAAACGTCAACCGCGATTTCTCTCTGCGGTGTTTCTTTACAATCGTTAATTTAATTCCTGAAATAATTTTGATAGGAGCTCACCTGGTGTATATCGTGCCGATTTTCTCCAGTCTGCTTTGCGCCATCGTGTCCTTCTTTCGAACGTGTTCCACGAGCGGATTTTAAAACAAGGCTCGACCTGGCGAATCGGGCGACTGGATCTAACCTATAATCTAACCCTTCACACACCCACACACACCGAAATCAAAACATACCGTCGCCATTTTTAAAACGTTGCAGTCCGAGAAACTTGAAGGTGAGTCTCTAGGGATAAGCACGTGGTCCTACTGGGCCTTTCCGAGATTCCGAGCAATGGTTTGGCAGGTCTGGCTCGCGCGTGCACGTTTTCCCGCGCAAATGGCAGAGGGTGGTGACGGTGGTTTTCAAAGCGCCTTGTGATTATTTTAGAATTTACATATTTACAACGTGATAAGCGTCGATCACCCGTCACGGAGATGGATACGGAAATCGATCAGAACCTGGAGCAGATAACCCGCGAATATGTGGACTTCCTGGACGACATGGTAGGCATCGTCGGAATTTCTTGTCAATGTTTACGTGGCCTTTAATTCTCCATAACCGGATCTCTTTTGCTTGTGGAATAAAGTAAAATGGAAAACATTTATTAAACCCTTAAAACTTAAAAAATATAGATATTTAGATGTACATTACCAAAGTCACATGGTGCTATGGAGGATTAAATGCCAAGCCATAAGGATATTTTGCATCTGATGCTTCCATGACATCCTTGTGCTTGTCAATCTTACAGGAGGACCAAGGCATATACGCCACACTGGTTAAAAATATGATTCAGGAAGACAGGTACAGATTGGTTGTAAACATCAATGACTTGAGAAGAAAAAATCCTGCCCGTACATTGAGGTATACGATAGATTTGCTTGCTTCGACCACCATCGCACAAACTGTAAAATGTTAGGAATAATTATGACAACCGTTCGTGTTGCAGCCTGTTAAACAATTCCTTCGAGGAGCAAATGGCGTTTCAGAATGCCCTGAAACAATATATCTCGAGCGTAGACATCGATTACGCTAAGGGCAACCAGGAATTCTTCGTAGCTTTTGAGGGCAGCTTCGGAAACAAGCACGTCACACCGAGAACGCTCACTTCTCGTTACCTGGGTAACTTGGTGTGCCTGGAGGGTATTGTCACAAAATGCAAGTATCCAAGAGAAAAGTGTCGAGCTTAACTTCTGCTCGAACTTGCAGAATTTATCTGAGAATCTGTTTAATCCTACTTTAATAAATCTTTTATATAAATATAAATTTCACAAAACTTGAATTCTTTCTATTTAAGAATTAAATAAATCTATTTAATCTGTCTGTATAAACTCAAGTTTATCAAGTTTTGTGAAATTTATATTTATGAGCCATCATTTATAAAATAAAAATATTTGTTGTAGGTTCATTGGTACGACCGAAAGTTGTGAGGAGCGTCCATTATTGCGACGTGACGAAGACGGTCCTGGAGAGAGCCTATTCAGATCTAACTTCCTTGGAGGCTTTCCCCCACTCTGCTATTTATCCGACTACTGTAATTATTCCTGCCACTTAAATGAAATGTAAAGAAGCGTTTGTTGCTCAGTCTGACAATTCGTATTTCCGTGTTGCAGGATGAAGATGGAAACCCGCTTGAAACGGAATTCGGTCTGTCGACGTACAAGGATCATCAGACGCTCACCATACAGGAAATGCCGGAAAAAGCTCCGGCCGGTCAATTACCACGAAGCGTGGATGTAATTTGCGATAACGATCTTGTGGACTTGTGCAAGCCTGGAGATCGAGTGCAGATCGTCGGAAATTACCGGTGTCTTCCGGGAAAACAGGGTGGCTACACAACCGGAACTTTCAAGTATGTTTTAGACAAAAAGAATTGTTTCTCAATCTCAGTTTAATTGTGTCGTGCATCCCTTGTATCTTCTTCACATCGTAATAATTATCATTGCGTAGGACGGTCCTAATTGCCAACAATATAATGCAACTCAGTAAAGAAGCCAATCTTGCGATCTCCCACGACGATGTAGCTATGTGCAAGAAACTGGCGAAGCATAATCCCTGCAAAAACATCTTTGACCTCCTCGCCAAGTCCCTTGCGCCATCCATACACGGCAATGAATATATTAAAAAAGCGATTCTATGCCTTCTGTTGGGTGGGGTAGAGAAGATCTTGCCAAACGGTACGAGACTGAGAGGGTAAGTTTTCAGAGTTCTTCATAGTTTCATGCTGAAAGAAGAACTTCAAAATTTTCAATAGCTGTGTGGCTCAATTAAAAGATATGTAACTTATTCAACAGTTAATTCTTAGTAAATTTAAACAACTTTTAGATTTTAACAATTTAAGACTTCAACGCTCAATTACAGGCTTAATTAAAAAAAAAAATTTATAATTATATATAAATATATGAATTAATATATAAAGAAAGGTATAAAAAAAGATTTAAAATTCGTAGTTAATTGCAAGTGGCGAAAGTTTTGCCTCTTTTTTTGCTTGTCGTAATATTCACTAATGATTAAAGGTCCTGAAATGATATAATTAAGATTTTTTGATACGTTACAGAGACGTAAATGTGTTATTAATTGGAGATCCGTCAGTGGCCAAGTCACAATTATTACGTTATGTGTTGTGTACTGCTCCACGAGCAATTCCGACTACTGGAAGAGGATCTTCCGGCGTTGGTTTAACGGCGGCGGTTACGGTCGATCAAGAGACCGGCGAACGCAGATTGGAAGCGGGCGCGATGGTCCTGGCGGACCGCGGCGTCATTTGCATCGACGAATTCGATAAGATGTCAGACATTGATAGAACGGCGATACACGAGGTGATGGAACAAGGCAGAATCACTATCGCGAAGGCCGGCATTCATGCCAGCCTGAATGCGCGTTGTTCGGTGTTAGCGGCTGCGAATCCTGTATACGGGAGAGTAAGTTCGAATCCTCTTAAAGAAGCTATTTGTATCTGATACTTTTTAATATGAAAAAATTCAAACAAAATTTTATGCTTTTTCGCAAAAATATCATAAAATAACATAATATATTATTGAATTGGTTTAAGAAATATATGAATATTAATTAAAGAAAGCTCTTCCCACTTTCAGTACGATCAATACAAGACTCCCATGGAGAATATCGGTCTACAAGATTCTCTGTTGTCGCGTTTCGATCTGCTCTTCGTTATGCTGGACGTGATTGATTCGGATCAGGATCATGTAATTAGCGATCATGTTGTCCGGATGCATCGATACAGAAGTCCTGTGGAACAGGACGGAGAGGCTTTGAGCTTGGGCTCAAAGCTGGACATGTTGACCACGAAGAATCCGGATGATGTAGCTACCGAGGAGACACAGTCCGAAGTTTACCAGAAATACGATCCGCTTCTACACGGGCAAACGCGTTCTAAAAAGTACATTACAATCCACTTTCATCATACCATAACATATTTTACTACTTTGAATCTGTGAGCTTTGAGTCAATTGATCTTAGGCAATATCAAGCTCCGATCGTGTAAAGATTTTGTACGAAAAAATTTATCTTTTGAATTTCTTTCTCAGCGACCAGATCCTCACCATACAGTTCATGAGAAAATACATACACATCGCACGGTGCATGAAGCCCAAGCTCACGGAAGAGGCCAGCGCCGCTATCGCCGAGGAATATTCGAAACTTCGATCGGAAGATATGGTGGAATCCGATGTTGCGAGGGTGAGTAGAAGAAAAATTCCAGACTCGTATAAAAAGATATATACAAGTATATGCCTGACATTTTTTCAAATAACTTTCAGACTCAACCGGTGACCGCGAGAACTTTGGAAACGCTTATTCGATTATCCACGGCGCACGCAAAAGCACGGCTCTCGAAGAACGTGGAGATCCAGGATACACGCGCCGCGATAGAGCTTGTACAGTTCGCCTACTTCAAACGCGTGCTGGAGAAAGAAAAGAGGAAACGACGACGTCATGACAGCGACGCGTCGGAGAACGCGGACGAAATTGATGAGGGCAGACAGGCGAAGCGCTCTAAAAGGGCGACGGGAGAGTCGGGTGAAGTCGACCCATACGAATACGACAGTGACGATGACCATATCGAGCAAGTAACCAGAAGAATAACCAGGACACAGACGCAAAAGGCCAGCACGCACACGTCACACAGCAGTCACACGGAGACTGAAGGCCCGGAATCCTCCGTTCCCGAAACAGCGACGCCGACGATTACACAAGAAAGGTAATTTCACTCAAAGTAAATAATCCTCTGTTAAATTAACTATGCTTTGTGGAATAGTGAAATCGTTAATTAAATAGTTGAATAAATGATAGCTTCCCTCGCGTGACTTTTCCTCTGCGCATCTTATTTTTATATTTTTATTCTACTAAAACCTGTTGTGCCTGTTGAAACCAGAAAACGAGACAAAGATAAATTCTGAATTAATATCTCTCTGATTTTAGACTCGCAGTTTTCAAATCGTCGCTTAATAAGTTGTTCCAAGAACGAAGAGCTCAGAGTATTCTGAAGACAGAAGTAATTGATTATTTGAACACAACGCTTTCTCTGAACTTCACACCTGACGAGATTAACGCCGCTATCAGCACCATGACGGACGCAAATCAGATCATGGCTGTGGAAGACCAGATCTTCTTGATATAAAACGTTGTGGTAATGTTTCGTTATTACAATTCGTTATGTTTTAAACAATAACTGAAGCAAGTGATATTTTTAGACCGTTAATTTATCAGATAAAATAAAACTGATCACTCGCTGCAACTACATTAAATTGTGAGAAACAAAAAATCATTCATTATAGCTGCAATGAATAATTAATTATGCTCTTTGTAATTTATGTGAGTCTTCGAAAGAAATATTTTTTATACCGTTTGTAATGTATGCTAGCGATCGAGTAATATTAATAAGCTGTACACGTTCACGAATAATGATATCTAACAACATTTATTTGCCCTATACTCGATAAGACAACACATTGGCACATAAACTAGCAACAATCATCAACATTCATTACAGTGATGTAAACGTAATGCGGCTCACAACGCTAAATCCGTTTTCCGCTTCTGTAAATATATTTATATATATGCATAACATTCATCGTGCGTGTGTGCGTGTATGCGTATTATTGCGCTAACATCGATCGCGTTCCGCTAAAGGTTCGTCTCACAAATTTATTGCGACGTACTCGCACATCGTCTCGTTACAAAAAACTTACGACAGTCGTATATTTAATATAAATGCTCCATTTATCTCTCGTATGTTCAACATACACAATATAGAGAGCCGACGCAATCGCGTTTCAAAATAACTTATGCCCTCCGCCAAGTAATTCTCTCGAGAACTGCACAACCCTCTTTTTCACTAAAGCGACACCCGTAACAGCGTTACTGTATTAATTAATAACAGAGATATTATAACATCAACGGTCACGCGCTAAAACTTTTACAATTGTTCAATATCAAATCAATCGCGTAGATCTACGATACAGGCCTTCGGGACGTATTCTTGCTGTAAGGAGGAAATCGACGATCTGCAACGTCCTAATGTTTTTTTTTTCTTTTACACAGAGTATCAGTACCCTCTTCACGACAAAAATATCTACGACGAATCGCGTTCTATGCTAATTGTACTCACAGTTGCCCTTAATAACACCGTAATCGACTCTAGCTATTACCCGCGCGATAATCAACTTCGTGTCGTACAAAATTTGCTACATACGATTGTAGTTACCTCGAGATGGTGTTTTAAAAATAGCTGAATCACACGATGCATGAATGACAATACGCGCGAGTGACGTACGGAAAAATTCATCAAAACATACATCGAAATCTTTTAACAAACTGATACTCAAGGATTCAAGCATTTTCGTATGGGCGATCTGTTTGACACACGGCAGTGATGTTCCGAATTCGATGCGAAATGTGTCGCGAGTATAATATGTGTTTCGACAATTGTAACTCTCTTTCTCTTCCGGTAGGAAATCGATTCTTCTAACGCGATGAGCTTCGTGGAACGTGTAACGAAAGTTTTGAACGTTTCAGGTCGTTCTGTGCGCACTGCCTTGGGCGTAGCAAAATATTAATATAGTTCTCAGCAGTGAAGGTGGCGAATTACGGTCGAAGCTCAACGCGTTAAAGTTCCTCGAGCTTGGGCGAGTGATTAAAATTATTAGGCACATACCACGTTTCTCCCTGGATCTTCCTTCTCGCTGGATGCAAAATTCTTAGGCTAAGAATTCGTCTTTTACAATTGCTAAAAGTAGGAATCCTCACTTCACAATCTCCTGCGATCGTAATCGTTTACGATCCGTAATTTCGGAAAGTTCAGAGTTCGTCCTCGCTGGACTCGCTGCTGTAAGCTAACTGCTCCTTCCACCATTCTCGAACCTCCAGCATGACGCTGGAAACTTTAGGCGCGGTTGTCTTGTTGCTCAACGCCTCTCTCTGCTGCCTGCTTGGCTCCGTATTTTCCGTCAAGTGGTGCAAATTATTTTTCACCATTGCTGCAAAAAAAAAAAAAATAATCGGAAATAATTCGGTGCTAAAAAGAATGATAATACGCGATACATCGTACGAAATACGATCGCTTCAGCTTACATGATGGTCTACTATTTCTCTTCTTTGACGCCGCGATCTTATCCTTCTCGGTTCGTACGGATGCAGGATCCGACAAAGTCGGTGCCAGATACTTCCTTCCCGAAGCACTTCCTATACTGTCCGATCTTGGAAGCACCATCGGTTTCTTGGCCCTGTACTTCGGGGCTTCGACATCCTAATGGTTGAGAAATCAACAAGATAACTTGAATTTTTCTACCAGATTATACATAATTACAGTGATAATGCGAATTTTAACATAGCAATATTTTAAGAATATAAAAGTTTATTTAGCTTAAAAAATTTTTAAACAAAAAATGTCACTGTTGTATGTCATTGATTTGTTAATCGTAATATAAAAGTGTTTCATTTTTAGCGTTTATTTTTCTACTGAAAATGCTCGAGTAGCAAAGCAAATAAAATGCAAGTTAAAACACACCTTTGTTTCGGTCTCCTCCTCACGATCGACGCTAACTTCCTTGCCTTTCTCCTCTTTACTCTTCTCTACATCTTGAGTCGGCACAGCCGCATTATTTGTAGCGCGAAGCCCGGCAATAAGATTGTTTTGTTTCTGCAAAATAAAGTGGTTATTTTCCTGATGCGATTTTGGATCAAATCATCCTCACCGCTCGTATCTTCTTTAGGCAGCCCTGTAACCAAGTTCTGATGGTTTGTTTAGCGACTTCCTCCTCGATTATATACTCGAATTCTTCTCGTGCAAGAAGTTCCTCCAATTGGAGCGCTTTCCTTATGTCCACTGAGCGGTACGATAACATACTAAAAAATTCAAGTATTGACAATACAATTCAAATATTATAAAACTTTTCACGTTATTTATATATGAAAAATTCAAATTAAAGATGTAAAATATTTAAAGGAAAAGAAGAAACTACGCATCAAAGATCTGAAAAATCTGAGCATCTAAGAATTTTATTTGAGAAGCTGTAAATGTTTAATATTATTCACAATCCGTTTTGTGGAACTTACTTAATAACGTCGTGAAAGGTAACGTCTTCGCCATTGTGCAATCGTTCCAGTTCGTAGCACATGTATTTGAAGAGCAGGCGATCCTTTTGCGGATCGGTCTCCAATCTGCCCTTCAACAACCGCAAGATAAACTTCACCTAAAATGCGCTAACGTCAGCATTTGCTTCTTATGGATTGCGCTATATCGTTTTGCCGATATAACGAGGACTTTTATTCGAGATAGGACCATACCCGTTTCACCGGTATAACACCTTTCTGATGATTATCAACGACGTTCCACGTGTTCTGGAAGTTCCTTATGTCGGCGTACGATAATAACGCGTCCTCTTCATTTGAATAGAATAGAGAAAAGTTCTCCATGATAATAGCTGTACGAAAAGAAAAATTTTCAATCCTTGTTTTAAATCACTGTAGAAATCTAATTACAAAATATATTGTTGCGATTTCTCTTTTAATGTAATCTACGTGATTTTGTGTAAGCTTCCTTGATGCACAAGTATATCGCATACGTACCCACTAAAAGATTCAAGACGATGTAAGTGATGATGACGTAAAAGGTGCAAAAGTAAATTAGAGAAGCGTGGAAATTGCCGCAGTCCGTTTCCCAGTAATTATCCGCCGGCGTGCAATAGGGTGGTTGTATCATGCAGTCGTGCATAATTTTGTTCCAATCCTCCCCCGTCACTATACGAAAGAGCATCGCCACGCCGGTAACCGGTGACTCGAAATTAGCGCGTCTAGATTGCAAAGAGATTACTTCTGATATACCAAGCGGAGGCAGGGCAAGATGAAGAAATATTGTAGAGTAAAGAAAAAATTTAGTATTATTTTGGAAAATTCATGTTAAACATTGTGTGTGTATTCCATATATTTACACATCTTAAAATCTCATAGATATTTTACTTTTCTCACCTTCCTATGCCTTCTCCGTATTTCACCGTGCCGAAGATTATAGTGCCGGCCAACGCGTAGAAGAAGACAAGGAGAAACATGCCAAATATGATGAAGAAGCTCTTGCAGACAGACACACCGACCGTCAACATCAGCATCTTGAGAGTGGTGTGTTTGCCGGTGATGGTGAAGAATCTCAGGATCACGACCATAAATCCAATCACATAGGACAAATCGTTCTGAAAGCAATGTGGTAAAATAAGATAACACTGTAGGATCGAACGAGGAGTGGTAAACGAAAGAAAAGTACAATGTAAAAGATTCTTGACAAGCGTAGATTCTTGACAAACGTTTCTTCAAGTCGCACCTGCATTGTGCAGTGTATGACGATCCAGACAACGCCCACGACTGTCACGAGCAAATCGTATCTGTTTCTTCTGGACTGCCAATAGCCACGTGGTGTAAAGGCAATGTTTTTCATGATTACTTCCACGAGGAAGACCAGTGTCAGAATCGTGGAGACTGTAGCCAGAGCTTCCGTGTGTTCCTCTTCAAGTCTCCACTTCGGATGAGCAGGATAAAAAGAAACAGGAGGGAAAAGATAGCAAATTAAACACGAGCAAACATGCCACATTTATTTTTATCGCGGTTTAATGGTAACCAGCAAGAAATAAATGGTTTAAAAAAAAAGTCTTTACGATATTCATTAAAGGTATGATTCTATTGACAGTGATTGGCCTTGAAAAATATCTATTGGAGGTCTCATGTATCTATATCCGAAAATTACTTTGTTCAACTCACAGAAACGCACAGCAGAGCGCTGTTCACGAGCACCATGACGGCGATGAATCTTTTAAAATAAATGTTCTGCGTGATGTCGTAGATGAAAGCCCGGAACTTCTTGCCGTCCGGTCTGGGTGGTAAGTGCAACGGCTGGGCAATCTTCAGACGTTTCTTCAAGTCGCACCTGCATCCCAACAACAAATCGCAATCTGTAGATCGTGATAGAGATCGCGAAGTTCGTTGATCAAATATGCGACGCCTCACCATCGTCTTTGATCGACCGTGAGCAAAGCGGTGCCTTTGTTCTCGGAGTAATTCGCAATCACGACACCCACGAACAATGTCAAGCCGATCATGCAACCGAGGAAAATATAAATGTGTATATAGATTGCGTGAAGCTGAAAAGAGAATACAATAAGATATTGACGGATGCGATGGAAATAATATTCTTAGATCCCAAATTTTGAATGACTTACAGGACCAAGAGCCTTAATAAGGACATCCCGCACGTCAAGCCAGCCTTTGAAAGAAAGCACTTCGAACAGAGCCATCATAGCGTCGCCAATATTATCGAAGTTGAATCTTTTAGGATTAGCCCTGAAAAATGCGTACAAAATTAGTACGACGAATATATGGCATCCTTGTGTTGGAAATGTTCATAATAAAGTACAGCTGATATTAGTCAAAGAAAATTTCCCAGAATTGCACGATTTACGCTTACCAAACGCGCGGTACCAATATGGACGGATAACTCTCGCCGCCTATCGGCCGCAATTTCATCTTCGTCACGAACACTCTTCTCATAAATACACCGACGCATTCCTCGCGCTTCAAGATCGTGGGATCGTTGCATCTCGCTAATCGACCGCCATACAGTTGTACTCCGTAACTCGCGAACATGAACATCAACAGGAACAGTAATGTCGATACCTGAATAAAATATTAATTGTCCATTAATTTCTTTCATTACGTCCACATAATTTGCGGACTGATCACTTCTAGAAATAATGTGTCTAAAATGCAAAGAACAGCATTTACCAGCAGAATTTCCTTGAATCCTCTGCACAGCTCGTAAACGACCTTCCTCATATGCGGTACAAGGGTGAAGATTCTTAGCGGTCTGACGCATCGTAATATCATCAGTAGCTGCGCTCCAGAATTCGGCGGCACGCTCTTCGGCATCCAACATAAGAATACGAGACTTACCTACAACAATTCATGCGTTATTACATTATATATATATATATATACAGAAATTTTATAATATGTCGTCATTATTCATTACAATTATTCATTACAATTTATCACATATAGTTGCTGTAATTCATTATATACATAAAATTCAACGAAATGCTTTGTACTGGAGCCAAGTTTGATATTCCCAACATATTCGACGTACAATGTAAATGAAGACGTCTAACACAGAGGCAACATCCTTGATGTAGGCCTTAGGCGTGAAGAACAGACCGTCCGCCAGGATCTTTAATGCAAGTTCGATGCTCATGCAAATAACGAAGCAGTATTCGGTGATCTGCAACGCCGGTGTCTCCATCACGCGCTTTCGCGGTGTCTCGAACATCATCGAGATGCACGACAACGTCGTGATGAATATCATTACCCAGTCGAGATAGGTCACTAAACCAAGGAAATTGCTGGAAGGAAGAAATACAGAATTCGTCAATTTGGTCACTTTGGTTCACACCATGACGAGATAATATATTTTAATTTCGCGGTACTTACTGCAGACTCTTGTACTGCACTTTCCTTTCCTTGCCTGTCAAAGGATCCTTCAGTCTCGCGTCGTACCTCGCATAGACGAACAGCTGGCAATATTTCCGGAATTTACTTTCGCGAGGTACCGCGAACAACGGCGTGTCAAAGAACGGATGATTCTCTCGCAAATCATCTTCACGTTGATTTCTGGAATGGAAATAGAAAGAATAGATTATGTAAGATTATGGAAAAAAAAAAAACCCTAAAAATCGCGATATAATCTCGGTACCTTCGCATCTCCGCCTGTTGCCTCTTAGCTTGCAGCAACTTGATGTCTAAATCGTGCGGCCTACTACGCGACGAACTGACTCTGTTTATTCCTCCTATGTCGCCGTTTTCCATGAGATGCTCGTACGTCTGTTTGAGCTTGATCGATCCACTTCGGACGCTCCTTCTGATTGATCTGTTTTCGTCATGCCATATACGCAAATAGAAAGCACAGGATAAATAAATGAGAAAATGATAAAAATAATTTATATCTTTATGATACCTTATTAAAGAATACAAGAATTTAATTAATGATAATTTAGGAAAGAATTGGATCTTTAAATTGTTCAATTTCTTTAATTTTTTAAGATTTATAAATCCAAATTCTCTTGACATTCTTTATCGACAAATATATCTGTCTTATTCTTACTTTTTTGGATCAATGCGAAGCTGCTTGGCGCCAGTCACAGTACCCTGCGGTTTCAGAAGTCCTTTTCCCGGTACTGGAATCATGGCGGAGTCTCCCAAGAGAAGCCTCTGATTGTTGGAATCGCTGTAACGCAGGAAGACTTAAAATTTAAGTAAAAAACTTCGTGAGATATAATAGCGAATGATATTTTACTTACTTTATGATATAAATAACGGACGCTTTCTTCAGATTAGTAACGACGCTTCTCACCTTCGGCGGATTGTTTAAAATTTTCACCGGGCGTTGCTTTCTATACACTATTTTCGAATCAAAAGTTTCGTTAGTTCTCTTTGCACCTTCGTTTTCCTCGTCCTCCACTTCAAGCACGAATTGTCGCATAAAACTCTCGCGCACCTTAGGAAAGATAAATAATACTAATTCAATCTTGAAACTGTAAAACGTTGACGATCTATCTCTTCAACAAAATTAAAACCTATTAAAACGAAAATTAAGATAAATTTCACATTTAAATGAAAAAATACAAGTTTTAATAATAATTACAATTTATTAAATTAGTAATAAACCAAGGAGTTAGTGATAGTTATTCGCGAATATTTACCTTCGGTAAATTGAAATCTGACGGCACTTTGTGAAGACACGTCATTTGTGGACTGTCTGGGAACTTTTCGAAGATTCTTAATCTGAACGGCAAGCTCTCCTTTATCTCAGCACTTTGTTCGCGAAATTTCAATTGCTTTAGTTTCTTAATATCCTCATCCAGCTCGAGATTATCGAGAATTACTGCGACGAAAAGACTCAACACGATCTAAAGGGATAATTAAGCATTAATATTAATTAATGCTTGATATTAATATCGTAGCTTGCATCGCATGAAGAAGATATTGCCCGATGATTACCAATGTAACGAAGAGATGGTACAAAATGAAATATACTGCAACTAGCGGTGCTACCGTTTCGTGGGTTCGAAACAGAGTTTCATCCATCACGTCGACCCAGGCTTCTTGCGTGAAAATTTGGAACATGGACATAAACGCCTGAAAATTTATATTTTAGCGGTTTGAGTAAAAAAAAATCGCATAATAACGATTTGCTAAAGATATAAGTGGCTCACCTCGGGGAAGGTTTCGAACTTGGTGAAGTCGCAGAGGAAGCAGAAGAGCTGCATGGAAATACTGGAGGATATTACCAGCAGGCACATGGTAAAAATAATGAGGCTGCCGAGCTTCTTGCCGGGGCCGAAAATCTTATAGACAAAGTCCTCCAACATCGGCGACGCTTTAATGAGCCGGACCATTCTGAGAACCTTTCCGTATAAAATTATGATGACAAATTAAAGATCTCTTATTGTTCAAATATTTAAAATTTTAGAAGTATAAAAAAATCAACAGTTGAGAGTTTAAAACGCACGAACGACAAGTTTATAAAAAGCAGATGGTTCGTAGAAAAAAGAATGCAGAAAATGAAGCAACGCGAAAGACGAGGGGTCAGATAAAGGTAGAAACCTGAAAGTAAGTGAATCCAGAGAGATAGAAGAACGGAATAATGTGTATAGTCGTGCCAATGGCAAGCAGCAGTTCGAACTTGTGAATCGAATGCTTATAGTAACTCCGGAAGCCCAGGCACCATATCTTGAAGAGAGTCTCTAGGTCCAGCAATATCGTGAAGACAACCTCGGCCCAGTAATAATTGTCGTAGTACGTGTGCCTCGGTTTCTCGTCATGCTTGAAGCTCATCGTCGCGGTGGTGATACCGTTCGCCAGAATTGCGCACATTACCACCGAGCGAAAATGCGGTGACTTGAGGATAGTGTGACAGACCGGAGAGGCTAAACCTCCATGCTTATTCTCGTCTAATGTCACTAATTTCCAACAATTGTCATCTCCGGTCAGTATCTGAAATAATAAAATAATTAACAAAGTAAATGTATGTATCAATTATCAATAAAATCATATCGTTATTCGTCTAAAATTAATTTTAAATAACGATATTTACGCGTACATTTTTATTTAAAATATTTTAAAGTAAAGTAAAGGATGTTTCTTTAAAGATATTTTTTTGGCACAACTGACCTGCGATGCCGAACTGTTGCTAATGTGCCCTCTGACGCCCCACATTTGTTGGAACTGCACTCGAATTTCGTTAAAAGTCTCCGTGATAACGGCAATGAAAACGTTCTTCACTAACCAGGCCAGGAAGAATATCATCGTGCTGAAGTAAAGAACCGCGCGCCATGCCGGTAGACTGTCGATCGCGCGATACATGATGAAGACCCATCCTTCCTGAGAAGCCGCTTGGTACACGGTGAAGATACTGGTAGCTAAATAATCCAAGTTCAGAATCAAAATTTCAGATAATGCTTGCAATTAGATTTCAACATTTCAATTGATAAATTCCGTGTGTATTAAGATTAAGTCTTCGCATTTTAAAGGAAAGAGTTAAAGTTGACATATAAAAAATATATTTCGATAAAATTGCACTCGATAAATCATAATTTGCAATCTTACATTTTTAAAGCTATTATAATTATCATATTGCATAAGAATACAAGATAAGATGTAGAAAGATGTAAATTTATTGTAGCTTTATAAAGCTACAACAAATGTTCCAGAAAATTAATTTTTACAATATTTTTAGAATAATGATATGGAAGTCAATAGATTCAAAGTGTAGAGGAACAATAGGGATGTAGTAACATTAACATTAACTACCAAACTCGTCAAATCCATTGAAGCCTATGATATACTTGGACAGGTCCAGCTTCAAGCACATCATTCCTTCGGGGCATTGATATCCGGATTCTGGATCGGTGGAGCAGAAGGTATCAGGAATAGCCAGGTTGTTAATCGTGATGGTTTGGGGATCGGTTGTGTTTAGCACGCAGTGATTTTTTAACTCGCCGAAGAATTGCACACCCAGGAGGCCATAAAGGGACATGAAGAACAGGAAGAAAAGCGTTACGTTGTAGATCTGCTGACTCGAGCGTCTAAAATATAAATTATAATATTGTTAGTAATCAATAATTAAATTAAATTAATAGTTGCTGTAATATTTTGTTTTTATCTTGTTTTTAAGCGAGACACAAATCTTTTAATAGTCAGTGCAATTTTCTTACTTGAAAATCTGATTGATTCTGGCTTTGGGCATCGAAAACTTGAGGAAGACTCGGAGGAAGCGTATCATTATCAGCGGCCGTGGTGCCCGCATGATCGAGGCGTAACTAAAGTTTATAAGAAAACCCAGCATCTCGAACATTTGTAGGATCACAGATAACCAGAGGAAGATCACCATACTCGCGTCGAATTGGCACCAGTGGTCTTTCAAATAAGACTTATCCCTCTGCAATACCATTAACGATTTCATTCTAGCTTATGTCAAATATTGTTACAATTGCATAAAAATTTTATTCTTTATTTTATAATTTTAATTGCTCTTCGGAGCGATCAGATATCTCAATCATATATTCTCTTTGATAAAGACTTCACCTTCAGTATTCCCCGTATGTGCATCTTGGCGATCATCTCGGCGGTGAACAGAAACGTGACTATCAAATCGCAAACGAAGGTAACATATTGGAGGGACGGTACTTTCTCAAATGTTTTCGGGGTGTTCAAGCAAACGGAAGCCAACGAGACTAGGGCGCAAAATCGCATCAACCTCCTCACCCATAACTGAAACCACATAAAGCAGTTTTCAGGAAAGATCTGAGAAGAGGAAAACGGCACATTCGGGACTCGGGCAATTTTCTCATTCCCCCGAGTCGATTCGTGCTTTTGCTCACCTTGTTGACCCACTCTATGTCAGCGCTCTCATTGAGGGACTCCTCCGGACCGTAATCGGCCAGGACGGGTTCCCCCTTGAGGCTCTGCTTCCGCCCCAGCATCATAATAGGGATTATGTTCGCAATGGTGAGGCCTAGAAGTAGGGAACGAAAATTTGGGATCGAAATTAGACATGCCATTATATACAATAAAAACATTTATTAGAAATTAAATTATTAATTGACTGGGTAATTATGCATTCCATCTGTTCTCCTTGCTTCTACATTCGATGACATATTCTATCAATTTTATGACATATTCTATTATACTTTAAAATATGTGTATTGTTAAATTAGTAATACATCCTATGCACATAGAATTTCAAACTTTATATATGACAATTTATTAATTAGATTTAATTTCCAGTAATACTTTAGAAGAGATACATATTATTTCAATATATATAAAATATATATAATTTATATTTAAAATTACCTATCATGTTCGAAGCATATTATAAAATAATTTAACATTAAAAGAAAAATGATAATCAAAGATAAATCTAATTACTTAATTAAAATGTTTACAAAGAACGGTGTGTTGTTCATAAACATCATCGAAGGATTTACCTTTCTTTTAGCTGTTCACGGGACGACGAACACTGCCTTTACGGCAATTTCTATAGACTACATCTCGATATAATGCAACGATAAAGCTCAACATGTAATAAACATCTCAGAAGTAATAACAAGCTGGCAATGTCGCGGCGAACATGTTTCGGCCGTGTCGCCAGCACGGCCGAAAGTCTGAGCGAACGGGCATGAGCAGTATGCGCTCTCCACCTCCTGTGAGAAAATCAATATTTCACTATTTCAAAGCGCGCGAATTTCCAGAAATCGTGACTTTTAACGCAGTTTAACTTTGTCTAAAAGATATCTCCATTTAATTAAATCAATCCTTTCATCGTCGCTAAATCAATAATGTCACTAGTAACACCTCGACGGCGAGAATGTTGGTCTTTTGAGATACAATTTTTGATATATAAATTTCCAGCATATATCACTAAAAGTTATATACAACTAATATAACTCAGTAAAGATTAAATTATTACAACAAATTAATTGCTTGATCGGAGGATTAAGTAAATATGAAAAGATGGAGAAGTGGGGAAGATTTTCTTGTCTTCTTTTATATTTATACAGATACAGAATACGAACTTATAATAACATATAGTTTTAATCTTTAATTAATAATTTAGTAACTCGTTAATAGAAAAGTACAATCATTTATTCAATTTACTTAATGTAGTTTTGTGAAACATATTTTCTTTTTTCTCCTTCTTTCATTTACTCGTGTGACTTCGAGAGTTAGTATAATTAGTTTCATCATTTACTGATAAAACGTGACTAAAATACATTGCAATCGCGATTCAGATCTCTGCGGAGAATATTTTACGCGTTTTCATCCGCGGCAGTCATCAGTTTCGAAAATTCGGAATCCGGACGGGAGAGAAGCGTGGCGGGTGCATCAAATTCGACAACCTTGCCCTCGCTCATAACGAGAATGCGATTACACGTGACGACCGTTTGCAATCGGTGAGCGATCGTAAGTACAGTGCAATCTGCGAACTCGTTCTGCAGCGTGCTCTGTACCGTCGCTTCAGTTTCCGGATCGACGGCGGCAGTGGCTTCATCCAAAATCAGCACCTATAAAACGATAAATTTCAATGTAGTCATTAATATTAATTTTAGCACTCTAAAAAGAATCCAAAAATCAATTTCAAATACATGTAATATTGCAGAAATCACTCAAAATGTGTTACCTTCGCACTATGTAATAAAGCTCTTGAAAGACAAAGAAGCTGTCTCTCGCCGACGCTCAAATTATTTCCGCCAAATCCAACAGAAGCGTCGAGATTTCCCGGCATAAGAGATACCTTTTCTTTCATCTGAGTCTTTTCAAGGGCACTCCAAATATCGCAATCGGCGTGCTGTTGGAAGGGATCTAAATTAGATCTGAAAAACGAATCGGTTAAAGAGAGCAGCTAGCAATTAAATTTATATAAATTTATTTATTACCTTATAGTGCCGCTGAATAAAATTGGATCCTGAGGAATAATCGACAATTTACTTCTCAATACATCCAACTCCAATTTCGAAATATCGACATCGTCGATCTTAATAACACCCTCGCAAATCTCAACTAATCGAAATAACGCTACGACCAAAGAGCTTTTGCCGGATCCCGTGCGACCCACGATGCCTAAAATAATTCACAATTAATCTCTCGCGTAAGAAAATACGACGAACGAGTTAGGGAAATATTTAGCCATTACCAATTTTCTCCCCGGCCTTTATGCTAAAAGAGACGTCGATCAGTATGAGCGGCAACTCCTCTCTGTATCTCATTTGAACAGCTTTGAATTCTATTTTGCCATGAGAAGGCCAATCGTCAGCTGGTTTAAGAGCAACCGTCCTGCTTGCGCCTTCCCTCTGCAAAGTCTAAATAAGAAGGAAATGAGATAAATAAGATTGAGATGTAGATATTTATTATAGAATTAGCAATTATATATTTATGATTACGGATTTATCTTTATTAAACGGAAATAAATTACCTTGAGGTAGTAACTGATTCTCTCCACGCTTATAAAGCGCACCTCCGTCTCGGACATCAGTCTGACTGTATACTGGAAGATGCCGGTCATCTGCGTGGCATACGCCATAGCCAGACCGGCAAAGGCTGGCGATATCTCATTTTTGAAAGAGATCACGAGTAACGCGATTATGCAGGACGAGGCAATTACCAAACTATCCAGCCTCACTGCAGACCATCTCATCGCGGCTTGGCACAGATGCTGACATAAGTTATTCGTGTTGAATAACTCCTCAAACCTGTCGATGAGAAACAATTCAATCGTACGTCATACTCTTTTCTTGTTATTTCATTACAACGTATTGTTTCACTGAATAATTACCTATATAAGAAATTCTTCTCCTTTTGAAACGCGTGAATTGTGCTCAAACCTTGGATAGAAGTTGTGACAAAACTCAAAACAGGAGACCGCGAGACACTCTCCATTCTCTTCAAATCCCTCATTCCTATTCTGCAGAGATATGAGAAAAAATCGTTGATCATACATGTGAATTATACACATAAATTATGCGATATTTAAGATAGTACTTACCTAAACAGTTTACCAACAAAGAAGAACAATACACCAAACAGAAGTAACGGTATCGAAAACCAGGGCAATACGCCGCAGATAAAGAAAATAGCAAAACTACAAGTAAAAATATTTTGCACCATGTTTTCTATCGATATTGGTAAGTAATTATCAACTGCAAATCAGGAAGTATTAATCAAATTAGATGATGCGTATTGATTCGCGACAGTGCATGTGTTTAGGATAATTAAAAGATCACTCACTTTCGTCTATGTCTCGACTGAAAACGTTTTGTATTCTACCACTTGGAGTAGTTTCGAAGAAGCTCAATGGAGAGCTAATGATTTTGCGAAAAAACGTGTTGTGCAATGTGGTCGAGGCCTTTATCGTAGCAAACATAATGATTATACCACGAATAAAACTTGTCAATAGTATACCGGCGATGCAAGCACCGTATATATCTCGATAAAATGAGAAATCAGGATTGGCGTTTATATTCTCTGAATATACAGTATCGTTAGTTCCTGACACAGTCACATTCTGAAAATTAATACGTCTCCGATTGATACGATATATCCAATATTAACTCGAAAAAATAAGGAATAACAAATAGTATCGTTAAAATATCTTATAACTGAAAAAAAAAGATAGATATATGCTTTAAAATGTGTATTTAAAATATCGAATATAATATACGAGTTACTTACGCCTCCGCCAGCGTGAATCCACACAGCGAGCCACCAAGTACTGAAGGCTGAACTGCCCACGTTCAAGAAAAATGTAAAAAATACGAGAATAGCGACCAAATAACCGCCTGTAGCTTGTATGTATGTGTGATAAGTGTATGACTTGACAGATCCTGTTTCAGACTTTTCTGCAACTGTTAAAGCTGTTCCTAAATTTGAAAGAAGAAAATTATTAGAGATCTTTAAATCAAAAGATATACAACTAAACGCGCGCACCTTTGTATAATTTCTCTTTTCCATAATTTTCTTTGTACGCAGATTCCGCCTCTCGCACTTCTGAATCGCCAATATTTCTCTGCATTACTCCCGTAGATTTAACACTGCGAAGAAGTGAAGGCCTACTGAACTGCTTTCGAACAATTTGAAGAATACGTAATGTATATTAAACGTACGCTGACAAATTATCTTCCGTTACAATTGTGCTGTTCTTCACCATCGAGGCGTATTCCCTATCCAGTCGCATCAGATCTTCGTGGGTTCCATGCTCTACGATCTTACCCGCATTCATCATGTAGATTTCATCACAACGTTTTAAAAACTGCAACAAATACATTTAGAATATTTTAAAATTCTAAATAAATTTTATTGTCAATTATAAGGCACGTTTATACATTAATAAGTTTCTTGGGATTAATTTCAATTATTTAAATACCCACCTGAATGTTATGTGTCACGAAAAGAACAGATTTGTTTCTAAGAGCTTCGAGGATCAATTTCTCAAATATATACGAACCGACGTATGCGTCAACCGCGCTCAAAGGATCATCGAGAAAGTAAATGTCCCTGAAACGACAGATACAATTGTGATATTCAGTTTAGCAAATTTACAATCGACGTACATATTAAAAGGAAAACGGCGAAGATTTTGCGCACCGATTAGCATAATATGCTCGCGCGAGCGCGACCCTTTGCTTCTGTCCTCCGGACAGATTGACACCCCTCTCACCGATCTCGGTATCGTCTCCTCCCGGCAACATGTTCAAATCTTCCTTCAGATTGCAAATTGTGATCGTGTGATAGTAACGTTTGGCATCAAACTCCTCGCCGAAGAGAATGTTTTCCTTGAAGGTGCCATTCACGATCCACGCCTGTTGGCTGACATAGGCGCAAGTGCCCTCCCTCAGGATCTGTCCTTTCGTCATCCTCAGCTGTCCCAAAGCTGCTAGCAGTAGACTGGACTTGCCGCTGCCTACGTGACCGCAGATACCGACCAGTTTTCCTTTGGGTGCTCCGAAATGCACGTCGCTCAGAACTTCGACGTACTTAGCTTCTTGCGTCGGTTGATTCAGGTTTTCCAATTCCAGCGGATTATCCGTGACCGGTGGCAATTTCTTCCTACATAAAAAATGGTTATTACGGCTTATAGGAGGAATTACGATGATTATTACGAAGTAAATATTTACTTTTTCTTGCTGTCGATTGATGCATCCGTTTGAAGCTTTATGCTGTCGCAAACGAAAGTGCCATTAGCAATGGCAACCGCTTGTGATCTTACAATCGGTTTCGACGCTTGGCAACTGCCCTCGTCCAACAGCAATACGCTCTGTACAAATATCATTTCGTTAATCGAATTACCTATTCAATAAGTATTCAAAGAAACGCCATTGTTAGAAGCATATTAAAAGTAAACAAGCATAAATATGTAAAAATGTAACTGCAGTAGAGAAATAAGATACAGATATGCAGTATATACACTTAGCGATGTTAAGGCAAATTATCCGGATTAACTTCTAAACTAAAAATACAAATTTGTATAGCGATATACAAGCACAAACGAAGCAATAGACAAACGTTTTTGTTAGCAAAATGAAAGCCGATTATTATTCGGTTACATCGAAAGGTGAAAACGTTAATTGGCCACAACGTTACAACATGTATGGTGCAGTCGACTGTACATTCCTATAGATATAAACAAGAATAAACACCTTTATTCTGCCAAAAGTTATCTTTACTGCAGCAATATTAACTAAGGCCACTTGTAAAAACATGAAAGAGGTACGAATTTGAGCATTGAGCACCGATACAAAGGGAAACACCTGAAAAGAATTAGAACGACCATGTTAGTACAATTTGTACTACGCGTAAGCGTGGCACGTCATGCCTCCAACTCGATATTATTTACAGCTGACAATTCGAGTATTCGGTATACCAAAAGAATCGCTAACAAGAGCTGTTCAAATGTAACAGGATGCTTTACATGGCATGCAGTGTTCGCCCATCACATTTACTCTCGTTTTAATAGAAAGCTTATGTTTTTTACATTAAAACGACATTGACCTCATGTACGTATTATTATAGGAATACTTAGTGTTCGTGTTGTATTTTCTCCACCCAATTTCTTTTTGTAAAAATTACTCGTATCATAATTTTGCTACAATGATCGAGTATCTTTAATCGACTTGACACGTTGAAATTCAACAACAGTTTTGAGTTAAAATTATTTATCTGTATTTTGATATTATCTTTTAATAAGAAATGTATAAAAATAATAATCACACAAGATTAAACTTGTTGAACACGAGAACTAGCTTCCTAATAATAGGTACGGATATCCGACCCATCTAAGCTGTACATGAAATCATTCAAAAAACACTGGAGACCTTGAATCTTCTAAGAGCTATGAGTGCGCTCATAAAATATCGCGTGGTATCCTTAAGTGACGTGAGTGCCAGTCTAAGCAAATTTCCAAATAATGTGGTCATTGGGAACGCCTGTAATGTAATCCATTGATTGTGAAAAGCCAGAAAGAAATTATCTTGTAACAAGGATTACAAATTCATGGAAACAGATTTGATCAAACTCTATTCTCTATGGGAAAACTTTACCGTCTTATCAAACTGCTTACCTATTAGATGTTATTCAATTTCTCCTGATGTACATAAAATTAGGATATTTATAAAAATATTGTACATCTTGAAAGTCAGAAAAAATGTATTGATAGATTGTATTATATACCTGTGCGGCCGTTAATCCACTGCCCGAGGCAATGTGTGCTAGAAACGTGATGATCGCGGATATCACAGGTATAGCAGGCGTTAGAGAAATGCTAAGACTTTGAAGATAAGCAGTCTTATGAAGCCATCGTTCCTCCTTCTTGCGTGTGGCTGCAAAAACGCATCAAATTACCTATGCTTCACGAATACATGCATCTTTCTAATAAAAAAATATATTAAAATAAAACTTTTTAATTTTCTATCGGTATTATTCTCACCGAGAAGTTTCTGGCCGAAATATTTCTCCCAAGAATACATTTTGATCAACTTTATGCATTCCAAGATCTCACTCATGAGTCGCACTCGAGCGTCCGTAATATTTACCGACTTCGAGCGAAAGTAGCCAGTCGCACGCGAGATGAAGTACTGAAATACAGATACTGCTCTGTTAATCGAAATATGTAAAATACGCGTATAAAACGAGCCATTTACCTGACATGGGTAAAACGAGAGAAAAGCTATCATTCCCACCAGAGCGATGGGATTGAATAACCACAATACGTAAATTATACCGCAACTTATAACTATCGGTCCGCTGATAATCATCGGTCCATAAATTATCACATCAAAAAGCCTTTGGCTGTCGTTGCAAAATAAATTGATTACCTAAAAATAAGAATCACATAATACATCGAGAACTACTTTTATATTGTGTCTAAAGATTTACGAAGCAAATTGAGCATCTCACTTCTCCTGTACTTTTATTGCCGAGGCTATTTAGCCTCATAATCTTCTTGTACAACAGAGCTGTGCAAGCCGACTTCAATCGTAATCCAGTCTTGTAGTTCATATTCCACGTCCAGGTGAAAAAGAAAGCTCGTAGAGAATCGCATACCGTCAGTAGAAAAACCCATTTGATACCATCCCAAAAGCTCTCTTCTGGAGACTCTACGTGCTCCAATATTTTCCTCATTATTATCGTCTAAGTAAAAGAAAACTGTTATTATAACCAAAATATTTAATAACAATTTGTTGTTAAATCAAGATCTTACAGGACTGATAAATCCGAAAATAAGAGAACAAGTCAATAAAAAGCATGACACGCAAACTCGTGTGCGTACAAATCTCCATGCAACCGTGGCAAAAGATGCTGCATTCGGGCCGTTTTGACTTAGTTCCTGTTGCCAAAGCACGTCGAGTCTAAAGAAAAATAATTCTTATTTATGCTGTAACTATATTCACAAGAGACATGATGATATACATATGTATTAAGTTTACCTGAGTGCATTGTACTCGCACGTATCATATACTGAAATATTTGGTAAGTCTTTTATCGTAAGACCTTTCTTGTACGCTTTCCATAAGTACGGTGTCATCCATGTTATATATACATAAGAAAATAATCCAGCATTATCTGCTGGTGAATTTCCTTTCTTCCTGTAAAACGTATTTTCATCATTAAAGTATTCTTGTGTCGTTACACCTAATATATTTTTTATATTAATTCATATACATATATATCATATTAAATTATCACGAAAGATTATTTCAAGACTTTGATTACGATACATACTGGTTTTGGTACCGTATTGGTATCAAATTGCTCAAAGCATTATTGTACTTCTTCATCCCAGACCTGGGGATGTATTCTCTAACTTGTCTCGCTGTACTTCCACTTGCCTTTGGTAGGAGAGATTGCTGTTGCCTATCTGGCTCCAAAGATCTAACAGAGAATCGAAAGGAATTGTTATATCTTTCGAATTTATTCAGATAATTAATTCCAAGTATTTCATCAACTTCACACACATTTTTCTCAAGGAACACGAAAGATAACTCGTATGAAATGACTTGGTACCTTTCATTATGTGCGTTACTTTCAGTCCGCTTGTCATTAGTTGCTCTATCATTGTTGACTTCTGCAATTTGGCCCATCCTCACAAAATATTATTTCTCAACGTGTTCACTCCGACAAATGCATCAATTATATTCCAAGAACCTGAAATTTACATTTCACATCACACTTGCATCTCAAGGAACAAGGGAGATAAAGATCCTAGATAAGTAATCCCTGCGCGAGGCGTGCCGAGATAAAACAAAATTACGTAGAGATTACATATACATTCGGCGCTCGCTACATATCTCGGGAATACTGAAGCACAAACAAGCTTCTTTAATACAATTGCGAAATGTGTGACACGACTGAAAACAACATTCCAATCCCTGCTGACCCTGCATACAAATCCCACGTATTTTTATCGACACGTAATAGGTAAATAAATAACATCCGACACAGTTCTCTCTCAGTTATACCGTTTTTACTCACCTCACCGACAATTTATAGTATAGGCGAGGTACGCTCGTTTGTGCAACGACAAGTAATCGCCGGCTACATCGGCGCGATACTGACTGATAAGAGCGGGGCTTAATCTCTCGACATCATTAATGAGGTATTTTTTGAATTTCCGTCCACGCGCGCAGCTTAGGCAAAGGGAGAGGGAGCGGTGGAGCACACGCAGCACGCTGGCGTGATGTGCACATGGCACGCACACTGACGCACCTTCTCGTATATCGGATGGCTTTTTAATACTTGATACCTGTTAACTGCAATGACAACATTTGATAGCGGCATCGCTGATATCGTTTCGTATTATCATGCGAAAATGAGTCTTATGCTCTTTTCTGTCTTTAGAAACCAACGCGATGAGATGATCAACGCGGGTATTTAATACCCCCTTGTTTACAGGATCGAAAATAAACACCACCGAAATCCCTTACCAGTTCCCTTCTGGTTGACAAACAGATCCGAATCGAGGTCAATGTACACTCAAGCGTGCCCGACCGTACTCGAGAACTCTGCGGGTAGCGGGTAGACTGGTCTTCTATCGAAGCCGCCGCCCGCTTTTGTCTTCTGGAAAAACGTGGGCGGGCAACGTCATATCTGCAATCTCAGCTTCCATCTTCTGACAGATCGGTTTTCCTCCCGGGGTTTCCGTTTACAAGTACGATAAACTTCGCGTGCATTGTTTACGTGATGAAGCGTCTATATGCGAGCGGCGTGTCGACACTCGACTGGTGTCAACCGTGGTCGCGACTATATACGCGGTGTCCGAAAAGATTGTTATGTCACAGCGTTCGAATCACCTGTCAAATGATAAAACATTTGTAACATTTCTACAAAATTAACTGACTTGAATATATGTAGAACAAACTTCTGTTGATATTGAATAAATTTCGAACAAAATCTACAAGCTATTTTGGAGAGTAAATGAATGCTTGAATAAATAAAATTGTACACTTTTACTTGAGTAGATGCATGAATGATCGAATGAATTAATCCTTAAAGAAAAGAGTCCTGCTGCCGTGATCAATCCCGTGTCCAGAATATATCCTTGGATGCGTGAATTATTAAATAAAAAATTCCATGAACGAAATACTGTAGATTCTTAGCCTGCGTTCGTTTATTCCCATTGAGAGCTATTGGGAAAATAAAATCTATAATACAAGTTATGTGTATTATATATTTTGTTTCTCCAATAAGAATAAACGAACGCAGACTTGTTAAACAGATGATTAGATGAAGCTTTGGATGTAGAATGTGTGTGTGTGTGGGGGACATCGACTGGAGTTTCAATTGGTTTCAATGATTGAATTTTCCTCTGGATCTCTTGATCTACACGATCTTGGACGAGAATTTTATTCTAATTGTAAGAATATATTACATAGGCCAAGAATGTGTAACACAATACAAATATAAACAAGTTAGATTTACTCAGTCTGACATTGTCAGTCAGCGTAATTTTGCTCAAAGCTGAACGTCCGATTTAGATGACAGGTCTAACTTATTCACGTTCGTATTGTTTCGATTTAAGGAATTACGCATTTTCGTATTTTACGTATCTTCCCCTCGTTGTGTTTTACCTATTTTTTTTTTATTCAAATATCTCGAAGAATATAAACCAAAACTAGGCTTATGCGTTAGGATATACACAACATTGACACTTGCCAGCTGGCATCTCCTTATGCGGTTCGCAACACCTACACAATAAAAACTACAGTTCTTACTCGAAGATTACACAATACGTCATATAGTACATTATCAAGTTACGATGAAAAATGAGCGGCTCGCTGACTTAGGTTCCTGCGATACACAAGACAATACGATGAATTTATGGAGGTGCGAGCTACTAGTCAGTCCGTGTATATTACAATCGTATATTTTGCGCTTTACAGCTCGTCGCTACGTCTCAACGCATATTGACGATTATCTTTGTCTAAGCTCGCAAAGCCATTACGACATATATAACACATGTTTATGTATCATATAAAATTATAATTCTAATTATTTGATATTAGATCAGAAGATATGTACGTCGTCATGGAAAACAAGGAGTACCTTTTTCGCGTTTAATTTAATAGTATCTGAACAAAAGTAACACCCTTCCCTGATATATTCCCCAAGAAATTCGCTTTGGATTTTATCTCGACGACGTACGATTGTCTGTTGACATTGCGCTCAGTTTAAGGGAAAGAAAAGATATCCGCTATCGAAGATAAAGGGGGAAATCATTATTTTTCCGCCTTTAGGTTTGCTCGTGAAAATTAAATTACATAATCTATGTAACTTATCCCTGTGTATGTTATCCTATTCCTATCCTATGTTTAAAATTTCATATCCTCTATAAGTTATAAAAAGAAAGAATATAAGCAAGTAGTTACACACTACGGATTTGGCTTATAATTAATATTTAATATATAATTAAAGACTATGCAAAGAAAACAAAAAGAAAAAGGAGACTATTCATATTGCATCAGCGTAATTTAAATATGTCTTTGCACCACTGATCACTTTGATTCTGTAAACGGTTATAATCGTCGTTTAGCGTTAGAAACGCATTGCCCGATCTCAAAAACTATTGTAGTTACTGCCGCCCAACTGCGAGTTGAAACCTCTGTTGTTCGGCGAGTATCCTGGCCTGAAGTTGTTACCTAAGCCTGCGTATAAAGAAACCTATATATGCATATATACGTAAACATGTTAAATAATATGCGATACTGTGTCAATATGATATAGATAATAAATGAGAATTGTTGAACAATTTCCTGCGATTAGTGTAATTTATGTGTATTAAATCACAGATCTGTTTCGGAATTTTGTAATACAAGGAAAATATATGCGAACCATTAATAATAATCGTAAGAGATTATTCCAACATTTAATACAATTTCAAAATATTTTAGAGAATTACACGTTTTATCTTCCGTTATGCGTTTTCAGTTTTCGATATGATCCAGCAATTTTACCTCCACAGAAATTACCGATACCGCTTAGTGACATGCTACTCGATCCACCGGTTGAGTTCATGAACAGTTCGATATATCTGTGCGACATGTGGCTTTTATCCTGTAATGAAACAAAAAAGTTAGGATCAAATTTTCTTATAAGCTGTACGAATTTCCAAATATAACACACTTTTTATGGGTGGAAATCGTTCCGTATAAATGGTTTCTAAACTAAAAGTTGACTTCGATTTAAAAAATAATTAAAAAGGAGACACAAACCTTGCACATTGCTTTTAGGGCTTCTTCATGAGTCGCGAATTCCACGTCAGCTTCTCCCGATGGACGACCGCCATTCTCAAGAATAATGCGGACATTCACCGGCTCGATTGGTCTAAAGAACTATAAAATAAAATCCAAAATGTTACAGATGAAAATTGGGAAAGGGTCTTTCAAAAATGGAGTTTTATCGTTTAAGTATAAGAATTACATCAGCTATGTCTTGTTCCGTCGCCTTGAACGGCAGTCCTCGCATATGGATACTATACACGCCAGAGTTACCTCCCCAAGAGTCATTGTTGCCTCTGTAATTACCGCCCTTCATATCCATGCTGCCGCGCATTCCCATATTGCCGCCGCGAGATCCGTAGTTGTTCCCACTTCCCCATGGGCCGTTATCGAAGTCTAAAGTAGATTACAGAGCTTATTTTATAAAACCGAAAATAGATTACGAAGTTTAAGAAAATAAATTGTAGACATGTAAATACATACGTAATGAATTAGTACGTGAATTGTATAATAAGTCTCTATTACGGTATTCTCCTGCACGATAGTCTTCGTACTTCGATAGTTGAAAGGAATCACCTCTATTTCTGGATCCTCGGCCATTGTTGCTAAAGCGATTCATCCCACCGAAGCGATCACCCCGAGTGTACGGCGCGGGCCTCTGATTGAAGCCGCCCATGGGACCGCCGCGCATTTTGGGCCCGATACTAGCGCGTACCTCGGATAAACTGCTTCGGAAGATCTCGATATATCTGTTAACGATTGAAGATACACGCGTTAGAAGAATCCGCAGAGCGACACGTTAGCAAATAAATATCGTCATCGTCATTATCATTACTCTCACCATACAAATGCCACCAAATCGAAAAAACTCGACAAGACTTAACGATACGGACTTAATTCGAGAGATCACAAATGGTGAGAGACAAGAAAAAACAAAACAGTGTGATACACGGAGACTCTATAGAAACGGAAAAGGTGGAAAGAGGAGCCATTCCTGCAGTAGCCAGAAATTTAATTATTTACGATCTGACGTTTACAATAAAAATAAAAAAATAAAATAAAAGAAGAAACTTGTGAATTGTCAGTTTTGGCATTGAAGTTGAGCTTACAAATGTGACAGAACAACTGTGTTCATACTAAACCTCCGCATTCTTTTATTAAACCTGCGAAGAGAGACCCTCCCACGACGAAATCGCTTCCCGACGTACCCACGCCACATGTACCCCACGAGCCCATGCGACGCCGACGATCTTCGGGCAAGACACGCTCACAATTGCACCCTTTTGAAGGTAAACATTTCTATCGACGTGAAAATCGTGGAAAATCATAGATTATCGATTTATTTAGCATACAGAAAAATTTCCTAGTGCAACAAAGCGAGACTGTTTGATCTCAAAGTTTAACGTTCATCTACAAAAAAATGCAATTATGCGCGTAGCATGGACGTGCCGTATTGGATCGATGGTTACTATGTCTTTCTCCCTCTCTCTTTCTGTTTGTAGTGCCCACCGAGCTTTGGATTGCCCTACCCACCTCCCATGGGATTTGGTGATGATGGTAAGGGGCTATCTCCCGCCCCCCGGCACCCACCCACGGATATAAGTAGTTCCACAGGTCCACAGTACTTTCGCTTACGTACGATTATCTGGTTGTAATTGTGTTTTGAGAGAGGCAGTTTCTTTATATGAGATAAGAAAAGAGTTCTCGAGAGGCGATCCTCTTTCAATCAAAAGAAGAAAAAAAAATTGGTTTGTCGTAATATAACGTAACATAAAACGTCTGCAATTCATCGAGGAACCATCTCGACACGGTGAGGGTCAGGAGTTTCTCAAACTAATTTACGTCGTGAACTCTCAAAACGTGCGAACACACATATACACGCTGAGTAGCTTGATAAACGATACAAATATAACGGTTTCTCTATTTTTGTATTCGCGCGGAAAATCTCCTCTTCGGGGAATGATAAAAAGAAGCTGCATCCGTATCGTAGAATTCGTTCCCACTATTTACTAAACGAAATGTATATACCTACATGTACTACGATCATTAATATAAATGATATGGAAAAGTCATAAGTATACCCAAACCCAGCTATAGCGTCTCAGTGCCCCACCTGTGTCCTATCTTTTCCTTGTGTTTCTGCAGAGCGCGCTCCGCAACATCTTTGTTAACAAATTGAACGTAAGCCTCCCCAGTACTGCGGCCCGTGTAGTCTGTAGGTAGTGAAATCCCGTTCGGCAAAATCTCCAACCCTGACCCACACATAATCAAACATCGATATTGTAACTTGTAGGAAAACCCATTAGGAAGAAGAAGTTATGGTCAAGCTTATTAAAAAACCCTTACAAAAGAAGCAAGATTTCTTTTAAGACTCTAATATCGCGCACATATGTGCGCATTTTACTTTCTTTCTTTCTTCTTTCTCTTCGTGATTCTCCTTATATGATGGATATTAAATTGCCACGCCGAAAACCAAAGTTAAGAATTAAGCTCCGATCACCGAGTCGCGCAGTGAAGATACTTTAGTCCTGTTCGTACAAATCATAAAATCATAAGTCAATGGCGCACTCGTATGGCACAACTCAGATCTTAGCGGGATCTTAAATCTTAACTGAGGCTAATCGTCGATATCAGAACACAGAGACGTCGCTTTAGATGGTATTTAATTTCTGCTATTCGACACGCGCGTTATCCTGTTACTTTTATTAGTCAATTTTAGAATAAGCGTGTAACATTGTTAGGGAGCAATTGCTGCAGCTCGCTAGGATTTGCTGATACGAGATAGTAATTTTAGTAATTTATGCTAAAGCCATCAAAAGTATTCCGTCGCTGCGTTCCTGTAGATAATTGTCAAATTTCGTCTTATGAAAAAGGGGAGTATAAAAATATAGAAAGAAAGCTACGTATTTGAAAAAGATGAATAGGTGTCTGTTTTCCAAGGATTAAATAAAATCTCAACGAGACACTTGATATCAATTAAAAAAGCATTGATACTGGATACTTTAATTGTCATATGTCAAGTACCTGAGAAGAATTGTGCAATTTCCTCTTTCGAACAACCAAACGGCAGGCCGCGCAATCTCACGCAACCGTCGTCCATCGCGTTCTCCAAGTTAAGACCGCTCCTCTTCACGACCCATTCCATCTCGCCGCGTTTTGCTTTAAAAACTATAAAACAGTAACGATGCGTTATTATAAAAAGTTTAGTGACACAGATAATATAACACATGTTATAACGAAAAAAAAAGATAATTTTTTTTTAGTCATTATAGTAGATATACTTATTAATTTGACATACCTAAGCTCATTTAATATAGTCTACAAATATTCGTTGATGAAAAATATAAAAATAAGAAACTTGGAGCCAGTTTTCCAATAGTCGTTTAAACTAAAGTTTAGCTAAACTCACTCTGTCTTTTTCTAATGCCCGTTTCTACCAACGTCGGTTAACTTTAACCTTAGGTTAACTCACTCTTCGTCTCTTTCTAATGGTGATAGTTAGAAAGAGACAAAGAGTGAGTTAACCTAAGGTTAAAGTTAATCGACGTTGGTAGAAACGGGCATAAAAGGGATAATTAGAGAGACGAAGAGTGAGTTAAGCTGAGATTAAAGTTGATTAAAGTTAAGCGACTATTGAAAAACTGGCCCTTAGTGTCTCAGTATCTCAGAAACATTTATAAAGAGATAGACAAGTCATAAAATATCATTAAAAAAAATTCCAAAAATATAAATACGTTTAAAAAAATTATCTTAAATATAAATAAACTAACCTTCGATATAGCGATGGCCCATATGATCCCTGTCTCTTTTGCATGCCTTCTCGATATCTTCCGGAGTATCCATTTCCACGTAGGCTTCGCCGCTGGGACGTCCCTCGCGGGAAGTAGTCATATGAACTCCATTCTTGCCATTCGAGATTGAACAGTCGCCGAAGAACTTCATGATCTCGTCCACGGTGGTGGACCACGGCAGTCCACGCACCTTAACAACGTACCCTTCCTCCTCGTGATCTCCACTGCCGCTCGACATGGTTCTAATCTAATATGACCTCGCTCCGAACAATGCCTGTAAATACAGAGATATGATATCTCGCGATTAGTTTAACGTAACGAAGCGACGTTAATTGTACAACAGAGACAAGACTCGGGCATATCGAGCACCGGTAATTTCAGCGGTATTTTGAGCCTCCAAAATATTGAGATAAAGTTTCGCGTTTACATCGACATCTTGGGAGCTGCGTTCGTGCAAGAAACATACACCGATCGTAAACAAAAATAACAAGAAAAGGGAAAGAAAGACAAAAACCGGGGTGTGAGCGTGTGAGTATCATCAAGAGATTCCCGTCGACTTCGAACCGCTTTCGGGACAGAGAGAAATGAGACAAGGTTAAACGAGAAAATATTGACAGAGAAACAGAGAACCGTGAGAAGGTTCGGTCGTCCGGTCGGCCGGGCTCGGCGTTCGCGCATTCGTCGCTTTTAATTAATTAACTCGAAGGCGAAATTACACAGAAGAGTTACGAAGTCGAGAATCGAAACTAGAATCACATCGCGCACGTGACGGAACGTGTAGAGAATTGACGTACTGTGACCGTCTAAACTGTCTTGTGTCTTGCGAGGAAAGTTACCCGCAGGGGAACGCCGTTTGCGAGACGCGATCGACGGAACGGATTCGCGACGCGAAGCCACGCTCAACTTACCGCCGCAAGGGCGTCGTAACACCGTCTTCAAATGCGAAGTTGATTCTGGCGATTAATTAGAAAAAAAACGTGCCGAAATATCCACAGTATCGTCCTCGGAATCGGCTCCTGCGAACCGAGGACCAACACCGCTGACCGCAACACTATCAATGATGTCGACACAAAATGGCGGCGCGTTTGATGTTTGATGATTTCGATTATTCGATACTGGACGATTAACGCAAGCCGCGTTTCCATGGACTGACATGAGAATGCGCGCGCCCTCTTCGGAAGCGCGAAGACGGCACGTTTAAAGAGAACGATAGCGCGAATCAGAATCATATGCTTTCCTTATTTTATTATTGTGCAATTTGTGAAAAGAGAGAAATCTTTTTGCTCTTAGGAAGGAGATATCCATTTTTCCTTACTCTTATTCTTATATATTTTCCCTACATATTCTCTTTCTTTAATGTATTGTGTAACGGAGAGAACATCTGATCACGCATATCTCGATCCGTATTTTAAGCTGTCAGCTGTTGTAACGCACATCAGTTTACCTGCATATAAAAAAAAAATCTGATTTAATTATATTTATATAAATTTATGATCTATTTATATAAACCTACAGTCTATCTACATAAATCATACAGTCTATTTATATAAATCTATGGGTTTATTTATATATAAATCTATATCATCTACTTTATATTCTTATATAAATCTAAATTTATCTATATATAGTCTATATAGGCTGCGGTCCGCTTGACGCTACAAATGCTTTGAAGTGTTCTTCTTCTTTCTTCATTGAAAGAAAGGAGAAGAGGAATGTTTCGAAGCATTTGTAGCGTCCAAGTGGACCGCAGCCATAGTTTGGCGATTTTCCAACGTGCGATTCGCACTTCGCAGTCGCAGTAGCCAACTGGTGAATCCTGCCACGACGCCGTGACTTTTGCTCCGGATCGGTGCTCGCACCGTCTCGCAGAGACCGAAAGAGAAAGAGAGAAAGAGCGCGAGTAACCAGAGTGTCCAGAGTACCGGACGACTTATTAGTGGACGGACGACGACGCAGCGGTCTGGGTTGCGCGACGGTGACTCGTCTCCCCGGCACAGCTACGTTTACGGGGGACAGGGAGAGCGGGTAGAACCGCGGAGGAAGGCGATCGCGCGCGCGAGTGCGGCGGCCGGCTGGCTTGACACGTTCTCGTCGGTCTCGTCGTGATAATCGCACAGTCCGTCGTCTCGTTAACGCCAATCCCAGTTTGAGCGAGGACGCAAGGCAGCGGGACCACGCGACCGAGCGGAACGGGCGAGAGCGGGCCCAACGAGCGGAGCGATTCCAGCTACAGCTACGACGAGAGCCGTCACGATGAGTTTCCTATTGTGAGTGCTCCTCCTTCGCCACCGCGACTTTCTCCTCCTCTCCGACCGTCTCGTCGAGTCCAATTGTCAATTGAATCGCCGCCCTCGTCCGATCGATACATTGTCATTCTCGCAGGAAGTACGAGGACGCGCGACGAGGCCGCAAGGATCCCTCCCTTGTCCGTCAGGACTCCGCGTTTTCCTCCGGTGACAGCTGACGACTTGTTATTTTTGTTCTTTTAGGATCCGCGAATCTTTGTTTTTTGTTGTTCTACCCCAGACTATATCCTCCTTTCTTCTCTCTCTTTTTTTTTTTCATATCTAATCTAAAAATCAAATTTATCGTTCTCCACGACGACGAGAGCTCGACGAGGGTGAGCCGATGCCGCGTCCGCCGGTGGATCGATCGAGGGTAAAAATAGCGCGCCTATCGTGCGGGCGGCTGGCTCTTCCCTTTGCGCGTCTTGCGTCTTCCCGCGGGACCCACCATGTTCCCCGAACAGTCAGGATAATCGCTCGACGGCGGGCGCGTAATCTATGAATCATCCCGTCTCGGTGCTGGCCGCGCCTTGTGGTCTCCTCGTCATCGAGAGCCCCGCTCGACGCCGTCGCCGACACGAATGTCGAGTCGACTCCACACTTTGACATTCGCGATAATAAATAAACGCTCTACCGCCGCTTTCTGCGTGCGCGCGATCTCACGATCAGCTGAGCGTCGTGTCTCGCGGCCGAACGCGATCTCTTCTTTTTTTCTCCTTCCAGCTGCGCCTTCCTTCGCGTTTTTCGCGTCTGCAACGAAAAGTATATTTAGGCTTTTCCGTGGAGAGAAAAGAGGCGATCGAGGAGAGAAAGCGTACGAGCAGCTAAACGGAGAAAGAGAAAGGGAGATGATGTTTGCTTTTGTTTGCACTTGCTTCTTGTTGCTCATTATGCAGCGAGCGTAGGCGTGTTTTTGAGGAGAAAGAAGAGAAGATGAATTTGCTGAACGTAGGAGAATATAATATCCAACAGAAAATTTATGTGTGTGATAAAACATATATATATATTTTAGACTTTGTCTAAATATTTCAGGAATGTAGAAGGATATATTTAAATAGAGAAATAGTTTATATACAATATGTATTTAAATAGAATATAGAAGGGTATTTAGAAGATATAATTATTGAAACAAAATTTCTGGTAAATTAAAGTAATAAAAGTAAGCTTAGAATCACATACTATAGACATTTATCTGTAATTTTAATTAAATGCCTTGATACTTGCCTTTTTTTTTATCTTATCAATAACAGGAATAAGTCGGCAGCTAATTGATTTATCTGTAGCGATAAACGACCTACTTATTTATACGATATCTTTTTTCCCGTTTCATACTTCAGATTCTGAAGTGAAGATACATTAATTAAGTATAGTATCGTATAGTAAATAAATATCGATCTGAAATGATAGAAAAATAACTTTGAGTCTCCTAGTAGGAAATAGAACACAGATAATGGTCTTCTAATATCTGTCCTTTTATCTTTTCTCTTTAAAGTGGGAGCAGGTCTTCGAAGACCTTTAAACCAAAGAAAAATATCCCGGAAGGCACTCATCAGTACGACCTGATGAAACATGCCGCCGCTACACTAGGCTCCGGTAATCTGCGACTGGCCGTTATGCTTCCCGAAGGAGAGGATCTGAACGAGTGGGTCGCCGTTAACAGTAAGTCGAAACATCCGTTTTCTGTTACCACTCTTTACCTCGTATCGATCAAATCTAAACGTCACTCTGTCTCTTCCCTTTAGCCGTTGATTTTTTCAATCAAATCAACATGCTGTACGGCACCATCACAGAATTCTGCACGGAGGAGAGTTGTCCAATCATGTCAGCCGGACCTAAGTACGAATATCACTGGGCCGACGGTCACACAGTGAAAAAGCCTATCAAGTGCTCGGCACCCAAATACATAGACTACTTAATGACCTGGGTGCAAGATCAATTGGATGACGAGACTCTGTTTCCATCCAAAATCGGTGATTATATTATTTTTCTTTACGATTTCTCTCTCTCTCGCCAATTATCCCGAGCCAAAAACTAATCCTCGATTATTATCTTTTTGCAGGAGTTCCCTTCCCCAAAAATTTCTTATCTATCGCAAAGACTATCCTGAAGCGGTTATTCAGAGTGTACGCTCACATCTATCATCAGCACTTTAGCGAAGTCGTTCAGCTCGGCGAGGAGGCGCACTTAAACACGTCGTTCAAGCATTTCATATTCTTCGTTCAGGTATATAATCATATCTCTCATTTAAAAAAGATTAAAAGGGTAAATCGATAACAAAAGTAACGATAAAATTTTTTCAGGTGATATGATAATGTATATAGCTGTAATACTTCATTATTTGAGTTTGTTTCTGATATGTAACGCTTGATCGTGCATTATAGGAATTTAATTTGATCGAGAGAAGGGAATTGGCGCCTCTGCAGGAGCTAATAGAGAAACTGACGGCGAAAGACGCGCGATGAGCCCGCCTACCATCTACGAGCCACTCGTCCTCTCGAAACTTTTCCAAAGAATCTCTCAACCACGCTGTCTTCGCTAAACCCGCACATACAATTGCATTATTTAAACTGATCTATTAATCGCTAATCCCATGATCTGCCTCCGTCTCGAAGAATTGGCGGCGAAAACACGCCGCCGTTCCGGAAACAAGCGACTGATAACACCAGCAAATGCCTACGGTGTGTTCGATCTAAAGTCTCATTCTTCTCCGACGGCGCATGGATGTATTCTGTATACTCACCGCATACATATACACATATACACAACACAAACAAAATGAGAGAGAAAACTACTATCGAGTGGATAAGGATAACGAGACGGTAGTTCTGAGACGGCGCGTTCGACTTTGTGACTCGATTTTCTCCGAACGTTCTCCAACCACGTTTCAATCGTAATTTATTGCGTTTTATCAATTGAACCTCTGATACGCGAAGGAGAGACAGTCGGGAACGCGATTTTCAGTACAAAGTGTCGGCCCATCTCGAGAAAAGGACGTTTCGAAAATGCTAAATAGACGCGTCTCTTTTTCGCAAGCGAACAAGACCACTCGTAATGCTCGCGGGTTCTGCAATTTTGTTATTATTATCCGCCGCTCTATTATCGGGTGTAAAAATAATGTCGCTATTATATGAATGTAGAAATTACTGATCGTTTCGTACGGCTATGTACGAATGCAACGGCATATCGTGAATTTCGTACGGTTACTTTTACGTTTAGGGATAGTTTTGTAAACGATTATTTCCTATCATTTCTCGGATTAGCATCCCGTATCGTATTTTTTATCGAGAAACTGCACATTGTTGGTAATAACATATTATATATAGTGCCGTTAAAAAAAGAAAAGAAGAGTTAACGCGCGCAACGCTATCGCATTTCTATGTAACGACTACCTTAAGATATCGTCCTGTTAAGCGCTTATAGACTTATTTATACGACTAGGGTTTTTGTACGCGTTTTGTCCCCGTAGAAAGTGATATTTCCCGCTTCAGACGCTTTTCAAATACCGGTAGTCAGGCGGTCTACATCGTCTTACTGCAATTCCCCGTATAATTCTCGATAATTTTCAGTTTCTAAGAAATAACGTTATATCGACAAAAACAGATATCACGTTGTTTGTTCCGCGAACGCCAATTGATGTAACACCATATTTTACTAGCTCTTATTTGTCTTCGTCTACATCGTCTATTTGATTTTATACTGCATTAATGATCAGCAAAGGATTTCTATCGAGCCAACACTCTAATCGTCCACTAAAGCTCCAATCTGCAACGTCCGACTTCGAGTGCTTTTTTTTTAGTCGATACTTAATAAAGAGAATAATTGTACAACTCTCGGGCTAACTGCGCGTCGCGAATTGCACAAGTCTCAAGTAACATTAATAATTGATCGCCGACTGTTATTGCCAATTACATAAGATAACTCGATTCGTCACGAACATCGTATCGACGTAATTTCGTCGTTTCTTTCGGCAAGCAGCTGCGCGTACGATAACGATAAATCTTTTAGGAAAACTCCGAAGTGCTGAGAAACAAGTCATAAAAAAGGAAACATATTTTTTTCATTGCAGTAGACGTTAAGAGTTCGATCGCGTGAACCTTGTATATGTATACGTATATACATATTGCATATATATATATTGACGTATTTTATTATAACGACACAAAATAGTGATTAACGGCAGCGAAGTAAGGTGATAGCGCCGAGGGACGAAGGCGGCGCGTATACACGCTGAACATGTAGACGTAAATGATAATGATAGTAATGGTAATATTGTATTCGGTACTTAAGGAAAGGCGATAAGAAGCGGAGAGAGCGAGAGCAAAAAATACTCGCGTTCTTCGGAGACGATTACAATAGCGCCCGTTCGCGATGGACGATAGTCGCCTACTAGAAGACTACTTCATTCATTCTTGATGACCCAATCGGTTACAAATGGCTATTCTTGTACGAGTACCAGCGATGTCTCGACGGTAATCCGCAACTGCTATTCATTCGTGATGTTTATTAGACGCTTACCTTAGCGACGACCTCCCCCGATCAGAAAACACGCGTTCTTTCTCACTTTCCTCTTGAGCGACTTTCCGCGGCGCGAGTGCCTCAAACGCGACTGTCCGACACGGTCGTGCGAATTAATCTGCGAACAACACGTTTTTGAAATTATCCTAAAATATTACAAAAGATTAGCGAAAGATCGAAAAAAAAACGCCGGAAGAGCCGAACTGACGAGGATAGACTTCTCGAGTATTCACAAATTCTGTAACTTTTATAGATCTCTATTAGATATAAATAAAGTAAGTTTTCGAGGAAATTTTCAAGCTCTTAGCCGAACGTCTCGAGAAAGAAAGAAAGACGCCTCTCTACAAGATTGTTCCTCATCTTCGGCTCTTTTAGCGTTAAAATTACACGCACTAAGTAATTGTAATCTGCTAAGATTAGAAAGGATGAAAATTAGCGCAAGGTTTGTGGAAGCTGATTTGACGCTGATAATCTGATCAGTCGAGTTGTGAACACGAACGATAAGCGATAACTCGATCGCGTAAAGGGACCATTTTTATGCTAGAAATCCTCTCGAGATCATTTCTTTACGCATCGGGGAAGACGATCGTGTTGAGATTAGGTTGTATTCTCTTCGTTCGGAACGGCCTTTCGCGGGGAGTTCTCAACGACCAACTGTCCGCTCGTCTGATAGTAACGCTAGTGATATATGTGCAATGTAAATAATATTTTTCACGATTAAACGGGAAACCCTCGCGTCCTAATCACGGCGCATGGACCGCGTCTAAAATGTTTATAGTCCTGAATATAATCTTGTAATCTTTCTGTAATAAATATCGTTCCGATTGTATCCGCTTACTCTATTCTTCTTACCATAAATAGTATGAATTACTATAATTCCTCTTTATAATTATTTATGAAATTATTTTCCCCAAACGTCAATTACTAAAGATTTATATAAATGCTTGATAAGAGATGCTTAATTTATTTATAAACTCCCGTTTAGTCTCTCCATTATCACCTCAAGAAGTGTTTTCTTTCTTTTTTCTTGTGTATACAAAGTGTTTTGGAATTACAGGTAAAAATCAGACTGACTAATAGAATCCGCAAACAGATAACAAAATTTTAACATAGGCCTGCAAAGTGTCCTTTCCGAGATATTCAGCTTGTTATTCTGCGAATTTTTAGATTTAAAAATTGTTGATATTTCAAACTCGGAGATATTAATTTACCATATGTAATAATCGTATGTACAAAGAACTTAGCTTATAAAATAAAAAATTAAAAATGTTTAACTTACGGATTGCTAAGACGTTTGTATTTATGTACATTCTATTAGTCAGTTCAGCCTCTCCTAGTAATTTAAAAATATTCTGTATAAATCATTCACTTAATAAAATATATTTTTACTCAAAAATCGAAAAAAGTATTTAGATAGAAAAAGTATTAAAATGTCGCACCTATACTTTCTTTTTCTCTGTGATTTTTTAGCGTTATGAATTCGTGTGCCACTTTTCATTTCGTACAAATTTCTCTTCCCCAAATATTACGGTATCTCAATTGTTGAGTCGACCAACGACCAAAACACACATACTAATACTTTCGCAGAAAGCAAAGTCCACTATCGAGATACTAGTTAGTTGTTTAATCACATTGATTGGTATTCAGTAATAAGATATCAAGTCTACATATATCAATTACTTTTTTCGATTATAATTATTCAATTTATTAACTTCGAGAAAAAAAAATTGTACCGTAAATGGTCGAATATATGAATAAGTCTTCTAAAAATAATCACGCATAAGTGAATGGACCACAGAAGCTTAACAATGAATAATAAGAAGAAAAATCACGGATAACAAAAATTTACAGAACTCATGTTAGCTAGTATTTGTATAGGAAACGCGCGTCATCGAGAATGTTAAAAAACAAAGCCCCGAGGAACGTACTTCGACACTTTGCTCGTCCCACTTTTTTAAGCTTGCTTGATGCCCGTTGCTTCCTTTCGTGCGTACCGATGCGAATCAGTCGTGAACGATCGTGACGACTGTAACGGATGCTACTGGATATTACCCGTTTTGAATCCTGTGTATCTGATCAAGATTGTCTCCTACGGTACGTATAATGATCCGATACGCTTTCCTAAAAATTCGTAAAAATTAATATCAGGTGAGATAATTATAATTTATCTCAATTTTCTTATTTATGTTTACTAATGTACAAACGTTACGTTATGTATAAATGTTTATATTTTGGATAAACTCAGAAAAAAAATAAAAGTTGCAAATATAAAAGTGTATTTGCAACTTTTATTTTTTTCGTCGCGTACATAAAATTAAGCGTATATAATACTTTAATTTTATTTCAAATTTAAATTAATATCCTTAAATTTTTAAATAAAAAGATAGATCGTTATGGCGCTAAATCCTTCAATTTCAACAACCAGATCAACAATTCACTCTATCTCTTTTCGGGATAATAATTTTAAGATGTACGGTGATTTAGCGCTCTTATAATTCTATATGGCATATTATAATTATAAAAAGTATAAAAAGTTGTGTTTTTAAACGACCCAACTGGCCATATTTATTAATAAATTCACAACGTTTCGGCCATGGGTTGTGGCTCTTCTCAAGTGACAGTTAGTTATTGCAGACTTTACATTGGTAATTTGTCTGAAAGGTTCGTAATTATGAACTACACAATACAATAAAATAGAATTCTTATATAGATAAGAATTCTAATAGAATTCTGTTAGAATTCTATTAGAATTCTTATATATATAATATATATATATATTCTTATCTATATAAGAATATATATATTCTTATATATTATAATTATATTATAATTATATATATATTCTTATCTATATAAGAATAATTCTATTAGAATTCTTATATAGATAAGAATTCTAATATCTCAGTATCACTCAATTCTATTATAATTATATTATAATTATATTATAATTATATATATATTCTTATCTATATAAGAATAATTCTATTAGAATTCTTATATAGATAAGAATTCTAATATCTCAGTATCACTCAATTCTATTAGAATTCTTATCTATATAAGAATTCTAATAGAATTGAGTGATACTGAGATATTAGAATTCTTATCTATATAAGAATTCTAATAGAATTATTCTTATATAGATAAGAATATATATATAATTCTATCTATATAAGAATTCTAATAGAATTGAGTGATACTGAGCAAACCCAATTCGTTATAAAAAGTATATTTAAAATATATTATCTATTAATATGAAAATTGAGGTGGTCAAGATTAATTCTGTGTTTTAACACATTTAATACCGAATAACGTCATTGTATGGTACGTGCGTATATATTTACATCTTGATTACATTTCTTTTGCAATGAACTTGACTGGGATGTAAGTATACCTACTTGTTTCGTAATTTATACTTTGATACTCCATAAGCAAGATAATTATAGTCATCAAGATAAACACAGATATTTCTTTAACACATGATACGATATTAAATTGTATAATTTCAATCAATTCGAATAAAAATACTTTCTCTCGAATAAAAGTAATTTCTTATCATTACTTTTCATGCATAAAAAAATTTATATAATAAATTTAATTATAAATTTATAAAATAATACAAAATATAACTCACTTTAAATCCCTAAAAAATTCTTGTAAAAAGGGGAAAATATAAATATAACACAATATAATTTACGAGAAATAAATTGTATAAAAACGAATTTTTAAATTGTAACATTTATGTGAGATAATAACTTCCGAAACTTGAGTTATTTGCAGAATCAACGACAATTCCCACATGTGAGAATGTTATATACAATTAATTTTTTCTCTTACACACACGCGCGTAAAATCTATTACCGCATAATTATTCTGTCAGTACTAGCACGTACATAGGTAAGCTCACAAAGTTCTGTTACATAATTTCCAATAAATCTCCTCGAACTAAATTCTTTTTCTCAACAAGAATCTTTTTCTCGTGCAATAATAAATAGTAACAATTATGCTTGATTTAGATTCAAATTAATTTCTATTGACGAATTAATTTACATTAGCAACATAAGTCTACTATACTGTATCTTGTTCAATATGACTAGATATTTTCGAAAATGATATTCACCACTAAATATAATCAATCAAAGAAGAAAGCTAGCCAAAAATCTACGTCATTAGGATAACCGGTATACTCGATTCGTTTTATTGCACGTTGACGTTGGTGCAAAGAAAGGAGGTAGGGTGGTCTCTTAAAATTCTCGTCTCGCACTTCGTTGCTATTTCAATGGTGAACCGTGTGCGGGATAAGTACGACCTAAAACCTCGAGGAAGTGTCCACAAAGTATTGCGTTAGACATCCGTGGGATTAACATAAGCGACAGTGACTACATTCTTCGTAAAACTAAAATCGTAAAATCGGCTCTGTGTAATGAACAGTTTTCCTCGGTGACGGTGTTTCGCGGTATTTCACATTGACGTTAAATTAAGCAACGCATTTTACATGTACTTTCATTGCCTACGCTTCCAGAAAAGTTCTGTAAACAAATGACGAGACGTTTGCATTTTAACGGCGATGTTCCGTATATACGTATAGCGATCGTCCGTTCTTCGTGATCGGAAAAATTGATTTTGCCTCTTATATCAAAATTGCGTCAATTACATATATTGTATGTACAAACAATACATACATACATATACATACATACTCATTAATGTATTGTGACATTTCGAATATCTCGATCTTATTTTCTTTTTATTTAATTATTGAGGAAGTTTCTCTAAAAAAAAACTTCTCACTAAATTCGATATCAGTTAATTAATGTTAGAGTTAAATATACTTTAATTTAACATACCGAAACAACTCTCGATCTTCTTTTCTTCTCGGTCGATTATTGGTCGTTTTTTTAAAGAAGATAATTCTTCTGTTGATGACTTCGAAAATGTCAAGTAGTTAAATTAAGCGTGCTTTCGTAATTTCAGTTTTTACATCACGCGCGTCTCCTGTGATTAATGCAAGCATGCAGTCAACGGGATCGATGGATTAATTAGAAACAATCAAGCGTAATAAATCGCAGTGACGTGACAGAACGCATTATGGAGTTTCCATTGTCATCATTAAACATCCTCTATAGATCTCCGTTTTGTTCATTCGGTGAGTTTAAATAAATAATACAAGATACATGATGGCAATATTTGGTGAAAATTAAAACTTTCAATCTTTATCTTAGAATAATCGAAATCTTTAAGCTACATGGATCGCACACCAACGTGACTAATCTCAAAACTGCGAAACTGATCCTCTCGAAATTTTTAGAGAGAAAAGATTTAACATTGATAAAGATTTAAGCGATAAGAGTTATATCATTATGGTAAGACTACATATTATATTCACTTCAGATTCCATTTCTTAAAGATATGCTTAAGAAATTGTCAGAATACATATTGTTTCATACCGAAGGTCCAAGCAATAATGATAAGGATAATAGTAAAGTACGGCTTATTTCTTCTCCGTTGTTTGCTCGGCCCGTTCTTCAAACTGCGAGGTTTGAAGAAGAGACGGCGATGCCCGCCGATCGAGGATCGAATTTTGCTGCTGTCGGCGACTGAAATTGCGCAGAAAATCCGCAAAAGAGAGGTAATTAAATTTATGTCACTTCGTTAATAAAACAATTTTTAGGCGATATTATTATTGCCAAATCGATGTAGGATATGCACTTGAAATCATCTTAAGTCGAATCAAACCAAAGTTATTCAATTATTATATTTTTCAATTTTCGGCAGATCAGCTCCGAGGAAGTGATCATCGCGTACGTGAAGCGGTGCAAGGAGGTGAATCCATCGATCAACGCTATCGTAGAAGATCGTTTCGATGTGGCGATTCAAGAAGCACGTGAAATCGACAATTTTCTGCAGTCAACGACTATAGACCAGGCGAAAATCGCGATCGAGAAACCACTGCTCGGGTTGCCGGTCACGATTAAAGAAAGTATTGCTGTTCAAGGTGAGTCACATATTTCATCCTTTCATACACACGCACATTATGAATATACATGTTTACATATTTTAAAGTTAAATTTGATCGATATATATATATACCCTTATATAGTATTTTAATTTGGGAAACATTAACTACAACAAAAATTTAAATAATAACATGGAATTTTTCTGGATTTCATGCCTGATATTCGTGATTAAAACTATTAACCCACGTTTACGTTAATCACTTGCGCAAATTCTCGACATATGCTCAACAGAATTGCCGTCAGGACAATTAGAATCATTAAAAAAAAAATATAATTAATATTTATCCGAGTATTTATCACACTCAAGAAGGCATTTACATTTAAATAAATTTAAAAAAAGCCGTTTTTTATAAATATCAACTTGTTATTCATAACCAGATGACAAAAAAATGAATATTTAATGATGATCACCAGATATACAATTTTTCAGTAATCTATCGCATTAATTTTGCCTTTCTTACTAGCACCGAATTATAAGTTTGCTGTCGTTCGTATTTTTCAAACTGCGCGAGGTGTCAAGGTCGCTAGCTTTTTAATGTCTTCCTCTCTTGTATATGTTAATGTCTTCCCTTCTTTTTCTCCGTTAAGCCACTTTGGACAACTCATTGTTTGCACATATTACTATCTAGTAATTCGCATAGTTTAACGAAATTATTTTCCCACCAATAAACTCGACGTGACAGAAGAGTTTATCTTACAATTAGAACTCGCTAAGAATTTTTCTTAATAGTAGTATCCCAGGTAGCAATTAATGTCTAAAAGACATCATAAAGACATCTTTAAAATTTCTGGCATCTTAAAGACATCTTAATGATGTCTTTTAGACAAAAGGTCATCCGAATGCTACCTGGGATGTTAACGCGTTAGACATCGATTTACCATTTCATATACTAAATACTATGTATACATATATGTTCAAAGTGGCATATTGGCATATTTAAATCAATTTAAAATCGCAAGTAATCGCAGAGGTCTCTGGACTCAAGATCATAGTCAGGCATTCTGCATATATTATTTCAAAATACATGCATGTCATAGCAAACTGCGAATTAATTTTAATTATAATTGCTATTTACGTGTCAAAAATTTGATCAAACAAAAATCGATGTAAAATTTTCCAATGGATAACACGCTATTCACTTTCCGTCTCGAAGACATTGTACTATGTAGGTATATATAATTTCTACAAGTATACATAAAAACAAAAATATATCATCATCTAAATGCAATGTCTGTAGAATAATTTTATAGCGGCGTAGTTTAGCTTGTATCTAATACACAATTAAAATAAAAATTTACCTGTTTATAGGGATGAGTTATACTGTGGCGGTGAAAGATACTCCCTCGAGGGCGACAAAAGACGCCGACGTTGTGGCGAGGATCCGCGAGGCCGGCGGGATTCCTCTTCTTGTCAGCAACACTCCGGAGTTGTGCATGTGGTGGCACACCTTCAACAAAGTGACTGGCACCACCAGAAATCCTTACGATACACGGAGGTCCGCCGGTGGCTCTTCCGGTGGCGAGGTTTGTACATTTTCGTTTTTTTACGTAGGCGCCAGAGTTCCTTTTTCCCCTAAATCCTGTAGAAATAAAACATTTTTAAGAAAAGAAATTACATTGTTTTAAAAGATTCTTATTTAAATAATACATAATGGAATTTTATATAATAGATAGAAATTGTTGTATTTAATCAGGCTGCTCTTGTCGGTTCTGGTGCCTCGATCCTGAGCTTGGTTTCAGACATCGGTGGATCGGCCAGGCTACCGGCAATGTTTTGCGGCGTTTTTGGCCATAAACCCACACCAAGTAAGTTTTCATCGAACAATCAATAAGAAAAAGAACGATCAAATAACGAAAGTTTCAATCTTTTGTATAATACTTGTTTATAAAATCATATAAACTAATAAATAACGGCCAAAATAATTTTATATTTTCCCTCTTAGACTGGATATCAGTAGAAGGTCACAAACCTAGCGCAAATGATAAAAATTGGCCTTCATTTTTCGCGATCGGTTCAATGGTTAGATACGCCACGGATTTGCCTCTCTTGCTATCAGTGATGTCGCAATCGGATGAAGCTAGGATTACCTTTAACAAAAAGGTCAGAATTTTTTATTTTAATCATCTGCTTTATGCTAATCTTAATCATATGCTTCCATTCGTTTCTTACAAATTTTTGATCAAATATAAGATATACTAAAAGAAATGTAAAGAAATGTAAAAAAAATAATTAATTAAATTAATATAAATAATGAATAAAATTAATATTGATAGATATATTATTTTATTATGCTTATTTAAGTTTTGATCACATAAATCTAAGTTGCATATTCGTATAGGTATGTCTAAAGGATATAAAGTTTTTTTACATGGATGACTACGGCCCGATCCCAGGTTCTATAACAACCGACGTAAAAGGTGCAATTTGCAAACTGATGCGACACTTCGATGCAACTGGTGGTGTCCAAGTGCAAAAAGTACGTGAGAGGTCTTTTTACATTATGTAAATTACTTTTAATTTAAAAAGAAGATTAAATTATTACGATAAAATACAAACACTATTTCTTTGAGCGTGTAGTATTGTAATGCAGCAATGATTTAATCTTCTTTCCAGTAATTAATTAAAAATTATTAATTTACAGCATATAAAATATGTTTACGTACAATAATACAAATTATATAATACAACACGATATCGTATATTACATAATTGTTAAAAATTATGTAATGGTGGTATTGGAGCACTTATATGGTCTTAACACCTATGTTAAAGAATTAAAATCAACTTTAAAAGTATTAAAGATATATAACAGTATTAAAAATATATTTGCAGATAAGTATATTTATATTTTTAATTATTCACAGGCAAATTTGGAAGATATGAAACAGTCTTTTGAATTAAGCTTGATCATTCTTCTCAGGATCAATGATATATATTCGATGTTTAATCGTTCGGATGATCCTAAGGTACAGTTAAATGATGAAATATTGTTAAGATGTGTCGCAGTAAATAAATACACATTTCAAAATTTCCCAGAAATCCAAAAGTGTGCTCACAGAAACACTAAAGTATATTTTCTTCATGTCGCCGCACACTTTTCCCGCTATTTGTTACGGGATACTCAAGAACATTGTCGAAAGAACACCGACCTCCGATTATAACAAAATGATGGAGATAAGGATGCGATTAAAAAAGCAATTTGAGGTAGAGTTCTATATATGTATATATAGTATTTTTTCAACTTTTTGTCTCTATGACATATATATTATTAATATATAGCAATTTATATTAAAATTTATATTAATATTAAAACAATGTTCAATGGCATTCAATTAGGAGTTGCTGGGTGATAACGGCGTATTAATTTGCCCATCTTTTACCTCGTCGGCGTATTATCCTCACGAGTGTATTTACAACATATGCAATTACACTTACATGATGATCTTCAACGTGTTGGGATTTCCGGTTACGCAGTGTCCGCTTGGTTTCGACAAAAACCAACTGCCGATTGGAGTACAGGTAATAGAAAAAAAATGCAAATTAATGGCCGGGCTAATAATAAATTTGTTTACATAAGCCGAGAAATAGACTCGACAATTACGCAATCAAAACATTCAAAACTAAAAAAATAATAGATTAACGATGTAAGAATGCTAAAATAGGTAGAATTTTTTACTCTCATTGACATTATACTGCGCTATATCATCCAGATTGTGTTGACTACGAATTTATTAATTTCGAATTTGCAATCGCCGAGCCTATCTTTCTAGGAATCGATTATCAATTTACATTTAAACTATGTTTTGACTTCATTTTTTATCTCGTCACTCTTGCAGATCGTCGCAAATCCGGGTTGTGACCATTTGACGATTGCCGTTGCGCAAGAAATCGAAAGGACGTTCGGCGGCTGGCAAGAACCCCAAGACAGAGAATTCATCTGCGACGTAGCATAATAACTTACAACGATGGCAGCGTTGATCTTGCCTCTGACTGAAGTCGCGATCTGGCATAATTTTCAAAAGATAAAATTAATATTAAACGACATATGAAAACTGTCAAAAGGCAAAGTTTGACAAAACATTTTATAACAAAGAAAGTACTTTGTTGAATTTAATTTGCGTGGCATATATCATATTTTCAACTCGTTTTTAATTTCAATCAAACTTTCGACGCAACATTATTTAATTTCTGAACTTATATACTTGTAAATTCTATTGAATGACATGACAGAATATTCGAGGGACACTAATGAAAAATTTTCACCTCGCCACCGATTTGACGCGGAAAGTTCATATAAATTTTTATATTATACATTGTATTGGAAACTACATATTTACACGTATATAGAATATAGTATTTTTACATTCTTGTAATATTTTAGAGTAAATAAATTAATGCGTTTCTAGTGTTTCTACTACATTTTGATGAGTGTTTAATTGTCCATGCCTATATATTCGATCCGCATCGAGCATTCCATCCTAATAAAACAACCTAAATTTAAAAACATATACATGATATAGTATTATATTTTTATGTCCTTATACTTAAGTGATATTTTAGTAGACAATAAATATAAATTAATGCGTTTCTGTTACATTTTGACGATGTGGCTTCATCTACAGCAGTATCTGAACTGCAGCGAGCATACGAGTATTCCATTCTAATAAAACAATCTAAATCTAAACGTGTCTAAACGCAAGTATGTAACTATGTACCAAGACGTCATGACATATGACATTATATGACGTGAGACCTGATCACGTGTATGTACGTACACCTGTACGCCATGGTGTATGTGTATACTTACACGCTGTATTCTAACCTAAAATCACGTGTGCTTTTACAGAATCTAGAGACATTTAATCTGTAATTAATTATTGCAAATATTTCGTAATGTCTGATTGCAAAGTGTAATTGTAAATTATATAATTTGTTTGACAAGTCACAAAAGGAAAGATGTGTTCGGTAAACGATTGCAGGTTTGATAACGATGATGAAATAATTAAAGACAAAGAGAAAGATTTGCTGCCGTAAGTACAGTTATATGAAATAAATAAGAAATAAAGGATATAATAAGATTATTATAATATTTATATTATCTATATTATTATTGCAAAAGAATGTTATAAGATATATATTAATGATATTTATTTTTTAACAGAGCTACGGCACTATGTAGAAAATGTAAATGTGAGAATGCTGACGTCTTGTTAATCGGCCAAAGCGGTTATTGCAAGACTTGTTTCCTGATTGTTACAAATCACAAGTTCAGAGCTGCGCTTGGTAAATCCAAGATTATTCGCCATGGAGATTCGATACTAGTTGATCACTCGGGGGAATTAAATTCCACTGTGCTCTTACATCTCGTTAAAGCAGGCATGAGTGAATCTGCTCATAAGAAACTTATCTTCAAGACAGTAGTTTTGTATATAGACGGTAAGTCTCGTACCTAAGTCAATAATTTTTTATCACATAAAATTTTGAGATTAAGGGCCAGTTTTTCAATAGTCGCTTAACTTTAATCTTATTCTTAGCTTAACTCACTCTTCATCTCTTTCTAACTATCCCCCTTATGCCTATTTCTACCAATGCAGATAAACTTTAATCTCGGTTTAATTTACTTTTTATCTTTTTCTAGTTCGAAGAATTAGAAAAAGATAAAAGTAAATTAAACCGAAATTAAAGTTTATCTACATTGGTAGAAATGGGCATTAGAAAAAGACGAAGAGTGAGTTTAGCTAAACTTCAGTTTAAACGACTATTGAAAAACTGGCCCTAAGAAAGATTTTAATATCTGAACAGACAGCACTGTGAAAAGAACAAGTGAGGAAAGGGACATGCTGCGACATAAAATCGCTGAGGAAATAAAGGCTTCTGGATTTGACGGGTATGCTGTATCAATGAGTCAAGTTTTAAACGAAGAGGATACTCTGGACGTAAAGCCGATTGACAAGGAGATAAACCATGAAAACGACAATCGGTTGCATGCAATATTGGCAAATTTATCAAATGATACATCAAGGAAGGATCTCGTCAATCATTTACGTCGAAGGCTGCTCCTGTCGGCAGCTCGAAAACTTAATTGCAACAAGATATTTGTGGCCGATTCCGCTGTGGACATCGCCGCGAAGGTGCTCGGAGATGTGTGTTTAGGACGAGGCGCGCAACTTTCTGCGCAAGCAAATTTCTGCGATGCTCGGTGTGCCGACATCAAAATACTCAAACCGATAAGAGATTTCTCGCAGCAGGAATTGGTATACTACTCGGAACACCACGAAATAAATCCTGCCAAGTCCGTGGAACCCAGTGCACCGGCAACTTCCATACAGGCATTAGCACGAAATTTCACGACGGAACTGGAATCTCAATTCTCCGGTACGATATCCACCGTATTCCGTACAGCCGATAAAATAAGCCCGAGGAACAACGTACAGCAAAGTATAGAGGATAATTGCGCGCTTTGCGATGCGAGATTGGACTTTGTGCCTTCTGGCAATGAAGTGACTGCCATGAGAGCGATTGAGGTTTCCAAACTGATGTCTTCCAAATGCGTTAATGCAAGTAATGAAGAAAACGGAGAATTGAATTGCATTTCACGCTCGGATAACGAAGAATGCTGTAACGGCAGTGACGAGTGTAGTTGTAAGAACAATATAAAGAGACAAGTAACCGCGGAAGACGTTTGGAAATATCTCTGTTACAGTTGCAGACGGATATTTCAAAGTTCAGAGATTTTACATACCTTGCCATCATCGTTATTGTTCGCCAAAGTACAACATAAAATAGCTTTGAAGAGTATGAGAGAGAAAATCAGTGACTTTTTATTATAAATAGAATTTTTGCTTCAAGATTTTGCGCACAAGGTGATGAAGCGAGAACATTTGTACATTAACAGAGTGGAAATATATCAAGAGATTATTTAAACACAATAACATGTACTTATCTTATTTTTCCCGAGAAGAAAATCACTTCGTATTCTTCCTCAAAACTTTCATTTATAAACGACATTATTTATGATTTCTACACATTCTCCATGTTCATATTGCTTTATTACCCATTCTAATTAGTCAAATTATGAATTTTTGACAGACTGTCTAAATTGTGATTTAATAAAATGAAAGGACAAACGACGTAAGACTAGCAAATTCTTAATTGTCACGTTTTTCCACAAAATCTTGGATAACTTCTTTTGCGATGACAATTTTGATTTTCCCACTGTCGCAAGCTCGCAAGAGCAACCTCAACCTAACCTAACGTTTACTGATTAGTGATTACGTAAAAACACAGATGCAGGAAGGTTGTTTTCAAGATTTCTCCGAGTGATCGAGAGCGTGAATAATAATTACAAAAATCAAGGCATTGATTATCAGCGGTACGTAAAATTGTATAATTTTTCTCGTTTTTGCGTGCGCGATTAGGAGTTACATTATTGTGCGTACATATGTGATTTTTGGGGTTAGGTTACTTTTCATATAAAAATATTTTTTTTTTATTGAATCCGTATTTTTGCAATGCGAATAAATTGCGATGAGTTTACGATATAATGATAGTATTTGTTACCGAGATTTCCTTTAATGTTATCCATAAATCCATCAAGAATCACGGTTATATACATATATTTAGGCTGACTTTGACCAAACTCTGATTTACTTGTTGGTGATTAACTCATCTATCTATGTATGATAGAATTATCAATTTTTGTTGTTTAACATGTGGGAAGAAAGATGGGATTAAGAACGAGGTATTATATAGCTGGAAATCTTGCTTCAAGCAATTCTGCTTCAAGCACTTGAATTAATCACCAATTAAATTGATCAGAGTTTGATTGAAATCATTCTGGCAAAGGAGTATGTTGGATCCGGGTTTTATATTTGGATATGTATCAAGCTCCTCATGATAGTCATACGGTATGTTTTCTGTTCCTGAACTGGCTGCACTAGTTCAGAGTTTATCTTTTTTACTCCAGATTGAAAGGAAAAAGATAAATTCTGAACATGTGCAGCCAGTTCAGGAACAGAAAACAGACCCATATGATCTTAGAGAATGCTTGTTTATAACAAAAACTGCACCGTTTGAAATATTGGGTCTGTTTTCTATTGCTGAACTAGTTCAGAGTTTATCTTTTTTACTCCACATTGGAAGGAAAAAGATAAACTTTGAATTAATACAGCCAGTTCAGCAATAGAAAACAGACCCATAAAGTGGTACGTTAGTGTTGCAATTCTTAAAAGCTGTGTTTTTCAGGTCATCATGCTGGACCACGATAATATCGGTTACATGAAATGGGGCGCGCCCATGTTCAAGGGACCCATCACAGACCTCTTCCTCCACGTACGCAATTTGCAGTGTCTCAAAGAGTGCGCTCCATACGAGCTGAAGTACGTGGACTGCATGGAGGCATATGGCTATCACAGGGGCAAGGAGAAGTGCAGACTGATACTCGAGGACATGTACGAATGTACGATGAAAATAAAGAGAATGCGGCGCATCCACTTGATGGCCCAAGAGCGAGATCGTCAGTTTAAGAGCGGCGAAAGGGAGAAGATGTATGAGGATACTCCGCCACTCGATCTGTTTTAAATCGCACTTCTTCTCGCCGGGAGAATGCATAGTTTACGTGTAAATATAATTGAACTAAAAGGATTAACTTGATAGACGAAAAAAGCGTTTTATATCTACAGAAAACCTGTCGCACCGGTTCATTGTGTGTTACCTTTCCGAATATTTTCACTGTATTAAAACATTTATCAGTTCACGTAGAAGAACTGCGACAAGAATGTAACTCAGCTTCTGGATATTCAAATTGTAAAAAGATATCTTTACGTTACAATATACAGATATTAATAATCATGTTAATCTTATTATATTATTAATTTCATATAATTCATATCCAAAAATATTTTTATTTTTATTAATAAATTACCTTGTTATCGACGTTGATACGACGGAACGCTATCCTCGTCCCCAGATCGCGCTGAGGTCGACCTTCTCCTAGAGACCCTCTAATAAGAGTCTGGCCACAACTGTTGGATGGTCGCCATTTATGAGTGAAATCACACGAGAGAGAGCTCGCTGTCTCACTCGGGAGAGATCGCTGTCTCACTCGGTTGCGAAGCACCGTCTCACTCGCTCACATACCGAACCACTCAGGTAATCAAGCGGAGGGTGGCCGGTAATCCGAGGGCTCTATTTTCTGAATTGGGGTTCGATTTCCCTGTCGTTATCCTCGAGGCGATGCACCCCGCACTTACCCCGTATTCGGCTCAACGGCGGCGTCGAACCGAGAATTTAACCGCGCGCACGTCCGGGACCAGTCCACCCCGCGATTATGTAAACGGAACGATATTGTGCCGCGCTCGAAGGCTGTCGAGGCTTCCTGACTGTCCAGCTTGACACGCCGTAATTTCAAGCTCGGATTTGATCACGTCGGATTCCGCAGCGCACGTTTTCACGATTCATCTCGTGAGCGAGAGAGTATTTGTTCACGAAAGATTCTTGACACAAGGAAGGTTGTCAGACGTACAAAATCCCAGAAACCTACCCCCGCCAATGCAACAGACACTTTCTCGTTTCGTTATATTTGTCACTATCATCAGAAATGTAACTTGCATTACTAACTACTGTCAAAATTGCTTATATGGAATAACTTCATTTATTTGCAAATTTGTAATTTCTCTCGTATATTTTGTACTCCGATACTGCTCCTATTTACTGTATGGATGATCTATTGTATTACGCGTTTCAATTATCTGTGAACATTATTAAAAATGAAAAAATGATTGCACTTCTGTCATAAAGTTATTTACAAAGGAATTAATTAAATGGAATATCTGAATATCCCTATATAAATAATGCAGAATTAAATTTTGCTACTACTTGCAAAAGACTCATAATAACTTATAAGACTCATAGTAAAAATTATAAGACTAATATTAACTTATATTAACGTAATTATATAAAATAGATTGGTTTTCTGAGAATTTAAATTTGTAGGAATTCGGCAGCCGACAACGATGATTAGCAACCGTATGTCAACGATCCTGCGGCTGGCTGGGCAGGAGCAGCAATGGCAGCAGCAGAGGGGGATGGCCACCCTCAAGGCAATCTCTATGCGTTTGAAGTCCGTCAAGAATATCCAAAAGATTACTCAGTCCATGAAGATGGTGTCGGCGGCCAAGTACAATCGAGCTGAGCGCGATTTGAGGCAGGCTCGTCCTCTCGGTGTCGGTACAAAGGTGTTCTACGAGCAGGCTGAGATTGAAGCACCGCCGGAGGAGCCGAAGAAGCTCGTCATCGCCGTGACCAGCGATCGTGGTCTCTGCGGCGCTATTCACTCTGGTGTATCCGTAACATTCGTGATCGATTATTGGCTGATCCTAAGGAACGTGAGAACACGAAGATCATATGCATCGGCGATAAGTCCCGGACTATCCTCCAGCGGCTGTTCGCGAACAACATACTCTTCGTCGGGTCCGAGGTCGGTCGTAAACCACCGACATTCAACGATGCGGCTAAGACAGTTATACATATAATGAACAGTGGGTAAGTTAGCTGCATTGCCAAACATATAAATCCAAGGGCTAGATAAAACTAGCTATATAATTTAAACAGTTAATTTACAGTGTTAGCTGAAATTATTCACTATAAATTGTCCTAAATTTCTGTTGCTTAACCATATGGATTTGTTGGATATACAATAAGTTGTATGTTCTTTTTACAGATGCAGCGCTGTACAATATAAATTATGAATACTCTTTTACAGTTATTCCTTCGGCTCCGGACGCATAGTATACAACAAGTTCAAAGTCCGTGGTATCGTACGCGGTTGACGATCTACCGTTGTTCGATAAGAATGCGGTGGTTACTGCACCAAAGCTGTCGGTGTATGATTCACTCGACGAAGAGGTAATACAGAGCTACCTGGAATTCTCCCTCGCCTCGCTGTTGTTTTATTCGATGAAGGAAGGTGCCTGCAGCGAGCAGTCCAGTCGTATGTCGGCTATGGACAACGCCGCCAAGAACGCCGGAGAGATGATCGAAAAGCTCACTCTCTCGTTCAACCGCACTCGGCAGGCTGTGATCACCAGGGAACTGACCGAAATTATCTCCGGTGCCGCCGCTTTGGAATAAGAATGTTCCCGGTGGGAATATTTAGTTAATCAATGTATAGTGCCCGGCAAATAGAAAGAGAATACGTTGCTTGGAAAAGGAAGAAGAACGGGGAGAACCGGGAAAACCTGTTACGCTGCCGAAAGATGAAGTTCCCCATTGACTTGGACGATGTTCAATCAACCGCGGAGTTGCATGGTAAACATCAAGAATATTACAAGCCCATCTGTTTATTTATATGTCCAAGTTGTTCAATAAATCAATCCAATTACAAAACCATGTGTTTCAGCACAACAGCTGTAGGTTTAGTTGCGTAATATAAATTTTGAGACTGAGATAAAAATAATATAAAGCATTATATTCGGTTTGTAATATTATAAATTGACAATAAGGTTCGAACATTGTAAGCCCATTTCCAATGAGCTCCTCTAATATCTATATTTACCAATTTACATTAAGTTTAATCTTGATTTGGTTCAACTTTTTATCTTTTTTAAATTCCTAGAACTATAAAAAGTTAAACCGAGATTAAAGTTAATCTCTGTATTGATAGAAAAGGACAATTCTTAGAACCAGAAAAATATGAAAAATAAGTTAAACCGAAATTAAAATTAATCTCCATTGGTAGAAATAGACATAATCCCCGTTTTGGACTTGGCATTGAAGAAGATTGCAAATTGGAGATTAGAATCCGATCAATTGGGAGTAAAGCAAACCGAAATTTAAAAGCGACTCGATTGGCCGAATTAAAATTCTTTGATGGAGTCGGAGCGCAAGAAGCGAGATCGCGCACGTTTGATGCCAATACTACTAGGATACATCTGATGGAATACTATCAAGGTAGTCAACCAATCGCGATCGAGAATTTTCACCAATGCACAATGTTAACAATGTAGTAAATGTGTTTAGGTAGGAACCAATCACGTTTGATTGCTACTGAGCAGCTCTATTCGCTGAATGCAGGGCGCAGGCAATTGCGATTGGTCGATCCCGCTCGTCCGCTTTACGTTCCTCGCGTAACGCCACGGCGCCCTCGGTGAGAACGACGGTTGATTACAGAATACAGGGCGCTGTTCCAACGCATCGCGGGCTGTGAGATGTGACCTGTGACGTCGACTAGATCCGGTTCTACGAGAAACGTAGGCGAAAGCCAAGAAGGAACAACTCCGGGGAAGGAAACGGCCCTAGACCAGAGGCGCCCTGAGTGATACCGTTATCCGGGGAAACTCGTGGAACGATGGGCAGCGAAGAAGGACTAGGCGTAACCACCGGTCAGCCGAATCTACACAAGCAGGAACCTGTCGAAACTCGTAGTTGCGTTTGGCGGACACGGGTCGCGACCGCCTTCGCGCCATTCGCCTCGGACGCCCGTCGCCTGCCGCTTGACGCGACTTAACCTCGCTACGATCCTCCCGCGTGCTCCGGTACTGGCTCGCCATGGCGACGGCCGGCCTCGTGCACGAGACTCCCTCGTTGAATCGAACCCGCACGACGGTTTAGAGCCCTAGCCCTACGACGAAAGAGAAAAATGAAAGGACTCGGGGCACCCTCGGTGTCTCACGGAGTCCCTCGCGAAGCGACCTAATGGCGCGAGTTGCGGACGAGATTTGTACCGCCTCGAGGTGAAAATCAACTCTCTCGCTGTACGTGGAGGATAATGTGATTCGGGAAACTACGGCCGATCGATTTTGACATATGTTGCTCTTCCAGCTGACGCGCAGATCATCAGCTACAATTTGAGGGAACAAAATAAGTGGGAAGGGCCGGAAGGGGGGGGGGGGGGGGAGTTATTGGCTGCTCATTAGCATCAATCAAAAATTAAACTGTAACGTACTGTTAAGGAGGTTCAAGCATTACTTGGGTCAAAAATGCGATTGAAATAAATGTCAAAATTACAGCGATCCCGAATTATATGCAATATTAGTACAATGAATTGTGGATGCTACTTACGGATAAATTATATTATCAGCATATGGTTCTTTAAATCTAATGCATAGGCAAAATGTAGTTTACAAACTAATTGTTGATTGTCGATGAGTTTTAATTTATTCTAGCTGTTGTATTATTTTTTATTTCTTTTTCCTTCTTTTCTGTTATTGCTCGTTTCAAGTTTAATGAAGATTTAATGAAAGTTCCATGGATAAAGCTGTAGTTGTAATAATAATAATAGAATACATTACGTGGCTCGTGAAACATAAAAATTATCTTGCGGGTACATTCTATGTTTATTTTATGAGAAATGGATCTTTTACGAATCCACATGTTACAAGTTTATTATTTTATTCTTTGTTAATCTTTTGATCTCAGAATTTTAAATCAAATGTATCTCTCTAGATTAGAAAACAAGAAAAATTGTCATTAGTTTATTCTTATTTGAATTTGATTTAATCAGTCAGAGTTAAAGTATTGCATTAAAAAGTACTCATGCTCCTTTTTTTTTATTTTGTACAGGATGTTAGTAAATTAACTGCGCTGTCGCGTGAAGTGATCAGCAGACAGGCTACAATCAATATTGGTAAGTGTACAAGATTTTACAGTATTTGGAGTTAAGTGTATAGGCTATACGTATTCTGATATGTGCATTTTATTTTATAAGATATAAATAAATGTGTAAACTCGTTACAGGCACTGTCGGGCATGTAGCACATGGAAAATCGACGGTTGTGAAAGCTCTTTCGGAAGTGCAGACTGTTCGCTTTAAGAATGAACTAGAGAGGAATATTACTATTAAACTTGGTGACTAAACTTGTGAAACTTATATACTAACTTTTTTTCCTTATTTAATTTTTAAGAAAGTAAATTTTGCACACTATACCTTTCAGAATACCTCTGCAAAGGAATATTTTTTGTAATTATTTAATTTTTTTGTTGAGTGAACTATATTATAACTGTAGTTCACTCAGTAAAAAATTAAATACAGATCCTTTAAATGTTACTTTCTGTTGAAAGTAATAATTTTATAATATATTTAAAAATAATTTATATATTTATTATTTTTAAAATAATTATTTAAATTAATAAGATTTAATTAATTTAAATTAATAATATTTAATTAAATCTTGATTAATTAAATCTCTTAAAACGTGAATTTTGATACGAAAGAAATTGAAATAACAGGTAAGTGTAGTCTTTATAGTGCAAGTTAAAATAATTAGCATTTTACGACTCTCTATCATATAAATGTCTTCGGCGGTCAATATTATTAAAACTGTGGTATATGGGAAATTACATTAATATTACGTTAATATCTACTAAAAATTTTGTATATTCTACGTCGTTACATATTATCGCTTGGAGTTTATTTATAATAAAATATCTGGTGGGGGGTTTTTATATGGATGTCTTGTGTGATACTTGTATCACGAGAGCTAGCATTTAATATTTTATCAAAATACAAATCAAACCGATATATCATGCTTTAAAATATACAATGTAAAAATACGCAAAAAAACCTTTTAACTCTCTTTTAATTCGTGAAGCTGCGAGTAGGATGAAACGCCGAATATCTCTTAAGAAGATATTAGAATCACACGCTGTCACTATTATTACGTACCACTCGGTCATGCATGGCATGAACAAAGCACCCGGTGCTATTCTCATTGCTATCACTCGTCCGGCAAGCCGAGATAAAAGGGCGCAAAGGTGTTGGGGAGGAAAGGAAAGTGGAAACGAAAACGAAACAAAACATAGGAAAAGGAAAAATGAGCGAAAAGGGAGAGTGATCGTTCAAATTAGAAACAAGAAAAAAAAAAGATGGAACGAGAAATGACGCTGTTTTAAATGTTTGGCATTGCAGACGCGGCGGGTTGCGGTAGCAGCGGTGAATCGGCAGGTATACGTAGCAGCATAGGTAGCAAAACGCCAGCTGTTAACCAAAAACGACACCTCTCCCCTGCTGGAGGCACTGACGCACCGTCGTGCGCTAAGATGCTCAAATCCTCAACACAGAAGGCTACAACATGTCTCATCGATTGGGCAAGCAGAAACTCGCTCTGTTCCACTTCTTCATCCTCCTCATTGATGTCGTCTTTGTCGTCGTCATCGTCATCATCATCATCATCGTTATCATCATCGTTATCATCATCGTTATCATCGTCATCGAGGCGCTTGCGAACGCGGCAAGTAATCATCGCAGCAGATGCTCAACGCGTTCAACAGCAGCTCTCGCACGCGTAGCAAAAGTACAAACGCAAGGGATCCGGTAGCGACGGCCGACAATCCGACTATGAGGAATCGTCGTCCGATGGTAGATTGTCTGCACGGGAGGACATTATGACTCCACGCCTTGACTTTGAACTGAAGGAGGTGCGGGTACTGTTGTACGATATCATGCGCAGCGAGAAGTATCGTGAATCAGCGGCGCAAACGCCCGGCAAGCCTTCTGTTGTGTCCAACAAGAAGATAAAGCTCTGGGAGGTGGAGAGAATCCTACAGAAGCGCGTACAGAATGGGCAACCGTCCTATTTAATCAAATGGAAGACTGGGACATTCAGTACAATTCGTGGGAACCGGAGCGCAATCTCGTCAACTGCGAGGATCTGCTGCGTGAGTTTAATGACGAGCAGCAGGAGTTGATCAATCGGTTCAAGGCGACGACGAACTTCTATCCGGACGCGTGCGATGTTGAGCTCTTTCTCGCTCAAATGCAGCGTAGGAAGAAGATGTCCTCGATGACGCCACATCCGCCGCTACCGTCGCCGTTGCCGAGGGTGGGATATACGGCGAAATCCGACGTTCCTAAAGACTTCGCGCAACGTTAGACAAGAAGCAAGATCAAACGGCAGATATTGCGCATGCTGCTGATCGAGCTGCGGCGCGACCAGCTCGAGTCGCTGCAGGATTGGGAAAACGAGATGAACAGTATTACGAAGGGCAAACCGACGATACAGGTGGAGAACCTGGTGGATCTGGAAGTGCGCCGCAAGACTTCTACTATATCGACAACTATTTGCCAGGCGCGGGCGTCATAATACCGGACGATCCACCGATCGGTTTGCGAGTGCGACGGCGCGAATGCGGGACTGGCAATAAGTCCGGCTGCTGTTTCGCGCAGGACGGCGTCACGTCGTTGCCGTACACGTCAGCGCGCCGGATACGCGTGCCTCTGGTACGCCTATCTACGAGTGCAACAAACGTTGTGCCTGCGACGCGTTGACTTGTCCGAATCGGGTGGTGCAGCAAGGTACCGGCACGCAATTGTGCATTTTTCGCACGAACAACGGACGTGGCTGGGGCGTGCGTACCCGGCGCGCGATCAAGAAAGGTACCTTCGTTATCCAGTACGTGGGCGAGGTGATTAGTAATGAGAAGCAGAGAAGCGCGGTAGAAAATACAATTTGACCGGTCGTACGTATCTCTCGATCTCGACTACAACGAAACCGACGGCCAGTGCCCGTACACCGTGGACGCTGCCATGTACGGCAACGTTTCGCATTTCATCAATCACTCGTGCGACCCCAATCTCGGAGTCTACGCGATCTGGATTAACTGCCTGGACCCAAATCTGCCAAATCTTGCGCTGTTTGCTATCAAAGACATCAAGCAGAACGAGGAACTCACTTTCGATTATATGTGCCAGACGCCGCGCGACAACGCGAAGAGGCAACAACTGTTGGAAGACAAACCGGAGAGTGGAAGTGCCGCTTCGAAAAACAGGATGCTTTGCAAGTGCGGAGCCGCGACATGCCGGCGGTATTTGTTTTAAGAAGCACGCCAGTCGCGTAACTTTTGCAAACGTCATTGTTGATCTTAATTAACTCTCTCAATCTTTTTTTTTTTTTTTTTTTTTTTTTTTTTTGTATATATTACTGAGTTAGCGATGACTGTAATCTGAAAAGAAAAGTGCACTCAGTTGGCCTATTCTGTATAACTCTTAACGACAGTTTCATTGTCGTTGTATTGTTGTTGTGCAGCTTTTTTACTATATATAGTATCTGCGCAACGCAAATATAACGATAACGAAACTGTCGTTAAGAGTTACAGAATCAGCCCCAAGGACTAATAATCGGAAACTCGACCAAGCAGTTATAGTTACTTTAAACTCCGTCTGCGGTTGTTTTCTTAAATTTATTTAACTTGAAATTTCATTGTCGCATATAACCGCGGCAATTTTCCAAGTTTTTAATGAATTATCTATGTTTCTTTAAGTGCTGAATGCTGAAATAATTAATTAATATATGAAAACGAAGCAGTCTTTCAAGTGAAGTAATAAATAAAAGAAAATTTTTGAAACTTAACTTTACTATTGTATCTTATTGTAGCATGTACATTGTAGTATGTATTTTGTTCGCAGTTGATGCGATGACAAATGATTACAATGATTTATCTTCATTTTTATGCCTGCCAGAAAAATGAGACTTTAAAGTACAAACTGCAAACTTTAAATTGCGGTGAGCAAAATTTATTGTCGTGAGTGGGTTAGTGAAGAGTCACGTGGATGAGCATAGAAGAAAGAAATAACGCTACGAGCTTAACTAGGAGATGGATGTGGCTGCACATAGACATTTTATGTGAATATTGTCATCGAATAATAATCAATAATGTTGAGTTTCTTGAATATACTGAATTGTTATGAGTGTGACAAAACTGTTTGTCGGTTTTGTTTTAGTACATTCTATGCTCATTTTTATATTCAACTATTGTACAAAAGTTAAACGCAAACGCGAGAAGTGTGAGGTAAAAATTCGCGTTCTTCAATCGCGTGGTGGAGTAGTATCGAGTGGCTTTTATTGTATTATTGTTCATATATTTTGTATATTAATATGTTATTTTTTAGTTTCTTTTTTCTTTTCTTGGAGAGACGCAAGTGTTATTTCTTGCGTACATCTACAATATACGTATTACATTTTGAATGCTTCAAGTTTGCAGTTGTCTTCTGATCAGTAATTCGGAGAAAGTCGAAAACCTTGTTTGTTCCAGCTTCAGAACAATTAATTTTAATTTAATTATAAATGATAGAGACATTTAAAGAAACAAAGTTAAGGAGAAAAAAAAGACCTCCTTGAAAGTTAAAGGACAATAGACGCTGCGAATGTGTGAGTCATTCACCGTGCAGCGCATAAATCATATATTAAGAAATGATACTGCTATAAGTGAAACACCTTGCGGCTGACACATTCTCGGTGTCTTGATGTTCACCCCAGCACATTGATTGTAATATCATCATAATTTAATATGTAGCCGTGCGTCTTAGAATTTATGAATATTTATTTTATTTTTTGCTCGCGCACAATCGCGAGCGATTCAGTAATTCGTCCGTGGGTGCTATTAGGCTTTTATTCATAGAGTAAAGAACAGAATCTTTGGTCCCGTTATAGCTGGAATGCGTCGTTCGATTTAACACGTAATCTCGCGATTCATCGCCACGGGCGAGAAGTGTTCTATTTTTACCCAAGGAATCGCGTGTTCATATTACTACTATCTATGTGTACTTTGTGTATGGTAATTGATAGTCACTAGAAAATCTTTGTAAGGGTTTCTGGAGATTGGCAACGTCCGCGCGAGTCGACTGTTTACATTCTGAATAGGCAATTAGTGCAGGCAATTGATTAGGTACACATTACGCAATGTATAAAACCTATCCGACACGTACAGATTCTTCTCCGCAGCTAAGAGTTTCATCACGTTAAAAAGATTTGCCAAGAAAGTTTGTAAAGCTGATTCGATTAAATTTTCCGTTAAAAAAGATAATCGAGTAAGAAGAACACTACTCATATATATGCTTTTTATGTAACAAATATCACGTAGTTAACGATAGTAAATGGTCGTTATCGCATTGCTGCAGTATTAAATAATTATGATAGAATGGGTGTTTTACGTTGTCGTCATATCTTTTTGCTTGCTACCACACAGGGAACCGGAACGTAAGGTCGACGTAAAATACATACGTTAGTTGTTAAAAATAAATCATTATCTTTAAGTTGTATGTCGTCTTAGAGCTTCAGGCCCGTTTCGGAAACCATATATATGTGCCATTCTATTGTCCATATCCTCTTTACACAGAGAATCTCAATCGGTGATATATTTCTTACATCTTTTCACCGCGCGCAAACATTACAACCATACATTTATATTTATGGCCTATGATACTGTTTAACATACAAGTCGGTATTACAAGAGATCAAACAGTTAATAGTAAGAAAGCGTA